>JAZAYU010000029.1:4556978-5756978 GCA_038501625.1 Corbicula japonica | reverse complement strand
AGTATTACAATAAGTGAAAAAAAAAAACAACTTCATATCTATGGTTTGTTATGTTTAAATATTTCATCTTCATCATTCTTTTTGTTCTTGAAACAATGAATCCATTTTCATTCACATGGAGCTATTTTTAATAACACTAAGCTTGAAACTTGGTTGAGGAACCTCATGGAGACTATGTGTTTCAGTTACCAATTATTGTCTCAACAGTCGCTTTGCTTTCAATATGACCTTAGTCTTCATGAAAGGGAAGTGTCAGTCTTAGAAAAAAAATGCTTAACCCCTTCTGAGCCTGAATAGAAACGTTGAAGTAGCAAGTTGGTTTTAAATATTCTTTGAAATTAACTGAAAGGCAATCTGAAGCCATTCATGGTAGTACATGTACTCCCTTCTTTGGGTAGGACTGCATCTAGAATAGCATAGTAGACCAAACAGAAAAGTATTCATAAACCTAACATTGGCCAGGGACCAAGAACCTAGGAACAGCGATATGAAAATAATAGGTCCTATGGGTTATACTATCAGCTTGTAGTTGATAACAGTATTTTAAACTTATTCCAGCTCCTGTCAAATTGTTGCAGTCCCTTCTGAGTACTAGCACTACCCTTGTAAGGGAGTGAGGGCCTGGGTCTGAAAGATACATGTATAATTATTCTTTAACAATACAAGTAGCCTACTAATTGCTATAGTTTAAACTCTAATAATAGGGTTGAGGATCCTGGTAGGGAAAGCATTGTCATCAGAACAAAGGGTCCAGATTCCTTCGTAGGGTTACCTTATTCTAATTCTTGGATCCTGCATCCTTTATATGCCCCCACTCTGAACGAGGAGGGGCCTTATAGGATGCCCTTGTCCATCCGCCCCTCCGTACTTACAAAACCTGTGTTTCACATAACTCAAAAAGTATGAGAGCCACAATCATGAAACTTAACTGGTATGTTGACCATCATGTTTGATTGTGCACCTGGGGTTTTGTTTTGGGCCACGCCTGTTAAAACCAGAGTGATGTTACTTATGCATTTCAATATAATGCATTCAGCAAGTAATCTTGTTGTATGTAATTCCAAAAGTATGAGAGTCGCAGTCATGAAACTTTACAGCCATGTTGACAATCATGTGTAGTTGTGCCCTGGGGTTTTGTTTTTGGGCCACACCTGTTAAGACCATAGTTATGACCCCTTACGCATTTCAATATAATGCATTCAGTGTGTAATCTTGTGTCATAAGTAAGTCCAAAAGTATCAGTGACAGTCATGAAACTTTACAGGCATGTTGACCATCAAACTGCACTCATATTTAATATTGTGAACTGCAAATTCATCTGTTTTTTTCCCCTGAAAGTTTTCATCATTATATGTACTTTGAGCACAATATTGACGTGTTTCACAATGACAACTGAGGGTGGGGGCATCTCTGTCATATGGACATATCTCTAGTTAGACTTAAGAAAGAGTTTAATTGCCTAATTAATTAAATAGTTTTTTTTCTTTTCTATTAGTCTTGACTAAGAACAACTTTCGAATATTTTTACCTATCTTAAAAAGCAGTTGCTATAACATAGAACTGGGTAGTAACCATTCTAAAACCTCTGGATAGTGTTACCATACGTCTCATGGCAAATACACTGGCGTCAAGAAGGTGCTTACACTATTCTGTGGTGTAGGAAGCAAGACCGTGTCATATTTTAATGACTCTGCTAGCGTTTATAAGAATCCCTCGTTCTATATTGGGGCAACTATAGAATCCAGAAGTGACTGTTTCTCCATTTTACATAAGCAGTCCTATTTCTCTAAGCTCAAACAATATATACATGTATATTTTGACATATACAGGAAAACTACTTTACTTACTATCCTTAAAAGACTTGCAATGTTTGGGATTTTGCTCTTTCCTTTACTAGTTTAAGCTATAAATTTCAAAATGTGCCATTCTATTTCAAAATATGTAAAAATGAAAACATTTACAGGCAATATAATATTATGTTTTACTTACAACCAACAAGATTGTAATCTTACTTCTGTTTTCGCATGATGAGGTGAGAACAATGTATAGACTTTTATAAAGTTATGCCTAGCTTCCTAAATGTTGCGGCACCTTTCAATATGAAACAAAATTACCCAGACTTATTCTAAGATTAGTGCAACCCTCAATATGGGAACGTATCATTTCTCAATGCAACCATATGTAATGAAGTTGAAAACTGTTTCCTGAAGGAAAAGAAGTTAAGTTTGCCAGATCTCATTGTATTTCATTATTTAAAGATACATACCCGCAATGTTCCTGTAATTTAGTAAAAGTTAACTTAACATAAGACAAAACATCTGAAAAATCTTCATTAAACATGTGTTTCAAAATAACAGTAATATTTATCTGATTTTAATTACTTCACTTTTTTTCAAGAAATTAGTTACCGTCTGCATTCAGTTAATAAACTGGCTAATTTACCATTATGCTGTTATACGTCATTATGTGACTGTACAAAAAATACAACAGGCACTCTAATTTGCGTAACTTGTTAGGATGTTCAAATCATATTAGAATACAAATGTGTTGATGCTGTTATTTAAGAAGTGCCTTTTTATGAGTATGGGGGATTACTTCCAAGAAGACATTAAAACATGTTAAGAATAAAACAGATCTATTGGAGACATCTGAACTTCGACAAAATGTGTCCCCAAATTATCATATTAGAAAATATTATTATATTTTCTTGAATTAACTCCTTTTATTTGGTGTTTTACAAAGCAGTTCCTTTCCGGTTTGCTTCTTTAACTGAAGCAGATCATACTCTATATACATTGTAAATAACAAAATAAACTAACAACAAATGTGTTGATTATCCATTTAAGGTTTTATTAAAAGAATACTTGCTATAATGGTGTGGGTGGGGTAATTGTATACACAATTTTAAGGTTTTATCATCAATAACGCATATTCTTCAATATAAAATGTCTTCTAAAACATCTAAATTAATGTTTAGAAGAGTTATGTGAAATATCTGTATAAAGATTTACAAGTGATATGAACAGATAGTTTTCTTAACTCATAAAATAGGGAAAATCGTAAATAGTTGTCTTTTCTTTGTATATTTTACCAACAAAAATATCTTAAATAACATATTAGTCCAATATTATGTGCTAATAATACATCTTAAATAAATAATGGTTGCTAGATCATATAAAAACTAATGTCAATACTAAAATTTGGACTGATATCAATGCAACTCGCCATTATATCTAAATATTTTAAAGTTAACTTATAATTCTACATCAGAGTTATCTCCCTTATTTTTTCAGGGTTCGCAATAAAATAATTTTTGCAGGCCACCTAATTTCATTGAGACATACCATAAACTTCAATAAAATCGTAAAATAAAAAGTATATCTTGTCGGCCCTACTTCGACAAAATTTTCAGTTTCAGAATCTAGACTATATTTCATTCACACATTATTAATCATTGTTGAAGCTATCTCCCCCTTGTTCATAACAGCGGCTCTTATCTAGAAACTGCTCGCGGAAAGCAAACAATCAACTGCATTTCACTATATTTGCCAGTGCCTTATTCGCTTGGATAAGGAAACGGGAACTGGTTCCTTATTCCTTATTCAGATTCTAATAAGGAAACGGGAACTGGTTCCTTATTCCTTATTCAGATTCGAAAAAGGAACTGAAGTTCTTTGTTCAGATCTCATACACACATTATCAATCAGTGTTAAAGTTATCTCCCCCTTGTTAAGAACAATGGCTTTTATCTAGAAACTGCTAGAATAAAACAAACAATCAACTACATTTCATTATATTTGCCAGTTCCTTTTTCGCGCGAATAAGGAAACGGGGACTGGTCCCTTATTCCCTATTAGATTCGAATAAGGAAACGGGAAATGGTTCCTTATTCAGATTCGAAAAAGGAACTGAAGTTTTTTGTTCAGATCTCATACACACATTATCAATCAGTGTTAAAGTTATCTCCCCTTGTTAAGAACAATGGCTTTTATCTAGAAACTGCTAGGATAAAACAAACAATCAACTACATTTCATATATTTGCCAGTTCCATATTCGCGCGAATAAGGAAACGGGGACTGGTCCCTTATTCCCTATTCAGATTCGAATAAGGAAACGGGAACTGGTTCCTTATTCCTTATTCAGATTCGAAAAAGGAACTGAAGTTTTTTGTTCAGATCTCATACACACATTATCAAGAAATTTAGGAAAGAACATTGTTATATTTCGATTCTACTTTGTGGTTAGCTAAATAAACAATTAAGTCATGAACGTCCGATGACTAATTAACTTCATAAACGCTTCAGCGCTTACCTCGATTTGAAGAAAAAATATATAATTAAAAAGACGGACGAACGAACGGACGGACAGCATGTAAGCAGACAGAAGGATGCACTTTTATAGTTCAATTTGAATCACTTGTAGTCTTTCTTTAAACGCAAAGCGAATCTTGTTTTCTTCAGTTTTTCTATTTCCATGCGAATGATCGTTCATTGGCAATCGTTAATTCCAAAGCGAATAGGTCCCATAAGTCTGCATCGGTCAGTAGATTTACTCATGCTCAATTTAATAAACTGCGATCCAACTAATTGGCAATTGATGTTAGGGCCTAACACAATACAAATATAGTCTTGGGAATCGTGAAAGAAAATTGCAAGCGAATTAATTTGATAACTTAAGTCAATAGGGTAACTAATATTGAAGACAAAGGATGATATGCCGGGGTATTATTGGCTTAATGATATAGCCGCGATCGAAATAGTCTGTAGTTATGATACTATTATATAAAATCCTACCGGCCTCCTAAGAGTTTATTTTCGGTGTGAACTTTTTTCTGGTGTGGTCGGAACATAAGGTGTCCCTCTGGGCCCAAGATCATAAAACTATGATTGGAGACAGTTTCAAATCTCAAGCACCTGATTGGCTGAAATGGCAACTGGTCGCCATCTTTCCCAATCAGATGCTTGAGACCGGTCTCCAATCATAGTTTTATGATCTTGGATCTAAGACTACTTTTCAAGGGTAGACAACTGAGAAGAACTACCGGTATCTCACATCTTCACATGAAAGGATGCGGCTTCATGTTGATTGACAGACAACGATTTTAATTGACAGGCCACAGAGGCTACAGGTTAAACTCCCAACAAATTATCTCCTTTATCGTTAATGCTAGAGACCGAGAAAATCAGGCTTGGACCAGAAGGGTTTTCTTTAAATGGGAAACAATTAACACAGCAAATTAGTTTTTTAAATAGAAAAAACAACATAATTATTAAGTTTTTATGAAAATGCAAACTATTTTTATTTGTTGGTTTGTCGGTCGGTAGTTTGGTTGGTTGATTGGTTCGTTCGTTAGTAGCGGTGGCTACTTAGAACTGCCGCTTAGAACTGCCTCTGAACGAGGGCAAACTTTGTCAGTCGTTTTATAACGACTAAAATCGACTATGATCGATATTACGTCTGTTAAAGAAACATAAGCAGAAGTAAATGATATTGGGGCAACGAACTATTTGTTCAATTTCACGCATTTCGTTTCTTGTAACTAGCTATTGATAAGATCTGAAAATTCATAAAATTCGTAAACTGATATGAAAGTTGAGAGATGATCAGTTTGATTGGATGTTACAGTGATGGATAATCACTTGGAATAGATGTAATCAAACCGACATCTGGCGAGCTCTATAGACGTTTATGAAATGATTGCCTCGGGTCTCTGCAGTATTAACATTGAGAAATCGCATGAATTAATAGATCAGTCATCTGAAAGTAGAAAATACGATAACAGATACTGATGCAGTCTTAATCCCTCCCAACGGTCCCGGTACAACTCTTCTTCCGATGACACTGTTGTTGTTGTTGTTGTTGTTGTTGTTAGTTTCCAAGGTTTAAGCACCTCCCACCTTTCAATGGGTAGATTACGAAAAGGACAATCTGGCGATACTGGTTAGTCACAAACTGATTTAAACCAGGCCCGTAGCCACGCTTAGGCACACCGAGGAACTTGCCTCGGCGAAAATGTGAGAAGTTCCAAAAAGCGATGTTTAAAAATAGAATTTTTCCATGGGACGCATGCCCCCAGATCCTAACCACTCCCCACCCCCTCCAAAAATTCTTCAGTTGATTTCTTGCCGCCCTGGATACGGCCCTTTAAATTAAGAAGTTTTGTAAACATTTTACCAGAGCCCAAGAACTTAAAACTGACTGGACCACATCCTTAAAAATCAAGCTTTTGATTAGTCAGTTTTGATACTGATGTTTATTTCTACCAATCAGCTGCCTGAGGATGTGTGTTCACAGTGTCTTGGCTTAATTAAATAACGAGTATGGTTCTAACTAAGGTCATACAACAAAATGTTTAAAAGCTTTTAAGGATAAAAGAACATTTTTCCTCATTCCAATATTTCTTCCTTGTCTTTTTACAGTTTTATTCAAAATTTCTAACCTGAGAAGGCGCTGCTTTATGTTCCTGATAAATAAAATAAATTAACTTTGACAAATGAGGACGAATCGGAAAATAATAATTTCTTAACTCTAATTACAGTTAATTTCACCCGCCTGAGAAATCGATGAGGCCTTATGTTGGAGGTCTCACATACACATGACTGCATCAAATTAAACATGCTCCGAATTCAGGCAAACGTAAATTAATAAGGTCCCAAGCTTACAAATCTAAGACTGGAAACCAGTCTCAAATCTCAAGCATCTGATTGGCTCAAATGGCAGCCAATCAGATGCTTGAGATTTGAGACTCGTTATCAATTTCAGTTTTATAATCATTAGCTCAGTTGCGTTAATGATGTGAAGTCAGTATTGATACCCAAGGTTCGTGTCACATTCAAATGGTTACAGCTTTAGCTGTAAAATCGTTGAAGATTAACCAAATTTAGCCATCAGGCAAAAGGGTCTGACAAAGTGTGTGAATGTCTACCGACCAATAAATGACACTCACGGTGAGAAATTTCCCCCATCCTTAAGATATACAGAGTTCACATATACACTCACCGGCATTTCTAATTACACACTTTTTATAGACGAAAATAACTATCAAAACATGGTGTTTATGGTAATTGGTTATAACGGGAGTTGTACCTGGAGTTGATGTCTAATCGTAGCACGTTACACGAAAATCCCCATTCGAGTTCATTCATGCGAGGTGAAAATTTGAAATCAGCATTTTCCTCGTGCACACATGTACAAAATGTTAGGCAAGTTTGAATTTAGCCAAAATCATTAGAATTCTAGCCAGAGATAAAAAGGCCGGTATAAAAACTCACAAAAAATGGCGCGTATGACTTTGGTAGAGAGAGCGCGTGCCGTTGGAATGCTCCAAGCTGGCACGTCAGTAAGACAGGTAAGTTACAAGTCTTTACCTTCATTTTACTGCCCTTAAATTGTTTTAATTAGAATAACTACGGCATAACGTTGATATTACGATGATTGAATACCATGTTGAGTGTACGAAAATGACGTAACGCGATGCACGTGACGTCATATTCGGCGACGGTCATTTACGCTACAAATGCTTTCACAGAACTATTTTATTGTGCAATTAGTTTAAGAATGTCAGTGCTATAATAATTCGCTGTTAAAACTTAATCCAATTACTTTTTTCAGATTTTAGAAAAAGTCAAATATTACATAAAATTTGCGCTAAAATCAAATGTTACTCCTACACTTCTATTAAGATTCCTAAAATACTGCAACAAAATGGATTGAAAAACCAATACAACAACTCAATATATTAAAAAAAATGTTTTTTAGGTAGCACGGGTGTTTAACCGTCAACCCCGGACAATTGCGTTGCTGCAGCAGAAGTTTCTGGCAACCGGAAGTGTAGCTGACCGGCATCGACTACCTCGTCGAAGAGTGACCACTCTGCAACAAGACAGGCATATTATTTTATCTCACCTCCGCGTACGTCGTCAGATGGCCTCGGAAACCGCCCGGAATACCATTGGCATATTTCAACGCCCAATTAGTGACCGGACGGTGCGCAGGCGTTTGCGTGAGAGGGGGTTACGTTGTAGGATACCGAAAGTGGGGATTGTATTGACACACAGACACCGTGCCTTGCGACTGCGTTGGGCCAGGAGACACTTACGAATGACACGAGCTGACTGGGGACACGTTATCTTTGCTGATGAGTCACGTTTCAAAGTGTCCGGTAATGATGGACGTCAACGCATCTACCGCCGCATCGGCGAGAGGTTTGCGGAATGTTGCGTGAATCAACGTAATTGGTATGGCAACGGTTCAGTGATGGTATGGGCTGGTATCTCACTGCACACGAAAACTGACCTCGTCATCGTCAATGGTAACCTGAATGCAGCCCAATTCCAGAACCAGGTACTCAGGCCACACCTCATTCCCCACATGCAAGCAAACCGTCCTATGACTTTGGCGCATGATAATGCACCCTGTCACACTGCCCGCACAACCCGCCAAATACTGCGTAACAACAATGTGCAAGTTATGGACTGGCCACCGTGTAGCCCGGACCTCAACCCCATCGAGCACGTGTGGGATGAGCTTGGACGGCGCGTGCGGTCATTGAGGCAGCAACAAAATGTGCAAGAACTATCAAACGACCTTCTGCAGGTGTGGAATGCAATTCCGCAGCGATTTCTTTTTAATTTCATCAATTCTATGCGTGCACGATGTCTGGCTGTCATCAGGTCGAACGGGGGACATACCAAATATTGAAGTGTGATTTTTATTGTTGATAGTGATGAAATAAAACGGTATCAAGTGTCATACTTCTGTTTTTATTTCTGAAAAGAAAAATTATGGCATTGACGGCAAAGGTTTTCTCTTTCGAATGGTATATGATAATTTAAAGGAGGTTTCTTATTTTTCTGGAAAATTGGTAAAATATGGGGTGTGTAATTAGAACTGCCGGTAAGTGTATGTGCTTTAAAACAGATATTTTCGGAAAGAAATGTATTATTGAACAGTTGAAAAGTAATTATTGTTAAACAAACCTTTTTGGTTTTTATGTATTTTTTAAATAAAAGGAATCATTTTATCCCGCAAAACATTATGAAAAGCATAGTAATCCTTTTTAAGATAAATTCGATTTTTTATTTACTTAATTCCTTAATAAATACTCTCATTGAAAAAATAGATATCTTACATTCTATATCTAGGCTTTTGAACAGAACATCTATGAACTAATGTATTGTAATTTATTTTGTAATGTCAGAAGTGAGGAATGGTTTCCAACTTATCCCCTTCTGCGGGGAACTTGAGTACGAGTTGAGGTAACCCTAGAAAGGGTGCTGAAACGGAAATAATTCCTGATATTCGACACATCTCCAATATATACAACAAACATAATGGTAATACGACTTAGTGTTGATACAAAAAGATGAATTTCAATTTATGCAACGTTTGACAATGCCCTCTTTCAATATAGCTGGATTTACAATGTTTTGTCGCAACTCACAATGTCTTATTTACTAAAAACAACTTATGTAGTGATTGATCATCAAAACTGCCGATAAAAGGCGAACAAATAATAAATACTCATAAAAATTATACTCTGCCATTTAATTAAATCGAATTATGTTCATAGTTTAAGATGTGAGACCGCTTGTTCTAGTTAAACCGAAAATATTTCGTCTTTTTGCCCTCCGAATAATTTAAAGCGTTTTAATCGTCATCATCGCTGGCAAATTTACAGTTTCCCTCTATAATATGATTGACTCGAGAAATCTTATTGATTCCATGGTCCCGTAAAACTAACAGATGTCTTATAATGTCAACACGAATTATACGTAATCATGTAATGGTTGGGTTATCCGGTATTAATGAAACGGTCTCATCCTCCATGGGGAATTTGAATATAAATTGTGTTTATTTTGCTAAACGTCCCACAGCCACCGATTCCATAAAGCGGTTTCATTTTATTTCACAAGCACCGAAATTTATGGCTAATATTTTCTGTGATATTAAATAATGTTTCAGAGAGCATCGTTGTAAAAACCGCATGTTTATTTGTCAGTATGATCGAACAAAGTGCTTAAATATAATGCTATATGTTTAATGACAACTGCATTTGTTCATTTTGTGAAAATACGTGTAAGAAAATTAAGATTTTAATTTAGAACGTCAGAAGAGATTTGAAAAACGGACATTTTGCGTCCGTGGACTGATCATGGAGGAAGTGTTTGAATATTCAGCTGAGAGGGAGAACTATTCATGTGAAAGGCAATCTGACGGAGAGGACACTGCCGGCACAAATATTTGCACGACCGACGGGGTTGAATCAAGAACCGACGCGTTTGGACAAAGAAAAGGAAAACCGGATATTGTTGCGCAGGCAAACAAGGATGACGGCGAACTTCGATCACCATTAAGTTCTGAAAATCATAAAGTTGATAAACAATTAAGATTTGGCATTGAAAATATTTTGAAAGCTAAATCCAGTGTTGTGCGTAATAAAACTGACGAGGGAATTTCTCGCTGCAATCAAACATATGGAAACACATTACATGACAGAAAAGATAGAAAACAAAACACGTCAAACATCGCCGGATCTGACGTCACTGCAGCCGCACACCTTGACGTCAGCAATGATGCCGAAAGCGACGAAGAGGATTTTAATGAAAATAGTCTGCAATTTGAAAAAAATTTAAATGACAAAAATAACAGTTATCTTTCATACTTTCGTGTACCATCTTCGTTCGAAGATTTGCGAGCCTCTGATGTCACTTTAATGCCGTCAAAACCGTTACTGCAGTCAGGATCATTAACCCCGCCATGGTCTGCAACATTATTGAATGATTTAAGGAAAGAAAGATATGGTCGTAAGTATATTTTTATTTCTTTCTTTAATAGCAAAAAACAAGAATTCACCTAGATTTAAGTTGATATGTTTTGTTTTTGTTTTTAAATATTAGTTTTAATGTTAAAGTTGACAAGATATTCATTTCCTTAACCTTTGCATACAAATACATATAATTATTAGCCAGAAATTCAAACTTTATTTATTTTTTTTATTAAATACAGGTTTACAAGGTAAAGTATTTATAATATATATAATGTAGATACCGCACTGAGAATCTAACTGCCGGTCGATATAATGTAGATACCGCACTGAGAACCTAACTGCCGGTCGGCAAATTCGGGTACCTGAAAGATAAATAGAGTTCCGGGCTTATGATGTAGTGGGTTCGGAATAAAGAAGAGGTCCGGGCTTATGATGTCGTGGGTTCGGAATAAAGTAGAGGTCCGGGCTTCTGATGTCGTTGATTCGGAAATTAAGTAGAGCTCCGGGCTTATGATGTCGTGGGTTCGGAATAAAGTAGAGGTCCGGGCTTATGATGTCGTGGGTTCGGAATAAGTAGAGGTCCGGGCTTATGATGTCGTGGGTTCGGAATAAAGTAGAGGTCCGGGCTTATGATGTCGTGGGTTCGGAATAAAGTAGAGGTCCGGGCTTATGATGTCGTGGGTTCGGAATAAAGTACAGGTCCGGGCTTATGATTTCGTGGGTTCGGAATAAAGTACAGGTCCGGGCTTATGATGTCGTTGGTTCGGAACAAAGTAGAGGTCCGGGCTTCTGATGTCGTGGGTTCGGAATAAAGTACTGGTCCGGGCTTATGATGTCGTTGGTTCGATCCCATCAGAATTATGATTATTTTGTAATTTTACTCAAACCGCAATTATGTCACAGGTCATTACTTAGACCGTGGAGGGAGTCTGAGGATCGTAAAGAAATGGTGCAAATTGTTTCACAATTGTTTTAAAACAAATAACGTCTGTTTAAAATTAACAATTATAAATTGAGTTTAGCACAAAACGTTCAGAGCTTATATCGAACATTGAAGAAGTTAGAGAATCGTAAAATGTATTTTACAACTTGTTTCACATTGTTTATTAAAACAAATAACATCGGTTTAAAATCAACAAATGCAACTTGAGTACAAAACAAAACGTTCAGAGCTTATATTTACGCTCTAGAATATATTATTAACCAGGAAAATTAAAAACTATTTAGATGATGCAAACAAAGAATAAAAAGTCTTTTTTTTCTCGTAGATTTACGAGTAGCGTGTAGTTCAACTATATCTCTACATTCTGTTTATGGCAACTGTTGTTGTAGGTCTATTTATTTATATTGAATACCCATGTTAGCCAGTTAAAAAAATTAACCCATACTATTGATGGAACATACTATTTGTAAAAGCTGCACATCGTCAGCAATCATTAATAATTATATTGAAACCGGTCAAGTGCTGGTTAAAAAAGCAGTCTGTCTTCATGGCGACGTTAATGCAAATATTTTCTGGAAAAAATTGGATTTTGTATCAAATTAAAGTTCATGATACCTCTGAAACAGAAACTTTTTAAAAGGTACATAACACCTTATGATGAACCCCAGTTCATAGAGAATTATAACTACTTTGGTATCATTTAATAACGCGGGGGCTAATTTTCGCGCGAAAGTCACAAACGATTTTTTCGCGAGGGGGTTAAATTTTTGTAATTTCATTTTTTTCTAATTCAAAACGAATGACATGGTATATTTTCGCTGGGGTTTAAATTCGCGTGTTAATCCTAGTGCGAAATACGCGAACATTATTCTCGCGTGAAATATAACAAAACCACAGTAATTCGAATACTTGTGTTTTTTCTTCCGTTACGGAATTGTCAATAAAATAAATATTCATTATACACAGCAAAAGATATTGTATATTATAATGATGATAGAAAGGGTGTATCTGTCCTAGAGAATGTCGCAATTATGCATATTCGTGACATTTTAGCTGATGCAAATAAGGGTATCCCATCAGGGTAAACACTAATCGGAGAACGCTAGTTGAGGCAGGAATTATGCATGAATTATGGAAAACAATAGACTCATTGGTAGTGTCACGCGTTTTCCTCGTAATATCTTAGTAATTTAATTTGTAAAAATGAACGAGAATTCTATTGTCTCAATCAACTAGGAGCCGGTAAGATATATTAACGTCGTCTTAGGTATTATGTGTCATGACATACAATCAAGCAGATCCAGCAATCGGACCGCCTGAATTGCATAAGGAACATTTAATGCAGGCAGAGGCTTCAGTGACGAGAGTGCCCGATATTGTTATTACACCTGTGGAATGTTAATCTCCGTGTCCAGAATTATAAAACAATCCCATTTATTTAGATTTTAATTATCGCGTTATCAGCTTGATTACACAATATGGCTGTTTTTGCACACACATCGGGCTGCATATGACAAAACTTCTGTTTGATTTAACAATCGTGCGTTGAATATTTCTATTAAGGTATATATGTTATCTTGGAGGTCGCAAGGAATAGGTTTTGGGTATTTTAGGTGCGTGTCTCATAAAAAAATATTGGAACTTCATAGAAAAATAAGATGTATTTTTAAGCTTTAGTTACAATTATATAAATTTAAAAATTCTGGAGATATATGTAGTGATGAGTAACCACTCAACCATGTTTTATAATTTGATTATGAGTCATTTTGTCTTGTCAGAAACAGGATCATGAACATATATGGAATTATAACGCATATTTTAATAGTTCAGATATGCTCTTCAGGAAATGAGTCTCATCAACGCTGGCGTTCATAGAAAGAGTGTGAACCCCATTACCACTTCCAAATTATCATACACCACCGAAAATAAGTTAATAACTATTCTTTTGGAGAAAATTAATATGCGATCGCCCCTGTTTTCAATTAAGAATAAGTACAAGATTATTTTACTTAACAACCAGTATTGGAAGTTTTTTTGTTCAGTATATATAGTGTGATGTAATCTTAAGCTTATCTTTAGAGTTATGAGTATATGACTAAGTATGATGATGATTAACAGAAATGCGCCGCATTGGACATCCCTACCAGAACCGGACGCCACCGAAGCGGAAGAAGCCGCGGACCTCCTTCACTAGGGCACAGATACTGGAGCTGGAGAAAAGGTTTGAGCGACAGAAGTACCTGGCTTCGACAGAGAGATCAAGTCTAGCCAAGACACTAAAGATGTCGGATGCGCAGGTGAAAACCTGGTTCCAAAACAGGCGCACTAAATGGAGGTAAATACCGCCACAAAAATACATGCCTGCAGTCGACTATGTTTCGAACCCGTTACTTTATTGGATACTTTAAAGGTCTATGTTTTTCGTTATTATACTTAGTTAAATCTTTGATTCATATCCTCAACTCCACAAAATCCATTAAATTCTGGTATTTGAAATAATTTCTATATTACACCCCACCCCAAATTTGTTATTTAGGTAGGAGCTTGTCTATTTGTTACTGAAATCGTGAACATAGAGCAGTGTGTGGAAAGTACTATGACTTTCATACTTATTTAATAATTATATAATGTAAACATATGGAATATTTAAGTATACGAACAGAAAGTAAAACGTGAACATTACTCTATTACATGAGCACATAAACTCCCGGGTCTAACAAAACCGTCAGATTTTAATAGTTCATTTTACTACAGCCATCGCATTCATTTTTGATTTATAGAAATCATCGTTTAAAATGCTATGAAACATGTCTAACTTATTAAGTGAAGGGCATCTAGACTTTAGAAATATTGTCCCATGAGAAAAACAACGTTAAAATCTCACTACAGCTGCAGACATAATACTTGTTTTGGGAAGAAGTTCAGAATTTAGACAAGCGTTTTCCCTACTGTATTTAACAAAGTATAAAGACAGTGATGTGTGTTTTAAACATTGTATCGTAAATATTGTTTGCATTTAATACAACGAAATAATTCAAGGAACTCTGCAAGAATTTTACGATGTAGGTAATTTAAAGCCTGTTAAATTATCTTTGACAGTGATTTCTACGTTTGTACTCATAGGATACCAATTATTTGTCTGTTAAATATTAAAAATGTAAACGCTCAGATGATTCTTTATGTTCTCATGTCTGGATTAAGCGCATGCCGCGCTGAAAATCTGGTGGTACGATTTTAGACATGGTGAAAACCCATGTAAGCTTTCCATACCATCTTTGGCGAGGGACAGTATGGAAAGCCGGTAAAATCGTTCATAGTTTTACAACTTTGTTGTTGTCTTTTAACATAATATACGTACCAAGTACAAATTCAACTAGACAAAGCTTTATGGATACATTTTAAGCACTTAGAGTAAGTAATAAAATTTAACACAATAATTAAGTTTCATGACTACAAAAGACGACTTCGGTGTTCCATAGGATAGTTATTGTTTGAAGGTAATGGGAACGTACATTCACTGCTTTTTTTGTATGGTTTCAGACGACAGACAGCTGAAGAACGCGAGCTCGAGAGACAAGCAGCAAATCGTCTTTTGTTGAGTCTTCAGCCCGATCCTATTCACCGGAAGTCGATGATCTTGTCAGCTGACCGGATGTGCCTTAGTCATATTCAGAGATTCCAGGAAAAGAGATCATTAGATTCTTAAAAGATAACTGCGTTAATGAACTAAGAAACTGATAAGGGTAATGCAGACTTTAAATGTTTCATGCAAAATATGTGTTTAGTTAGCGTTATACATGTACATGTAGATAAACATGTATGTTATGTATCTACAGCCATACACCACATATTAGGCAGAGTGTGTCTGAAAAGTGCTGCCCGGAATAGTCCGTAATACAGCTTTTAATCATGTAAATATAATTTATAGATATAATTATTTATATTATTAATTAAAGCTGCCTATTCAGAGTTTAGGAAGGTAATACTTCGATGTCTCACTTGTGATTAATATTGATTATACAATTTTATAATCCCTATACAGTGACTGAAAACCAGTTTTGTCAAAATTTTGGACTAATAAGAACATTTTAGTGAATTTATCTGTGTTAGTAATGCAATTACAAATTTGGCTTTATAAATATTCATGTGTAAGTTGAATGTGTAATAATATTACATCATATTTGTTTACGGCTCTTCTACAGCTTATAATATGAATTTTTGATGTATGAAATCAAGCAATATTTTCGTCCTGATCTGATCAGGCACCTTTAAAGTAACGCAAGAATGTATCGGGAGCATTAGCGACCGTGTGGTCGGAATATGCCATGAACGAAAAAAAATCTAAATTTTATGTTTAATAAAGATATATGAGAACAAAATACTCAATACAGTGGTATTATTTGATTTTGCGGGAGGGGGGCAAATTTTCGCGCATATACATACCGCGATTGATATTTTCGCACGAGCATTACTTCGCGCAAATATATTTTAAGCTATTTAGACAATATTGTTACAAAGTCTTATTTCGCTGGGATTTAAATTCGCTTAACTGCATTCGAAATTCGCGAAAAGTAAACATGCGCGAAAAAAATGATACTTCATTATTCCAAAAATGAAATGATTAAAGAAACATTAGAATCCTGAAATATTTCTTATTGTTTTCATTTTCAGAGTCTTATGAATAACAATTTAACAATTGATCATGTTACTCAAACTATATATATTAATTTCTTTTTTGAAATTATTTAAACATAATTTGCTAAATATCACGAACGAATAAGACTTAGTAGTATCACAACGATTGAACAAAAATGCTTACCGTCAGAAAATTCATAATGGCATATCCAGAATATAATAGCTAAAATTTGAAAAGATTTGAAGAATACTCCCCTTATACTCTAAAGAAGCTTTGTTTCATTATTTTTATTAATTGACAAATTATTTGAAACTTACAAAACCTACACACGAGCGTCCTCCTTATCACTGTTTTTATATATTGGCTAATTATTTGAAAATTAACATTGGATCAAGGATTGTATGATGCCATCGATTTCCTTTGTTTTTTATTATCTGTTTGACTAAGGAATCTATTTAAACAACAACAACAACAACTTAGAAAAAAACCTAAGGCTATCACTTTGATTATGACCTAGCGTGGTATCGTCAGATTTTACTTAAGACAAGTCGTCAGTAATTTTAGCGAAATGTCCAACTACAAATTTAAGCAATTCATCTCAATCCCGCCAAACTATTTTATGTGCTTACGGACTAACACTTAACGCGAGAACACATTATTAAGGTAATGGTCGCTTGTGTTACAGTCATCAATGTTTAATGAAGGGACAGACTTGTCCGGGAAACAGTCCGCAAGGCCTGAAAAACACAAAGATTGACCACCGGAAAAATGTCACCTGGAAATGGAAATGGCTTTATTACTTTTTAAGATACCACTGCGGTGCAAGAATCGGCCTATGTGTTTATGGGATAAGGTTATTAAAACGTTGACGTGAACAAGTTTTGTAACATTTTTGTAAACATATTATTTTAAGGGCTTACCACACTCCTCCCAACCACGTTCATCGATAAAAAGAAAATTATCAAAATCTCAATAATGGCAAAATGCTGTTCAATGAAACTTTGCACAAATGTATGTTATTAATGTATCTTTATTTTGCATATGATAAGACACGTTAGAACAGTAAAGAAAAAAAGCGAGATCTAAAAATTCCCTCAATGTCTATTTACTGAAGGCAGGTGGTTGTTAAAGACAGGTTAAAGTGAGAACAAAATGTAAGGAATATGTCTTATTCAAACTGGTTGCTTAAGACAGGTGGTTGCTATTCGCAGGTGGCTTCTAAGGCAGGTTTCACTGTATTCTGCTTTAACCATGGAAGAGAAAATAGCTGCAAAACGCCTGCTATTTATAGCCTTTCTCCACATTAACAAATACAAGACCACGATTAGGGTACATTCACCTCACCCTATGGCTATGGCATTGTCGTCTACATACATACATACATACATACATACGTACGTACGTACGTACGTACGTACGTACGTATTACTTGGACTGTCATGAAACATGAAATTTGAAGATTATTAATTTTGTTCGGAGCTTGTATACAACATCGTGACGAAAGCATACATTTGCAGTTATGATGCTTCGCACAATAACGTGTGTTTTCATGGTTTTACATCATTAACCGCTTTCGCTGAATAGAATTTATGAATGTGATCAAAACACAATACAAAACTTAGTTTAAAAATCTTGGGTTGAAACCAAAAATGTTCTATGTACTTCTTTATTAACTATCTCTTAGAACCGTCTCGCAATCACACCTCGAAATGCCCAGCACGTGTTGTAGGCTCCACTGATATGACAATAAAATCTACTCACTACATTCAATTATTAAGAAATTATCCAAAAACCATTATGAAAGATAGAGATATTAATTTAGAAGAGTTCTATATTTTCTTCCTTTCTCCTCTTAATTTACCATTACTAAACTAATCTGAAAGCTCCTTTAACGTTAGACTATCTCTCAGCGGAGGGCTTTATTAAATCAAAAGACAATATTTGCGAATAAACGCCATCATGCCTTTTCCATTTGATAAAACATTCATTTTCCATTAATTACCAAATTGCCTCTAACATAATAAAAATGGTAAAGTATCTATTTCGTCTGACCTAATTCAATAATTGCTTCCCAGGACACAGGACAAAGCACGGCTTATTATGTCGCACATTTTGTGCTAATTTTTGACGCCGCTTGCAGATTGTTAGTCTGGTTCCCGTCGTACTGCGTACTGGTAAGGGAAGGTAATCCAGACTAGCAAATTGTGATAAATTAGGTGACCTCCCTTAGACATAAGAAAGTTTAGTTACTCCTGTGAAATAGAAGGGTACAAAATATGCAGGTCTCGACCAGGATTTGAACCTCTCACCCGGGCTTATCATGCCGTCGTCGGGTAAATTAGCTACCGAGGCGAGCTGAAATGGGCACTACTACATTCCTCCCTTCAAATTAACAGTTAAACAACCCTGGTTCTGATTGACTACTCAGGCTAATGCCTCGCATACCAGAGCTTTTAGGGAAAATTGATTTACACTGGCCACCAAAGAAATAGAAGAGTTCCGGCTTACCGTGCCGTCGATCTTATGATGATCTTATGACAGATATGAGCGAATTTAATTTTGTTTTTCGGTGATCAATACTCGTAAAGAGAAATTTAAAAAAAACAACATTTTTGATAAACTATATTTAAATTAATATATATCTGTCTGTCACACAACTGTCAGGTTATGGATCACGGCTGAAGGTTATAAAGCTGAGTTTGGAAACCAGTCTCAAATCTCAAGCATCTGATTGGCTGAAATGGCGACCAGTGCTTGAGATTTGAGACTGGTTTCCATGCTCAGTTTTATAACCTTGGGCACAGAAATTACATTTCTTTAATAAATTATAAATATACTTATTTTTCTATTAATAAGGACCAATCTGATAATTGATAAAAGGGGTTTTAGGAGAAATTCATAAAAACTGAATACTTGTAGGGTAAGTGTAGATCCTGATCAGATTTCTGGAATAGGCAGGTTGATCTGGGTCTACACTTCGTCTACACGGGTCGTAAATTTGACAAAAAGTGTGCTTGTTGCTTACACGGTTATTGTGGTGTCATTTATTGCGGGGACGAGTTTTTGCGTAGAAAGCACGAATGAATTCCTGCGAAATCATAAATTCGCGTAGTTTTATAATACTTTCACGAAAAGCAATCACGTAGTTTTATTTCAATACGGTTTCATAAAATCGTTTCATAACCCTAAATAAAACACGCGCAAAATATAATTATACTTCAATATTATGAAATGAAATCTGACTTCGGTGTCTCGATGTTTAACGCTTA
Organism: Corbicula japonica; assembly: GCA_038501625.1. NCBI lineage: Eukaryota > Metazoa > Mollusca > Bivalvia > Venerida > Cyrenidae > Corbicula > Corbicula japonica. Next base: position 5,737,361 of record JAZAYU010000029.1, on the reverse strand, counting down.
AAGGCTCCCATATATATCAAATTACACCAAGGTTTAAATGGCGCGTTTATTTGTCTCCCAGAAATACGGCTACTCTCCGCATGATACCCCTCTTTAATCATTGCAATTACTAAAACAAAAATTGGGGAGCCATTCAGAAGTTTTATTTATTCTCCTAAGTCTCTTTGCACAGAAATAATGATTAAATACACGACTTAATGTATTGATTGCCTGCAATGAGGGTCCTCGGTTATCTCTAGCAAATTGTTTAAAGCGTCCCAGGGGACCCCGACTCATTGTAAAACAAATTAAAATGAACAAGTTCTATTTAACCTTCTATGATTATCTGACGATGAGCTAGCGTTCAGTTATTGAGAAATCGCTTGAATTTGCTCTTTTCACGCGAAAGTGTTGACTTCTATCAATTAGGGGAAACAAGAACAGAAGTGTGCTTTAAACGACAAAGAAGTGTGTCAATATCATGGTGATAGCGTGAAGGAACAATAGGAGGCGGTGAGGATTTCTTTTCTCGTGTTGTTGGTGGGTTTTACGGCGCGCTGTCGTGAACTATCTGTAGCTCACTTTTGTTTGTCTTTTCTAAAATAAAAACAGCACGCAACACATAGAGATCCTGTACGGAAATAAACGTTGGCTATATCTTTGCAATTTCTTCAAATTTCTTTAACAAACGATTAATATAATTTTATCGTGATAACATCGGACTCGAAATAAATATTCATCCTCACGTTCTGCTTCATTGTCTAACAATTCAAGTTAAGCCGCCGAAAAAGACTTTCACATTTATGTCCCTTTATACAGATATTATTGTTCAAATTTGTGTTTTGTCCTTCTGCTAAAATATTGTTTAAAGGAATGATTCACTCACTTTAATGTCTGTTGACAAAATTGCACGCTTTTAGCGTTAGTTTTTTTCAATATATACTTAATTAAAAATAATGTTCTGAGGCATCAGTGCCAGTTGAGGTCTGGACAATATTTTCCAATACGACTTCATTTACTTTGGGCTATCAGATCTACTTTTATATGAAAAGCATGTTTTACTTTTGTTTTAATATTTCGTCCAGTTTAAAGATGGACGGTTTCAATATCCAAGCCAATATAGATTCGGATATTGTTCAATCCCCCCAAGAATATATTTCCTCCTTTTTTTAAGTTTGCCTTTGGCGTTGTCTGTGATATGCAGGATTTATATTCTCTGATCCCCTGTCAAAATTCTATTCTGTTTAGTTCCGCACATTGTAAATATTCTTTTATCTGGTGACCATACACCGCTGAAAATGGTATTAATCTGAAAATACTTGAAGGTTCCATGTTCACCGCCACAATAGTACTGTTTATAAGTGTCACTCGTGTATTGGCGGCGTGCGCAGTAATATGCATTTTAATGATTTCGTGTTCGGCGGCTTTCAAAGTTCCCTTGTCATCTATTGTATTCTATCGGAATGAATGGTTGAATCTACTTAAGGCCACCTTAACTGGATTATTATATTACTTGCAGCTTTTACCACATTTCTGTTATATTACGACACAATGATCAAGTTCGACTATATTTGCGTATAAAAAAGGTGCGATCAGTAATGTTTTGAAACATACTATAAAGTATTTATGCAATAAGCAACTTTAAGGTAGCTGGCGTCATGTGCATTCTATCAACGGATGCAAAAGCTTAGCTTATGCCGTACGAAATAGGCTGCAAAACAAGCAAGGTCATTAGAGCCGTGTAGGTAAATATAACCTATAAAAGCTCCAGTATTAAAACAATATTTAAACAAAGATCATCTGTCAAGCGCTGAGTATGGAATTTTAAATTAAATCTTAACATGACATTGACGTTCGTTTTGGGATAATTTTTAGCTGCCACAGCGGTTCACTACATTCTAATTCTAGGTCCCCGATAAACGTAAATCAAGTTAAACTAAATAAAATTAATCCGAAGAGAAAAAGTCAGACATATATTCGAGCAGAGAAACTTATTCACCAGGTTAATTTACCCGAGGGATATTTGCTTGTTACTTTTCATTTACACTTGTGGAACTCTTCAATAAACAATTGATACGTAAACATTTGGTACGTGGTTTTTTTAGGATTGAATCAATATTTAATATTTATCATTTGGGTATGGAAAACATTTTGGTTGTTTGTGTGAAGCTCGAAGGGCTTAACGCTTATTTTAACAATCCAAATGGTGTTCATACCCAGGTAAACACAATTGATTCCTTTCTTATATTTACACACAAAAATACACTAACGCTTACCGAAATTATTAGAAGAATTCGCGATATTACGGCTTTTTTATATGGCAGTTTGAATGACGGAAAGATTTTCGCAGCAAATTATGGCAAATCGTCCGTTCTCGTCGAGTTCAGAAGTCAAAACATTGTGCACAGTTCAATTTACATAGTGAACGGCAGTCAAGTGAAAAAGCTTTTCGACGTCGCTGTTGCCTGCTAGATGCATACAGTGTATCAAATCTAGTGTAAAATATCAAGGCTACTCTTTGTTTTGTATAGATAAAGGAAAATATTGTTAAAGTTAGTTTAACTTAAGAAAAACTTTAAAAACAAGAAGCCTGATTACCTGGTTGTAAATAATACCTAGCGTTTTGTTGTTGATGCAATTTTAGAATTGAAGTAATTTTAAGTGTGTCAGACGAGATTTTCAAGCTTTTTCACACTTTCTGTTTGCTGTATACCTAATATTATGAACATCTAACAGTGTACAATACCTGATATCATTTACTATTTACTTGACAATCTTCGAATTCAATTTGAGCCTTAAAGACGGGTATGAATAATGTGCTAGATAAAATTATGAAATTTTAAAACTAAGGTCAGTAACAGTGTAATTTGTAGTTCGGAAAGGGATGTTATTCTAGTGTAGTACACTTTAAGCAGCCATGGACACGTACAAACACATTGCTGTGTGAAATTAAGTCAAACGTTGAAAATTGATGTTCAAATATGGTGAAAGTCATTGGGCAGTAATAACACTTGTACATGTCCATGGCTGTTGAAAGTGTATTTGACTCTGGAAAAAATAAGATGCCTCTGGATAACATCCCGGTCCAACCTAATAGTACATTGATACTGACATTTCTGGTTAATTCAGATCCTTTGTCTTTAAAGGCCTAAATTAAAATCTAAGTTCGTTAAGGTTTTGCAAACATGCTCCTTAGGCGGGAAAACAAAAAAAAATTCTGAGAAAGTTTAGTGTTTTTTTTTTGTTTTTTTTATTAAGCCATATTATTTACAACAGACACACACCAAAAGGAAATACCGTTTGCAAAAGCACTCTAGATTGGCAGTTTTAAAAAAAAGTCTAGAAAAATGATGCAGATATCGCGTAAATACTTATTTACAATATTTTGCGGTCATCTGTTTAAAATTATGTCAGAAATTTTAAGTAGTTCATCAAAATGTTTTGAGATTAGAACAGACAGTAGACAAGGAAGTAAGTTTTTCTTGAATTTCTTGGAAACCCTTAAATTATTTTGACGAATTGCCACTAATTGTAGATCAGCATATACATATTGCAGGTATGAGTTCTTGTGGTATATTGTCCATGGATTTTTAGAGTTCTCATGCAATGTTTTTTTTCTTCCTTTTTTTTTAGTACGTGCATGGTAATAAGAACACGAATTAGACTAAACTAAGCTTGCGAACATTTGTACATCCCTAGATAAATACACTTCATCACTAAAATCTAGGTGGCAATGATTATTTTCCCCAAAATTCATTTTTGAAGTTTTAGCCAGTTTTCGCCATTCGCAATGTGTGCCCCCTTCAGAGAATAGTAAATGATATCAGGACTTGAAAAATGTTAGATGTTAATATTATAATAAGTAAAAAGCATGAGAAAACAGTCACATTTATGTTGTCGTTTTAGACAAATAAATGTCATTTATCTTAAAGAGACCTCTGCTACTCGGCTACCTACAGTCCACTTCTTAGACGACAAGGATCCGAGATATTCGTCCAGTATTTTACACATTATTCAAAATCATTCATGCATTCATGCATTCATAATCTCTATAGGGGCTTTCTTTTCAATTTGGACACCGAACAGTCAACATCGACAATTCGCAATTTTTTCAACCCCTTCCCATCCCTCCCTTAATTTTTGTAATATATGTAACAGATACTGCTTCGAGTATTTCTGTGTTTCAGGAAACTAATGAAACATGTTACACCATGAAGCACTGAGTCACGCTGAAACCTGCCAAAATGACCTAATTATCAGCCAAAAGCCAATTGCTAGTCAAGACGGTTCAGCTACTCAACCACTTGTGGAAATGAACTTTTGGAACTTTCGAAGCACTGGTAATATATATTATCAAGTAAGCGTTTGCATTTTATAAACTGTGTTGTGTAGTGGTAATAGGCATTACCCATTTGCTGTACAGACATTTGTCGCGAATACGTGTAATGTTAGCCGAAACTTTTATAGTTACGATGATGGCTTTTCATACTATATAAATAAATGGTTGAGCATAAGTCGATACACCTTAAAAGCAATACATTACAAAAAAAAAACTTTAAAGATTTGGCTTACTTCGAGACGACGTTCATTTATAACGTCAAAATTCTAGCTATGGTTGCTTAATTGCTTTGCATCTTAGCTGGGATGACGCAACCATAGTTTATATTGGAGGTAAGAGTAAACGTAATTCTTTACCCTAAAAGCTGTTAGAGGCGGCTAAGACACTCAAAAGAAAGTTGTCGGCCTTGTCCCACGGAGCAGCCTTGTACTTATATGTCCAGGGAGTGCGTTCTCTCGGCCTATACATAGCACGTCTCGATGAGCGTGTGTCGAGGCTCGCAAAAAAATAAATAAATAAAATAATTTTTAAAAAAGGCTTTGCTAATCCTCTAACAGCAATTTTGGGTCCCCAATATAAAAATTATTGGTGAAGACCCTCCTTGGACAAAGAAAAAAAAAACAAACAAACAAAAACAGTCCTGGCTGCTCCCTGGGATGTAAAATTATTATCAATCAAAAGCGATTGTTCCCAACCCAACCGAAAACAAAAATAAACGTAAGAAAATTCTTACGAAATAATAAAAGTGAAAATAATAAATAAAATGAAATAAAATAAAAATAATAGATTGAACTTTAGTTCGCACAACCTGGTATTTCGATATATGCTCTGCCATAATTAAAATACCCATCTCGGGGAAGAGGAATCGGATTGCTTTGCATCTTGGCTGGAGTCCGATTTCTCTTTCTACTGTATATCTTTGCATCTTGGCTGGAATACAGTTCACGATGAGTATTATCAAAATTACAGAAATAATTCTTTAAAAGCCATCCTTATTACTGTTTATAACTTGCTATTCGTAACATTTCACATTGTATGTGCCATGTGCCAGGTTTACAATTAATAAACGTATCGCGGCCTTATCCCATTAACGATGAGTTTGTTATTTTTCACCCTTCTGAATTATTTATTTACCAGCACTGTCCAAAGTCGAATTTATTACAATAGTATTCGTGTATATCCAGCACAGTACAGTACTAAACGGCAATACCAGTTCTTTATCCTTTGCCGGATAATCGTTACCAATACTAAATGAGTAACTGCACTCAACAATATTTGACCACCGCTACTAGTACTATTATATACTACATTCAAAACAAAATAGTACTCTTTTAAGATAAAAAGGGAACAAAAGCTTGAAATTCTCGCCTGACAAGTGTACATAAAAATGCATACTTAAAATTATTACAATTCTAAAACTGCATCAATAACAAAACGTTAGGTGTGATATCCCTATGGCAGCGCCGTGAGAAAGACTTCTTTAATCGAACAATTTCCAGATTTGGCACTTCTGTGAAGCACATATCATGAGTTTAAGGACCATTGATAATACTAGTCGACGTCTAAAACGGCGTCTCATACATACGCTCTCGTTTAATAAAGACGCTATTTATTGAAAACGACAGTGTCAACGACGGTTATTTAAGCTGTCTATAAGAAAATTGCTGGAGAAAATAGAGACCTCTTATTTTTTCCGAGTCGTTGCATTAAAAAATATCCATTATTCCAAAATTGAGAATAAATTTTGGTTAAGCGCAGTTCTTTGCCTTACCGTTCGTATCAAGAACAAAACTAATCTGATAGTTATAAGACCTTAATTGACATATTTCTTATACGAGTGGTAACAGCTACCGCGACGCTAATTTTTTATTCGGAGAGCGCCCTTGCTATTTTTCATTTATTATTCAGTCTGCGCAACACGTTCGGCTGTTAAAAGCAATATAGTAAATCATATTTAAGATAATCATGTCTATACTATGAACCTGATAAATACTTTCTCAACTCCACAGACTTAGAGGTCGTTTCTTTGATTGCTTTTTGACAAGTTTTGATTGCTTTTGGACGCTTTCAGGAAACAAGAATTACATCAAGCGTTTCATAGTGCGTCTTCATCACACGGACTATGTCAATTGGGCGCTTCTCTATGAATTTTTCATAAATGTTTGTTTTGCTTGTTTTTACCTAGTCTGACCCTGATGAACCATTTCACAAAACATCGAGAAGGAGGAAGAATTGTATTTGCGATAAAACAAACACACACTTATACGAGACAAAGATGCATAAGAAATAGAAAGTTAAGATGAACACAGACTAATGGACTTCACAATATCTTATTCAAATAGCGGGATCAAGAAGGTAAAATATGCCTATCAGGAATCGCCACACTCACAAAACACAGCCTACCGACGCAGAAAGTGATGAGAGGTGGAGAGAGCATGTTTTAAAAGTATGTTTGAACGGTCAGTGGACAAAAATTTGCCACTGGGGGATTTAAACCAGGTTCTATGCTGCAACAACCTCTCACCTGCCCCAACAGGTTCTTATATTAACAAACAAGTACAAGTAAAATAATTCTAACCCATCAGCTCAACAATGTTGCATGCAAAAGCACACAAACATATAAAACAAACATAAAAAAAAACTTTTAAAAAGCCGATAACATTGCATAGCCAACGGGGTGGGTAATCAATGATCTTACCAAGACCAGAGCACCTGGAGTAAAATCAGTAAGAACACGATGACAGCGATAAAAGAGACAGACCGAGTTTCTATGTTCTTATACAAGATTTCCCCATTAACCTTCATAAACTCTTAAACCATCGCCACCGACGAGCAACCAAAGAAGTAAGCATAATGATCAACTGTAGATGGGTTAATCACCAGGCCTGCAGAGCGCTTAAGAATATCATGTTGGTAACCATCCTTTTTGAATTGACAAATGGTTTTTACGAATAACCGGGAGAAAGTAACATTGCTATTTATTTTCTTAAGTTCATAAATTAAATCGCACATATGGCTGTGAAATACCTTGTTGCAATCGTCATTTTAAACTGCACCTGTAGTTTTGAATTAATCTGGGTATCGGCGATAAAACTTGCAAAAAGTTTTTTCTTAATATGTGATTCCAGTAACCTTGTTTTAAAAGTTTTTTCTGTTATGCAAAGATTACGTTCATTGAAATCATGAACATTATTGCAACTTTAGAAAAGCGAACACGCTATGAGATATAAACCCCGTAACATGTTGCACGAGGAACATCGCCGTTTTAAAACGGAAAATTAACTATATTAAAATTTAAATAATCTCTTTTATCATATATTTTAGGAGTGATATTCTAGAACATGAACAATGAGAAAGAAACAAATTAAATAATGAGGTTCATAATTTTTATGAACTGTTAATTTTTCTTAAAAGCCATAGAGCTGTTTGAAACTTTGAATTTTAAAGGTAATCCTTGATACATATCAATTATTCGCATACAACAATGAGTGAACTTTCTAGAAGACCAATTAAGGAAACAAGAAGAAGGAACAGTGGATATGGAATAGAAATGAGCAATGAGAGACCGAGAAAGGGATATAGCGGAGAAGTGAGCAAGGAGTGACCGAGAAAGTCACAGAAGTGAGCAAAGAGTGAAAAGGAAAGTGGATATACATGTAGCAGAGAAGTGAGCAAGGAGTGCGCCGAGCAAGAAGTAGTCGAGGTAGTAGATATAGCAGAGAAGACCAAAGAGTGACTAAGACATTAGATTAGGTAGAGAAGTGAGCAAGGAATGACCGAGATAAAAGATACATGAAAGAAGTCACAAGATTCCTTCATAATATTTGAACGACGCATCATAACATCTACATGATGAAGAACATAAAAAAGATTATATAAAATGTCAAATATTTAATACTTTTATCAATTTTTTATTTCATACTTTAATCAATTTTCAGAAATGTAACAATATGTCGTAATTAAAAAAGATGTACGCCAAAAGTTTGTATAATGATTAAAAAAATCACGTTTTGAGATACCTTTTAACGGGTAAAAAGTAACTTTTCTATACACTTTAGCGCTGATATGACTGTAGGTTGTGATTGTAACCTTATGTCTTTTGATAGCAAAGTTTAAAAAAAATGAAATGGATCTGGAAATTAACACGAACGTTATAATTAATCAATTTTTTAGAAACCACCAGTCGAACTTCATATCCTTTCCACGATCATAACGTATTTAAACGTGACAAAATTTTGACTTCCCAAAACCCGGCCCTGTTTTACGGGAAGACGCCCGAAACATATTTAAACGTGTCAAAAAAATCGCTTTTCAAAACCCGACCCTGTTTTTTCGTCGGAAACCCATCAATTTATTTTTCATTTTTAAAAAAGTCCTTAATACTTTGGTGGCTATTTAAAAGAACGCGGAATCATCGATCAGTATTTTAAAACCATTAGTCATTTGAATGCATCACATATTTTCTCTCAAATATAATTTAGTAAGAAATTGAATACATTTGACCTAGATAATCTGATAAGAAAATTAGTAATTTTAAAAAGTTCAATTTTAAGAAAAAAAAATCTAATTACATGTTTTGCTGTTTCTTCATCTTTCATTGTCAAAATAAAAAAGTGGCTCCAAAACAGTTATTCATTATTTTTTTAAAATCCTAAATCTACCTAGTAATTACTTGAAAATGACATTTTTTGCAATGGCATAAAAATTAATTACTGTTAATTAGATTAATTAATTTACGGAATTTTACGTTACAGTCTTCCTGCGATAAACCGAATTTTTCACAAATTACGTAAAAGAGAGTTGAAATTCGGGATTTTAACGCACTATTCTTGATATGCTTTTTCCACCTTTTTTACAGAAGAAAGACCGTAACGTTAGATAACGTGTTTTACACGGGTTTCTTACCATGTTGAAAATTCCGAATTTCTTTCAAAGGTAGAATACCGGTAACGGACAAAAGCGTATTATTCAAACATACACTTTTCAACGGGCACTAAAATAAAATTTACGCAGATTTACGTTATGGTTTTTAAAATCGTGAAAAAAGCACACGTTTAATTACGTTTCGGGCGACCTCCTGTAAAACAGGGTCGGGTTTTGGGAAGTCAAAATTTTGTCACGTTTAAATACGTTACGGACGTCCGTCCGGAAAACAGGGTCGGGCGCGGAAAGGATATGTTATTGAAATTTAGTATCAACGATTTAACAACCACGCACCTAAGGACATAATCAATTATAATCATACCACTGAACAAGGAGAAATTCGAAAATATCGAAAATGAAACACTTAACTCAAAACTGTAGAATATAACGTTATTTGAATATAACAATTTCATTAAAAATACTGAATTCTGAGTGAATGCTTAAAAGGCCTAAACGGCAAAAACTGTTCAGGAAATTATTTTTAACATTAGCAACGTTAGCTGAGACGGGCCTTTTCTAAGATACTCTCCTGATATACTAAAACAGTTTTGAATTACAATCATGAAATAGTTTTTATACAAACAATACGTAACTTCTTCATAACTAAGTTATAGACGTTTTTTGTAGTCTCTTTCAGACAACGTTTGCAAGAGATGTTACAGTTTTTATTGCTTGTGGTGAATACAGAGCTGTTTTTACTGATGGTTCCTATGATAATCATACTTTATGGATTTGCCAGGACTCGATCGACTTACTCTCTTTCTTACTGGATGATATAATAGTAATAAACATTTAAAGAATAGTTTCTCTCCAATTTTCATTTATCTTTCAAGTATGTCAATCGCCCTGTTAGAAACTTATCTTCTTATAAACCCATGCTCTCAATAAAAATTAATAATAATAATAATAATAATATAATAATACAAGTTACTGAGACAGTGGATATATTGGCACTTACGTTTATAAACAAATAATAGGCATTCAAATGGGTAATAATTGTCTACTTATTTTATCTGATTTGTTTTTCAACTAGAACGAAATTGTTTTCTTTTTGTTACCCTTTTCTTTTAAACACCAGGGTTACATACTTAAAGCCTGCAACATCAGCTCGCTATGTCTTGGCGATTTGTTAAATAGAGACATAATAACCAACGTTCATATGCATATCAGGAATTGCCACACTCACAAAACACTCCCCACGCAGCGAAAAAGAAGAGAGCAAGAAAGAGCATGTTTGTTATAAGTATGTCAATTCAAATAAAACGCCACAAACAATTAACGAGAAACAAAAGCATTGGAACGGTCAGTGGCAAAACAAATTGCCCCTGGGGTGTAAACCAGATTCTAGGGTGCACAAACCACACACTTGCCTCAACAGGTTCTCATATCACAAAACAAGCACAAGTTGTCTTAGTGAAATAACTCCAACCCACCCATCAGCTTAACAATGTTGCATGGGAAAGCACTTATGTTTTTAGAAGCTTATAAATCATTATCAAATTTTATGACATATGATTTTTCTACATTGTACACTTCACATCCTCATAAATCACATTGACAAAACGTTTTCAAGAGAAAATAAAACATAATTCACTTGTAATAAACATAGAGCACTGGTTAAAACATTTTTACCTAACAATGGTTCTGAATAATGTTTCTGCAATACAACAACAAAAATATTACATAATTTTTTAATCAAGTTATCAACCCTTTCAGATATTGTCCCAGATTGCTAGTACTCTTGGTATTAAAATGCAAGTCCATCTAGTTTTTCAAACCTTTCCTTTATAACAAAGTGAAATATGTGTATCACTTCGACCGTGACACTCTGGTCCGCCGGTCGAGGAATAATGTAGGATCAAACAAGGATCTCTTCGCAGAACTGATGGCAGCTATGAGATGAAGTTTGACAAACAAAAAACTTCCACAGCATGTCCTTACGCCTATTCATAAAATTTTGTAATAAAGGAAAATTTGTCAAAAAGAAATAAGTTTCGAAAAGAACGTATATGACAATCGACATATTGTAGCCTCATGTACAAAAACCTCCACTCTCTCGATCGTTGCCAAGTACTTTATAACAATAGACACTTTTCGAAAATCAAATTAAGTAAAAATACACATTCATGCACATAGACTATGATAGTAAGAAATAAACAGAGAATACTTTAAAATTACAGTAACTACTTACTTTCCTCTAATATTAATACAGAATAATCGCTCTTTGTTAAACCATCTCGTAAATATCAGAAATGTTCAACCAGCAGTCAAGACACCCAGGTAAAATACAACAGTTATAATTTGCAAGTTGTTAAAAAGGTACAAGAAGCGAATAATTATTAAGCAACTTCCTGAAAAATTTCTTTTGAAATTAGTTTAGCGACTCTAATTTCATCATTCAAGTTTAATCCAAAGTCTTCTTTCTAGCGTCAGATTTCCAATCCTCCGCTAACTGAATTAAATCGGTATAAAAAGGTGAAATATGCATATCAGGAATTGCCACATTCAGAAAAAAACAGCCTCCCCACACAGTCAAGAAGAAGAGAGGGGGAGAGAGCATGGTTAATAAAATAATCAGTTTCAAAAAGGACGCCACTAACAAAAAACAAAAATGAGAACCCGAGGGGTTACCGCCTTGGAACGGTCAGTGGCAAATCAAATTGCCACTGGGGGTTTAAACCAGGTTCTAGGGTGCACCAACCTCACACTTGCCCCAACAGGTTCTCGTATCACAAGACAAGTACAAATTGTCTTGGTGAAATAACTCCAACCCACCCATCAGCTCAACAATGTTGTATGCAAAAGCATACAAACATAAAAACATAAGAAGCTAATAGCATTGCAAAGCCAAAGGGCGGGTACTCAATGATCTTTCCGAGACCAGAGCATCTGGAGTAAAATCAGCAAGAACACGATGACAGGGATAAAAGAAACAAATCGAGCTTCTAGGTTCTTTTAAGAAAAGATTTCCCCATTAACCTTCATAAACTCTTAAACCCCTGCCACCGTCGTGCAATCAAAGAGGTAAGCATAATGATCAACTGTAGAAGGGTTAATCACTAGGCCTGCAGAGCGCTGTAAAATATCATGTTGGTAACCTTTCTTTTTAAATTTACAGATGGTTTTTACGAATAACCGGGAGAAATTAACACTGCCTTTTATCTTTTTAAGTTTATAAATTAAATCTCCATAAAAAACTGGTTGTGAAATACCTTGTTGCAAAAGTGATTTTAAACTGCATTTGTATTTATGAATTAAATCTGGGTATCGGCGATAAAACTTGCAAAAGGTTTTCCTTAATTTGTGATACCGATAACCTTGTTTTAAAAGTTTTTCTGTAATGCAAAGATTACGTTCATTGAAATCATTAACATTGTTGCAAGCTCTTGAAAAGCGAACAAGCTGTGAGATATAAACCCCATAAGATGTTGCACGGGGAACATCGCCGTCTAAAAACGGAAAATTTACTATATTAAAATTAAAATCATCTCTTTTATCATAAATTTTAGTAGTGACATAACCATTTTCAATGGACAGATTTAGATCGAGAAAGTTTGCTTGCTTTTCTGAAGTGTTCGCTTTGTTAAGTTGTAGTTCTTTAGGATAAATCTTATTAACAAGTAATGGAAAATGGTTATTGTCTATATTTAATAAATCATCAAGGTACCTCGAGGTGTTGTTAAAAGCTGTAATTATATCATCTTGATGTTCAGTAGAAAGAGATAACATAAAGTCTCTTTCATAACAGTATAAAAACAGATCAGCAACAAGGGGTGCACAATTAGTACCCATTGGGATGCCTATTACTTGTTTATAAATAGAGGTACCGAATCTAACATAAATATTATCTAGTAAGAAAGTTAGCGACTCTATAAGGTCTTGACAAGTCCATAAGGTATAATTATCATAAGAACCATCTGTAAAAATGCCCTATGTTCATTACAAGCGATGAAGGCTTTATTCTCTCTAGCAAACGTTTTTTCAATGAGACTGGTTAGTTTGTCTCTTATTAAATTATGAGGGAGCGAAGTGTATAATGTTGAGAAATCGTAAGTAGACAAACAGAACGCCCGATAATTATTTGATTTAAGCTTATTCAAAACGTCATTTGAATTCTTAATCGACCAAAATAAATTTTTGCCAGAAGTTTCAAAAACCTTATCACAATACCTAATTACGTGTTCTTTTATAGCTGTAAGACAAGATGTTAAGAGCACAGATAATTTAGTAGTAGTGCAAGAACTAGAGTTAGCAATAAATCTTGCTTTATACGGTGTTTTATGCATTTTAGGTAACCAATACATAGTAGGTACTTTGTCTTGTTTCGGCTCAATACTGATTCTAAATTTTGTAATTTGTAGAGTGTGTGCAGTAACAATATCACTCTCAGATGAAGAAGTCAGTATATAAGCATTAGTGCTGTTCAGTTCTTCAGTTTGAATATTAATATAGTGTATTCGTCACACTATAATTACATTATTAGAAGCCTTATCAGCAGGTGTTAAAACAAATCTGTTATGAAAGTCTTGAATTCCTTTTTTCAAATGACGAAAGTTAAAACGAGGTCGAGGTGGTAATAAAGCAATGTTTCTTTCATAAAATGATATACGGGTGTCAATTATTTTGAATATGTGCTTTTTCCAGTTAGAAAGTGCATTAGGCTCGGCATGTTCTCTTTTGCACCATTTATTGCAAAATAAGTTCAAAGACTCGGCAATTTCTGCACGGCATGCATTAAAGTCAATTTTGGATGATATTCTATATTTGGGACCTTTAGAAATTAAATTACGAATTCTAGAGTCTTTGATTAAATTAAGATCACCGGTAACAATATGACCGGCCGGCTTATAGCAATATTTAGAAGTTAAACAATCTCAAGATTTTGGTGTTGTTAAGATGAAAGTCAAAAGTTGCAAAACCTCTTCTAATTGAGTGAGTTAAATATTCCAAATCGTTCAAACAAGTTTCTATAAAATACCGGTTTACCAGATATGAACATATGATTCTTAGAATTATACTTTAATCGTATTATAGACATAACATCCCGAAAATTACAGTTAGGCATACCAAGAACTCGTCCTCCAGCCTGTATCTTTAAAGACGATATCATATTAATAATTAACCCATCGTCACCTACAAATTCACATTTTCCTAACATAAATTCGATTATTTTAAATCTTTTTGTGCAGGCACTAAATTTAATTTTCTAGACAATAGATTAAAATAAGACAGAAACACACAACAACATCATGTTAACTGAATTGCACATTTCATTTCTACAATATATATTCCCAAAAATTAATGTTGAAGTAGGCTTCAATCTATGATGTTATCAGTTACGTCTTTTGAAGGTCGTCGAGCACGATACCTATGTACTATATTAATAGTTCTTCTAAAATTACTTTTGTTTTAATATTTTGGCCATTTTAAGATGGATAGTTTCAATATCCCAGCCAATATAGATTTGGATATTGTTCAATCACCCCAAGAATAAACTTACTGCTTTTTAAACTTTGTCTTTGGCGTTGTCTTTAATAAGTTGTATTTATATTCTCAGGTTTTTAAAATTATATTCTGTGACATTCCGTCCGTTGTTATATCGTTTGGGTTTGAGGCAAACTCATTCTTTCATTATTTGAACAATTTGCCGCTGAACATGGAATGGTATTAATCTGAAAATACCGCACTGAAGGTTCCATGTTCACCGCCATATGCATAGCATCGTTTGGTATGACTGAAACTGTATTGTTCATTGGTGTAAATATTGAGTTGTGCTCAGCCAATGGCTAGTCGGCATGGACAGTAATGTTCATTTCCATTACTGCCCATGATCAGGCTCAATCAAACCGAGTCTGCAATATTTTCATAATTATATTTGTCGTCTTCGGTGGCTTTCAAAGCTCCTTTTTTATCTAATTGTGCGATATTCGGCCCTCACGCGGATTCGGAGATGTCACAATATTTCCATTTTGCTTTCAGTCTGTATCTCAACTGCTGCGACCAGCTCTTAAGATTAAAATTATTCCCACAGTTAACCGCTTCGGAACCCTAAAGTAGATCTGTAGATCTTTAATGACATTTGTGCAACGGACCAAGAAATCCTATTAAAACCAAAGTTTAGCAGTGATTAAAAATCATGGAAATTAAACATAAGTACAAATAAATGGAATATCCCAATTTAGAAATACCCTTACTTCCAATAATATTAATAATCTTATTCTCCATAATTCATTCCGGTAAAAAGTCTATTTCGGTCGAAGATCGGGGCAGCAGTATAAGAATGAAACTGTACAAACTATTTGAAAAAGAAGTTTGCAAGAGAATATAAAACCTTTAAGGCTTTTCATGAATATAATGATTTTTTTCAGGTTTTATTATCGCACGAAAGTTCTTATGACAACTATACATTATGGAAGTCAATACCTGACTGAGTCTCTCTCTTTCTTATTGGTTATTATGAGTGTAAGGTATGGTACCTCTATTAATAAACAAGTAATAGGCATATAATAATATGGGTATTATTTGTGGATCTGTTTTATACTGTTATGAAAGGGACTTCAATGGTAATGAATAGATTTAAGGTGGTATCATTTGTATTGGAAGAGTTGATGTGGGCTGGGTGTGTGAGATCCTCATGAATGTAAATTTGTTTTCCTGACACCAAAGCTTCTTTTAGCTCGATTTATTATTTATAGAGCACATGAATGTTAAATGTCATGTAAAAGTCAAAACAAAAGAGAAATACATAGCACATTCTTACCTTGAAATCAGACTTCGTGTGGGAATCCAAACATCATATACTTCCACTATTGTGAAAAATTAAGGCCACAGGAAGACACTCCATAATAATGTCAACAATGCCTTAGAAGATAATTCATTAAACAACAATATAAATGTACAAAAACAGCAATCTCCAAGTGACTGTACTTAAAAGTTAACATCATGTTTGTTTACAAGTTTATAAAGTAGGAATTCACAGAACGCAAAGTATGGTGTACAATATAGGAAGCTATATATTACTTTTGAGGTTTCTGTTAACATTCCAAATAATAATTGCTAAATGAAATGTATTTTCTACTAGTGTTAGAATTTTTGAACTGCTCGAAAATGACAGCTGTTTCACAATTCGTGAAATTAGCAACACAGTTTATCGCAGTTTTGGGATAGTGTAACTATTATGCAAAAACATAATACGAGTATCTTGAAATAGAAAGATTGGTAACCAAATGCTTGAAATCTATGCTGTTCTAAACATGACGGTAATGACGTCTTGAAGACGTCGGGCTGAATTCATGTAACTAGTAACGAGTGCTGTTGTTTTTTTTAAATCACAATATTTTGAAACAGTTCCGTTTGTCAGGCATTTGTGGAATACTTAAAAGCATTATAACTTCAATTTTAATGAAGATAAGATATTAAATAAAGCCAAGACAGCCCTTTTCCGCGACGAGACCATTACTTGTGTCTATGAAAATGCATATGCAAACAATTCTTCAATCATAATAGACGTATATACAGTACAGTACATATTTATTTGTAATTACATTATATTTGTTTATTTATACTAACTATTTTATTATTTGTCTTTTTACACATTTCAGAAACATTGCTAATATAAAATACATTCGTTTAGTCATAAATATGTAAGTAATATTTCAACCTCTACTTCAAAAGGCAGATAATTAATCAAAAACATTGAAACTTATGTTATATATATATTGTACACCATACCTTGCATTTTGAGAATCCTGGTAAAAAAAAACAACATGGATGCCAAATTATAGTGTGTAGTCATTTTGAGAATGTTGTTTTCGTACATTTCTGCTATTTCTTAATGGATTATATTCTAAGACATTGGTGTCCTTATTATGGGTTGTCTTCCTGTGGCAGTAATTGTTGACAAAAGTGGAAGAATAGGAAGTCTGGACTCCCACAGAAAGTCTGTTTTCAAGGTAAGAATTACTACAAATTTCACTTTTATTTTGTTTTTGCATGACATTAAACACTCATATGTTTAATAAAAGATATGTGAAGCCGCAAGAAGTTGAAAAGTCAGAAAATAACCTGCTATATAATGCAAACTTGTGAATCTGTGCTACACATTGAAAGATCAGAACAACATCGGCAACCAGATCCAACTAACACTTACCCCAAGTTCTCATTGGTCATCAATACGTTTACAATGTATGTCTTTTGTTTTCTTCCTTATGTCAAGAAATGCGTATCCTTTAAATTTTAATGTTTATTTATTGTTTTCTTAAGGAGGTATCAAAGAGCTGAAGTTGGATGGGTGTGTGGAATCACAATTTCATAAAAGTTAATATATTTTATACATGCAGAGCTATTCAGGTGTATTTTATAGCACTGATGTCATACTTCCCGGGAAAGAAGCAGTACTGATTTGTGCTAGAACATCATCCGGGGAACAATAACAAGAATCATCGTTCTGCATAGAAATATATTATGCCTAATACACAGCTGGGAAGAATTTATTTGTCACTTGTATTTATCATTGACACCATCTTCGGATTCCAAGGATCTTAAACCTGGCCTTGACCTTCTATCGGTATGGGAAATGAAATGGAAAATGGTATGCTATTCCTTCAACACCCGATTAAAGAGAGGTTGCAAGATAGCTTATAACTTATTAAAATCGACAAGGCTTCAAGACTAAACATACTCAACGTCAGTCTAAAACACATACACGATGGTGTGTACCAGATATCAACACTAATTACCGGAAGTTCCTATTTTTCCCTAGAACCAACACGGTTTTTAGTATAAGTAAGGACTCTAGAGGGTTTCATTACTCAGTAAGGACAGTAGAAGTTTTCAAAAGTAATAAACGACTATTACGGTTTGTAATTGTGGCCGCTATTGTCCTGAAACCTATCTATATCATTACATAAGAGGTTTGTAGTGAGCTACTTGGATATGTATACACAGTCAATTAATAATTTCAAATACTGTTATGAAAGAGACTTCAATGAAAACATATCTTTTACTACAAGATTGTGACTTAATATAATCATCGATGTATTTTTTCTACTTACTGTTTTAACCCATCTTTTGATATGTTTACAGGTGTCTGTCAACTTACTTGATTTTGTTTTAAATGACTAAAATGTACATATTTAACATTTCATGAATGAATGTATGTTGTTGTTGTTTTTATTTTTGTTTTTGTTTTATTTGTTTGTTGTTATAGAAGGCCTTATTGTAATTAGACATTATATTTTGTAAATTTAATATACGAAATAAGTAATCTTCTTTAAATAAAGATATTATTATTATTATTATTATTGTTATTATTATTATTATAATCCTTTTTTAGTTATAGTAAGAATTCAGTATGAATTTATAGTCCAGCCGTTTTCGGTAAAAATATGGAGGAATTGTTCAAATTCGGTTAAAAGCACCAAATTTTGCACAAAGTTAGCTTTTGATGTACCATTTGAAAGTAATAGAGACCCATTTGATTTCTTTCCAATATGGCCGCTTTTTTCAAGCTGGCCGCCAAAATTCAGGAAAATGCTGCTATTTGAAGGATTTTCATCGTATAGTCACAATTTTGGAGTCTAAACCTATATTTTCAAGGATGTTCTAAACATTAAAAGCAAATGTAAGTACATCAGACAAATATTTAAGGAGCAAATGGCCTTTTTGTTACAGAAATATTTCAAGATGGCCGCCAAAATCAGGAAAATGCTGCTATTTGAAGGATTTTCATCGTATAGTCACAATTTTGGAGTATATTTCACTTTTTCATTTTGGATAAATGAAAACCTTATTGATTCATTTTATCCAAGTTCGCTTGGTATAATCATTTAAGAATTTCGGGCTGTTAAGAAGACCATCTATGTGTATCAATTATCTTCTTGCTGCTACTTGTACTCATGTTTTGGATATTATTAGCGTTTCTCTTGTATCAATTAAAATACTCTTAAAATATAATATACATTTAATACAAATATTATCAAGCGCACAAAAGAAACACGTGGGTTGTTTAAAAAAAATGGCTGGATTGGGGTTTCCTGTTATAAAAATGTACAACAAACAGTTACTTCCATTTTCCTACTTTGCAGAGGTGTTTCATCATGCCCTTTAAAAATTTGTAAAGTTTCATCAAAATAGCACCATACGTTAAAAATATTCTGAAATAATGGGCCAAAAATGTCAGGAGTGTGACAAAAAAGTGTGACACTTTTCAGGATCACATTTGTTCAGACCGTCATTTAACAAAAAGCTTTAATATCAATGTAGTAAATTTTCCGTTTTTAGACGGCGATGTTCCTCGTGCAACAACTTAGGGAGTTTATATCTCACAGCTTGTTCGCTTTTCAAGAGCTTGCAACGATGTGAATGATTTCAATGAACGTAATCTTTGCATTACAGAAAAAAATCACAGCCAGTTTTTATGGAGATTCAATTTATAAACTTAAGAAGATAAAATGCAATGTTAATTTCTCCCGGTTATTCGTAAAAACCATCTGTAAATTTAAAAAGAAAGGTTACCAACAGGATATTTTACAGCGCTCTGCAGGGCTTGCGATTAACCCATCTACAGTTGATCATTATGCTTACCTCTTTGGTTGCACGACGGTGGCAGGGGTTTAAGAGTTTATGAAGGTTTATGGGGAAATCTTTTCTTAAAAGAACCTAGAAGCTCGATTTGTTTCTTTTATCCCTGTCATCGTGTTCTTGCTGATTTTACTCCAGGTGCTCTTGTCTCGGTAAGATCATTGAGTACCCGCCCTTTGGCTTTGCAATGCTATTGGCTTCTTATGTTTTATATGTTTGTGTGCTTTTGCATGCAACATTGTTGAGCCGATGGGTGGATTGGAGTTATTTCACCAAGACAATTTGTACTTGTTTTGTGAAACGAGAACCTGTTGGGGCAAGTGTGAGGTTGGTGCACCCTAGAACCCGGTTTAAACCCCCAGTGGCAATTTGTTTTGCCACTGACCGTTCCAAGGCGGTAACCTCTCTGGTTCTCACTTTCGTTATTTGTTTGTGGCGTCCATTTTGAAACCGATTATTGTAATACCATGCTCTCTTTTCCTCTCTACTTTTTGGCTGTGTGGGGAGGCTGTGTATGCTGGATGTGGCCATTCCTGATATGCATATTTTATTTTTTAAAAATAAAGACAAGTTTTAGTGTTGTTTTAGTAAAGGGTGCATTTATTAGGCATCGACTAATTATAAAATAAAGCATATTATACTTCAAGTAAACAAAATTTATGCTATTAAGTCAAACGTGGTAGATAAGAAAATATCTCAAGAAAATCAATACATCTTTGCTTTAAAAATTTATTGGACTTAAAAGATTAATAGTACAAAGGAAATGTTTTGTGTATCATTAAGTTTAATGTTTTTAGATGCAATAATTATAATATTATCATCTCTATTGAAATTATATTTGTCTGCAGCTCCCTTCAGAAAATATCAGCTAAATTTGTCATGAGTGTGACATTATGCACATATTGCAATATTCTGTCAACACATCAATTACATGAAAACAAGAACATGTTTTTTTCCTAGAAGTCTATGTCATGTTTTGTTAAATTGTAACAAACAGGAATGGCCTTAATGAAACATTTTTTGAGTATACTGCACTTATGCGGTTGTCAGGGGTGTGACACTTTCTTAAACATGTGAATTTTGTTTTATCTTTATGCGATACCACAATTCTAAAGCATCTATATTTGATGCTTCAACATGCATTTTAATAGAAATGAACATTTAAATAATAAGAAACAGTAATAATTGTATTTTAAGCACATAAATTGAAATTCTTGTGATTCATTTAAAGCCCCAGCCCTGAACTTAAGTAAGAATATACTATTGAAAAATGATATTTGTCCATATAGACTCCAATATATAAACTCTCTTAGACTAACAGAAAACAAAAGGTCAGATCGAATTCTTTCTTATAGATGGGATTTTCAATGATATTGTTAAATTATCGTTAACGAACTTTTAAGAAGCTAAATATAATGGAGGTATATTTAGCACCGATTTTTGACGAAGAGACCACTTCATGCACGATCTCGATTTCCGTGACGTTTCGGAAATCCTACTTTCGCTTTTAGTCGCGCGAACAAAATTCATTTTAGTAAATTTTATTAGCCCGAAATAATGCTGCAAATTTGTGCCAAAAGTTCCAAATACATGTAATATTTTTATACAAGAACGGGTTAAATTGAAGTAATATTGGTCAATAAAGCTCCATAAATTTTTTATCCTGCCACATATGAGTATTACTTGATTGATTTTGATCACTGTAAAGACTGTACAAACATATGGAGCAGCCAGTTTGGACATTTTATGAACTTAAATTCATTAAATTTTTTCACTTCACTTTTCTTTTTTTAAAAATAAGCCTAAATGACAATATCTCATAAACCAGTTGACCGATTTCAAAAATCTTTTCAGTTCTGTACTCGTTTTAATAAGCAAATAATACAGAATAACAAGTTTGGAATTTGTATGAACTTTAATTTTTCACTATTTTTTCACATTTCCAGACATTTTTTTTAAACGGCCCACGTCTGATATTTTGTTTAATGTGCAAAAGTTAAATCCGTTGTTATTTTTTAAATTTAAAATTCGCTTTTAATATTTCTGTTGAGAAACATTTTGTTTTCTCCTATTCAATCTTGTATTTTACTGACAAAATAATAAATATTGTTTATGTCAAAACTTGAAGTTCACGGAAGGAATCAGTATGCTTGACACAAAGGATGACATGTTGCAAAATGTTTTAAATACATGCAATATTGTTCTTAAATTCAAAACAGAACAATAAGTAACGAAACTGAATTTGTTTTCAAGTTACTTTATACTATCAGTCTTTAGAAAAACAAAAGTTGAAAGAAAAGCATCTACGTACTTTAAAAGCAGCAGAGACTGTCTCATTTTAAGTACAATATGACAACATTTTGTCTGTCTAACATACGAAAAAGAACAAAACAGAAACAAACTGTGTGGGCAGGTCAACCTGAAATAAGTACTTTGCTATCGCGTTCGACTTCAACATCAGTGTTATATTGAAAGAAAACTGTTGACATAGTAGATCCAACGGCAATAAAAGCCCATTAGCTTTGTCTGGTTGCTTGTCATATTCAATGTTTTACTTCGAATGTTCTTAGACCACAAATTGACACATCAGGGTCCTGTCAAAATGTTTAAAAACATTTGTCTGTAAAAGAAGAAATCTCAGCTATGCCAAATCCATTAAACAGTGAAACACACAACTTTGATATAGTTATAGTCAATTCATTAGATGTTTTGAACAACAATTCAATCACTTTGCAAGTCTTGAAACTTTTCAAGTTCAAGCTAAGCGCACTTGAGGCCACGTTTCGAATACAAGCTAAGCGCACTTGTGGCCACTGGTGATATCATAATTTTAACTTGCTACTGAATGTTCCGTTTAATTAATAAATATTCCAAATAAAAACATTGGTAAGGTTATTCGACAGCAAATGGTATACATGTTTATATAAAGGAAAACATGCTGAATAGAATACAACGGAAATTTCAGAACTACTGTCATCTACGAAGTCATATATAAAAACCGAAACATCAATTTATTATAAACTGTTAATTGTAAAACATTCCCTAACACTGAATAAAGAATCCAGGATTTCCATAATAATTTTGCATTGGCGACTGCTGATGAAGCTTATAATATTGTTGCCACAGTTTGACTAATTTACTTGTTATTCTAACAATTACATATGCCTTTACATAGATTCCTTTTGAGAAAGATGTATAGCACACACTCTGAATATCAGAATATATTAAGAACCATTTCGTGGGACAACTACCTACTGCTAAATAAAAGAAATGTCCAGAAAAGGCAAAACTCATTTTCGATTTAGTTTGTGAACACAACCATCAGAAAATGTTCTCTACAATTTCTAGTCATACTTCTATATATGTTTAGAATATTCATATTTATTGCTCTTTTGTATTAAAAAGTGTCGGTAAGAGTTGATGTATACGTACACATTGTAATGGCTTATCTTCGAGAGATGCTGGCAAGACAAGTGTGAGCCTTATGTACTATACAACGTGGCTTAAAGCCCATTAACAAGTACTTTTTTCTTTTTCTTGTTTTTATTTGTGACATTTTTATTTTCGGTATGATTTTAACTATGTGTACTTTCTCTCTCTGTTCCCTTGCTTATTGATCGAGTTGACCGATATAAGCACTTGCTTTTCTTATTTGTACTAATTCATCGTTTATTTTAGGGCTTGCTCATAACTGCATTATCGATAAAAAAATAAAATATCAAAATCTCTCTAATGGCAAAATGATGTTCAACAAAACTACATAAATCAACGTTATTAATGTATCTTTATTTTACATAAAGTTAAAACCGTTACGAAAAATAGATAGACACTCAAAAAAATTAAGTTTGTAAATTTTAACAATTTATGTTTTTTTCTACGTTTTTGTTCGTTGGCAACATCTTTTGATTGCGGCTAAATTACTAAAACAACATCATATACTTGTTTGTTCATATGGGAACCTGTTGAGTTAGTGTGAGGTTGGTGGACGCTAGAACCTGGTTTAAACCCCCCAGAGGCTGACCGTTCCAAGGGAGTAACCCTTCAGACTCTCATTTTCGTTTATTGTTTGTAGTGTCTTACCGGGTATTTGAAATTGATCATTTTATAAACACTTGTTTTGTTTCCTTTTTTACTGTTTAGCTGTTTTGGGAGGCCGTGTCTTCGGAACGTGACCATTCCTGATATGCATACATGTATTTCACTTTTTTTATTATTCTGTAATCTAAAAACCATCCTATGTAACTTAAATACTATAGTTTTTAAATTTTGTATCATTCAGCAACACTCTCAAGTGATAAATACCACAATCTTGTCCTCGAATGATTGTTCTTGGACGCTGGTGATAACTACGGAGGGAGGGCATGTTGTGTTCACGCTTTATTTCTTCTAAATATCTCTTTATCATCGGACCAATCCATCCAAGGACGTAGCAATCACGCTTGTTCGATTTACGAGATACTCCGATTAAGGATATTGTGAACACTTGTGGACTAAACGAGAAGTCAAGATGATTGCTTACTATGACGGTCATATAAGAAGAGCACGACCGGAATGAGCTGATTCAGTGCGGGGAAAACACAACGCTGAAAAATATGCTGTTATGTTGCCGTATATAGATTACCTTGGTAGGCGTACGTACTGAAAATGGGGTATTTCATCAAAATATTTATAATATAAGCGTTTAAAGAACAGTGAAACAGTCCTTTTATGTCTACTTTCTGTTTTTGATTTCGCTGAATTATTCTAAAATATAAGATTATTTCGACAAAAGACAGTAAAATGTTGTAAATAAGTGTTTGAGCAATATCATTACATTAAATTTTCTTCTAGAGATTTCAGAGTTTTGATGCAACGTTATTTTCGTTTTTTTAATAATATGTGAACTATGTAAATACAGATGCCAAGTTCAGCATGCAAACGTCAATACAGCAGCAAAAAGCTAAAATTTGGCTGACAATGAATATCAATGGCACGGTTAAAATATACAGAAAAGTGGTTTGCTGTTGAAACCAAAAGACATAACAACCCGATATTATTTCGACAAATCGCCACAGATTGCATGTAGATTTAAGGACTAGTATTTTTTAAATTTTAATTCTCTTGTACTGTAGTTTTCTAAATGTTAAAATGACATGTATGCGCAGCCATAAATTCGCGCACTTGTATTAATCTCATAATACCAGATATTCAGTGGTTTGATTTCTCTAGGGTTCGATTTCGCGCACTTTCCCACAAACTAAAACCACGTGAAATAAAATGATAGCATATTACACGAATTCGATTACAAACTTTGTTTTGCTTGTTAACTAGAGTACATAATTATAAATACAACCACAGATGAATGTATACATTTCTTAAAATCTGACTTGCAATAAGTTTTTTCCTCAAATTCGTTTTTATTTATTTAGCCGATTTTGCAATTAAATTTTAAAACGTAGAAAAGGTTAAACAACATACATTTTTGGAACTGCGTTTCTTTTTTCTTTGAGTGTAGTAAAACAGATCGGGTGCGGCTGAACTGTTTTATGGTAGATTCCATGTTAAGGCTGTTCCAACTTAAATGAGTGTCATTCCTCATTCCGACACAATTTGGTTTCTACAGCTTATTTATCAACATCAGAATTCAAGATGAACTAAAAGCGAACAAATCAAATAATACGGAGTTTTCTATCTGTTAAATAATTATAAACGTCTCACTACAAGAAAGCTGCCTAATTGCAATTTACGCCAAGCGCCTCGTGGTAGCCCCAAATGACCACTAGGATTGCTTGACCATTAAAGCAGCACGGACATATTTCACCCGTGAGGTGGTCAGGGTCTTCAATCCAATCTCAATCTCTCAGTGTCTATTTACTTTTTCATAAAAACGCATCACGTCAAAGACCAATGGACAGTTCTACACGAAACGAAAGAACACGCAAGATGTGAAATGGTCATCAATATGTAAAATAGGCGGAAAGAGTGTGGAGACCTAGCTGAATAATTGATATGCTTTTAGACGGCTCGTGAGATGGACATCACGAAATAGACAAGCTATTTTGTTTGATATTTTTGTAATTGAGATGCCTGGCATGTCGAGAAAGTTATATTGAGTTTATGCGGGCCGGCAGGATAATTGTTCATTATTTGGAGAATAATTTATATCTGGTCTTTTTTTTAAATATTTTTAAACAGTTTGTTTGTTACAGTCTTTTTTATTTATTTTTCTGTTCGAACTAAATGCATTTTAGCAAACGCAGGTAGTTCACAATAAAATCGGGATATAGAATAAATGCAAATATCAAACATCATAATAAAATCATTATCATGTGGGTTTTCGGCTGAGAAACAACAACAACAACAACAACAAAATAATAATAAAATCACAAAACAAAAGTCAATAACAGAAAAATGTATATTTTCGCATTTGAAAATTTAACATTAGTTATTATCAATTTTTAGATTTACCTTGCAAATCAAGCGGCCAGAAAAAATATAATGAATTCTTTGGGGTTTTTTTTGTTTTAACAAGAACAATTGTTAAAACGACGTGCATAAACCAATTTCAACCAAACAGAACTTTTTTAACTCTCAAATTTTATAATTACCCCAGTTAAAAAACGTTTCAGCCCGGGTTGTTAGAAAGTGGTGCTTTGAAAACAACCAATTAACATTTTACAGACTCTAAAAACAATTGTTTTGTGTATTTAAGAGAGGAGTCGTATATAAGATGGTAAATACAAAAACCTCCAAACTCTGCTAATTGCCGGTTAACCAGAATTTATCATTTCATCACTCAAGAGAAGAAGAAAGTAGAGCAAATGAACGGACCAGTGAAGGTTTTACGACACCTAATTACCAATCTTAAGTAGCTGTCTGGTCAGAGTATTAGATTGGGTGGAGGTGCAGCGGCGGCTCCACATGGGGAAGAGTTGCTAATAACCCTTTTTTGAGCAACACTTAATTTGGTCAGAAAATTGGAAATTATCATGTTACTAAAACGAAACCCTTTTTTGAAATCCTGCATTGAGGAAGGCGCAGAGTATACGGGACGGATATTTGCAAAAATTATTCCTTTTGAGATGGAAGACAACGTAGCATGTTGACCAACTAAACCACCTAATGTCCTCTATCAACACCCAGATGCTACCTGTTATTCAAGCGTTGTTGACTGCACACATGATTTACAATTAAGGGAAATTAAGATATAAAATTTCCCAGTTCACCTTGTCTGAGTCGGTATCAAATGGCGTTAAACAAAAACAATTTCACGTCCAAACAAGAGAGATAAATGGTCCCGAGCAGGGAGGCCTATCAGAAAATAAACATCTATTTTATTTCTTATCAACCTTAATATATAAGTCGGCATCTAATTAGGAAACAATGCACGGGAAGTGGAGATAAAAGTGTAAAATATTACCAACAATTAACGGGTGTCAAATACGTGTGCTCATGCTTGTCTGTAAATGATGATAGAAACGATTCAGATTACTTTCTGTAACACATAAGATCTGAAAACGATTTATTATAACCAGTTGTGAAATCAAAGATTTATTTTCACGGCTACGTTTTTGCACCAAAGCTTCTGGTGACTGTTTCAAGCGAAATTAAGTTCATGAAAAGTCCAGATATGCATAGGACACAATAATGAACGTTTGAGATTTTCAGATGATTTGAGTTAGTGCGCGAAATACGCAAAAATAAAACAAACGTGAAATAACGTGAACAATTTTGCTAATGAATCCAACTTTCTTCGAGTATGAATGTAACAATTGTAAAGTAGAATAAACTTTTTGAATGGCTCTTTACCCTAATTAATTGATTGATAATTGAAATAATAACCAATTAATTAATTTATCATTAATTTATCATTAATTTATCATTAAATTATACGTCAATGAAATATAGAGTTAAAGTCTTGATTGCAATCAACACAATATTCATTGATAAATTACGAGTAATAGCTGTGTTTTTGTGTATTATCCTATATTGATGGAAAGAGCTATAACTTATAAAGGTGGGCGGATTCGTCCAGAAAAGTATTTAACGAGCGTTTCATACGTCTGTGTTGATTGAAAGGATGCATCTGTCGTAGACGACTGTTGAAATGGAAATATTTATCATACGTAAATAAACAACACGTCGAGACGTACTGCTGTATATGAATCACTGCAATAACTAGCAAAATGTTACGAGTTCCGTAGGTTGTCTATTAAATACATATCAAAATTCGTGTTATTATTTATAATAAACAGAAAAAAATGATGGTTTTGAAACAACGACTACTTGACAACCACTTTTAAACGTAAGTAAGGTTTCTTTGACTGACTGACGGAGACCTCTCGCAACTTATTTTCATTCGGGTTTGACACGGACTGTTTGACAATAGCTTTTTTTCAAACTGTTTTTCATCAATATTGCCAAATTCCCAGTTTATGACTCAAATCACGAACTCATACTAGTCTTGTTTTGAGGAATGGTCAAAACGACTGTTATTACATGACTAACAGTATTTTTGCCCATGTGGTTCATTGTCTTTAACGAAACCTATTTATTACTGACTGGTGTTGTCGAACAGTGTATGACCATTCGTCTCAATGCCTGACAGTGCAAACCTCCTCGCGTTTGACTAAACACCTACTCTGTATTTATCGCTGACGAGAGGCGTCCCGTTATAACAGCTATAACTCGTGTGGGAACAGTCAATGTGTAGAACTAACGGGAGTTGTCTCACATCTATTCAGTGGTGTTTGACAGGTTTCTTCATGAAGGCTCTTGAAGGTGCCTTCCTAATGCAAGTCATCGATAAAGAAGTTGCAGAATTGATGAATTTTATATCTAGACCACCCACCACTAGACATGATCAAACAAAATGTAACGAAAATAGTAGATATTACACAATTACATGTCATTTTTGCCTATTCTTGCACACTGTGCACATGATCACAACAATTTAACTTGGAGACTATACTCAAATCTCAAGCATCTGATTGGCTTTCATGGAGACTACAAAAGGTCAAACTGAAATCAGACCGACATTTCATGAATTACTTTGTGGCTATAAATTTGCTTTATGCTATTTTACGCCAATACAGTTTATGTTATGTTATGTTATGTTATGTTATGAATACGAATAATGTAATGTTTTATTATATGCCCGTGAATGATTTTAGCATAGTGCATCGTTAATCCGCAAAATTGATACAACTCGTAAGATTAGAAATTTCGTATCAACCAATGTTCATTTACAATTCTTTATTTGCCAGCTTCGCGTTTTCTATATGACGTCATATTTTACGTCACACTAGGTTGTCGTAATTTTCCGGCACATAAAGAACTCCAAAATAGGAAATGTCCGTCGCAGATTTACAAACGTTACGGTATTTTTACGCCATTCATAAATTTTCTACGCCATCCATATATTTACTATCGCGTTACTATTTTTATTTCTGCTATTATGTAAACCACGTTTTTGACTAAAATTGTGTTGTTTAGTTTATTTAAATTTGTTTTGAGCGAGAAGGGTATATAATAAAAGGAACATTATGACAGTATGCATTCTGTAGGTTCGTATAATTTCTCGTTGCGTGTGTAACCACATCATACTCGACCTTCGGTCTCGCGCGATATTGTTTACATACCCGAAAAATACGAACCTACATAATGCATACTGTTATAATATTCCATATATATCGTTGAGCATAATATTGCAAACAGACAGAAGAATGAATACGTGAGCTTCAAAGGAATGTTCATAAATTGACTCCCGGTATGAAAGGACATATGGGTATATATGGCAAGAGGGTCCCTCGTCACAGAGAATGCATCCGATTAGACTATTGACGAAATATTGACGCTTCAGACTGACGTTCTTGTGACGTTTTGAACGTGATCCGTGGTGCTGTGGCATCGATCATTTGCAGTAAATATTTACACTTCAACTTCATTCTCTACGATGAAGTCTTTATTATCTAACGAACCATATTTTCTGACGGTACGCATTGTGACGTATCACTTTAAACGCATACGCCTTAAACAATTCAACTGTTTTCCATATCCAAATAAAAAAACACCAAATATCGATTCAATCCTTAAATGTAATTTTGCTTATATAACAATTATAATTTGCAGTATAAATAAATACATCCTATTTGTTCATATTGTATAACTTATATTAAATTTTGTTCAAAAGTTGTTCATCCAGTCTTAGAACTTAATGAAACATCTCTCGTACATGTTGCATTACTTGCATTACAACCTGAATTTATAGAAAAATCGTCAATCTTTTTTTTCAGATATAAAAAGATACAATTAAAGTTGAAAAGGTGTGTTATTACGTTGAATGTAACCTTACGAATTATTATGGTAAACTTGGAGACATTTGAAATTTATTCGAGCTGTGGGCAATGGCTTCTCATGCTTCGTTATATAACTACATGTATCTATCTAATTGCTATTTTCAATATTTTCCTGTCGTGCTATCTTCTAAGGGTCAGGTGAACTGAACGGAACTTAGTTTACGTTCCTGAATAGTTAAAACTATCTAAAAACGGAAAATTAAGAGAGTCAATTTCGGAAACAGGTTGCAAACTAAACAAGCACAATAACCCTAAAACTGCATTAACACATAAATATTAATCAACTCTGTTTATGACCTGTGAATATTGTTAATTTCTGAGGGGCAAAGTTTCTAACTTTATTTCGCGGAATGATCGACCTTTCACGGTGTTACTGCTGTTTCAACACCAGACGCATTCGTTGATACAATTTAAAAGCTTTTAATGACTCTCGTTTACACGTTTTCACAGTTTCTAGATTAACAAGCGTTCCAAATGTCTCATATTGATTACAGACGTATCTCCCAAGAAAACCGCTCGTCTGCGTGGATTGGCTTAGATTATTGGTAGGCGGTGCCTAACTCTGGAACCACGCACGCGATCTGAATTTAGCCTATCTCGTCTAAGACAACAATGACGTTGATCCGCGCTATAATGCAACGATATCTATATCTATTTCTTAACAAAAATATAAGCCTGTTTTTTGCTTAACTTAGACGTATTCATTTCAGATTCATATTTAAATAAGTCAATGCTGCTGACTGTTTGATTTCTGGAAATGTCGGATCAGGAAAGTGGTGATTCTCGAGACGTGGTTGAAGTTAAAGTGAAAAAGCCAAAACTGTCATTTGGAATTAATGAAATTCTCGGCGACAAACGACGGAGTCGTTCTTCAACTCCTGATAGCAAACACTCAGACAAAAGCGACAGTGAAAATGAAAGAGACGCTTCAGAAAACGGACGTTCGCGTTCGCCGTCACCTCTGACGTCACCTTCGTTCAGTTCTATGAAATATGACGAAGCGTTTGCACATGCGCAAAGTATATACCCCCTTGATTTAGCAACAGGGGCGTTACTGCCTTTGGCGGGTTGTGGACTGTACCGAGGAGCCCACGGGGTGGTTAAAGTCCCCGCGCAGAGACCTCACCCTATGCTATCCATGTTCAACCCTTACGGCATACCGTGGATCGATTTCCGGCGCGACAGGTTTGGAGGTTAGTTCGTAGATATGTTTAATTTTTGTTAAAACAGGCACCGTTAAGCAAATTAATTTGTCATTTAAACACACAGTGGCCATAACCAAACAGTAGCAAATATCTACCTTCTGTTATCTACCTTCACAACCACGTGCATTGTATATTAGTCTGGGTTTATTTAAACACTATATTCCAATTAGTATCATATATAAACAGTTCCTCTTCTTTAAAAGATATTGTTATAACTTGATTTTGGAAAAAGAGCATTGACATAGATTATGTTTCCAGTTAAATAGATTATGAAATGTTTAGAACAGTAACAGTCCTTTCTTATAAAACGCATTAAATATTATTACTGTTTTGCCAGCAAACCCTACCCAGTCCCAACCACCTTCAAAAGTCGTGGTTTACCGTATGGTTATATACTAACCTTCAAAAATATTCGTTCAATAGTGAATTCGGAAAATGACTTTATTTTTATATTTCTAAACATATTTAATAGATTTGAGTATGTTTAAGTTCATTTGTAAGTTACAAAAATGCATTTTTATTCTGGAGTGATTTATGTAGCAGCAGTGCTTCAACTGTGTGACTTCGGTCAATCTATTTTGTAAATTCCAGGCATTCAATAAGGACTTAAATTCAGGATCGAGTGCAAGATTTCCAGAAAGGGGGTTCGTTTGGGAGAGTATTTTGCCATGCTTTCTTTGCAAACAGATTTTTGAGAATGAGCCTATTATATATAATAGATAAGATCGCGCTAAAAGATATATGTCGTCCAAATTCAATAAAAACTAATAATTTAAAGTTATTTCAGGCTATATTTTTATCACAATTTGCAATTAAAAAATAGAATGATAAATTCAACAGGATAACACGTTGGTGATTTTTAAGAATATCGTCGATATCATTTGTGATATATCAGAACAAAATTGTTATTTGATCGCAAAAATTTTATTGTACAGAAACAAATAATAAATCTTAATACAATCCAACAAATTATATGTTCCAGTTTCAAAAACAAATGAGGACATGATTTGATAATGAAATGATATATTTTAAAAGAGAGAACTTTTGAGATTCATATCGTAAACATAAAAAATAAATGTGATTTTTTAATGATGGCCAGTATCTGATTTTAAATGTCCGTGCGATTTTATGTTTAAATTAAACTCATATAAATAACTAGAAAACACGGATGAAATGAAAACAAAAATACAAAATCATGTGAGGTTTGAAATTTCACACTTAAGTTATAAAAATCATTCAACTTTATTTTGACGTGATACATTATAAAAGTTCACACATAAGTCTTTAGGTAACAGAATGACGACAGAAAGGATTCGAGTGTTCCGCTTGTTTTAGCCCTTTACTCCATATACATGTTTACAGGTGCAATCGCTTGTGCGAACCGTGTAGATCCAGATCAGCTGACACATCTACACTCAAATGGTTTAGAACCTGATTAGATGGCACTGATGTTGATCTGGATCTACACGGATCGCACATGAATAACAACCATATCACAGCAGTGCGCCTACACTCTGTGAATTAACCAGAATTCCAATATCGCCAGTTTTTTGAAATTGATATATTATATAAAACTTTTGTTTCACTTCTATAGTCAATAAGGGGAGGGATATTATACTGACGCGATTTTAAAACTGTTTATGGGGGAACCTTAATGTTACATTTGTTGGCATCCTGTCTAAACACAATGGTGTCTGCTTCTGTTTACTTAGTTGTGGGGTGCAGCGCTGATTGTTGCTAAATAAGCCAATGCGGGAGCTGCATCTCCTGCCGCACTTGCTGCCAAGTAAGGTCATGTTAAATCATTTTGACATCTAACACAAGCTATGAATATCGTACAAACCTGTCTTCAGGTGTTTTGACACGCATACATCAATAATATAATTCATATGTATTCTGAAGAATTAAAGACCGTTTTTAAATCGCGCCAGTATTTTTTCTATTTTAGTGATAGACTCTACCAAACATGTCAAAATGGAATCTGAGAAGTTAACATTGAACGATAGACTAGCGAAATAAAACGTTTGGACTTAGGTTGAAAACAGTATATTCGTCCAAGAAATGTTTAATGTAAAATACAATGAACAATCTATGGCGAATCATCCGCACAAAAGAGATATGTGAGAACTGCCCGTTTTGTAAAAAAAAAAAAAAAAAAAAAAAACCACAAAAATTTCTGCATCGCTAAGAAGTGGAGACGGAACAATGTTGTGTAACCCGGTAATATTGACAATGTAATGTATAAATGATCCAGGTCATTCTTGGACCGTGATCTGTGTTTTATACAATGATTGACAATGATAACTTTAAGATATGAACCCATTCATTGTTGAGGGAAGTCGTTTCCCAGAAATGTATGGAATGACTAGCGAACATGGCAAATTCCGATCATACTATACGAATCCGCAAACTGATCTGGGTCTACACTGACCGAAAGGTGCGTCATATGCTGTGACTAGCACTGTAAAGGTTAATAAGCTTTGGGACTTTTTTGCTGCTGAATAGCACATAAATCTAACTGAATTGAATGCCTCTGAGCTCTAGTTGCAAACGATCTTTTTATAGACAGTGTCTTTTAGACCTTTTTCGTAACTCGTAATATTATTTTAGTTCATTTTCTTCGACTTAATATCGTTTTTGAATGATGTCATTTTAAACTGTAACGATTATCTTATTTATAACAATTTCTTCCGATTCGTCAATTGTACTTAAAACGAAACCTTTCTTGAACATTTTGTGAACACGGTTTCAACGTTGACAGTTTTGTAACACATTCAACAGAAAACAATCCAATTTGCTACGACCCAGTCGCAGTTCGAATTTTAAGACGTCTGAAAATAGTCACTCTTTAAATCTGCCACTTTCCGTTACCATGGGAATACACAGCTTTTAAACTTGTTTCATTCTTGATTTAATTGATCAATTAATTATGCAGGATTGTTTCTTTAACAGCGAAACTAGCTTTGAATTAGCCGACGCGAGATTTCTAAATGTACTTTAGGTTGGATATATTTAAACATGTTTTACATACGAAAGCCTAATATATATTAATTAAAAGCTAAAACAATCAAAGAACTGAAAGTACAAAAAACCAAAAAGGTTGTTTACAACATTTGATCGTACGTTGTCAGAACTTTTTAATAAATTAGATTCATAACACACAAAAACATCTCTCAATATTTTGTTTTGATATAACAGCACAGTCTTATTACGTTATGTATCGGCGTGTTAGGCACACGTGCTGAAATTCTCGTCGCGTGAAAAGAAATCTATGGAAAAACGCGTAGCTTTTCTGCGACAAACGGTTACGGCGCGAAAATAGCGGGAACATACTGTCACATAATCTTAATAAGCTTTTTCTCAATACATGCTAATCTGTGCCTGAAAACACAAAAAGGCGTCGATCAGAAGCTTAATACCGGAAAGAAAATTCATTGCTGAAACCAAGATCATTAAACTGAAACCGAATACAGGTCTCAAATCTCGAGCATCTGGTTGGCTTAAATGGAGACAAGACTTAAGAGGCTTGAGACTGGTTGTCGATTTTGGGCACTTGTTTTCGAATCGTTTAAATCAGTTTATTTCGCGAGTGTTTAATAAATGCGGGTTCCATTTTTAATAATATTTAGCAGTGCATTATATGATTTGATCATAATATACAACGTAGTATGGGCCTGTGTCGCAAAAATTTGCTGTGAAATGAAATGAAATGATCATAGAACTCATTCACAAATTGAGATAACATTTATTCCCAGTTCCATCAACAAAATTAAAAAAAAATACATCGTTTGCCGATATAGTTTTTGCTTACATTGACAGAAAACGTTATTTTGGTAAAATGTTACAGTTGATGGGAACAAAATGCTGACCACTTTAAACTCTATTCCTTATCTCCATGTATTTGACACGTTCTCGTGCGTGTGGTCTGAGAATTTCGTGCATTTTTGAACGCCTTTCATCGACCATAGGAACCCAAGTATCTCGATAATCGCAAAATATGACAAGCTATTAATCTTAAACTTGTAAATCAAAGAGATTCTTTCAGAATGTAAGAGCACGTAGGCCCTATCTTCTACTAGAGTCTTCTAACAGAACTGAACAAAACGTAAAACACCATTTGAATGCGTGGCATAACTGGCCATCAAACACAGCTTTTTTTTCATAAAAAGTATGTGATTATAATTGATGATAATTCAATAGTGATATTTGAAGTCCACTGCGTGCGGGCGTTGCTTATAAACCATTTTGGAGATCGTTTCAAACTAAGCAGTTAAACATGATGGTATTATTTTTCCTTGCACTATTAAGAACAACCGAAATTCACGAGCAGTGTATACGCAAACGCGCGGCGGCCTGAACAGTGTCTAAACTGTTTAGTAAAATACGGAAATTACAATAAATTTTATCAGATTATTATGTGAGGTCTTTTGCGTGTGAATTTACAATATTGTTAATTTTATTGGAGTTCGCATGAAAGAAAACCTAAACATGTTTAAAGAGGTTTGAGCCAATAAAACTAAAATAACGAAAATAACCTAGAGTGTATAGTTTAAGATAATTATACGTTAAATGTAAATGTCTTATTCATTTTCACTTCTGATTCCCAGTTATAATTTTATTTCTTATATTTGTTCTAAAATTTGTGGTCCTGTAATTGTTTTCTCATTTGCTTGTTCATACGCCAAAAAGCAAATATTTTGAAAAACAAAACAAGCGAGGAAAATTGCGGTTCCCTTCTCACCCATACATAACAATTTTCTTAACATTGCACACAATGAAGAAATATTTCCGTATTTAAGATACTTTTCTCACCACGAAGGTGTCCCATTGTTAAGCCTATTCCTGCAGAATTCTAAACAAAGAGGATGATTAATTAAGACGTGGCTGTTTGTCACAATAAATGGAGTTTTCAGTCAATTTCAACTTTTCCTAAGCCTCGTGAACGCAGCAACCTTTTGAATAATTAATGCGCAAAAAGAACCTTAGTTTAATTTGGTAACACTTGGGACACGCCGTAATTTAAACAAGTTTCATTATTGCTGCAAAACAATGTCAGATAGTTTACACTTTACTTCTTGTTGGTGTTTCTTTAATAATGTTCATTCTGCAATGGTAATAGTAAGCTCGGATCAGGCCACAATCCCAAGATTGTAAAACTAAGAAAGGAAACAAGTCTCCAAACTCAAGCATCTGATTGGCTGAAATGGAAACTTGTCTCATTTTCAGCAGTTCAGATGATTGAGTTTGGAGACAGGTCTTCAATTTCAGTTTTAAAATCTTCAGGCCATTATCTTTTATCTTCCAATTGTTCAGTTCTTATAATGCGCTTTTCAACTGATCAGATTTCTGAGATCTGATTTGGCCTTCATTCTTGAAACGTGGTTCTGTCATTTCTACAATTGTTTCACTAATAGTTGAAACAACTATAGTTTTATTAACCGATTTATTACTTAAGAATATCAAAGTTGATAGTTTTCTAATCATATACTTAATCAGTCTCACCTTTTGAATAATTTAAAATTAAAACAACATGCAACGTTAGATGATGCTTAGTTAATCGAGATTAGGCCTAAACAAATTAGATGTGTGCACAAAGGTCAGTCGGAAATCGTAACTTGTATGACCTTTATCTCTTCATTTTTGCAGGTGATGTTCGTTCCACCAACCGAGTGTAACCGTTCTATAGATGACCGTTCGATCCGCCGAGTGCAAGATTCTGCGGTCTTCCGAGTGCAACTGTTTTTTTATTGTTCGCTTGATCCGCGGCGTAACAATCATTCCTGAAATTTTTTGTTTAACCCTTCTACTTAGTGCTGTTTGTTCCATCTACTGCGGGTTTTTTTTTGTTTTCAATTCTATCCAACCAATGTGTTGGCATCCTACTTTTTCGTCTTTATGTCTAATGTTTGCAGCCATTCAGCATTCGTCCAACAGGCTGAATTCAGAGGTGAACAACCTTGCTGCTGATTTTCAAAATGTGTCATGTCCACTGTAGTGATCTGTGATTGGTCCAACAAAAAACGGCCACGGGCCTATTGTGCGCTATCTTGAAAAAAAACGTGTAAAAAGTGTGAAATCGAAACACCATTTTATTTACTGACTGAGAAATGCTGTGTAAACGATGATCGTAAATTTACCAAAATTGATATATTTTTGACACGGAGTATGTAATTCGTCAAATAAACTGACTATGTTTATATACGCATCTTTCACTGGATCGTTCAGAATCATATAAACATTTCAAGAACGTAAGCATATAGTTTAAACAGTGTGTTAAATCAATGTAAATATAATATCATATGTTTATAGTTGAAACATTGAGAGTATGGGGTTATCTTTAAATGTTGTTGTTAAAACTTCACATTTATATGATAGCATTCGTCTGTAAAGCCAACAGCTTAGATCATTAAATAATCTTAAACACAATTTGTAATCGTGATCACGATGATGATTGCAATGCTGATGGTGAAGATAATGATGATCATGATCATCTTCATCATCATCATTATCATCACCGTCGTTGTGGTTTTCGTTATAATCATCAACAGCAGCTATCCTCGTCATCTTCGCTAACATCAATATCATCATCGTCATCATCATCGTAGTCGTCGTCATCATCAGCATCATCTTTTTCTTCTTATTCTTCTTCATCATCATCATTTTTATAAATTTCATCATTAAAGTTTACGTTGTTTTTGAACGTCATCATGACCACGTAGTCGGCGTAATTGTCATCATAAAAACAGCGGCAGCGGAAGAACAACCGCTATTTAAAGCATGTTGTAAAGATTCTATGGAAGCAAAAAGCGACGCCAGAATAATTCTCATTGTTCAATTGAATACACTCGTGGGAATATTCGAGTTATCATGAAGAACAATTACTTTAATTGAGTAACAATTAAAGCTGACGTTAGAACAAAGGTCTAGTTTGTAAATGAGACCCTCTGCAACTAAAAGGGAAGCACAATTTAATTGTTTTTTCAAACGAGTAGTTCTGGTTGAAAAAGGCCCTGTTACTCTAGCCGTTAATGTCTGAAATCATTACGAATTAATGCTTTGTAATCGCAAGGAACCTAACAGAATAATAGAAAAGAAGAACTCTGGATTAGTCCGGTCATTTAATTTCGGGGGCATGTTAGATTTAAAGCGAGAAATGAGGACCGTTATCTTGCTTCATGGTTGTACCTGGATCTGTACAATCAACAACGACAATAAACGTGGCTTGAAAATAAGAATCGTGTGTTAAATCACTTAAAAATAACAGTAACTACATTGCAAATATAAATGTTAACCTGTTTGTAAATAACAGCTTTTTGATTTGGTCTTAGTTAGAATATATTGATTTAATTATTTTTCTAACCAATTTGATAACATTTTTTCTCACTCAGTAGAATGAATGATAAAAGCGATATAGGTAATAAATAAAATGTATTGTTTGAAGACCAGAGATTCCACACAGTGTAAGATTGTTCCATTACTTTCTGTTTTAAGAGAAAGACATTCGTACATCATAAAATTAAAACGTGTGGCCTGTTTCAGATCTACGGCATCTGGTTGATTAAAATGGGGAATAGTCGAAAAGTCTAAATCTCAGGCATCTGATTTATTGAAATGACAATTATCCGAAAAGTCTCAATCTCAGGCATCTGATTGGTTGAAACGACAATTATCCGAATAGTCACAACCTCAGGCATCTGATTGGTTGAAACGACAATTATCCGAATAGTCATAACCTCAGGCATCTGATTGGTTGAAATGACTATTATCCGAATAGTCACAACCTCAGGCATCTGATTGGTTGATACGACAATTAACCGAATAGTCACAACCTCAGGCATCTGATTGTTTGAAATGACAATTATCCGAATAGTCACAACCTCAGGCATCTGATTGGTTGAAATGACAATGATCCGAATAGTCACAACCTCAGGCATCTGATTGGTTGAAACGACAATTATGCGAATAGTCACAACCTCAGGCATCTGATTGGTTGAAATGATAATTATCCGAATAGTCACAACCTCAGACATCTGATTGGTCAAAAACTAAATTATCCGAATAGTCACAACCTCAGGCATCTGATTGGTTGAAAAGAATACTAGTCTGATTAATGAGCACAAGTATACTTTCAACATCAGCAACAACAAAAACATAATAAAAGAATACAACAGAAAAACATTAACTTTCTCAACACAACATTTGTAATGGTCGATGTATTATAACTTCAAGGTTTTTCTGACAAAAAAAAATTAAAAGTGCGTTTAGGCCTAAACGTAAAAACTCAATTCTCCGAGACATATTAATCGAATCAAACTTCATGTGGAAACCACATTTATTTTTGTTGATGTTTTGATCATGTTTGACAATGATTTTAGTCACCGTACAGTAGGCTGTGTGCAATGTGGACATGGTTAAACGATGGAAAAGAGAAGTAGGGTAAAGATGAGGATGATGATAATTATGACAATGATGACGATAATGATAATGCAGACGACAATAATAACGATGACGACGACGATGATGATGACGAAAAAGACGAAATTAGCGTCGATGACGATGATGATCACGTTGATGATAGTAATTAATCTGCTTTGTTTCAGTTGTTCGGCGTATTGGTCATCCTTATCAAAACAGAACGCCTCCTAAAAGAAAGAAGCCTAGGACGTCATTTTCACGTTTACAGATTATGGAGCTTGAAAAGCGGTTTCATCGTCAGAAATACCTGGCGTCTGCAGAGAGGTCGGCACTCGCAAAATCCCTCAAAATGACCGACGCACAAGTAAAAACGTGGTTTCAGAATAGAAGAACAAAGTGGAGGTAAGTTGGAATTTTAATTGTTGATTAATTGTTTGTTTTGGCTGTTGTTGTTTTATGTTTGGTTTTGTTTTTTGGAAAAATATTTTGACGTTGTTTTGACGTCATAAACTTCATTTTGTCAAAATATAATTGGTATTGATAAAGCAGTGAATGAACGTGTACGTTCAATATACACCATAGGGAACAGCATCCCAGACGATGCATACACATACATTACAGTGATTTAAATTGATAAGAGGTCCAATGTAGAGAGTCGGCTTTCCCCTAGCACGACATATTGTATCACTCGTCGCAGTCTAAGCGCTACAATTCTTATCACGTGCGACATGTTTTGTTGATAGAAGACAAATCGCAACGATATCATAATTTCCAAAATCAACCTTTTTAAATGAGATTATGGCTTATTGCACGGAACTAAGTTAATAAAACACTTTAATTTTTCGTTAATAAACACAGCGTGTAAACTCAAATTACGAATTTATAGCACACTGCAAAACTACTTTATATTTAAACTTGCCTTGTAAAAAGGAATGCATGGTATTTAAATTGCTCATGTGAATAAAAGTTTTATATGAGTGAAGGCTTATATCTTTTACGTTCTTAGACGGTTTTTACTTTATTTTGAAAATAATTTACTTTTGAAGACAGATTCTCTTAAGATTGCAAATCAAAATGAAAAAAGCCTGTATTTTAACATTTGCTTAACTTGAAATTGTAATTGTAATTGGGTGTAATTAATTACTAAATCTGATGTTATTGAATGTAATTCGTAACTGAATACATTTTCAATTACTAGTAGTGGTACAAGGAGTAATTGAATTTGTAGTTGTAAGTCAGTGTAATTAATTGCAAAATCTTATGTAATGGAATGTAATTTTTAAAAAGGTTTTCAATTATAAGTAATGGTAATGGTAATTTAACTAATTTCATTGTAAAAAGCCATGTTACAACCCGTTTTGTAATAAATACGAGAATTGTAATAATTATAACAATTTTCATTTTTATTACAAAACGGGTTGTAAGGTATCAACCACTTTTGTAATAACGAGAATTGTAATAAAATGTCAAACTTAGTTATTTTTGCCAAAAAAAAGTTTCTATTCGTAGAATAACTGTTTCTTTAGACAGAAATAAGGACAATAAGGACGTGCTAATAATTTCAGTCTAAAGAAACAATTTGTCTATAGAAACTTTTTTGGCAAAATAACTAAGTTTGACATTTTATTTCAATTCTCGTTATTACAAAAGTGGTTGATACCCTACAACCCGTTTTGTAATAAAAACGAGAATTGTTATAATTATTACAATTCTCGTTTTTATTACAAAACGGGTTGTAACAAAGCCATGTTATTTCAATTGCATTGCAATTTCTTCAAACTTACATTTACCAAATGAACATTGTCAACACAGGTGTGAGTTCATGTACATGATTGTTTAAAGTTTCTGAACTCTGGCACATTTATTTTTGTTCAGGAAGTATTGATACACTTTTTGTATGGTTATGTACAAAATCATGGGCATCTGATTGATAAAACAGCAATACAATAATAATTGTTCCTCATTTAATGTTTCTTTATTGTTAACTGGACATAATCAAACTAGTAGCAGAAGCAGCAGAAGAGGTGCCTTCATAGAACTGCATAGATATCTAGTTTGATTCGAAACGAAGATTATCAAAAGTAGATCAACGAAAGCTGTTAATTGAAACTAGAAAGACATGTATGTGATATAGATTTCTGTCAAGCAATGACAAATAAAATAGCTGCTATATACTTGGCTTTACAAGTATCGACTTATTATTCGCTATAGAAAAGCAATTCTTTCAAGGACTATGCCTCTGAAAAGGAAAATGCATGACTGGATTTAACGGCTGTTGAGGTTTTTATCCTTGTACACTGCTGATAAGTGTTTATAAACTACCGAACACTAAATTCTACCAGTTAACTAATGACTTCATCAAATAATTTTTATGTCAGCCTCTGAAATCAATCATTGGAGTGATTAATAAAACAAAAGTGAAGCGCAAAGAAAAGACCCATCTGATCACACTAAACATTTTACACTAAATACCCCCTTAAAGTTCAAAACGGTTTTTAAAGAGTTCAAGATTAATCATGCCTTTTAGTACAAATTTTTAAGTTCATAGTAAAGAGCTTGTATAGAAATTGTACGCCAAATCGTCCCAGATAAGAAAAACAACAACAATACATCTCACTGCACTCAATTCAACATTATTGGTCTTCCAAAAGTTTTCCATGTTGTTGCAAGTGCGGTTTATGGCATCTTTTACTTTTAACAATTCGTTAAATAAGTATTTTTGTTGTTGTTTTTCTTTTCAGGCGACAAACAGCGGAAGAGCGCGAGGCAGAACGACAAGCTGCAAATCGGTTGATGATGTCGTTACAAGCGGAAGCCAGCAAGACGGTTTACGACATTCGAGATCCTCTGTGTATGAGTAACTCCTCACTTCACGCACTTCAAAACCTTCAACCTTGGGTGGAAGATGCGCAAAGAAATTCAAATTGAATTTCTTCATATAACTTTTTTTCAAATTTTATTCGAACGGGTTGTGATTTCATGCAGTGGCGTTCTGCTCTTTCATAAAATTATTTATTAAATGTGCAACTACTTGTGACATACGAGAAAGTCTCCGAAGTATTGTGAAGTGTCTAGACGTTTACCAACATGAAGTGCTATGTATAATACAGAACTATCTCGTCACCTTAAGATGACAAAGCAAACGAAGCGCACCATTATACTTATTTTACAGTTCAGAATATTTTGCGTAAATTAAATGAAGTGTATGAAATTAATAGGAAGAGAGAACTGGTTGTTTTACACATGTTTATTAAATCTTCTTATACAACAGTGAATTCGTATATTTGTGTAGCTGTAACTACAGGAACCTGAATTTCTATCAGAAAATATCAAGATACCCAATATATAATATTTTCCCCTATATGCCTATGTAAAGAACACAAGGATGCAACGCAATCGTACCCCGCCAAGGAACCCATTACAAGGATTTTCTAGCTACACCGTTGAGTTTTCGCTGGTGAAGAATTTCAAAAAAATCTAAAATCTTATGTTTTCAATTATTTCAAAAATATATGTGGTATGTGGATAGTTTCTCGTAGAAATTCAGGTTCCTGTGCTTTAACTGCCATTTCTCATAATGAGTGCATTTTTAGGACCATACCAGCGTGATCCATTGACTTTAAAGATTTTCACGGATCCCTTTGACTGTTTTTGTTCGTTGCTTGATATTACCTTACCACTTCATATCTTAAGAAAAAAGGAACATTACAGTTACTTTTTTGAAGTCCATGAAAACTCAGACATGAAATATAATTGTCTATAAAAAGCTCTGGCTAAGTTCTGACAAAAAAAACTTAATGATATGCATTTAAATACTACCGCTACTTTAAAAAATACTTTCTACAGTTTTATACTTGTATACCATATTATCTTATCAATGTTAAAATTACTCATTTAATGGAACAAAATTGCTTGACTTAGATATGCATGTTCTTATATAGCTTGCAATAGCTCATCAAATTATCCGAAAATTACTATGCTGACATGTCAAGTACTTTTTGGAAACATTATATGAACGTTATTTATCGGCAACTATTTGGTAAATATATGGGTACTAACGGTAGTCATTTGATCGCAGATTATTGTTATTGTGTTAACATTATCTTCTGAAACTCATTCTGATATTATCGATGCTGTAACATTACTTTGTGATAACGTTGATAAACTCTGTGACAAAATGTTTTCACTGCAAGTTTTGTAAAAGCAATGTGAAATGAAGGAACACCTTTTTTTTATTAAAAACAAAATCTACAGATTAACTCCTTACCTGTGTATCGAATTTTGAAAGGCTTCATAATTGTTTCATCCGAAAAAGAAACGAAGTCTACTGGCAAAATAAACATATTCATTAAAGTTTACCATGGATATTCTGTTCTTTTTCAATTAAGTCTAAGCCTTTCAAAAAAGTCCTAAAGCCAGTTTTTAGCATATGTCAGTTATACCAAATAAATATTGAAATAGAGTGATATCTAACGCAAATGCTCAAACTACGTGTATGTTACATATAAAAATGTCATTTCCACCCAACTAAATGTATGAATTATCGAATTTACTCATTTAATATTAATGATTTTAAACAAGAAATGTTATTATTTTTGAAATTGCATTGTCGTTATATTATATATTTTTTCTTTGCACACATTGCAAATAATAAATTTTATAAGGATAAGCAAAATAAAGTTGTCTGCATATAGCAGGAAAACATACCATACGAAAAACAAAACCTACTCACAAAGCCATCAAAGAGACATAAAAAAGAGCATACGGCTGGTATGACGTCACCAAGACCATAGTATGGTCGCTTTGTCACGTGACTAGTACTATGACATTAAACGTTGAGACTTGACTCAAACTTTTGAATATAGTTTTGCTGCGGTCCCGTCATCCATTGCATATTTAATGCGCAGAAAAAATGTAAATTTTCGAAAATAAAAATCAATTTCTT
Organism: Corbicula japonica; assembly: GCA_038501625.1. Taxonomy (NCBI): domain Eukaryota; kingdom Metazoa; phylum Mollusca; class Bivalvia; order Venerida; family Cyrenidae; genus Corbicula; species Corbicula japonica. The sequence goes on along the minus strand of JAZAYU010000029.1, from coordinate 5,692,637 downwards.
GAACTACATTGGTCTGTTTGGAAGGGTCAAAGTTCTTGTTTGAATGGACCACTTAGCCTTATTACGGTGACCATGAAGTTCGGCGGAGGTTCTTTATAGCCGTTGCAAATTTTATGCTCCTGAAAAAGGAGTTTTTTGTAAACATTGTGATCGTCCGATCCATTTGTGACCCTGACCAGTTAGGAAGAGCAACATTTTGTCTTGTCTTTTTGAACATTTTTGTGTGTGTAGGAGTGTGTTAACCGAAAAACTTTCACTAGTTGCAAAATAATGCTCCAGTCGCGCTAGCATGTTAACGCACTGAGTAATATGTCCAACGCTAGCGCGCTCGACAAAAATAGTTTTGAAATAATTAAAGGCTGGAAGAAAAGTGTATATATCTTGTAAGCTCATTCCGAATGGGGAAATGTGGCCTTCGAGAAACTGTAAGAACCTCTCTACCGCCGAAAATAGGTCCCTCGAGATAAGGTTCAAGTAAACGTGTTTTTAACATGTCGCAAAACCAAGGATTCAAAGCTAACACGACAAGGCCACTTGCTCCCCACTATCACATACATGGAACAGAAAGGGCACATAACTGACATCACAGTGACATTATGTCTATGAAAACAAAGTAAAAAAATCGAAACATATATCAATAAAAATTTAAGCACGATTAATTTCAAATTCTGATCGCGAAAACTTGTCTTCCGACGATGCAAAGTTTCAAACATTTATCGGTTCACAGCTTCTTATTGCCAACAACCAAAATAAATGCTTGTCACATACACGTCGTAAATTACCTACTGTTTCATTAAATCATACTAAAATATGTGTTAACAACCAAGATTTTGCACAACTTACACTTGTTTGTATGACCCTTGAGAATTGCAAGTTAAACTGAAGACTGAGCCCGAAATGTACACATAAATGGAAATAACATGACATCTGACATCCTTGTATTGTTAGTCTGCACTTCTGTTTCTTCAAACCTTTGAACAACATCAACTGCGGTAGTTTCCGATTTCACAATGTCATGAATTTTACTTGCATACCGTTAGCATGACAATGTGACACTGGTCAAGTTCGACTGCGAGTTCGAAACCGACACAAGTTGATTCAAGAATAGTCTCAAAGAAAGTCTCTCCCGTGCCAACTGATACTGACATTTACATTTTAGGTTATAGACCACTAAATATTGGTGACCAAGTCTCTAAATAATTGTGTGCAGGGAATTTGCGGACCAGTAACAGGAAGTCAAGCCTGATTGGTAGAAAATGAAAATTAAATATTTTAAAAAGAACATTATTTTAATAAAATATAATGATTTGGTAGTAATTTGAATACAAATAGTATGAAATTGATAATGAAATAAAAAAGTGCAATTCAACTTTAAAAATAGTTATCATTTTTGACAGAATGTAAACAAAAGTTCCGCAGAGACTGGGGTGATACACTTATGGCTAAAATGCCGAAAAAGTTTATTGGTCATGCTATGGTAGAATTGGTATTTGATGGTGTCTAGGTTGGTTGTCTTGAGAACTGTAAGATTTTAAGGGCTTGACCCAATAGTAAATTCAGAAATTGATGAAACGTTATAATGGAAGTCTATGGAAATTGAATTAGTGGTATGTAACCTTTACCGAGTCCAAAAACAAAAAAAATGAAAACACGACGTAGATTAAGCAAACGGTGCACACGTAAATGTTATAACGTTGTGAGATTGAAAACTACAGCATTTGTCTTAAACACAATTCTTTTTGAAACAAAAAGATGATTCTAGCGACTCTACATTCTTGCCTCATGTACAAATCTAATGAATTGTATAATTAATAAAAAAAAGTTTTAACAGCATTGCACCGATAAAGGCAAATGATGTAACACGTCAACCTTTAATGTTTAAAATCGGCAAAAAAACAACAACACACAACAGCGTGCTTCTAAAAAGAGTTTTGATGAGATCCAGTAACATGCTTAATCAGAAGATTCTCGAGAAAGTTTACGTGTGGGTGTTAAGAGATTAAGAGCCAATTAAACTCTGTATCACACTTAACTGGCAATTAAATAATGAAAGTATGACTTTGATTAACTTATTCTGTCATTCGAGCACATTGGTTAATCTGGTGCGTTTTTGCACTAGTTTCTATACATCGTGTAACGCATTTTTTTGTTTCTTACATAATAATTAATGCGACGATGTCGTTTTATTTTAATATACTGTGGCATAAAAATATTTAGATCGCGGGACAATTTTGTGTAGCTGCCGGGATGCAATTTTTGCCTGAAATAATTCACCGAAATGACTGCATATTCGACAAACTTATTCGTTGACTTATTTGCTGGTGTTTCTAATTCGTGTACTATCTCAAGATCTATTTTAATTCAAACCATTAAAAACAAAAGAAATAAAATGATTTGACATTATAAAACCTGAGGGAAGATGCATCTTTTTTTTACGTTGAAACCTATCTCGGACCGCAGTGTTTTCGGTTAAGAACATGACATTGTGCACCTCCCTCTCCCAGCGCCCTAGGTTATACTATACAGTTTGCTTCACTCAGGCGATAAGAATAACACAACTGCGCGATCCTTTTTGGCTTCTGTGCAATCATTTTGCAAACGCGAAATTAAGTGATACCACAGTAAAAACCACTGTGACAATCGTAAAGGGAGACCGTTGTAGAGACAACGGAGAGACAACAGAGAGCCAGCACAATCTGTCTAATGATAGATAGACGTATTAGCTAGCTTATTACCAAAATAATTGAAACGTATAGCAAAAACGCGACATAAACGACCTGCTGTTATTGTTATTTGACAACTCGCTTGTGAATAATAACTCAAGTTAGCATCCATCTTCAGACGTCGCGTGACGCCGCTACAACAATAATCGTGTCTTAATTTATTAATGATGTTAAGGAGAAATGACTGCAGTTATGCTATTTCAGTTGATAATGAGATACCAGAAATTACCAACATGGGGGCACTGATGTACCACCATTCTATCAGATGTTCAGAGCAATTGGTAAGTTAATTGAGCTGGTGCAACTGTAATTAAGCTTTTAACTGATTTTTTCATTAAGTCAGATTAAAGAATGATAAATAAGAAATTTGATAAAAATTTATAATCTGTTCTAAGAAATGCAAACATTTTTCTATAAATTATTTTCCTTACGATCTCAACTTCAGAAAACCAGACACATTACAATAAATCTTGAACTTAAAAGTGGCGCTACACTTTTACGACACCAATATATATTTGAAAACGAGATCGTACATTCTTAAAGCAATTATCTATAGTGTATTGTCGTCAAAAACAATAAATATATCTATCTTCCCTATGTGATGATTGCAAAGAAATACTCTCTGATTTACGGCGAAATTAACACAAGATTCCCGCGGGTCAAAACAGTCTTCAAATTTGTCATAAAATTGTCTCCTAGTCAATTCGCGACATCGTCTTCCGATTCATATACCATTTTTATTATCGCTATCAGCTGGTCGGACTAAGAAAATATTAAATAATGGCCAACTCAAGCGATTTATCTTTCCAGGAACGTTTCAATTACGGCGTCTTTGACATAAGCGACATGAACGGGCGCTTTGTCGGAAATAAAAACGATTAGCCCTCAAATACATTCGCCCCACAGTACTCATGCGGCGAATCTGTGATTATTTATGGTTAATCAAGAAAAAAGATGCACTGTCTTTTATTATATTAAAGAACCATTATGAAAGGCAATATTTTTTAAGTCATAGGTTGAAATTAGTTCCAAATAATTTCAAATTACAGGAACCAACATCATAATTATGAAATACGACTTTTTGAATGTTACACCTACTTTTATATAGAATCTGATGTTTTCAATTTCAAAAGGTCATGTAATTTCTCAAAGATCAGCTTAATAAGTTTCTCCATTTACGTTTCATTAAAAATTATTCGACGACGAGTTATTACCATATTTAACTTGTCAGTCTATCTGAATGATGTTCTGATCATAAGTACATTGTATATGGAAAACAGAAGCCATAGACTCGTTTGATGTAGGCAATATTTGATGCTGATACCCAGGACTCAGTAATATTGTTAAGTATGCAATTTCGCCACAATTTTCGCGCAGCAGCCAAAACACTCTTCCGCGCGACAGCCATTACAAATTTTAATCACTTTCAGTATAAACATAAACAAATCGCTGATTTCAATTTGTATGAAGTCTGCATTGACCATTCTTCACGCCCATTACAGTACTGGAAGAAATATTAACAAACATTTCCAGCTTCCGTCTTTCTTAAAAGAGCCAGACATTTCCATTGGCGGAACTGGCTTCCTTCCGTTCGCATAATCGTCTTCCTTCAAAAAAGGCAATTCCCAGTTCCCTAACATTGGCGGAACTGGCTTCCTTCCGTTCGCATAATCGTCTTCCTTCAAAAAAGGCAATTCCCAGTTCCCTAACATTGGCGGAACTGGCTTCTTTCCGTTCGCATAATCGTCTCCCTTAAAAAAGACATTACCAGTTCCCTAACATTGGCGGAACTGGCTTCGTTCTGTTCGCATAATCGTCTTCCTTCACAAAGCAAGGTATTCCCAGTTCCCTAACATTGGCGGAACTGGCTTCTTTCCGTTCGCATAATCGTCTTGCTTTAAAAAGCAAGGCTTTTCCAGATCCCTGCTATTAGCGAACCGGCTTCTATATTCTTCCTTGAAAAGGCATAACCAGTTGTTTTATCATAAACAGAGCCAGATTCTTACAATTTTCACAGGAATCTTCCATCATTAAAAGAACTCTCTTCAAAAAGCATAGCATGAGTACCAAATAATACAATAAGACTTCTAGACCTTGATACTTCCGTAAGTCGCTTATTTCCATTAGCGGACTAAGTTTTAATATGCAATACGAGCGTGTTTCCTTAATAACTTGAAAAAGGCTTGTGCGTGTGGTGGCGAGCAGCGTACTCAATTAAAAACAACAACGACGACGACATCAAAAAACAAAGCAAAACATTGAAATATTTCCATTCACGCGAAATTAGACCACGGCAGTTTGTCGGGACATTGTCAGTTCATGTTTGTACTCTAGGATAACACTTTGATCCAACAATTTGTTGAAACACATTTTTCGGCATTTCAGCTAAATTTATTTATTCTTTAGAAAACATAAAATAAGACATTTCTAGTTATTTTCTTGTTTCGTCAGCAGGTGTCCTTCATTGTCAATCTAAATTATTACAAGTCTGTACATGTTATCACAATAACAATGTTCTTTAATATTTGATGAAGCCAGTATCATAAATTTGAATAATTCCGTCGGCTTCTTGATGGGCCTATTACAGAATAAACGATTCTGGTAAACGACGCCGCGGGGCGTCGGCAAAACATAGCGTCTGTTGTCAAGCAGAGGAAAATTTACGGCGTTAAATATTGCTCAATCTTTAGATAATTAACTTTCAATTAAGTAGTCTGAAGTTTTAAGTTTTTGCAAAGGCATGGAATCTCCGAAATAGGAGAGCATTATGCTATTTATACTGCAAACTTTATTACTGTGTGCAGTTTGTTCGTTTTATTGTATTATCATTTTCGTATAAAGGTTGCACCACACTAAATCGAATTCCCAGTGGGCTTAATGTTAAATTCCCAATATTCAATGTCAATTAAATATGATTTTTGTCATCTTAATTCCTAGCAAACCATATATTGTGTGACGCTCTACCTTTCGTTTGTTCAAAGACACACACGAAATTGCTTGTATGACAATTACTGATCTGTAATCGACCGGACCAAATATGGTGCCAAAATATTAATACGCTGTTCCAGTACTAGTCCGCCTTTAACAAATAAGATGTAGACTCATAAAATTGACATGTTGTCCCTGCAAACAAGTCACAAACAGGTCGCTTTCTAAGGGTTGAGGCCCCGAGAAGAAGTGAAAAAATAGTGACATTAAAACGGACTGGCTCCAATTGAATGGAAGACCACGGAGGAATACTGCGTTGGTTTATTAATGTAACCTATGAGTTTTCAGGAACCAAAGCCATTCGTGTACTTATCATTACTTAATATTCATTAACTGTAACGAATAAATTTCGATCAGTTTCACTTGTAGCTTATCTCAAAAAGAGACCGTCGAAGACGGGTGATGCTCCCCGAATGGGTACTTTGTCACAAAAAACGGTTAGTTGTATAACTATTGAGGTTATTTTTGAAATACTGTACTGCTAACAAATTAGACAATTTTAAAATCCAACTTCAAATAACAAAGTTAGGTCAGAGGACAGTAAATAGAAAAGCCTGTCGCGGATTGGACAATTTTGTCTAGGGACGATTCGGGCTTACTTTATTTTCAAAGATTCATTGGCCAAAACTATAGAGAATAAAAATAATTTTTTGTTTTCAAAAATGTAAAATGACTTTAATTATATACCTTAAAATAAAAATGATTTTTAAAACACTGTTTGAAAGGTGATTTGTGGCACTTTAATGAATTTGGTACTTTCATTATTTTGGGTTTAAGATTTGTTTACATTCTGGGGGTGGTTACTTGCTAAATCACAGGACTACCAAATCTTATAATGTAAGTCTATGGGAAACTATGTAGTGGTCTCTGACCTAAAATGGGCCGTAGACGATTTTGCTTCAAGGCCATTCTGTGACCTTGACCTTCAAGGTAGCGACCCAAGTGCGACATGATGTCTCATAATAGTGATCATTTCTGTGAAATAATTTTAAAATCCACCTTCAAATAAAAAAAGTTATGGGCCGGACACGATTTTGCTACAATGACAAGCTGTGACATTGACCTTCAAGGTAGCGAGCAAAATGTTGCGCGCGACTTTTCGTCCCCATGTGGTAAACATTTCTGAAAAATAATTTTAAATCCGACTTCAAATAAAAAAATTATGGACCGGACATGAATGGTGGACTTACGGACGGACGGACAAACCGGCGACCATATGCTCCTCGAATTTCTTCGTGGAACATAATGAAATATAGAAGTTATAAATCAGGGTATTAGGGAGGCTTTAAATGTTAGTGTATACTCCAGTTTACATCGTTCGAACTGGTCCGAGCTAACATAATATGGCGCATAAAAAGGCTCAAAGGTGCATCTGTAAAACTGTAAACGTCCGACGAAAAAAAAATGAATGTGCAACGATAATCTTAGGGTGCCAATGTTTATTAAGTAAGGGTGCACCTTTCAATAATTATTACATGACCAACGAGTAAATATTTATTCGTTCATTGCATTAATTAGCAAGTGAACCGGTACAATCTTCAGATTTACCGGCACATCGCGTAATGATGATTGCAACGTTAATTTTGTTTGTAGGCACACATTTAAAACCTTTTCAGCATTTTCGTGATTATACATGTTTGGCGATAATCGGATGAAAACCGTAGTTTCTGACGAAGTAACACTGTTTGCATTAGTTTTTGACACAGTTTTTAAGGGTTAAAAGACATCTCAACGACTAATATCCCGGTGCCAAATATTATGAAACTGAGTCTGGAGACCATTCTCAGTTATATAATCCTATGACACGAGGAAATTTGAATAAATTCTGAATCAGAGTCCCTCTCATTTGTATGATAAATGTGGCCTTTATTGTGGTAACTGAGGACAACAACCTGACAACTGTGAACAACAGACAGGCGACATCGGACATCAGACTTGCGACTGCGGACCACAGGCAAATACGGACAATGATTGCTGACAATAGTCCGGTGTAGTTGGTTGCATCGTTTTATATCATGTACAAAGCCAATAAATGTATGATAACATTTATTCAAATAACATTTTCAAGGCCCTTACAACACCATTTTAACTTTCAAAATACGTAACAATAAAGGTTAATATGATCTACACGAATAGTATAAAAATCACATGACTCGGTCTGTCCATAACACCTGTACAATTACTTGCGCAATGGTAGTTTATCATTTACTCCATAGATACACTTTCCTGCATGGGCAAACAGTGTTGATCCAGATCAGCAAGCACACTGTGTCGTCTGATCAGGATCTGAACTGTTCACTTATGATTAATATGCTTATTTATGACCAAGAAGTGACAAGTGAAGATCCAGATCAGATGGCTTGGATATGCCAGCTGACCTGGATCTACACCGGTCGCACATGCGTTTATATGGAGTAAATATGATGAAACCAGCAAATGCATTTATTGTGCATTATCAGTCTATTGCTTGAACATATTCCACAAGGGGTTTTATGTCTTCAAATCAAGGGTCTAAAATACGCGTGAAAGGGGAAAAATCTCTTCTTTTTCACTGATTTTGACTAGGTGGATTAAATTCTTTTCAAATTTGAAGGTCTCGTTCAAAAGTTTATGGAAATCAAAATAATTCTACAGGAGATGGACAAATAAATCACATGACTGACGGAAATAACACTCATATAATTATGTACATGATGACAATACAAATATATTCAACTCAACTGCTGTGAAACACAAGATTTTTTTACCAATCAAATTGTTCACAAAACTTTTAATGCCAAAGGGAAGTAACCTATGTAAACAGTGATAGATTGCATAGCAGAAGTAACAGGACATGTATCCCAGAACTGTGCATACTTGCATGGGCAAACATGCTAAACAGTGTAGATCCTGATCAGACAACACAGATGTGCCAGCTAATCTGGATCTACACTGGTCTCTTTTAGATTCATTAGATTATTACTGACCAATATGCAACATGTGCAGATCCAGATCAGACATAACAGATGCGTGAGCTGATCTGGATCTACACTGTTCGCACATGGATTAAAATGCGTATATATGGAGTAAAGGGTTCATGGACATGCCAACGCAAAAGCAAACAATGCAGACCTCAATATAAAAGAGGGTCTTAATAAGTTACGTATCATTGGGTAAGATAGCATGATAAAATAGCACATTATATATTATGTAAGTAGTAATAGAGGCTGTAAATAAGCAATAGTACAGGGCTCTCACTAGACTTGCAAATCAGGGATAAGTTTTGTCATAATTTTACTGAATTATGGAGAAGTTTGCAGTCAAAATCTTCTTTCCCTATCTAGTCAATACAAAGTGACTTCTCTCGGAACTCAATGACGAGAGAAGTCATGATCACTGTTGGGCACTTCTCCCATATCTCCCTCTAGTAAGAGCCCTATGGTACATGATATAGTTGAGGAAAAAAACATACAACACAATGCACATATGTAAGTTAGGATTTCTCTTAAACAACAACAACAACAACCCATCTAAATTGCACAAGTAATCTTAAAATTTTCAATGAAAACAAGCACAAGGTTTTATGTATTTCAAATATTGAAGACTTAGAATTATCTGATAATGCTTGTTGAAAGAAAGACTTTGGCCATATTTTTCTAATCAAACCAATATAAAATACATGTACTACAAAAAACTTGCCTCTGCCTTTACTCCTTGATTTATGCTGATACCCTCCTATAGGCAAACAGTGTTGAAATAGAACAGTCCCCACATTCTTGTCATCTGATCAGTTTCTACACTGTTCGCTTTTTGATTCATTAGGTTTTTTTACCAAAGAGCAAACAGTTTTGATCCTAATCAGAAGGTACTGATGTGCCGGCTGATCTGGATCTACATTGTTCATACATAGGAAAAAACCAGTGCCCAAGATCATAAAACTAAATCTGGAGATCAGTCTCAAATCTCAAGCATCTGATTGGCCAAAATGGCGACCAGTCGCCATTTTAGCCAATCAGATCCTTGAGATTTGAGACTGATCTCAAAACTCAGTTTTATGATCTTGGGCCCTGTTTATGTGTAGTAAAGGGATAACATTGACACACAAGTCAAAATGTAAGATGTAACATTCAAACCATTCCTATTGCACTATCCACTCACTATTGTGTTTATTAATAACAAACAGAGAGGTGATGCAGGTCAACTAGCTCAAATATTCACCTTTGTGTCCAAAATGTCAATGCCTCTTTCCAAAATTTCAAATGCCTTACTCTTTTTGAACTTTCAAAATCAGTGCATATGTACCGGTAATCACCTCTCAGCTACTTTGAAATACTGCCTTATGAGATATTTGTCATTAGCATTTAATAACTTGCATCACATCAATATAAGTATTTCTTTTAAAGCAGCTAAGTACAACTTTTGGTATACTTGTTCTCCCAAACTGTTTGCTTTACCCATTATTTAGAATACTAGTTTATATGAAATTCATGTACTAATGCAGTGGAAATAAGCTGATATTAATTTCCACATAAACAGTAAATGTACAGTCAGTCTCTGAAATTAAAAAAAGAAAGGAAATTGACAGAAAGATCACTTCAAGCAAATCAACCATCACCCATTTTACACCAAATGCCACACAGCTACTTTAAAACAAATAACATAACTAACAATACGTACAAGCTAAAGGTGATCAAGCACTTAATACAAATAAATATTTTAAATAGCAGGCACATTTACAGTACACTACAAACATGATATTCAATTACTGATTGAAATTATATTTTTGTCCAGCAAAATTGCACTGTTTTTCAAATTGTTGGAAAATTTATTTTTTTAAATCAGCACTTAAGCATCATAGAATGATTTACCCAGAACGTTAATTGATTTACTGAAGATAATTTAAACTACTAAGTTGGTTAGTGTTTATCGATGAGCATACACTTCAATCAATGTACAGAATGAAATCAGGGTACATATATGATATTATTAATAAAATTCTATAGATTTTCTGTCAGCATTTTAAAAAATTACAATAATTGCATATGCAAAACAAACCTCTATTTTTTAGGGGGTAAAAGTTCTTTGCAAAGACATATAAAATACCACAGAGATTCTTGTTTAAATCACAGAAAAACAAAAAGACCCTATCATAAACCTAGATTTATCAACACCTCTGTCAGCACCACATATGTTTTTAAAAGTTTATATTCCTAGTTTTGCTTGGAAGATTTTAATGCCATTTAATTAAAATTATTCAGTTATGATATGGTAAACCCTATATTATAATTGAAAGCTCAACAAACAATGTTGAGGCCAAAAAAAAATTATGTATGCTTCCAGTTACATGTCTGAAAAAAGAAAAGAAGGTAGGTGAAATGTGTTTTGCTTGTGTAATAAGAATAAATAATATATTCTACACATATTGATACTGGTACATTATTACAACATACAAGTCACCCCCTCTCCAATTAGTACTAAATACTCCTAACAAATCCAATAAAGTACTGAATACTCCTTAGTTAGTAACCTTAGCAACAATACAAAATTATATCTGGATACAGAATTATTACTACCTTAATATGCAAATTTTGCATCTTGCATATTAAATACTTTCCTTAGCAACCCTGCATATCAAAACTTGGGTAGGGAAGGAAAGGAATGTCACCCCATAAGGGGATAGGGGTAATAGTCACCACCTAAGATTGAAAGCTGGTCTACAGTCAAAGTAACAAAAATAAATGAAATTCCCAATATGAAGCACTTTATGACATTGACTTAGAATGAGACAAAAAAGCATTTTAAATGACTGATGATTAAACATCTCTTAAAGCAGCACACTCACAACTGATATTATATAAGTGATCTAACATAGTGAAACAATGTTCTCTAGTCGGTGGAATGCTGAATGTACTAACATTCACACATAAATTTATGTTACAAAAGACATATCAGAATCCATGAGCAACATTGCTGTACTGAAAGTTTAAAAAACCCGGTATGCTGCTTTATTTTCAATGCTTCTTACTTCATAACTTCAAATACTTGTTCTTTATTCTAGATTCTAATGGGTATAATAAATAACTATAGGGTATCAGATATTTTAGTTTTCAAGGTTGAGAATTTCCATGTTTAATTCTTTTTGGCATTGTTTCACTCCTTAATACTTCACAACTAAAAAGTCTGTTTTTGGAAAATCATTAAAAGTAATTGTTCAGAAAGATAAATGATTTCATAGCATCTTACAATTAGAAATATTACAATTCTCAATCATAGCAGTTACTGCAACTGTGTGCTAATGTGGTATAGGGTAGTATGGTGTTCATATTACAAATACTGCAAGGTTAACATACTAAATGTATCAATCTGGAAATCTGTGAAAAAAGTCCGGGATAGGCACAAAAATCTACCTCTATCTGTATTTATTATCACAAATACCTTCACCGTGATACTTATGCCTAAATATGTATGAATATTTATAACACTTTAACAAGATTCTGGGTAGCCTAAAATCTAGATTGGTATATGAATTGCTACTGTGCTGAAGGTTATAAAATGAGATTTTAAACCACCAGTTGCCATTTCTGCCAATGAATCAGATTCTTGAGATTTGAGACTGGTTTCCATAATCTCAGTTTTATAATCTTGGGGCCTGCTTTGTACTCCATACTGATGAAATTATCAGGATGATGAATATTTCTAGACATTCTAAATTTGCATAATGTAATGTTTGCTTAGTGAATTATCAATATATTTACATCAGCTTTGAAATCCATTCTCTCAAAATTTAATGGAATTTATAAAAAAAAATCTGATGGAATCACTCATGGAATGAACATTTTGGTCATCGTAGTGTGGCAAACCCATATCACTTTCTAATTCACCTTGTAAGTAAAATTATCACTTTCGAAAATGAGATCAACCTACAGTTAGAACAAGAATCTGCACAACTTGAACCCCAAAACTCCAGAATTATTGTAAGGACTCACGATTTTTATTAAACTTTTGCAAAGTAATTCCTTCTGTTCATAACAGTGTTTTAGAATGGCGTACAGGGCTGAAGGTTATAAAACTGAGATCATTGGAAACCAGTCTCAAATCTCAAGGATCTGATTGACTGAAATGGCGACCAGTCATGCTCAGTTTTATAACCTTGGGCACTGAAGTCCTATGAAAGAGTATCAAACCTGATCAGTCTGAATGGTTGTGCATGCAGAACTGCGTTTACCCCAGGTTACTAAGCATTTTATGTTGATATCAATGATGTTAACTACTCTTAATATTCAACATCAAACATTGTACAACAATTAATCAGTTTTTGTGGTAAAAAATCCTGTAATTTAAATCACTATTCACTACAAAATCAAAAACTCAACTGAAATGTTTTCAAAGCCGGTCTTGTTAAATCACATTTTAAAAAATATTCTGCAGTAAAAACAGGTTATTTTTCTGCATTAACATTCATGTAGCTAATTTAAGCTATAACATCACAAAGTTCTACATCTTTTATAACATTTAAACAAAGAAATCTGTACCTGATTTAAGTTGAGAATTCCTGTATGAAATTTACTATAAAAAATATGTAAGTTCAGATCCAACTTTTCATTACAATAAGTTTTCCAAAAATGTTCTTCTTATCTGAGCTACCTGAAAGATGACCATTCGTGTTTTATAATGATATACTGTTTTAAATAAAAGATACCAGATACATTTATTCGCTGATAAGAACAGATCCTGCTTATGTGGGGTACTCAAATTAAAAAAAAAATCATGTAGCATAAGTAACTTATTTACATTCTAAATTTCCAGTATGAGCAAAATCAGCATGACTGCGATAAAAAACATGAATAGTTCAGAACAAACAAGCATTGCCGAAAGTATATGAGTAATACACCAACTTCAGTTCAAATTCGAAACTGCTTTTTCATGATGACAAAAAGCAAAACACAGTTGATGTATGTTCATATATGAAATACCAGAGCAGTCAGTTATTTTATTTACCTTAAGCTGGCAAATGCAGAAGTTTTATAGACTTTTCAACCCTTAACTCCATGAAAATCGGCTGTTATCCAACGTGTAAATCTAGATTAGCACATCCATGCCTTCTAAACAGAATATACAGATTTCTTTTTTGATTAATTAGGTTATTTCTAACCAAAAAGTGAACAGTGTAGATCCTGATCAGACATCACAGATTTGCCAGCTATTCTAAATCTACACAAAATTTTGTCTAACACAAAATAAGCCCTAATATATGAAGTAAAGTGTTATTTTTCATCGTTGTTATAAGAATGAGCAAAATATATCTAAGTGTCCAAGTTACTTTTAAACAACAGTTGTCAGGCTTGAAGTCAAGTTTTAATCACATTTGTTAAGATCATATTTAATAAATATTAAGTCATGTAACTTTACAGAAATTAATGTTTAAACATCTAAAAAATCCTTTTTTGCCAATGGCATTAACTTTCTACAACAAAATTACTTGAAGAGAAATGCATTTACTTTCTAAAAAATAACATAACATTATAATTTACATAATAACAACATGTTGTGTTATATTTCTAGACATTAAAGAGAGGTATTAAGATTATTTCTGTCAAAAACAAGGTAATTTAAAATGCGTAGTCTAGAGCAGGATAGAGCATTTAAACCTCACCCCATATTACTAAAAAGATTCTTCCTAACAACTAGTATTTTGATTATTAAACGCCTCTTACAATAGTGTTGGGATATTAATAGCTGACTCAATTGAAAATTCTCTTTCAGAATAGATAGGGCTATCAGGGGCAAAAAAATGAAAACAGAAAGGAAATCAAAAAAGGGCAGGGAAATCCTGCTGCAAAATGCTTTCTACATAACACTAAAACATGTTTTGTATGATATTGTTTCTGACTTCTAGTATTTTAACTAGCTTTTTTCATCCACAGCCTGGTATGTTCAATTTATCCCAATCTGTTCAATACAGGATTACCTCCCTTCCCTAGCTCCGGCTGGTTAGCTGTATACTGTTTCCTGTCTTCTTCAGGACAATAAACATACTGTAACAGATAAAGAGAATCTGTTTTTGGTATTCGGTGAAGATCAAGATCTCTAAAAAAGTAGCATTTTCAGACTCATACCATGATATACACTTCCAAGTATCAGCGTTCAGAATTTAGCAACCTCCGAGTGTATCCATTCCAAATGATTTTTGAACAAAATCCTGATCAAACAATATAAACAGCCTGGTCTGTTTGAAAAAGCAAACATTCATTTAATTACATATAATAATAAATGACGTAGTAATTAGCATCATGATGTAGTCTAAATCAATAATGAAAGTGCCCAATTAATATGGTGCGCAATAATACAAAAGTATGCGAGTACGCGGAGTTAAAGATAAGGCCATGAAGGATAAGGGTAAGGAAATCTCACACGGCTAAAAATAGAGATTTTTCTGTTTTAGTAAGTGAGAAATAAACACTATTCTGTTTTTCCTAACGATTTACTGTTCCATAGAGTGTTTCCTGAATTGAACAGTACAAGAAACCCCTGAAAACAGCTCTCTCTACTAAGCCATCTAGCTTGTAGTTCTCTATAGATAACATCCACAGGAGATGTTCAGAATTTTTCAATCCTTTCCTCCATATATGCCCATTTTTACGCATGTGGGACCAGTGTAGATCCAAATCAGCCAGCACATCTGTGCCATCTGATCAGGATCTGCACTGGTCGCTTTTTGGTCAGAAATAACCTAACAAATCAAAAAGTGAACAGTGCAGATCCTGATCAGACGCAGACCTGGGTCCAATTACAATTATAATTTAATTAATTATAATTAATTACCTGTTTTCAAGTAATTGAAAATAATTAATAATCGAAACAAAAATCAATCATTTTAATTGTAATTAATTAATTAAAATCCAAAAAATGCAATATAATTGTCAATTAAATTCAATTACTCTTAAATTACATGAAGCAAACAGTAACATATGGCAAAACACAGGTTATTGTGCAGTAGCTATTGTCACCTGAGGTTATAAATTTCACACTTTCCAGTCATTTAAAGAGGTGCTAATCTGGATATGAATAGTTGCTAGACAATTGATGTTCAAGTTCAAGTTCAAAAGTTTATTTAGCATAAACACAAAGGTTTGTCGCCCTACAAATAATAATGGCGATCGAATATGAGCAGTACATAATAAGAGAAAAGTACGAATAACAAACATTTTTGTATAAAACAACTAACATACATACTGACAAAACATAAATATAACATAACATGTATTTTATTCGACATCAAATTAAGCAAAGCTTAACACCGGTTAATAGATTTAATTTAATAGAAATGGTTCCTAATAATTAAGAGAAGATTGCAAAACAGTACAAATGTATAAAAATTAAATAATAGTATTTCATGACCTGTATACAATGGTATCTGATCAGATTTTAAGGTTTATCTCCCTCGCATTAAGTGTTAAAGCAAATATTTCACGACTCCGTATAAATGTACCAAAATTAAATAAAATAGTTTTTTATGACATATATACAATGGTATCGGAAACGCATGAATATATCGTTTATTTACATAATTATACTTTAAGTATGCACGGTAGGTCTACATACATTATATAAAGATTCCCTTGACTATAATGTAAATAGGCAAGGGATTTCCGTGTATAAGAAAGTTACGTATGTTTTATGTCACCGGACCAAACTTCGGACGGCCTTTTCGAAAGCGAAATTTAAAGACCGACTCATTGGTCTGTGTAAAGATCGCCGGTAGGAGAGTTTTACGAAACTAAAATATTTCGTATATATTACGTAAGGTAAATATTAGCGAACCATACCATTGTATTTATGTAAGATATTCGTAAATGGGAATTTCTACAAATTATAATATGTGTTCAGTTAGAAAATAAAATTATATAGAAATTACAACATTTTTGGTTGACAGATGAATATGAAGCCATAAAATTATAAAAGTAGCCTAAAATGAAGAGAATTTAATTTTATTGAAAGTTGCTACATTTTTCTTCTAAGTACATGTATTATTTCTCTTTGTCTATAGTATAATTCCTCTTTGTCTATGTTTTCTAATCATTTTGTGTTGCCATTGCAAAATTATTATAGACCACAAAGCAATTATTGATAAGCTCTTTTCAATAGCTGGGAAAGTGTTTAAGCCTGAATGTTGTTCACTGACCAACAGTAACTTTGAAGCATAAATATTGTTGAAATGCAATAAGGACTTATAGATCTGCATCAGAAATCTGTTTTAAACATGGTTCTGTTTGTGAATATATTTCCTACTTTTAAAATAATTAAAGATATTTAAAAAATAATTAATTATTTTCCTTAAAATAATTGTAATTAATTAATTACCTATGGACAAAGCAAGTAATTATAATTGTAATTTAATCGAAGCATCTCTGATTTAATTGTAATTAATTACTTTTCAAAGTAATTGAACCCAGGTCTGATCAGACGGCACATATGTGCCGGCTGATCTGGGTCTACACTGTTTGCTCACGCAATAAAGTTGTATCTATGGAGGAAAGGGTCAACCAAATATAGAGATGCAAAGCCACTGATGATGTTTAACCCTTTCTTCTATATATACATGTATGCATTTTATCACAAGTGTGAACAGTGTAGATCCTGATGAGACAGCATATCCCTGCCATCTGATCCGGATCTGCTCTGTTTGCTGTTTGATTTATTAGGTTATTCCTGACAAAGAAGCAACAGTATAGATTCTGATTAGACAACACTGATGTGCCAGCTGATCCGGATCTACACTATTCTCCCATGCGATAAAAGGCATATACACATGTATATGGAGGAATGGGTAATTACTAATTACTGGATAAAAAGCTTGATGCTTATTTTAAATAAAGTAATGTTTCCTCATTATTTACACATTCAAATAAGATAAGATAAAAACTGTGAAGAAAATTAATCAGCAGTAATATTTAACATTGTATAAATTATTTCTCTGATCTTGTTTTAGCAACAGCTTATTAGATAGGGACTCAGTCTGCCACTAATAGTACTCCATTTGATTTGTCATGCCGAGTCTGCCAGTGAACAGGTGTATTGATAAACAATGATGACGACTATATTGTACTTACACGACTGCTCCCAGGACAAATACTGACAAAACTTTTTTAGTAACAGATTATTAGATAGGGACTCTGTTGGAACTTTCAGTACTCCATTTACTTTATTGCACCGAGTTCCTGTGACCTGATTTGTCAAAAACAATGATGCTGACTGTATTGTACTTACACAACTGCTCCCAGGACAAATACTGACAGATGACTGGCTACAAGGGCCGTGAGGTTCTCTCGTGAGAAAATAGATGTCTTTCTTACACTTGTGTAGCGGGGCCTTTCACGAGCAGCATTCTGCAGCTTTACGGCAAACTTCTCCCTACAAGAAAGTTTCATCATGTTCAGTATTAACTCTTTCCTTCATAAATAAGCATTTTTACGCACGTGCGACCAGTGTAGATCCAGATCAGCCAGCACATTTGTGCCATCTGATCAGGATCTGCACTGGTTGCATTTTGGTCAGAAATAACCTAACAAATCAAAAAGCAAACAGTGCAGATCAGACACCATGGATGTGCCAGCTGATCTGGATCTACACTGTTGGCCCACGCACTAAAGGTGTATCAATGGAGGAAAGGGTTATTTAAATACCGTCAATTACTTTATATAACAATAGAAACTACAACTTGCTGTTTAATTACAAGTAAATAACATAAATATTAGTTTGAAGATTTTCATCTTTCAAGCAAATGCAGCTGGACTTGCTGCTTTAATAATACTATCTTACTTCCAACCTCCATGCACTATCTGAATGACACAAAGCCTTGCTTTAAAAAGTAATGCAACAACCAATGTGATGACCGAAAATTGCAAAACTTGTTATGTTTCACTTTTCATATCATAATCAATACTGTAATATTCACTTCTGTTATCAAACTTTTAACCCTTTTCTCCATGTATATGCATTTTTACCCATGTGCTACCAGTGTAGATCCAGATCAGCCAGCACATCTGTGCCATCTGATCAAGATCTGCACTAGTCACATTTTGGTAAAAAAAAAACCCTAACAAATAAAACAAGAGCTGTCACTTGAAATTGACATATGCCCCCGAAATGCAGCTTTGAAATCGAATTGGTATACATATGTAGTAAAAATATGCCTGTGGAAGTAGAAAATAAGGGCCTATAACCCTTGCAACAAGAGGGTCCATAGGGTGGCTCACCTGTCAACAACTGCTCAATGGTTGTAAGAGTTGTGTGCAAGTTTGGTAAAATCAAGGGAAACAAGAGGGCCATGATGGCCCTTTATCGCTCACCTGAATACAACAAAGTTGTGTTGTATGTGACCCATCGTCTTGATATGGTGAACATTTACACCAAGTTCTTTTAAAATCCAATAAGAAACAACAAATTTACAGCTTGGAAAAGAAAATGCTATTTTAAGTAACAGTTACCTTGACCTTGGACCTACCGGCATGGGTATTGTACGCAACACAACCCCTTGTCATGGTAAACATTTATGTAAAGTTATTTTGAAATCAACTTAACAGCCCAGACAAGAAAATTTTATTTTTAGTAACAGTGACCATGACCTTGGACAAACAGCCATGGGTATTGTACGCAAAACAACATCTTCACATGGTAAACATTTGAGCCAAGTTATTTTAAAATCCAATGAGAAATAACAAATTTACAGCCTGGACAAGATTTTTCTATTTTTAGTAAAAGTGACCTAGTTTTTGACCCCAGATGACCCATATTAAAAACTCGTCCAATTAATAACTGGGACTAATGTCCTGACCATGTTTCTTTGCAATCGGACAATCTGAGCAAAAATGTGACCACTAAAGTGTTAACAAGAAAATTCCATTTTTAGGAACAGTGACCTTGACCTTGGACCAACCAACATGGTTTTGTACTCGACACACCGCCTTGTCATGGTGAACATTTGTGCCAAGTTATTTTGAAATCCAATGAGAAATAACAAATTTACAGCCAAGACAAGATAATTCTATTTTTAGTAACAGTGACCTAGTTTTTGATTCCAGATGACCCATATTCGAACTGTTCCAAGTAATTACTGGGACTAATGTCCTGACCATGTTTCGTGACAATCGGAGCAAAAATGTGACCGCTAGAGTGTTAACAAGAAAATTCTATTTTTAGTAACAGTGACCTAATTTTTGGACCCAGATGACCCATATTTTAACTCATCTGAGAAATCATTGGGACAAACATCTTGACCAAGTTTCAAAACAATCGAGGCAAAAATGTGACCGCTAGAGTGTTAAAGAATGCAGGACATACTGTCGGACTGACTGACAACTTGGCGACTATATGCTCTCCTGAATTTCTTCGGGGAGCATAAAAAAGTGTGACCTTAACTTGCCAGTTTGTGTACATACACTGTATACATCTAAGACTTTCATAAATTTAGTCTTAATATTTTGAGAATGTGCTTCAAATTTGTTGTTGTTGTTCTTTTTGTTGTTTTACTTACAAACAGTGAATAACATATTCAGAAAAGCCTGATTTTCAAAGTGCTATAAAGTAAGAAAGTTTATTTGGTCACTATCTATAGAAAATGACAAAATTTACCCTATAAAATCTTCCAGAGCAAAGTTCTTAATATTGCATAACACAGATCTAAGCAGCAAAGTTCATCAGGTCATTGTCCAGCAACTTGACCAACATTAATAAATAAACTGGTAAACATCATATGTAGCTGAAGACAGGTAGAAATATTGGATTTTGACACTTGAAATTTTAACTCTGCTACTAAAAATTTTGTTTCAAAATTTATCACTGAACAACCAGTGAATGAATTGTTCAGGAAAGATTGAAGTTTAAGATGGTATAAAGCTTGTCTCATAATCTGGTTTATAACTGTAGAAAATCAAAGGTTAAAAACAGATTTTGAAAGAAAAAAAAAATCCCCAGGGCGGGGCCCCTGGTCAATTTAACAACATGATTTTTATCATTTGTGTAGAAATCATCAATATCAATAATCATACCAAATTTCATGACAATCGGACAAAAAATGTAACCTCTATTGCTTTAACAAAATTTACCTTAGGGTTAGGCTTAGGGAAAAAGGCCCATAACTCCGCCAAAAATAATCCGATCACAAATTCCTTAGGAAATGCAAAACTAGGCTTAGTGAAAAACACTCCTGTGAAGTTTCAATGAAATCCCTCAAGCGGTTTCAAAAAAGCTTAGGGCTAGGGTTAGGTAAAAAGGCCCATAACTCCGCCAAAAATAATCCGATCAGAAATTCCTTAGGATATGCACAACTAGGCTTGGTGACAAACACTCCTGTGAAGTTTCAATGGATTCCCTCAAGCGGTTACGGAGAAGAAGCGAGGACAAGATTTTGCTAAAAAGGGCCATAACTCAGCCAAAAATAATCCGAGCAGAACTTCCTGACGATATGCACAACTAGGCTTGGTGACAAACACTCCTGTGAAGTTTCAAAGAAATCCCTCAAGCGGTTTTGGAGAAGAAGCGAGGACAAGATTATTTCGGACGGACGGACGGAAAGACGGACGGACAGACGGTGCGATTACTATATGCCTCCCTTCGGGGGCATAAAAAGTGAACAGTGCAGATCCTGATCAGATAGCATGTAATATGTGCCATCTGATCTAAATAAACACTGTTCGCCCATGCAATAAAGTTTTGTTTATGGAGGAAAGAGCTAATATTCACTTTTCCTCTCAGTATTTTTATTCCTACAGATGGTCAATATTATAATAATCACTTTTCATATTCCTATCAACATTTTGGTCTGTGTTATATTATAATTATCAATTTTCATATTCCTATCAAAATTTTGGTCTGTGTGATGGGTTTTAAGATTTTGGAAGAATGCAAATGCTTAAGTTGATAAAACTTTAAAAGTTTGCAAAGAAACAAATAAACACAATTCTGTTAATGTTAGACTGTTGTGTAAAAGGGAAAGAAAACTTTGCTGAACTTAGTGATTATTGTTCTTAAAATAGATAATCAGAGCAAAAACCTAATGGGGCTGTCACACCATGACGTTCTGAAATCGGCGGAGAACGCTGGTCTGGAAAAATTTTTTTGAAGATGCACAAAAATTTTCACTGAGACCAGTGTTCTTCAACATTTAATTTTAGACACTGAAGAACATTTTAGAACGTTCTTGGAACGTTTTACTAATGTACACCAAGCGTTGCACGAGTCCGGCCATCGTGAGTCATTCGTTACACAAGTGTTACTTGGTTGTTACAAACCGTTTGGTTTGCTGTGAACGACTCACTGGCGACCTGTCAACGACTGCTGAACGGTCCCCTAGGGCAAGCAGAGTGTGACTAAAGTGTAATGAATGTCCTTTTGGTGTCCATTTAGCGTCATTCAAGCGTTACCTGAACATCCATGCCTCAGCACGCTCGTGTAACGTTAACTTATCTTTCTTTGTGCGCCAGTGGCAAGTGAAAACATGCTAATGGTTTTAGGGTTTTCTTACTTGGTCGCTGTTACACGCTTCTAGTGAGTCAGACACCGGCTAGTAATGTGTTAGACTAAACGTTAATAACACGCCAGACCTGTCATCCTCATTCTAGAACGCTAAAAAAAATGAACGATTGAAACACTCAGAGAACGCTGGTCAGAACATCATAGTGTGACGGCCCCTTAATGCTTGAGATATAAATGTACTCAAAAATGACCATTCAGTCTTGTTTCCACAAGTGACTAAATCTTACTCTTATGATGTATTGAAAAACAACAAACTTAGGTCTTTCTTCTCTAAAAAGTAAGCATACAATGTTATTTCCTTCTCTAGAAGGGGCCACTGAATTGCTTTACACTCAGAAATATTCTTCAAAACCATGCAGTTTTTCTGCAAAATGCAAATTTACATCAGAGATTTTAATTACAATATTTTACCAAACCTAAAGCAATACAGCAGCAAAATAACCCATCCGGTTACCCTGTTACCTTTGAAAAGTGCCCAAGATCATCAAACTAAAATTGGCAACCAGTCTCAATCTCAATCGTCTGGTTGGCTGAAATGGTGACAAGTCACCATTAAATTTTCAGCCAATCAGATGCTCGAGATTTGAGACTGTTCTCCAGCTTTTGTTTTAAGACCTAATGGCCAAGGTTAACTTACTTTGACTGATTTATCTCTGGCCCTGATGACCAGTCCCACATCCAGTCTGTACCTATACTCTCCTGTAATATTAATAGATCAGGTCATAACTCTTTAATTGTGAACCCTTTTTACATGTGTAACCAGTGTAGATTTGGATCAGCCAGCACATCTGTGCCATCTGAAACTGATCTGCACTGGTTGCAGCTTGGTCAGAAGCGACAGTGTAGATCCTGATCAGATGACACACATGTGCTAGCTGATTTGGAGCTACACTGTTCACCCACGCAATTAATGTGTGTCTATGAAGAAAGGGCAACCCTGCACATGTTGTGCAAAAGCCTTGCCTATCTTTAACGGAGTCCATTCAGCATTCAGGTGTGTTAGGCAAGCATTTATATACTGAACAGCAAGTAGTGTAGACATAGTTTAGTCTACCCACTGCAATGGAAATGGAAGAGGACAATTAAATAAGTGTAGTGTTCATTTTGTTTCCTTTATTCAAACAGGTTTAAACAGTGTACATATGTGAGGATAAGGACTTCACAACTTATGACCAAATGAAAGTGTTATAATGTTATGATCTTGACACTGACAGACAGACTGAAATTTGTCCTTTCTTCGAAGGAGTATAATAAAAATCTTAATTTTAATAGGAACATTGCAGTCTTCCATTACAAGCTCAGCACACAGCTGGGCACACAATGAGTTGTCAAAAGCCAATTTCAGCTACAAAACAAAAATGGGGGTTAAATTAAATATCATTTGGCTTGTCAAAAAAAAGTAGGTTTTCAATGCATGCCCTTGGTTATAGCTTTTAAAAGGCTTTCTTGTTTAAATTAAAAGTTGTCTTATTGGCCTTTTTATACAGTCAAACCTGTCTTAGCAGCTACCTGCGAATAGCAACCACCTGTCTTTAACAGCCAGTTTGAAATGTCCTAAACTGACATTTTGTTCTAATTTTAACATGTCTTTAACAGCCACCTGTGTAGAGCAGCCACTTTTTGTTACTCCCTTGGGTGGCTGCTAAAGACAAGTATTTATTCCGAAAGCTCCATGTCAGATTATTTGAATTTGACAACTGGTCCTAAGGTTATAAAACTGAGACTGGAAACCAGTCTCAAGTCTCAAGCATCTGATTGGCTGAAATGGCAACTGGTCACCATTTCACCCTATCAGATGCTTGAGATTTGAGACTGGTTTCTTATCTCAGTTTTATAACCTTAGGACCTAAATCCATTAACAGTAGAAACGTTAGTGGATTTTGTTGACATTCACAAAATTAAAACATTCACAAGTATACAATTGTATTACATACCATTAAAATGCTGTTAACAAAAAATGATGAAATGGCCACAAATATAAATGCTTTCACAGTTCTAGATATTTATGAAATTCCTCCAAAGTTAGACGAGATTAAACTTTTAACCCTGAAAATTAAGTGAAATGTTGGAGACGGTTAGTATAAAAACCATTATGCTTATTAATGTTAACCCCTTCTCCATTTATACTTGTTTTTAGGTGTTTGCAACCATGTCACTCAGGTCAAGATAAGATGGCAAATCTGTGTCTAAATCTGCACTGTTCACTTTTTGGTAAAAAATAATCTAGTAAATCAAAAAAGCAATATATCTGATCAGGATATGTACTGGTCGCATTTTGGTCAGAAATAGCCTAAGAATCACAAGAGCCAGTCGGAAACGACTGCAAGCTCGACTATTCGAAAAGTCAGAATTACTAAGCACATTGTAACTGGGCTTCATTTAAACTGGGAAGTGATTCAGGAGTTTATGACACCTCCAACAAACACACATGAACAAAAGTTTCTTAATCCAAGTTAGGAAATCAATAAATTACACTTAATTTATTCTTGTAAATGTTTTTGGGTTTACACAGCCCAGTCCATAAACCCCTGATTCCACACCCATCAACCCACTATCTTTGCCCACCTATAGTGGTGTGGCGTGGTGTAGTACAGTATGGTATGCTGGTTGCTGGTGTTGTCATTGTTGGTGTTGTTGTTGGTGGTGGTAGTGTTGTTGCTGGTGGTGGTGGTGGTGTTGGTTGTTAGTGTTGTTGTTGCTGGTGGTGGTGGTGGTGTTGGTTGTTAGTGTTGTTGTTGATGTTGTTGTTGGTGGTGGTGTTGATCTTGTTGGTGGTGGTGTTGGTGTTGCTGGTGTTGTAATAGTATAGTATAGTATAGTATAGTGGAGTATAGTATAGTGTAGTGTAGTATAGTGTAGTGTAGTGTAGTATAGTATAGTATAGTGTAGTATAATAGTATAGTAATAGTATAGTAATAGTATAGTAATAGTATAGTATAGTAATAGTATAGTATAGCATAGCATAGCATAGCATAGGATAGCATAGCATAGCATAGGATAGCATAGCATAGTATAGCATAGCATAGCATAGGATAGTATAGTAAAGTATAGTATAGTATAGTATAGTATAGTAGTAGTATAGTATAGCATAGTGTAGTATAGTAAAAGTATAGTATAGTATAGTATAATAGTATAGTAATAGTAATAGTATAGTATAGCATAGTGTAGTATAGTAATAGTATAGTAATAGTATAGTATAGTATAGTATAGTAATAGTAATAGTACAGTATAGTATAGTATAGTATAGTAAAAGTATAGTATAGTATAGTATAGTATAGTATAGTATAGTATAGTATAGTATAATAGTATAGTAATAGTAATAGTATAGTATAGTATAGTATAATAGTATAGTAATAGTATAGTAATAGTATAGTATAGTATAGTAATAGTAATAGTAATAGTATAGTAATAGTATAGTATAGTAATAGTATGGTATGGTATGGTATGGTAATTTAGTATAGTATAGTATAGTATAGTCTATGCCCCCACCCACCCCACAATTACTCAACACTTTCAACCAAAGTATGTTAAGTACATCTGTTTTAAACATTTTCTATAGCATTACATATGAAAACACTAACATTGAACCTTTAACAATTATTTATAAGTCTTAATTCTAATTTCAAGTGAAAAGGGCAAAAATCAAATATAAAAAAGCAAGGATGAGTTATGGGCCTTTGAAAATAAACCTGATGTAAGATAAAATAAAGGTATACAAAGTTTTAAACCTTAATTTTTAAGTCTAAAAAGGGCAGTAATTTGAAAAAAATCAAAGAGTTATGGTTCTTGGCATACATAGTCAGGGTCATGATGATGAATAAGTTTCAAACCTATAGTACAAGAAGTATGAAAGTAACTAGCTTGCACGCAAACTTTAACCTAAAATTCTAAGTCAAAAAAGGGGCATAATTTGATTAAAAATGAATGAAAGAGTTATGGTTCTTGGCATACATAGTCAGGGTCATGATGGTAAACAAGTGTCTTAAGTTTCAAAGCTATAGTACCAGAAGTATGAAAGTAACTATCTTGCACGCAAACTTTAACCTGAAATTCTAAGTCGAAAAAGGGCCATAATTTGATTAAAAATGAAAGGAAGAGTTATGGTTATTGGCACACATAGTCAGGGTCATGATAGTAAACAAGTGTCTTAAGTTTCAAAGCTATAGTACAAGAAGTATTTAAGTAACTACCTTGCACACAAACTTTAACCTGAAATTCTCAGTCGAAAAAGGGCCATAATTTAAACAAAATGGAAATTAGAGATATGGTTCTTGGCATACAAACTTGAATTATGATGATGAACAAGTGTTGAAAGTTTCAAAGCTGTAGTATAAGTAGTATGGAAGTTATGGGTTTGTACAGTAGCTTGCACGCAAACTTTAACCTGAAATTCTAAGTCGAAAAAGGGCCATAATTTGATTATCATGAAAGAAAGAGTTATGGTTCTTGGCATAAATAGTCAGGGTCATGATGGTAAACAAGTGTCTTAAGTTTCAAAGCTATAGTAAAAGAAGTATGAAAGTAACTAGTTTGCACGCAAACTTTAACCTGAAATTTTAAGTCGAAAAAGGGCCATCATTTGTACAAGATGAAAATTAGAGTTATGGTTCTTGGCAGACAAACTTGAATTATGATGATGAAGAAGTGTTGAAAGTTTCAAAGCTGTAGTATGAGTAGTATGAAAGTTATGGATTTGTACAGTAGCTTGCACGCAAACTTTAACCTGAAATTCTAAGTCGAAAAAGGGGCATAATTTGATAAAAATGAAAGTTAGAGTTATGGTTCTTGGCATACACACTTGGGATATGATGATTAACAAGTGTTGGAAGTTTCAAAGCTGTAGTATAAGTAGTATTGAAGATATGAGTTTGTACAGTAGCTTGCACGCAAACTTTAACCTGAAATTCTAAGTCGAAAAAGGGCCATAATTTGATCAAAATGAAAGTTAGAGTTATGGTTCTTGGCATACACACACGGGACATGATGATGAACAAGTGTGCCAAGTTTTAAAGCTGTAGTATAGGTAGTATTGAAGTTATGAGTTTGTACAGTAGCTTGCACGCAAACTTTAACCTGAAATTTTAAGTCAAAAAAGGGCCATAATTTGATCAAAATGAAAGTTAGAGTTATGGTTCTTGGCAAGCACACTCGGGACATGATGATGAACAAGTGTGCCAAGTTTAAAAGCTGTAGCTATAGTAGTTTTTAAGATAAAGGTAGGTTGCACGTAAACTTTAACCAAAGCGGGACGCCGACGGCGACGCCGACGCCCAAGTGAGTACAATAGCTCGACATATTCTTCGAATAGTCGAGCTAAAAACGCAAACAGTGCATATCCTGATCCGACGGCATGGATGTGCAAGCTGATCTTGATCTACACTAATGCAATAAAGGTGTGCCTTTAGAAATGGTTAAACAATAGTTGAAGTTACATCAATAAAGAAGATTGTTTAACCTGAAAATCATTATTAAAGATATAAAAACAACCTTTGTAGGGAGTCCTGTTGGGGAATGCATGGCTTTAGGACTGAAAATATAAGACAATGTTCAACTGTTATTCAAATAAAATGACAACATAGACAAGTGTAAAAAATTTAAGGGAGAAGCGAAGCACATAGTTAATTTTTTTCTTTTCATTCAAAACATACAAATAATATACATGTATTTGCAATTACATGTATTCTCTGCCCAGGTATAAATTTGTGCAACATTTAACTATTATATAGAGGATACTGGTTTTTACAGTGAAAACAGTGAAATACCAATTTTATTTCACCAAGAAAATTCTATGATTCACTGGAAAGCATAAAATAAAAGATGGTGTAATTTTTCTATGGTTCAAATATGCATTTTTACCCTACTCCAGCATGACATATGCAAAATTTAAACAGCTGCAAAATAGAATGATACCAAAGCAGCTGGCATTGATATGATTGTTTATGTACCTAGTTCTAGCCGAGGCCTCTCTGCTGTTCTGATTACTCTCCCTTTGTGCGTCCTGCAGTAACTTCTCAATATTGAGTGGCATGTAGAGACCGGACTGATGAATATTATTGTCCGACTTTGGTGAACCCTGACCACTGCTGGAACCATCACTGCTCCCACCATTTTTGAAGTGTAGGTCCACCCAAGACTCTAAAAAGTACATAATTACAGAAAAATTGTGGTGCATAATATAACCCTTTCCTTCATAACTACGCATTTTTACGCATGTGTGACCAGTGTAGATCCAGATCAGCCAGCACATCTGATCAGGATCTACACTGGTCACAGTTTGGTCAGAAACAACCTAACGAATCAAAAAGCCATCAGTGTAGATCCTGATTAGTAAAAGTGTATCTATGGAGTTAAGGGGTAATATACACACTTTTCATGCTCAAAAATACCACCAAAATAGTTAAAAACATTATCCAAGTTGAATGTATGAAATTAATTACCAGTATTTGAAGCCAATAATGTATTTTGCCCCAAAATAAATTTTCTGTAATACTATGGTGTTACCTAACTTAAGGGTGAAACCCAGTTATCTCATTTTACTTTGGCATGAATATCGTTCAAAACCTCACACACACCAGTCGCATTTTCAATGATAGACATAAATCTGGCTCACGGAACAAAAAAAATTCATGTGACAATTTACTCCATGATGGGTAAGTCGTCAATCACATAGGTCATTAGATCCTGATCCGTATGCACATTGGTGCAGTCTGATTGGGATAAACATTATTTGATTCTTGATCAGCAATTATCTCTAAAGGTGTAGATTTTGATCTGACTGCATCTTCACCAGTAGAAAACAGGATATGAGGCTTTTATCAGCCATATTTTACAGAGTAAATTCAGTAATGGGATAAATGAAACAGGAATACTTTATGTGTATTAGTGGCTTAACCCTTTCCTCCAAAGATACACCTTTATTGCATAGGCGAACAGTTTAGATCCAGATCAGCTGGCACATCCATGCCGTCTGATAAGGATCTAAACAGTTAACTGTTTGCTTTTTAAATCTTAAGGTAATTTCTGACAAAATGAAACCAGTACAGATCCTGATCAGATGGTGCAAATGTGCTGGCTGATCTGGATCAACACTGGTTGCACATGCGTAAAAATGTGTATATATGGAGGAAAGGGTTAACTTAGAATTTCACAGAAACATCCATATCAATATATCAAAAATTCTAAGTTTAAATAATCCCAACTCTTCCTAACTTCTAAAAAATTACCACTGAATTCTGATTAACCACCTTTAACATATCCAGGTTGTCTTAGCTGAAAATCTGTGTTTCCTTAAGTTTAAGTATCCTTTTGTAAACATTTGCCAGGTGTGGCGCATGGGTCTGGATTTCATCTATTTGTTCATGCACTTAAAACATTTTGGATTATGATCTGTTCAATTTATAAACAAGACATCAACTTTAAATCAAATTATATTAGAAAGTTAAGAAAGGGATAAGGGTTACAAGTACATTTTATAGTCCAGAGTATTTAACATCAGTGTGGCTCTGGGGCATAGGCTAGACCTATATTGTTTCAAGGTGTGAGGGTCCTGTGGAGCTTTAGACATTTTCACAAAAGAAAAATCCTCTCGATAGCACATTTGATTATTCTTATCTTGACATCGCCCATTTAACCATCAGCTTTTACTGCATCATAGACCCTATAATAATACAGTATCTTTGTTCTGGTGATGGGCGTGATTCAAGCTACGCCACTGGTGATGCTGGTGATTAGGTCGTATATGCACTATTAACTGATTGTGGGACCGATAAAGATCCGTAATGGCTAGCATGCGTGATTTAACTGCGTTAGACACGATTCGAGTATTGTTCAAAGCGATCCTATTAGGATACAGACTCTACATCGGTAGACACCACCAACTACGCGGGCACCTGCTAATTGGAACTTCGAAGAATCATGTACAATGCAATACTGCAATAAGCCTAACTGAAACAGAAATGCTCCAATGTAACATACCATTCAAATCATCCTTCTGCAGAATTAAACTTGAATTACTCATTGTCAAAGCCAGCAATTGTCTAAAGAAATAACGCGTAATTGATGGAAGTGCTACGTTTGTTATTGTTATGATGTTTACATTCTACGTCACACTCATGTGACTTCATCCTTGCCTATTGATTGGTTTAACATAAATTAACCGAAACTTGTGTAGCACGCCCTCTGGTGAGAGAATGTATTTTACGCGGTACAAGTACTTTTCCGATGTGAAGTCGGGAACCGGACTGGTACTTTTCCCCATTAGACTCTTTCACAGTTCCCTGAACACCGAGTCTTACAAAGCACACAGTCATACAACTTAACTTGTCAGGGTTATGACCTGTGGACAGGGAAGAAAGTGTTTAAACTTTCATGCCACTGTTTTTTGTAGAAATGTAGAAATTGAGAAATATCCAACGTGCCGACACAGGTTTACCATTTCTCTTAGTACAAAAAGGGGAAATTACCAAATAAAATAAAGCAGCCACAGTTATGGAACTTGTCAGGGTCATAAACTGTAAACTTCCATGCCACTGCTATTAGCAGAAATTGAGAAATATCCAACTTGCCAAAACAGGTTAACCATTAATCTTCTAAAGTACAAAAAGGTGAGATTAACCAATGAAAATAGGTAGCATCAGTTATGTATTTGTTAGGACCACGACATGTGCACTTTTAAGTGTGTAAACTTTCATTCCAATGCTCTTTGTAGAAACTGAGAAATGTCCAACTTGCTGTAACAAATAAACCGGACTTATTGTTAGCGGCTTAATGAAAATAGGAAAATCTGCAAATGTTTGACTCTATTTCTGCTGATCTAATTTTCAAGATCTATGCTACACGCAACTAAATCAAAACTTAGATACATTTGGAAATAATCTAATACTGTATACACATATGCAAAGGATTTAACCTGGGAATGTTTTGAAAGACTGAACATTTTATATAAAGTCTAAAATGGAAGAATATATCGAGAAAATAAAACCTTCATCGCTTGTAATGAACATAGGGCTTTTTTTACAGATGGTTCTTATGATAATTATACATTATGGACTTGTAAAGACCTTATAGAGTCGCTAACTTTCTTACTGGATAATATTTATGTTAGATTCGGTACCTCTATTTATAAACAAGTAATATGCATCCCAATGGGTACTAATTGTGCACCCCTTGTTGCTGATCTGTTTTTATACTGTTATGAAAGAGACTTTATGTTATCTCTTTCTACTGAACATCAAGATGATATAATTACAGCTTTTAACAACACCTCGAGGTACCTTGATGATTTATTAAATATAGACAATAACCATTTTCCATTACTGGTTAATAAGATTTATCCCAAAGAACTACAACTTAACAAAGCGAACACTTCAGAAAAGCAAGCAAACTTTCTCGATCTAAATCTGTCCATTGAAAATGGTTATGTCACTACTAAAATTTATGATAAAAGAGATGATTTTAATTTTAATATAGTAAATTTTCCGTTTTTAGACGGCGATGTTCCCCGTGCAACATCTTATGGGGTTTATATCTCACAGCTTGTTCGCTTTTCAAGAGCTTGCAACAATGTTAATGACTTCAATGAACGTAATCTTTGCATTACAGAAAAACTCTTAAAACAAGGTTATCGGTATCACAAATTAAGGAAAACCTTTTGCAAGTTTTATCGCCGATACCCAGATTTAATTCATAAATACAAATGCAGTTTAAAATCACTTTTGCAACAAGGTATTTCACAACCAGTTTTTTATGGAGATTTAATTTATAAACTTAAAAAGATTAAAGGCAGTGTTAATTTCTCCCGGTTATTCGAAAAAACCATCTGTAAATTTAAAAAGAAAGGTTACCAACATGATATTTTACAGCGCTCTGCAGGCCTGGTGATTAACCTTTCTACAGTTGATCATTATGCTTACCTCTTTGGTTGCACGACGGTGGCAGGGGTTTAAGAGTTTATGAAGGTTATTGGGGAAATCTTTTCTTAAAAGAACCTAGAAACTCGATTTGTTTCTTTTATCCCTGTCATCGTGTTCTTGCTGATTTTACTCCAGGAGCTCTGGTCTCGGTAAGATCATTGAGTACCCCTTTCGGCTTTGCAATGCTCTTAGCTTCTTATGTTTTTTATGTTTGTGTGCTTTTGCATGCAACATTGTTAAGCAGATAAGTGGGTTGGAGTCTTTTCACCAAGACAACTTGTACTTGTTTTGTGATGTGAGAACCTGTTGGGGCAAGTGTGAGGTTGGTGCACCCTAGAACCTGGTTTAAACCCCCAGTGGCAATTTGATTTGCCACTGACCGTTCCAAGGCGGTAACCCCTCGGGTTCTCATTTTTGTTTATTGTTAGTGGTGTCTTTTTTGAAACTGATTATTATATTAACCATGCTCTCTCCCCCTCTCTTCTTCTTGACTGTGTGGGGAGGCTGTTTTTTCTGAATGTGGCGATTCCTGATATGCATATTTCACCTTTTTTTCAGCAGTTCTGAATGAAGATTCTACTAATATTTAATGAAATCAGTTGCAGTTACATCATGATCTTTACAAAATCAAGCAATCATAAGCATGCAAATACTAATTTCAATAAAGTTATATATTAATAATCAAAAAAAGGTGAAATATGCATATCAGGAATTGCCACATTCAGAAAACAACAGCCTCCCCACACAGTCAAGAAGAAGAGAGGGGGAGAGAGCATGGTTAATAAAATAATCAGTTTCAAAAAGGACGCCACTAAAAAAAAACAAAAATGAGAACCCGAGGGGTTACCGCCTTGGAACGGTCAGTGGCAAATCAAATTGCCACTGGGGGTTTAAACCAGGTTCTAGGGTGCACCAACCTCACACTTGCCCCAACAGGTTCTCGTATCACAAGACAAGTACAAATTGTCTTGGTGAAATAACTCCAACCCACCCATCAGCTCAACAATGTTGTATGCAAAAGCATACAAACATAAAAACATAAGAAGCTAATAGCATTGCAAAGCCAAAGGGCTGGTACTCAATGATCTTTCCGAGACCAGAGCATCTGGAGTAAAATCAGCAAGAACACGATGACAGGGATAAAAGAAACAAATCGAGCTTCTAGGTTCTTTTAAGAAAAGATTTCCCCATTAACCTTCATAAACTCTTAAACCCCTGCCACCGTCGTGCAATCAAAGAGGTAAGCATAATGATCAACTGTAGAAGGGTTAATCACTAGGCCTGCAGAGCGCTGTAAAATATCATGTTGGTAACCTTTCTTTTTAAATTTACAGATGGTTTTTACGAATAACCGGGAGAAATTAACACTGCCTTTTATCTTTTTAAGTTTATAAATTAAATCTCCATAAAAAACTGGTTGTGAAATACCTTGTTGCAAAAGTGATTTTAAACTGCATTTGTATTTATGAATTAAATCTGGGTATCGGCGATAAAACTTGCAAAAGGTTTTCCTTAATTTGTGATACCGATAACCTTGTTTTAAAAGTTTTTCTGTAATGCAAAGATTACGTTCATTGAAATCATTAACATTGTTGCAAGCTCTTGAAAAGCGAACAAGCTGTGAGATATAAACCCCATAAGATGTTGCACGGGGAACATCGCCGTCTAAAAACGGAAAATTTACTATATTAAAATTAAAATCATCTCTTTTATCATATATTTTAGTAGTGACATAACCATTTTCCATGGACAGATTTAGATCGAGAAAGTTTGCTTGCTTTTCTGAAGTGTTCGCTTTGTTAAGTTGTAGTTCTTTAGGATAAATCTTATTAACAAGTAATGGAAAATGGTTATTGTCTATATTTAATAAATCATCAAGGTACCTCGAGGTGTTGTTAAAAGCTGTAATTATATCATCTTGATGTTCAGTAGAAAGAGATAACATAAAGTCTCTTTCATAACAGTATAAAAACAGATCAGCAACAAGGGGTGCACAATTAGTACCCATTGGGATGCCTATTACTTGTTTATAAATAGAGGTACCGAATCTAACATAAATATTATCTAGTAAGAAAGTTAGCGACTCTATAAGGTCTTGACAAGTCCAGAAGGTATAATTATCATAAGAACCATCTGTAAAAAATGCCCTATGTTCATTACAAGCGATGAAGGCTTTATTCTCTCTAGCAAACGTTTTTTCAATGAGACTGGTTAGTTTGTCTCTTATTAAATCATGAGGGAGCGAAGTGTATAATGTTGAGAAATCGTAAGTAGACAAACAGAACGCCCGATAATTATTTGATTTAAGCTTATTCAAAACGTCATTTGAATTCTTAATCGACCAAAATAAATTTTTGCCAGAAGTTTCAAAAACCTTATCACAATACCTAATTACGTGTTCTTTTATAGCTGTAAGACAATATGTTAAGAGCACAGATAATTTAGTTGTAGTGCAAGAACTAGAGTTAGCAATAAATCTTGCTTTATACGGTGTTTTATGCATTTTAGGTAACCAATACATAGTAGGTACTTTGTCTTGTTTCGGCTCAATACTGATTCTAAATTTTGTAATTTGTAGAGTGTGTGCAGTAACAATATCACTCTCAGATGAAGAAGTCAGTATATAAGCATTAGTGCTGTTCAGTTCTTCAGTTTGAATATTAATATAGTGTATTCGTCACACTATAATTACATTATTAGAAGCCTTATCAGCAGGTGTTAAAACAAATCTGTTATGAAAGTCTTGAATTCCTTTTTTCAAATGACGAAAGTTAAAACGAGGTCGAGGTGGTAATAAAGCAATGTTTCTTTCATAAAATGATATACGGGTGTCAATTATTTTGAATATGTGCTTTAGGCTCGGCATGTTCTCTTTTGCACCATTTATTGCAAAATAAGTTCAAAGACTCGGCAATTTCTGCACGGCATGCATTAAAGTCAATTTTGGATGATATTCTATATTTGGGACCTTTAGAAATTAAATTACGAATTCTAGAGTCTTTGATTAAATTAAGATCACCGGTAACAATATGACCGGCAGGCTTATAGCAATATTTAGAAGTTAAACAATCTCAAGATTTTGGTGTATTTTCAATGATCTGTAAATCCGATGTAATTTTATTGTAATTAAAAATTGTATTTCTAGTTGGTTTGTTGTATTTATAACAAACCATAGGCGATTCAGTATTCTTAAAATAAATAGGAACCGCCGATTGGACTGTTTTATCTTTAAATATACTAGGAAGGTCAATAAAATCTATTCCTTTAATTCCTCTATTCAAAGTGTAAGTCATTTCCTATAACTTAAGATAACTACATAGTTTAAAACAGGAACATGTTTGGTGATCGAGCTCCGGTACAATATATTCACTCCTCTAAACCAATTGTTGATGGTGCTTGCCACTTTTTAGGTATTACTTTCTGAACAATGGCTTGCTTGCTGTTGGATCAACACGCTAGTATAAGTAGTCAGTGGCGGATCCAAGAAAGAAATGAAGTTTAAAAAATAAACTGTATTTTCGGTATCGAGTCCGGCGGCGCGTCATCAAAGATAAAAAGTAATGACCACGAGCACAACTACTGTAAGTTCGCATAGATGTAATTTACTGAGGTAGAGTCGTGCACAAATCATAGAAAATAAAAAAAAATCCTCAAAAAAATGCGGGCGCGCGCCAATGTCGTTCCAGAATTTTAGTACCAAAATCTTTACACAATCATTCGTTTCTGCTTTAATTGGTCAGTGCTTCAGTAGGGAATGAATTTTGCACTGTTCATGATAATAAAGCATTCAAAAGTCAAACAATCCCCGGCCTTAACATACTTTATATCCTACGAAGTTTATGTTGGCACCGCACCGTTTTTCCAAATTATTTCTAACTAAAAACGATATTACTTGATTATAAGACTTCTTATACACTAATTTAACATATTTTAAAGGTATGGGTCTAAAACAGCAATTTAGATATGTTACTTAACATCAAAACCTAGTCCATTCCCGCCTTACGGCATATTTTCTCGTCGGCGAAATAGTACAACCTCCCAACAGATTAATAATTATGTTTGATTTGTTAAATATATAAATATTAATAACAATATAGTATTTAAATGTAATACAGCCACTTTATAAGACACACTTATTGTTAAATGTATGTGAATAATTACATATATTTGGAAATACCAACAATCAAAATATCTTAAAAAATGCAACAAAACATCTTAAACATGACAAAGAAAGACATTATCTATAAATAAAATAATAAATAAATAATCACTTATGAAAATGTATTTAATATTTTGCTTTTGATAAGCAAAAGTGTTTTCAAGAATATCCTGTTTGAAAATATTAGTTTTATTCATGATATCCTTTTTTATTAGTTTTTTTTCCAGTGATTTGCAATTTAAATGTCTCCAATAAAAGTAACTTAAATTGATGCTTAGACACTATAATACCATAAGTAGGATGGGGTAATATGACTTTTACAGTAATAAAACCAATTTAAAATCACTGCCAGTTTTGTTTAAATATATCAGTATCTTTATCCAGTATATATGTTAACAACTGTCTGCAATTTATGTATCCTGTATTAAACATGTTTAATATAGGTAATATATAAGAATTATGTTACAAAATGAAATTAAGGTATTGGTGCTGATGATATTAAACAGTAATGCATTTTTAATTAAAATATTGTTAAACTTTAGAGGTTAATGATATTTGGACTGTTCAATATGTCATGAAATAAATGTGTATGATGTAGATGGTCATTCTTTTTTCTCTTCAAACTAACAATAAAGCTATCAACATGGCTCAGTGACTTGGTACAGCTTACGTTCACACTTATTATGGGCTGTTACATCAAGTCTTAAGCTAAGTCCAGATGCGCTCAATTAAGATAAATAATATTTAATTTGTTCTAACAAAAAGTAGACAAGAAAGAAACTAAAAACTGTTTGAAGCAATAAAGTTGTATATTTACATCATTCTTTCTTATCTTATAATAGTTATGTTACCGATTTTTTACTTGAATAATCAGCAAAAATAAAAAGAACATAAAGCAAGAAACTGCAAACAATTGATTTAAATTTTGATAAACATCTTTATATCATATTATATAATGATAAAGTTGTTCTATAACCAATTTAAAAGTTACTTAATTTAAATTTCACAGGAATAAACGGATTCAAATATATTTTAGAAATGTTATTAAAAGAAGTTTTATTTATGTAAAATATTTAGGTTCACTGTGGATTTTTTAAAACATTGAAACACCATGAGCAATAATTTAACAATATCTTTACTCAAGTAAGCGAATTAATTACCTAAATAAAAGTTTTATGCATATATCAAAGTTAATATGTCTGTAAGCTTTCTATCACCTGCATTACACAAATTGTCATTCACATTAGGTTATTTCTCTTAAACAATTATGTATCTTTAAGAAAAATATTATTCTACAAATATCATAAGTAATTCTTCAGCTTTTGCTATAAAATGGAAAAAAAGATTCATCAAGTACAATTTATTTTTCTTATTTTACATGTTTTATTTAATGGTAACATCAGTTATTATTGCTCTAAAAGGCCAGAACTGATAATTTCAACTCTAATTTTAGTTAGAGAAGTTTATGGAAATGTCATATTCATATTATGAATGACTCTGCGTTTAACTAAATACAAAATATAACAAGGTTCAGAAATATTTTTTCTTTATTCTAAGCAATCTTTTTTTAAATTGTACTTAAATTCAGTAACATATAAATAATTTGTTTTACACTTTCCAAAGCAATATTTTTATCTCTCATGTTGAAATCTCTTTTCACTTTCAGAACCAATTTAAGGATTTTTCTGTAATCATTTAATTCATAAATAAATTGTACTTTGTTAATATTGTGTACTTTGTCAATATTGTAACATAAGAATTACATGTTACGGAGATTTTGAAAGTTTAAAATGGACAACTTTAAACATTTTTCTTTCACATTTTAATCCACAAACATAACACAATGTACACTATAAACTATTTACTATTTATTGTTGTATAATTTAATCTAAAATGATTGTAGAGTTGTGATTAGAGTGATTAATTTTTGAATAGCATTATCAGTTTTAGGGAAATCTTTCAATCATTAATGTTAGTTTAAAAATGACTTTCAATGCAATTAGCTATCTATAAAGGGCTTATTAACATCCGAAAATTCCACA
Source organism: Corbicula japonica (assembly GCA_038501625.1). Taxonomy (NCBI): domain Eukaryota; kingdom Metazoa; phylum Mollusca; class Bivalvia; order Venerida; family Cyrenidae; genus Corbicula; species Corbicula japonica. Next base: position 5,654,302 of record JAZAYU010000029.1, on the reverse strand, counting down.
GAACATACATAATTAATTTCTTCAAATAGATATTAACTAACATCATTCAAAAATAAATAAAAATAACATAAAATCAGCTTCATTTTAATGAGTAACATATGTTATGTATGTTGAAAATTTGAAATCATGCACGTTTCAAGAACACTTATAGTTGCCAATCACAATTATTCAGTTACACACTGTATTCTATGCCTGGTCATCCCAAAACATGAATATTATGTTTGAAATAACAATTAGGTAACATATCAGATTATGGTGAAATTATTACTTTTGCCAGTATTATTTTCATAAAAATCAAACTGTTTTATATTGTTTGGTCATGCAGCTTTCAAAAACATATAACATTGCTTAAGCTTGCTTACAAATAAAAATCCTACAGGTAAGTTTCTGACTTAAATTTAATCTTATTAGGGTTATGTAGGTTATACACTAAAATGTTAGGTTAGAGCTAACGTTTTGAAATGAAAATAAGACCAATACAAAGAGAAAACTTCAACCTTATATAAAAATATAAGTTTTGCTTAATCACAGCTAGAATAGACCAGAATTGCAGGTTCAAAATCCATATATTTTTTCTACAAAATTTAGGGGTAACATATAAAAACCTCCGTAACACCCTTATGCCCCACTCGCCAGAATGCAAACAAACTGCAACATATCCGGGACATAACAGGCTTTCAGAAAAATTATGTCTACAAAATTCCCCAAGGGGGGTGGGGGTGGGGGGTGGGGGGGGGGGGGCAAACACGTTCCTAGCTAGCGGCCTATACAAGAACAACAGGGCCTACTTCGTCTGTGTTTTCAAGGTCAAGATCACTGTAACTAAACAAAACATTATGTCATTCATGAAGATATTTTTAATTCACTGCATAAATATGCCCCGTATCTCGGACCCAAAACTCTCATGTTGGAGGTCGACTTGGAGTTAACCGAGAGAATTAGAAAATTCAGTTGCGATGTTGGATCATTCACCCAAGAACTAGATTGAAACCTCAATGACAAATATTTTTAGGACTTACTGTTCCAATTTGGTAACCCATAACATTATAACTTTCGTTAATGATTTGTGGTGTTTGATTTTCAACATTGATTAATCCTATTATAAACGTATGTTCGGTGCGTGGCTTTTAAACAAGTGAAATACTAACAAAACACAGCCTCCCCACTCAGCCAAAAGAAGAGAAAAAATGATAGCATGTTTGATATAAGTATGTCAATTCAAATAAGACGCCACAAATAATTAACGAAAATGAGAACCCTTGGGGTTACCCCTTGGAACGGTCAGTGGCAAACAAATTCACACTGGGGGATTAAACCAGGTTCTAGGGTGCACCAACCTCACACTTGCCCCAACATGTTCTCATAACACACAAGTACAAGTTGTCTTAAATAACTCCACCCACCCATAAGTCTATTAATTTTCTTTTTCGAAAGTTATTTTCCTTCACGACTCACGATCAGTTTCTGTTATTCCTGCTATCAATTTCTTGTAGATTTAACTCTAATTGCTATAGTCTGAGTAAAGTAATTGAGTACCAACCCTTTTTCGCCTGACAATGCTATTAGCGTCCTCTGTTTTTATGCTTAAGTGCTTTTGAAGAAGACATTGTCGTCTAGACGACCATGTTGGAGTTCATTCAAAAAGGCAACTTGTACGAGTTGGCAGGGGGGCAAGTTTGAGGTTTGTGCACCCTAGAACTTGGTTGAACCACCGTGGCAATATTTTTGCAATTGACAGTTCCAGTGCGATAATCCATCGGGTACCCAGTTTCTTTGGTAGTGGTGTTCTTTTTTAATTTATCAAATTATAAACCCATGCTCTTTTTACCCTCCTGTTTTTGTTTGGTTGTACGGAAATGTTGAGTTATCTGAATGTGGTCATAGCCCATTCTCATAACGATTTGAGACCACTTAATTATATTCACTGACATTTCCATATTATTTGCAAGAGAGCTTTTAAATATTTAATTAGATATTTTTTCGGCCTCATATTTAATTATGGAAACTGTCATACAATCTTTCTTAAGTTAATTTATTTTTTATTTTATTATTTCACATTTTTGAAAGTAAAGAAAATTACGATATGGTTTAACCCATTGCAAATGCAAATTATCAGCCCGTGCTCTGTGTATGTAACAGCTACATTTCAAAATACACGATCCGCTTATTTATAGCCAGTCGTCATATTCTCGGAAACGAACGGCCGCTGGTTTCCGGAGTCCGGTCTGGGTCTGGTCAGGGTTTTACCCAGAAGGGTATCCGGTTTTGGTTTCGTTTTGTAAATTATGTAACTAAAATAATATTGGTACATGTATAGGTCAGACCAGGTAAATAAAGTAAGTTGGTGTATTCATGAACATTTAAATTGTTCAGTGTGCGAATGCTATTTTAAAAGATATAGAGTTATTTGCATTGCTATTGTACACGATTTAGACACAATGTGATCGGTGTAGTTCTTAGGTGTAAGGTAATTCATTCTTGCACCCAAAACAGTTTTACTGGTGATGAGCTGCGAAAAATAAAAACACATTTTTTACAATAATTTCAAAAAATACTGTTATTATATTGTTAATAACTGATGAATTATGATAATAACGGAAGAAAAAAGTGGGGAAAATGAATTTTGTTAGAAAAATAATAAAATGTGGTACCTGCTATGTTGTCTAATCTGGGTGTCAAAATTAGGCACTTTACACTCAAATAAATCCAAAATAATTAATTTCATTATTCAGTTCAATGTTCCCTGCAGGGGTCTACCAGTTTTATTCTTTCAAAATAACTTTTTAAACCTTGACTATAACGAATTTCAAAACACTGCACAAATACCATCACACAAGATTTACATTGTTATACATGTAGAGATTACATTAAAACTCATCACCAGTAAAACTGTATTGGGTGCAAGAATGAATTACCTTAATAAAAGGACAAATTCCAGTGGCAAAGGTAATAAATTGCATTGGACTCCAGTCTTCTGGAGATGTCAGGGTAGCAAGTCCAGCCCTGCCTCCCATCAGGAATCTACATTTAGTAGCATTTATATGGGTCTGGAGGGTCCCTATTCCTAATTCCTAACTCTAATTAGGTTAACTGCAGTCACCAAGTTCGACCTGTTAGTTTTACCCTTTCCTCGATATTATATACACATTTTAATGCATATGTGACCAGTGTAGATCAAGATCAGCCGGCACATCCATGCCCTCTGTTTAGGATCTGCACTGGTCGCATTTTGGTCAGAAATAACCTAATGAATAAAAAAGCAAACAGTTTAGATCCTGATCAGACGGCATGGATGTGCCGGCTGATCTGGATCTAAACTGTTCGCCCTAGCAATAAAGGTGTATCTATACAGGAAAGGGTTAAAAGAAAAATTACTGCTTATCAAATTACATAATACTGTGTTATGCCCTGAAGGGGAACATGAATATCACACCATCTGGTGCCAAGGTTATAAAACTTAGATTAGAAACCTGTCTCAAATCTCAAGAACTGATTCAGTACTGGTCTAACTCCTATAGAATTATGAAGTATAGTCAAGGTTTGTAGGTTATAAAGCTGAGTTTGGAAACCAGTCTCAAATCTCAAGCATCTGATTGGCTGAAATGGTGACTGGTCGCCATTTCAGCCAATCAGATGCTTGAGATTTGAGACTGGTTTCCATGCTCAGTTTTATAACCATAGGCACAGGCCAGGCATCCATTCATTCATGTCCGTACCTGCAAGGTCATGGTCACATTTAGTGTTCAACCACTGTGCAATGCTTTCAATTACAATGCTGCTTAATCATTAATATTTCTTAAACAGTGAAAAATCATTAAATTATTTTTATGTCATTTCAGGAACAATGTCAGCTGTTGCGTTGATTCAGGGTGCCAGTAAAGGCTTGGGTCTTCAATTTTGCCGCACGTTGTTAGCTCGACAACCAGTTCTTAATGTGGTAGCAACATGTAGAAACCCAGACTTGGCATCTGAGCTATTGGCACTGAAGTCGATATCTGCTGGTAGACTACATGTCATGAAAGTTGATGTAAAGGATGAATCTCAAATACAGGTACTATTAAAAGATATTCTGATACAACGGTATTAACCCTTTTCTCCATATTATTTATATGCAAAATACAGGGCCCAAGATCATAAAACTAAGTTTTGAGATCAGTCTCAAATCTCAAGGATCTGACTGGTTGAAATGGCAACTGGTCGCCATTTGAGCCAATCAGATGCTTGAGATTTGAGACTGATCTCCAGATTTAGTTTTATGATCTTAGGCACAGGTACTATTAGAAGACTATTGTTTGGCCTGTTTAGAATCAGATTAGCCTACATATCCGTGCCATCTGATCAGGATCTGCACTGTTCGCTTTTTGATTTATTTGTTTATTTCTGACGAAAAAGTGAACTGTGCAAATCCTGATCAGATGGCATGTCTATATATGGTGGAAAGGAATAATAAGTTTAGTTTGGATTTGTGTGTTTTCAGGAAGCAGCTTCAGTTGTGGAACAGAAGTTTGGTTATCTTGATCTGTTAGTGAACTGTGCTGGTATTTTGCATCCCAGTGGCCGAGGGGAAACAAGTTTAAAAGATGTCTCTATGCAGGTAACAATAGTGTTTTTGCCATAACACAAATGAAGGCAGTTAAAGCCAAGAATGCAGGAAGAAATATGCTCTAAACATGCTGCATAGATGGTAAATGTTGGTCTGATATGCTGGATAAGGTACTAAAAATAATCTTTCAATAATCTTTCATCAAAATACACATTTTAATTAAACTTATTTTAATTTACATTGATTTTAAAACAATCTCTTTCAGCCTTATTTGATAACTAACTGTTTCCTTGTTTGAAACCTACCAGTATTACAGTTAATGAATCATGATGTACCAGTATATGGATTTAGGAAATTACAGAAGAATATCATCTGGCCCCATGATTATAAATCTTTTTTCATGCTCAACTCAATATGAGCATGAAATTTTGATGGCTTCATTTCCTTTTATTATATAAAATAAAACATTTTAAACTTAAAATATAAAATAATTGATCTCAATAAAAACTGTTGGATATACAGTTAATTTCTTATGTATTAAGCCTTCTAATGTTCTAGACATTTTAAGTTTAAGCTCGTAATTGAGTCAAGCACGAAAAACGTTTTAAAATCACGGGGCCAGATCTATTTCAGCCTGGATTCAAACCAACAATGCCTGGCACTATACCCCGGGATCACAGTTCTACAACATACCAAAATTATTTTGATATTCACTTGGGGATCATTTATGCAGCTATATTTATCTATTATGACATAATTATTATATGTTGTCATTTTGCTATTGTTTAAATCTCACATTTATACTGGCATGAAATATGCAAAAGTTAACGTTTTCTTTCATATACACGCCTTTTTATGTATGTGCAAACAGTATAGATCCAGACCAGCCAGAAAATTTGTGCAATCTGATCAGGTTCTGCGCTGTTCACTTTTTGTTGAGAAATTACCTAATAAATCAAAGCAAACAGTGAAGAGCGCCGACATGCCAGATGATCAGGATCTACACTGGTTGTACTTGCCTTAAAACATGTATGAATGAAGTTAAGGGTTAAGCTAGTGTGAAATATAATATAAGTAGCAAGTTTCATGATCTCAGAAATGATATTGCATTATTTAATTTTTTAAGGATTGAAATGAGTTTAAAACAATTCGTATTAATTGATTCCGGAGTAAACTGTTTACTTTCAGGGATTACAAGAGACCTGTGCAACAAATGCCTTCGGTCCCCTGTTGATGGGGAAGCATTTTAGTAAGCTACTCTCTCAGGGTGGAGGTAGAATTGGTACACAGTCTGTGGAGAGTAAACACCAGCATGCTGGAGTGCTCGTCAATATCTCTGCTAAAGTTGGCTCCATAACTGATAATGGTAAGTTGTCCGATAATGGTAAGTTGTCCTTTTACTCCATACAGGATTTATTGCATGTGGGAACAGTGTAGATCAAGATTAGATGTCACATCCATGCCATTTGATCATGATCAAATCTGTTCGCATCTTGGCCAGAAATAACCTAATGAATTAAAAAGCAAATAGTGCAGATGGAATTGATGTGCCTGCTGAAATGGATCTACACTGTTTGCCATGGATAACAGCAATACCACATGGTGTAAAGGGTTACCTGTCGTTGCAAAGGATCATCTTTTCATTGACAACCCAAAATCATTTACAAATACATGTAAGCATAAATGCAAGTACAATTTACATACAACAAATATAATTAAAAGAATTATCAGGAGCAAAGTTCAAAGAAATTTTGGACTAATCAGGCCCTAAGGTTATAAAACTGAGCAAGGAAACCAGTCTCAAATCTCAAGCATCTGATTGGCTGAAATGGGGACTGGTCGCAATTTCAGCCAGTCAGATGCTTGAGATTTGAGACTGGTTTCCCTGCTTTATAACCTTCAGCCCTGTACATTTTAGAATCTATTGTGAATGAAGTTTACTGGGTTAGTAACGCTATAACATGTTTGTTTTTAAAATAAATTCACTTTCAGTTGAGGTAAGAATATTAAGTCACATTTACTTTATTTACAGTTTATTAAAGTTTTCATTATAAATTTTGATATTTGAGAACATTTAATATTTTCTTGTACCTGACCAGGGTCCAAGATCATAAAACTTAGATTTGAGACTGATATCCTAATATACAGAAGTTATGTAGTTTTATGATCTTGGGCCCAGTCACCTTTAATTTGTTGTATATTGTAGGATTAGGAGGCTGGTACAGCTACAGACTTTCTAAAGCAGCATTAAACATGGCCACCAAGACTTTAAGTATAGAACTGGGGCGGGGCAAGAAGAAAGTGATCTGTGTATGTCTGCATCCAGGAACTGTTGATACGGACCTCTCCAGACCTTACCATAAAAATGTGAAAAACTTGTTTACTGCTGAACAGAGCGTATCCAAGCTACTGACAGTTATTGATAGTTTAACTGTAGAGGATTCGGGAAAATTCTTTACTTATGATAAAGTGTTGTTACCATTTTGATGAAATTTACTTCTTAATCCTTTCCTCCATAATTACGCATTTTTATGCATGTGCGACCAGTGTAGATCCAGATCAGCCGGGACATCCATGTCATCTGATCAGAATCTGCACTGGTAGCTTTTTGGTCACAAATAACCTAATAAATCAAATAGGGAACAGTGCAGAGCCTGATCAGACGGCATGGATGTGCTGGCTGGTCTGGATCTACACTGTTTGTCCATGCCATAAATGTGTGTATATGGAGGAAAGGGTTAACCTAAATGTTGTTTCTTTGGTTGATCTACATTTAGCTACCTCTCAAGTGTGTACTTGAAATTTTTTGATGTGACTTCTAAAATAACTTATACTTTGTTTTACCCTTTGCTCCATGGATACAGGTTATATCCCCATATGCCGCCAGGCCTGAAGGTTAAGGTTATAAAGCTGAGATTGGAAACCAGTCTCAAATCTCAAGCATCTGATTGGCTGAAATGGCGACTGGTCGCCATTTCAGCCAATCAGATGCTTGAGATTTGAGACTGGTTTCCATGCTCAGTTTTATAACCTTGGGCACAGTCTAGATCCATATCATATTGTTTATATATGTAGTCTGATCTGGATCTGCACTGTGGTTTTATATTCAATAAGGCTTTTTTTTAAAGCAGTCAGTGCAGATCCAGATCAGACTGCATAGTTGTGCAGGTTGGTCTGGATCTACATTGGTCACTCATGGAATATAAGTAATATCCCATTGAGTTCAGGTTAAATGACCAGAATGAATTCTGGAAGAGGAGAATTTTTGTGAGTAAGTTGATCTGTGGTATGTCTTAAACTTTTTTCTTTGAAATATTAGAAGTCAGAGTTTTTGTCAGGTTACTATCAAACTTGGCAGTGATGGTGCAGGTTCGCTCCCAGGTAGAGGCAATATCATTTGCTTAAGAAAATTATTTCAATATACCTTGGAGGAGTTTGAAAGAGGCTCATGTAGGCGTCAAAATACCCAAACATGCTCATAATGATTGTCTTGATAATTTTTCAGATGAGATCAAAACTGGGTCATTTGGTGTCAAAAACTAGTCCACTTGACCAGTCAGAAACTATAATCACTTTTATGCTAACTTTGATAACAATTTTAGTATAAAAACTTTTTCAATAGGTCAATTATAGGAAAATTTTTGACATCTTAAATGCCATATTTTTTATTTTATAATCATCAAGCTTGTTTATAGTAGTTATAAAAAATGCTTGGACAAATTTGACCTGTCATAGCTAGATCAAGAGGTCAAATTAAAGATAATCTTCTTAGTATTGGCGAAATTTTCACCTGATTATGATAGATGTTTATTTTTTCCTTTAATTGGAGACTTAGAAATTAGGCCCTACATGTATTTAACAATTGGTATCTTTGTGAAATAGTCAGAGTTTGCTTTGAATGAACAAAACAATAAGAGTTGAATGAGATCCGACCAAATCTATACTATTATGTCGTGGATTTAAATTAATGGGAAAAATTATTTAGTTTTACAGCAATTTGAAGAAATTTAAGTGCTAGTAAAATGAGTATTATATTAATAAAAAATCAAACAGATTTAGTGTTTAGTGCCTCTGAATCTTGGGCAACAAGTTTGTTTTTCCAAAACCATCACCTCTTGATCCATTTATTAGTACATGTACATGTATGTTACTAAAATTTAGGGTCCACAAAACTGACCACATCTGCACAACACCCAAAATCTTGGCAAGTTTTTTTTATTTTTGTAACAAAAATCCATAGGAAAGTTCTTGTTTTGCTCCCATCTAAAATAAAGCCTTTGTTTGTTACACCTAGCAAATTTGAGCCAATTATGAATTAAAAATAGCATCCCCTTCTCATGTAAAACAGTTTCATCAATGTGGAAAATGTCAAAGAATGCAAAAGAAAGTATAAACACACACTCTAAATTAGAATAAACCGTGTAGTAGTAGGTTCACCATGTCTTCCTAATATTTTGTTTGACTGTTGAGTATAATTTGTATGTTCATGAAAACATCAGAATTTACTAAAAATCAGAATTTTCCTTATTCTGTTCTGTTTTCCCGCTATATATAAATACTTCATACCAAAGCAACACTCTGCCTATTTTGCATTTAATATAACAATACGGTTTTCAGCCCTATTTCACTAGTGTTATATGTATACAAGTCATCAAAATGATACTGATTCAAATCGTCATTTACCTAGCACAACTAACGTGTTACTGCTGGAGTTGAGAATATTAACCCGTGTATATGAAAAAAAATTAAAAGGTCAAATATCAAGTAAATGCAAATAAGTAAGTCAGTAACATAATCCTAGAATTTCGACAGGAATCGAAAATTTCCACTAGTTAGCAGATATTACTTATACTGAGAATCGAACGATACGGCGACAGCGCCTAGCAAGGCCCGATAACGCTACCGATTGATCCAGCCGGGACAACCCTCAAAAAGGTTGCGCGGATAACCCTGACAAACGTTATCATCATCACATAACATTCGTAACCGATTATTTACTGCTAACAGTACTGACTATATGTACGGGGAGACTTTCTACGGCCGCCACAACGCTATGGGTGATTTTTGAATGATTGATAATGCTTGTACCGGGAAAATGGGGACTTGATTGCGAACTTACAGCCAATATTATTGCATTCATTGTGTTAAGCCGTTCCATTCAACATCCATAAATAAAACGTTTCATTGAGTTATTTTATATTCGACTTCCCCCATGTATCTGAAAACTTCACGGACGTCGAGTTGTAGCACGTTTTATCTTTTCTTTGTTGCGTCGGTGCAAGCCCAATCCTCTAAGTAAAATTAAAAGAGAAACCATTCTAAAGGACCGATCTGTGTCTGTAGCAAGTCGATAGACACCGGCAATGATAACGACCGGACTGGCCGGACTAAGTATGGACTAGATTTCTAGTTATAATAGACAACTAATTCTATTGTATTTATAAGGTTTAGTCGTCCCATTCAGTACATAAACCATTTCAGTGAGTTATTTTATATTCGACCTCCCCCATGTATCTGAGTTCTTCAGGTGCGTCAACTTGCAACACAATTTCCCGGTTCTTGGTTTCGTCGGTGCAAGCCCACATTTCTAAGAAATGAAAAGAGAAAGAACTCTTAAAGTCATATCTTCCATTAATTTCACGCAGTAAGGCATTTCCTGTAACTAAAGGTACATGCTGAATACAAATTACTTCTACTGAAGTAAATAATAAACATAATTGATAAAGAAAAATGCAGTTTGAAGGTACATGCTGAATACAAATTACTTCTACTGAAGTAAATAATAAACATAATTGATAAAGAAAAATGCAGTTTGAATGAACATGCAATAACGTCACAACATGACTGAATCTCAGAATATGTAGATTGGAAAACTAATGTCCAACATCATAAAACTAACTCTGGAAACCAGTCTTAAATCTCAAGGATCTGATTGGCTGAAATGGTGACCAGTCGTCATTTCAGCACATCAGATCCTTGAGATTTGAGAGTGGTCTCCAATCTCATTTTTATGATCTTGTTTACTCGTCCTACTTTCAGTAAACGCTCCAATCTGCTTATTGTTCGCCTTGTCTGTAATAGTAAATACGTCGCCTCCCAGGCTGTCCCGTATGCAGATAGAGGTTGGGACCTGAAAACAGTGATGAGCATTGAGCAGTGTTACTACATATACTTGTGTTGGACTTAATTAAAAATAAAACAAGTTGCAGAAATTGATTCTTTTTGCATTTTTTTCAACTCAGAAAACATTTCAGTACGCAAGACACTATCTGTTACAAATGTAATTAAATACTTATACTGTAACTTAAATTGTTGTGTAAATTAAGCACAAACGAACGGATGCAGCACCACTATATAAAAAGCATTTTTGGGTCCAAGGTTATAAAACTGACAATGGAAACCAGTCTCAAATCTCAAGCATCTGATAGGCTAAAATGGCCAATCTCAGTTTTATAACCTCCAGCCATGATGTGTTAGAGGTACTTTGCAAGCAAGACACGCATGCTAGATATACATGAGAAAATAGAGATAATTTATAACCGAGAGTCTGTTTTCATCTTAAGGATCTTGTTCTTTAGGTGATCAATGCCCAAGGTTATAAAACTGAGCATGGAAACCAGTCTCAAATCTCAAGCATCTGATTGGCTGAAATGGCGACCAGTCGCCATTTCAGCCAATCAGATGCTTGAGATTTGAGACTGGTTTCCAAACTCAGCTTTATAACCTTAAAGCCAAGTCATATTACTTGTAAAATTTTCATTAATTTTTTTTATAAAATATGTGCCCACTTACTTTCAACGATTTTCCCAGTTTATTTTGAGCTAGCACAATTTTACATAATGGATCTGATCAGAAAAAGCAATTAAAAAACATAACTCCAATCCGAATGACAACGTTAACAGAGCATCAGGAGCAATCGGCCTAGTAATCGAATTTGGCTGATTGGCGGAGATATTATTGCCTTAAAGATTCTAGCCAAGTTTAGTTAAGACCGTATAAGTTTAGTTTAAGTTAAAAAGCAGAACATTTTATTTGCAGCGGAGTTCTCCCTCAAGACGGATGCATTTGTAAGAATAAGCTTGTTTTTCTTAGCTATATTAACATCATTAGGGGATAATCTTGCAAGATGGGATTGATGGTGGTGTCACAGGGACCCGGTTAAAAAAAACACTTCTAGATCGTTGGTTTTTTTTTTTAAATTGTGATTATTATATTATAGTAGTCTATCAAACTTTGAAACATCACGATCACGACGGGTTTTTTTTGCTAAAAAAACCCAGATGTTTGACCATACCTGGTGAGCATTTTGAAAATGGAGCATCACGTGACCTCTCGGATAGTCCCAGCGGAATGTGCCATTCTTACAGCTCGCCGGCACGCTTGTATCCATCACGACGTCACTTTCCGGAATCCTGAATCATAAATCAATCTTTTTGGTGAGGGGGTAAAGGTATAAATACATAACAGAAATCAATATCTCTTTCCCTGAAACATTTTAAAATACATCAGTGTATCAGTTAACCGTTTCTGTATTTGTAGCATGTACTATGCTGCTAAGCCTATTGTTCAAGATTATAAAACTGAACATGGAAACCACTCTCAAATCTCAGGCATTTGATTGGCTGAAATGGCCAATGCTTTGGATTTAAGACTGGTTTCCAATCTTAGTTTCAGAAACCTTCAGTCTATAGTTCTACAGTCACTGTACTCGTATTTTGATTTTCTTTACGTTTTGTCGTTGTTGTTTTTTTTCAGAGAATATGGGAGATTAAATGCAACACCATGCCAAATATAACATTCAACTCGAAATAGACAAGGAATCAACACTGAACAAACAAAACCAAATATGCTTACTGACATCAACTCAAAGACGAGTTGGAACTTGCATGTCTTCTTCAAAGTGTTGCGGCCCAACATACCTAGCTAGTATAATGTTCACAACTAATAAAATATTTACATACCCCGAATGCGGAAAAGTTGGAAATACATCGCAGGGATTATCAAATAAATACCCAAAGACAACTTCCATGCATAGAAGAACACAGACAAACTTTATTAGCATTGTTGTAAGACAACAACATGAAGTATAAAATAAGATAAGACTGAAAATAGATAAAAACATGTTCTAGTTTTAATACCGTTGATGTCCGATAACAGTAACCATTTTCTATCATCCGAACATAACATCAACAACGCCTTTTGAAAAAAAAAATCACTTTGTCCAACACAGCATTTTTGAAAAGATGCATTCTTTATTTTTTTTATTTATTTTTGTTATTCAGTAAATTTGTATTTGTAGGCAGCCACGGCACACATTAGAGTGCTGTTACAAATACGGATGCTTATTTTGCATTTTGGGACGTTTTCGGAATGTTTATTCGCACGATACCAAGGCTGAAGGTTAACAGTTCACTCCGTAATGAAGTAGTAACACAGGTGAGCGAATGAAAATAAATGTACGTATTTCTCACTAAACACAATCTAACCTAGTTGAGGTAATAGTCTGGATCTTCTGTTTGACATTTGTCAGTGCTTAGGTTGTGCAGAGTTCAAAATGTGTGAACATTATGAGTTGCGCTAAATTCTGGTCAAGGCGGCATGAACACTGATATGCATTTCCAAAGCAGTAATTACTGCTCATGAACAGGCTCAATGAAACCGATCCTGCATTTTTTTTAAATATTTGTCGTGTTTGATGGCTTTCAATTTTTTTTCTGCCCCGTACATTCAATCAGTTCTGTTATCAAGGCCTTTTAGAACGATAGTTATATTTGTGAAATATTGAGTTGCGCTCAACCATATTTTCGGTGGAGTTGACAGTTATATGCATTCCATTACTGCTCATAAACAGGTTATATCAAACCGAGCCTGTAACATTTTGATATTTGTCCTGTTCGGTGGCTTTCAGTTTTTCCTCTTTTTCATCCATTCAACGACATTTTACCATTTAACGAAATCGATAATCGTTATTACTGGACCCCAACGATAGTTACCACACAGTTCAACAACAGGAAAATATGAAGAGAAGACATGATAGGGCTGTATTAACTATCGTGCCTTCGTCATCTTAAGCTTTAAAATTAAAAACTGACGATTTTGGAAACCCAGATTGGGCTTTTTACTAAAGTGTGTGTATTTCGACACACAGTTTAGAACATTTTTTACGCCCGTTCCCTTCTGGCCATCCTCATTGCCACCATGGATCACGTATAGACCATCACTCGAGGTTATCCAGTCTGCACACTGACTATGGGACCAGATCATTGGTACCGGTAGTTCCTATTTCGAAGCTGATCAATAACTCTTTATTAAAACGACTAAATCTTCTTTTAATGGCGATATTTATTTAACACAACAATAATTAATAAATACTTAACATGCAATAAACAATACAAATGTGTAATGAAATCACATAATTACAATGTCATGTCAAATATGTTACAATATAATTGCATACATAACACTCAACAAATTAATTATTTCATGCAAACTATTTCTTCTTAATAGTTTGTATCTTTAGTACATAATTATTAAGAAAAATCATAGTATACAGTATTTTCAATCTACGGATAAAACACAAAATATATATAGTCTCTTATCTATCAATTCGATTGCGTTTGTTCCGCTTCATTCACTGGTAAATCACAAAAATGTTATTTCAAAGGAAAATAATCCTGCCACTAATAATTATACAAATATTATTTTAATTCACCTTTGATATATTGTCAGACATTTACTTAATCTAACAACATTCCAAACACTTGTCCAATATTAATTTAATTAGCATCCATCACAAGTTTCACTTCGTTTTCTTTCCGAATTTGATTCGATAGTTCATACATATCAAATATAACGTTCATGACTTGTCCATTTGGAGTAATTATGGTCTCACTGTCCCTCCGTTTTGCAATCACCTGCGCCTTCTTTGCATTCTGTTTTACAGTCTTCTTTGCACATATCCTTGTTTTCGCATTCAGGTTTTGGTTCCTCGGATTTTTGTTCCGCCTGTTCAATTGGGATGTCCCGGCTTTCTGATACCGGTTCCTCTAACAGCGGCACTTTAACCGTTACTACACCAGAGTCATCTATCTGCGCTTTCGCAGCCTCGTCGGCGGCGTTCTCTGGCATAATGTATCGTCGGTGAAACTCGTGACACTGGTAGATCCCCGAGTCTTCGATTTCATGCTTGGCATCGACGTACATGTTCCTACCGTGACACCGAACTTTAATGTTCTCCGGCGGGTAGTTGGGCAGCTTGACCTTGACACAGTACAGCTTCTTGCCGTTTTCTTCGATTACGTCAGTAGAATCACACAGTGGAGCTAAATCTCTTTGTTCTCCCCCGTTGGAATTCAGCATAACGTAATCCTCGCCGGGCACCGGGCTGCTGCTTCTAGGTGAATTTTGACCCAGGTAGTCCCCCGTCAGTGCGCTTACAATGAAATCTGCGAGAGACGTCGTGGGAGGGAGTTGCCTTGGCTTTTCTTGACTTTCTTTGGAGCTTGCGGAGTCTCCCTGATTCGAACTCGCCCCGCCGTCTGTTTGTTCACAATGTATTGGCACTTCGTTGGCTTCCGGTGGAGCAACATACTTCGACTCTGTTTTTACCTCTTGGTGTTGTTTTTCTGCGAGGCGTTTCTTGTCAAAGTATGGAGCTTTGATAACAAAGCGTCCGTCTTCGGCGAGGAAGCAAGCAATTTTTTCAGCGTCAATGTCCTGCGGGAGATTAACTTCCCGCTTTCTTTCCACTAGATCGGTGTTACCGCCCTCGTTCTCTTCGCGTCTAGCGTGCACAAGCATCTTTCCTCCATCAACTTTAACATCAATGTCACCAGTCTGGAACCCACTGAAATTTAAAACATGTATCCACGGTCGTCTTTGGTTAGCTCTAATAAAGTCGCACCAAAACGGCTGGTATGCCGAATCATCGCGTCGGGTACAACGTCCGTGTGGACAGCAATGTCCAGTCTCTGAATCCGGTCTCTTACGGGATACGAGATCCCCAAGAATGTCCACAAATTCTTGTTCCAGTGTCGGTTGTTGATAATATACCCGTCTTCGCTGAGGCCGGCTTTGAGGCATTGTAATAAGGAACGGCTGCATATATCGCGACATTATTTACTAGCTTTTGGTTAAATTTTCCGTTATTCACTTCCAAGTACTTTGTTACGAGTTATGATAGGCAGCTAAAATCTTCAGCTTTTTATACATTTTAACTTACTAGTTCGGGAACATTCTAGCTAAATCATTTATAGGACAGAAAAAATCATAACAATCAACTAAATTATCATTGGCCGAGAATGTTCTCGTCGCGTGCGCCGATAGGTTAAAGTATTATTAGATTTGGAAAACACGTATTGGTCTATTTATAGAATAGATTCATTCTTCTTGTTTTCTTCTGTTAATCTAAAAATCAACACCAAATATAAGCTATTTTCTTTTTGTTTTTCAGCTCAAAATAATCTTTATCTGTATTAATTTGATTAAAAGTACATTTGGATGTCGTTTTCTAAGGTAAAGGCGATGAGATATTGTAATGAAAGCAAATGTTAAGTACAAGTTAGACGGTAATCGGCGCTAAACAAGGTATTAGTCCGGACTACGCACTGTCCAGCTAGTTCTTAAACATTTTTTTATGGCACCGTGAGGATTACTGTGTACTACACAGACATGTTGCAAGGTGATTGGACTAACGCATTAGTTTAACCCGATAGGGTCGAAGGCAATCTCGGCCATGCCTTATGCTCAGTCTCTCAATATGTATGAAGATGTCATTGAAATAGCAAATCTCATCACTGTGTCTTCCTTTCTGGAGAAGCACGCCTGCGTCACCCCCACCCTTCCGCGTACCCCATTAATCCGACACTTAAAATGAAAATTTATATACGTCACTGGTACCGACCTCAACATAAATATGGGTTTTCGTCATCCTATGCACTTAATAACTTTAAGACTCAGTGTTAATTATTTAATGTTTGCCATGGATAACAGCAATACCACATGGTGTAAAGGGTTACCTGTCATTGCAAAGGATCATCTTTTCATTGACAACCCAAAATCGTTTACAAGTAAGCATAAATGCAAGTACAATTTGCATACAAAAAATATAATTAAAAGAATTATCAGGAGCAAAGTTCAAAGAAATTTTGGACTAATCAGGCCCTAAGGTTATAAAACTGAGCGTGGAAACCAGTCTCAAATCTCAAGCATCTGATTGGCTGAAATGGGGACCAGTCGCCATTTCAGCCAATCAGATGCTTGAGATTTGAAACTGGTTTCCATGCTTTATAACCTTCAGCCCTGTACATTTTAGAATCTGTTGTGAATGAAGTTTACTGGGTTAGTAACGCTAAAACAAGTTTGTTTTTAAAATAAATTAACTTTCAGTTGAAGTAAGAATATTAAATCAAATCACATTTACTTTATTTACAATTTATTACAGTTTGCATTATAAATTTTGATATTTGAGAACAATTAATATTTTCTTGTACCTGACCAAGGTCCCAGATCATAAAACTTAGATTGGAGACCGATATCCTAATATACAGTAGTTATGTAGTTTTATGATCTTGGGCCCAGTCACCTTTAATTTGTTGTATGTTGTAGGATTAGGAGGCTGGTACAGCTACAGACTTTCTAAAGCAGCATTAAACATGGCCACCAAGACTTTAAGTATAGAACTGGGGCGGGGCAAGAAGAATGTGATCTGTGTATGTCTGCATCCAGGAACTGTTGATACGGACCTCTCCAGACCTTACCATAAAAATGTGAAAAACTTGTTTACTGCTGAACAGAGCGTATCCAAGCTACTGACAGTTATTGATAGTTTAACTGTAGAGGATTCGGGAAAATTCTTTACTTATGATAAAGTGTTGTTACCATTTTGATGAAATTTACTTCTTAATCCTTTCCTCCATAAATACGCATTTTTATGCATGTGCGACCAGTGTAGATCCAGATCAGCCGGCACATCCATGTCGTCTGATCAGAATCTGCACTGGTAGCTTTTTGGTCACAAATAACCTAATAAATCAAATAGGGAACAGTGCAGAGCCTGATCAGACGGCATGGATGTGCTGGCTAGTCTGGATCTACACTGTTTGTCCATGCCATAAAGGTGTGTATATGGAGGAAAGGGTTAACCTAAATGTTGTTTCTTTGGTTGATCTACATTTAGCTACCTCTCAAGTATGTACTTGAATTTTTTTGATGTGACTTTTTAAAATAACTTATACTTTGTTTTAACCTTTGCTCCATGGATACAGCTTATATCCCCATATGCCACCAGGCCTGAAGGTTAAGGTTAAAAAGCTGAGATTGGAAACCAGTCTCAAATCTCAAGCATCTGATTGGCTGAAATGGCGACTGGTCGCCATTTCAGCCAATCAGATGCTTGAGATTTGAGACTGGTTTCCATGCTCAGTTTTATAACCTTGGGCACAGTCTAGATCCACATCATATTGTTTATATAACTATGCAGTCTGATCTGGATCTGCACTGTGGTTGTATATTCAATAAGGCTTTTTTTAAGCAGATCCAGATCAGACTGCATAGTTGTGCAGGTTGGTCTGGATCTACATTGGTCACTCATGGAATATAAGTAATATCCCATTGAGTTCAGGTTAAATGACCAGAATGAATTCTGGAAGAGGAGAATTTTTGTGAGTAAGTTGATCTGTGGTATATTTTAAACTTTTTTCTTTGAAATATTAGAAGTCAGAGATTTTGTCAGGTTACTATCAAACTTTGCAGTGATGGTGCAGGTTCGCTCCCAGGTAGATGCATTATCATTTGCTTAAGAAAATTATTTCAATATACCTTGGAGGAGTTTGAAAGAGACTCATGTAGGGTTCAAAATACCCAAACATGCTCAGAATGATTGTCTTGATAATTGTTCAGATTAGATCAAAACTGGGTCATTTGGTGTCAAAAACTAGTCCACTTGACCAGTCAGAAACTATAATCACTCTAATGCTAACTTTGATAACAATTTTAGTATAAAAACTTTTTCAGTAGGTCAATTATAGGAAAATTTTTGACATCTTAAATGCCATATTTTTATTTGATAATCATCAAGCTTGTATATAGTAGTTATAAAAAATGCTTGGACAAATTTGACCTGTCATAGCTAGATCAAGAGGTCAAATTAAAGATAAACTTCTTAGTATTGGCAAAATTTTCACCTGATTATGATAGATGTTTAGTTTTTCCTTTAAAAGGAGACTTAGAAATTAGGCCCTACATGCATTTAACAGTTGGTATCTTTGTGAAATATGTCAGAGTTTGCTTTGAATGAACAAAACAATAAGAGTTGAATGAGATCTGACCAAATCTATACTATTTTGTCGTGGATTTAAATTAATTGGAAAAATTATTTAGTTTTACAGCAATTTGAAGAAATTTAAGTGCTAGTAAAATGAGTATTATATTAATAAAAAATCAAACAGATTTAGTGTTTAGTGCCTCTGAATCTTGGGCAACAAGTTTGTTTTTCCAAAACCATCACCTCTTGATCCATTTATTAGTACATGTACATGTATGTTACTAAAATTTAGGGTCCACAAAACTGACCACATCTGCACAACACCCAAAATCTTGGCAAGTTTTTTTTATTTTTGTAACAAAAATCCATAGGAAAGTTCTTGTTTTGCTCCCATCTAAAATAAAGCCTTTGTTTGTTACACCTAGCAAATTTGAGCCAATTATGAATTAAAAATAGCATCCCCTTCTCATGTAAAACAGTTTCATCAATGTGGAAAATGTCAAAGAATGCAAAAGAAAGTATAAACACACACTCTAAATTAGAATAAACCGTGTAGTAGTAGGTTCACCATGTCTTCCTAATATTTTGTTTGACTGTTGAGTATAATTTGTATGTTCATGAAAACATCAGAATTTACTAAAAATCAGAATTTTCCTTATTCTGTTCTGTTTTCCCGCTATATATAAATACTTCATACCAAAGCAACACTCTGCCAATTTTGCATTTAATATAACAATACGGTTTTCAGCCCTATTTCACTAGTGTTATATGTATACAAGTCATCAAAATGATACTGATTCAAATCGTCATTTACCTAGCACAACTAACGTGTTACTGCTGGAGTTGAGAATATTAACCCGTGTATATGAAAAAAAATTAAAAGGTCAAATATCAAGTAAATGCAAATAAGTAAGTCAGTAACATAATCCTAGAATTTCGACAGGAATCGAAAATTTCCACTAGTTAGCAGATATTACTTATACTGAGAATCGAACGATACGGCGACAGCGCCTAGCAAGGCCCGATAACGCTACCGATTGATCCAGCCGGGACAACCCTCAAAAAGGTTGCGCGGATAACCCTGACAAACGTTATCATCATCACATAACATTCGTAACCGATTATTTACTGCTAACAGTACTGACTATATGTACGGGGAGACTTTCTACGGCCGCCACAACGCTATGGGTGATTTTTGAATGATTGATAATGCTTGTACCGGGAAAATGGGGACTTGATTGCGAACTTACAGCCAATATTATTGCATTCATTGTGTTAAGCCGTTCCATTCAACATCCATAAATAAAACGTTTCATTGAGTTATTTTATATTCGACTTCCCCCATGTATCTGAAAACTTCACGGACGTCGAGTTGTAGCACGTTTTATCTTTTCTTTGTTGCGTCGGTGCAAGCCCAATCCTCTAAGTAAAATTAAAAGAGAAACCATTCTAAAGGACCGATCTGTGTCTGTAGCAAGTCGATAGACACCGGCAATGATAACGACCGGACTGGCCGGACTAAGTATGGACTAGATTTCTAGTTATAATAGACAACTAATTCTATTGTATTTATAAGGTTTAGTCGTCCCATTCAGTACATAAACCATTTCAGTGAGTTATTTTATATTCGACCTCCCCCATGTATCTGAGTTCTTCAGGTGCGTCAACTTGCAACACAATTTCCCGGTTCTTGGTTTCGTCGGTGCAAGCCCACATTTCTAAGAAATGAAAAGAGAAAGAACTCTTAAAGTCATATCTTCCATTAATTTCACGCAGTAAGGCATTTCCTGTAACTAAAGGTACATGCTGAATACAAATTACTTCTACTGAAGTAAATAATAAACATAATTGATAAAGAAAAATGCAGTTTGAAGGTACATGCTGAATACAAATTACTTCTACTGAAGTAAATAATAAACATAATTGATAAAGAAAAATGCAGTTTGAATGAACATGCAATAACGTCACAACATGACTGAATCTCAGAATATGTAGATTGGAAAACTAATGTCCAACATCATAAAACTAACTCTGGAAACCAGTCTTAAATCTCAAGGATCTGATTGGCTGAAATGGTGACCAGTCGTCATTTCAGCACATCAGATCCTTGAGATTTGAGAGTGGTCTCCAATCTCATTTTATGAACTTGTTTACTCGTCCTACTTTCAGTAAACGCTCCAATCTGCTTATTGTTCGCCTTGTCTGTAATAGTAAATACGTCGCCTCCCAGGCTGTCCCGTATGCAGATAGAGGTTGGGACCTGAAAACAGTGATGAGCATTGAGCAGTGTTACTACATATACTTGTGTTGGACTTAATTAAAAATAAAACAAGTTGCAGAAATTGATTCTTTTTGCATTTTTTTCAACTCAGAAAACATTTCAGTACCCAAGACACTATCTGTTACAAATGTAATTAAATACTTATACTGTAACTTAAATTGTTGTGTAAATTAAGCTCAAACGAACGGATGCAGCACCACTATATAAAAAGCATTTTTGGGTCCAAGGTTATAAAACTGACAATGGAAACCAGTCTCAAATCTCAAGCATCTGATAGGCTAAAATGGCCAATCTCAGTTTTATAACCTCCAGCCATGATGTGTTAGAGGTACTTTGCAAGCAAGACACGCATGCTAGATATACATGAGAAAATAGAGATAATTTATAACCGAGAGTCTGTTTTCATCTTAAGGATCTTGTTCTTTAGGTGATCAATGCCCAAGGTTATAAAACTGAGCATGGAAACCAGTCTCAAATCTCAAGCATCTGATTGGCTGAAATGGCGACCAGTCGCCATTTCAGCCAATCAGATGCTTGAGATTTGAGACTGGTTTCCAAACTCAGCTTTATAACCTTAAAGCCAAGTCATATTACTTGTAAAATTTTCATTAATTTTTTTTTATAAAATATGTGCCCACTTACTTTCAACGATTTTCCCAGTTTATTTTGAGCTAGCACAATTTTACATAATGGATCTGATCAGAAAAAGCAATTAAAAAACATAACTCCAATCCGAATGACAACGTTAACAGAGCATCAGGAGCAATCGGCCTAGTAATCGAATTTGGCTGATTGGCGGAGATATTATTGCCTTAAAGATTCTAGCCAAGTTTAGTTAAGACCGTATAAGTTTAGTTTAAGTTAAAAAGCAGAACATTTTATTTGCAGCGGAGTTCTCCCTCAAGACGGATGCATTTGTAAGAATAAGCTTGTTTTTCTTAGCTATATTAACATCATTAGGGGATAATCTTGCAAGATGGGATTGATGGTGGTGTCACAGGGACCCGGTTAAAAAAAACACTTCTAGATCGTTGGTTTTTTTTTAAATTGTGATTATTATATTATAGTAGTCTATCAAACTTTGAAACATCACGATCACGACGGGTTTTTTTGCTAAAAAAACCCAGATGTTTGACCATACCTGGTGAGCATTTTGAAAATGGAGCATCACGTGACCTCTCGGATAGTCCCAGCGGAATGTGCCATTCTTACAGCTCGCCGGCACGCTTGTATCCATCACGACGTCACTTTCCGGAATCCTGAATCATAAATCAATCTTTTTGGTGAGGGGGTAAAGGTATAAATACATAACAGAAATCAATATCTCTTTCCCTGAAACATTTTAAAATACATCAGTGTATCAGTTAACCGTTTCTGTATTTGTAGCATGTACTATGCTGCTAAGCCTATTGTTCAAGATTATTAAACTGAACATGGAAACCACTCTCAAATCTCAGGCATTTGATTGGCTGAAATGGCCAATGCTTTGGATTTAAGACTGGTTTCCAATCTTAGTTTCAGAAACCTTCAGTCTATAGTTCTACAGTCACTGTACTCGTATTTTGATTTTCTTTACGTTTTGTCGTTGTTTTTTTTTTCAGAGAATATGGGAGATTAAATGCAACACCATGCCAAATATAACATTCAACTCGAAATAGACAAGGAATCAACACTGAACAAACAAAACCAAATATGCTTACTGACATCAACTCAAAGACGAGTTGGAACTTGCATGTCTTCTTCAAAGTGTTGCGGCCCAACATACCTAGCTAGTATAATGTTCACAACTAATAAAATATTTACATACCCCGAATGCGGAAAAGTTGGAAATACATCGCAGGGATTATCAAATAAATACCCAAAGACAACTTCCATGCATAGAAGAACACAGACAAACTTTATTAGCATTGTTGTAAGACAACAACATGAAGTATAAAATAAGATAAGACTGAAAATAGATAAAAACATGTTCTAGTTTTAATACCGTTGATGTCCGATAACAGTAACCATTTTCTATCATCCGAACATAACATCAACAACGCCTTTTGAAAAAAAAATCACTTTGTCCAACACAGCATTTTTGAAAAGATGCATTCTTTATTTTTTTTTATTTATTTTTGTTATTCAGTAAATTTGTATTTGTAGGCAGCCACGGCACACATTAGAGTGCTGTTACAAATACGGATGCTTATTTTGCATTTTGGGACGTTTTCGGAATGTTTATTCGCACGATACCAAGGCTGAAGGTTAACAGTTCACTCCGTAATGAAGTAGTAACACAGGTGAGCGAATGAAAATAAATGTACGTATTTCTCACTAAACACAATCTAACCTAGTTGAGGTAATAGTCTGGATCTTCTGTTTGACATTTGTCAGTGCTTAGGTTGTGCAGAGTTCAAAATGTGTGAACATTATGAGTTGCGCTAAATTCTGGTCAAGGCGGCATGAACACTGATATGCATTTCCAAAGCAGTAATTACTGCTCATGAACAGGCTCAATGAAACCGATCCTGCATTTTTTTTAAATATTTGTCGTGTTTGATGGCTTTCAATTTTTTTTTCTGCCCCGTACATTCAATCAGTTCTGTTATCAAGGCCTTTTAGAACGATAGTTATATTTGTGAAATATTGAGTTGCGCTCAACCATATTTTCGATGGAGTTGACAGTTATATGCATTCCATTACTGCTCATAAACAGGTTATATCAAACCGAGCCTGTAACATTTTGATATTTGTCCTGTTCGGTGGCTTTCAGTTTTTCCTCTTTTTCATCCATTCAACGACATTTTACCATTTAACGAAATCGATAATCGTTATTACTGGACCCCAACGATAGTTACCACACAGTTCAACAACAGGAAAATATGAAGAGAAGACATGATAGGGCTGTATTAACTATCGTGCCTTCGTCATCTTAAGCTTTAAAATTAAAAACTGACGATTTTGGAAACCCAGATTGGGCTTTTTACTAAAGTGTGTGTATTTCGACACACAGTTTAGAACATTTTTTACGCCCGTTCCCTTCTGGCCATCCTCATTGCCACCATGGATCACGTATAGACCATCACTCGAGGTTATCCAGTCTGCACACTGACTATGGGACCAGATCATTGGTACCGGTAGTTCCTATTTCGAAGCTGATCAATAACTCTTTATTAAAACGACTAAATCTTCTTTTAATGGCGATATTTATTTAACACAACAATAATTAATAAATACTTAACATGCAATAAACAATACAAATGTGTAATGAAATCACATAATTACAATGTCATGTCAAATATGTTACAATATAATTGCATACATAACACTCAACAAATTAATTATTTCATGCAAACTATTTCTTCTTAATAGTTTGTATCTTTAGTACATAATTATTAAGAAAAATCATAGTATACAGTATTTTCAATCTACGGATAAAACACAAAATATATATAGTCTCTTATCTATCAATTCGATTGCGTTTGTTCCGCTTCATTCACTGGTAAATCACAAAAATGTTATTTCAAAGGAAAATAATCCTGCCACTAATAATTATACAAATATTATTTTAATTCACCTTTGATATATTGTCAGACATTTACTTAATCTAACAACATTCCAAACACTTGTCCAATATTAATTTAATTAGCATCCATCACAAGTTTCACTTCGTTTTCTTTCCGAATTTGATTCGATAGTTCATACATATCAAATATAACGTTCATGACTTGTCCATTTGGAGTAATTATGGTCTCACTGTCCCTCCGTTTTGCAATCACCTGCGCCTTCTTTGCATTCTGTTTTACAGTCTTCTTTGCACATATCCTTGTTTTCGCATTCAGGTTTTGGTTCCTCGGATTTTTGTTCCGCCTGTTCAATTGGGATGTCCCGGCTTTCTGATACCGGTTCCTCTAACAGCGGCACTTTAACCGTTACTACACCAGAGTCATCTATCTGCGCTTTCGCAGCCTCGTCGGCGGCGTTCTCTGGCATAATGTATCGTCGGTGAAACTCGTGACACTGGTAGATCCCCGAGTCTTCGATTTCATGCTTGGCATCGACGTACATGTTCCTACCGTGACACCGAACTTTAATGTTCTCCGGCGGGTAGTTGGGCAGCTTGACCTTGACACAGTACAGCTTCTTGCCGTTTTCTTCGATTACGTCAGTAGAATCACACAGTGGAGCTTAATCTCTTTGTTCTCCCCCGTTGGAATTCAGCATAACGTAATCCTCGCCGGGCACCGGGCTGCTGCTTCTAGGTGAATTTTGACCCAGGTAGTCCCCCGTCAGTGCGCTTACAATGAAATCTGCGAGAGACGTCGTGGGAGGGAGTTGCCTTGGCTTTTCTTGACTTTCTTTGGAGCTTGCGGAGTCTCCCTGATTCGAACTCGCCCCGCCATCTCTTTGTTCACAATGTATTGGCACTTCGTTGGCTTCCGGTGGAGCAACATACTTCGACTCTGTTTTTACCTCTTGGTGTTGTTTTTCTGCGAGGCGTTTCTTGTCAAAGTATGGAGCTTTGATAACAAAGCGTCCGTCTTCGGCTAGGAAGCAAGCAATTTTTTCAGCGTCAATGTCCTGCGGGAGATTAACTTCCCGCTTTCTTTCCACTAGATCGGTGTTACCGCCCTCGTTCTCTTCGCGTCTAGCGTGCACAAGCATCTTTCCTCCATCAACTTTAACATCAATGTCACCAGTCTGGAACCCACTGAAATTTAAAACATGTATCCACGGTCGTCTTTGGTTAGCTCTAATAAAGTCGCACCAAAACGGCTGGTATGCCGAATCATCGCGTCGGGTACAACGTCCGTGTGGACAGCAATGTCCAGTCTCTGAATCCGGTCTCTTACGGAATACGAGATCCCCAAGAATGTCCACAAATTCTTGTTCCAGTGTCGGTTGTTGATAATATACCCGTCTTCGCTGAGGCCGGCTTTGAGGCATTGTAATAAGGAACGGCTGCATATATCGCGACATTATTTACTAGCTTTTGGTTAAATTTTCCGTTATTCACTTCCAAGTACTTTGTTACGAGTTATGATAGGCAGCTAAAATCTTCAGCTTTTTATACATTTTAACTTACTAGTTCGGGAACATTCTAGCTAAATCATTTATAGGACAGAAAAAATCATAACAATCAACTAAATTATCATTGGCCGAGAATGTTCTCGTCGCGTGCGCCGATAGGTTAAAGTATTATTAGATTTGGAAAACACGTATTGGTCTATTTATAGAATAGATTCATTCTTCTTGTTTTCTTCTGTTAATCTAAAAATCAACACCAAATATAAGCTATTTTCTTTTTGTTTTTCAGCTCAAAATAATCTTTATCTGTATTAATTTGATTAAAAGTACATTTGGATGTCGTTTTCTAAGGTTAAAGGCGATGAGATATTGTAATGAAAGCAAATGTTAAGTACAAGTTAGACGGTAATCGGCGCTAAACAAGGTATTAGTCCGGACTACGCACTGTCCAGCTAGTTCTTAAACATTTTTTTATGGCACCGTGAGGATTACTGTGTACTACACAGACATGTTGCAAGGTGATTGGACTAACGCATTAGTTTAACCCGATAGGGTCGAAGGCAATCTCGGCCATGCCTTATGCTCAGTCTCTCAATATGTATGAAGATGTCATTGAAATAGCAAATCTCATCACTGTGTCTTCCTTTCTGGAGAAGCTCGCCTGCGTCACCCCCACCCTTCCGCGTACCCCATTAATCCGACACTTAAAATGAAAATTTATATACGTCACTGGTACCGACCTCAACATAAATATGGGTTTTCGTCATCCTATGCACTTAATAACTTTAAGACTCAGTGTTAATTATTTAATGTTTGCCATGGATAACAGCAATACCACATGGTGTAAAGGGTTACCTGTCATTGCAAAGGATCATCTTTTCATTGACAACCCAAAATCGTTTACAAGTAAGCATAAATGCAAGTACAATTTACATACAAAAAATATAATTAAAAGAATGATCAGGAGCAAAGTTCAAAGAAATTTTGGACTAATCAGTCCCTAAGGTTATAAAACTGAGCATGGAAACCAGTCTCAAATCTCAAGCATCTGATTGGCTGAAATGGGGACCAGTCGCCATTTCAGCCAATTAGATGCTTGAGATTTGAAACTGGTTTCCATGCTTTATAACCTTCAGCCCTGTACATTTTAGAATCTGTTGTGAATGAAGTTTACTGGGTTAGTAACGCTATAACAAGTTTGTTTTTAAAATAAATTCACTTTCAGTTGAAGTAAGAATATTAAATCAAATCACATTTACTTTATTTACAATTTATTACAGTTTACATTATAAATTTTGATATTTGAGAACATTTAATATTTTCTTGTACCTGACCAGGGTCCAAGATCATAAAACTTAGATTGGAGACCGATCTCCTGATATACAGTAGTTATGTAGTTTTATGATCTTGGGCCCAGTCACCTTTAATTTGTTGTATGTTGTAGGATTAGGAGGCTGGTACAGCTACAGACTTTCTAAAGCAGCATTAAACATGGCCACCACGACTTTAAGTATAGAACTGGGGCGGGGCAAGAAGAAAGTGATCTGTGTATGTCTGCATCCAGGAACTGTTGATACGGACCTCTCCAGACCTTACCATAAAAATATGAAAAACTTGTTTACTGCTGAACAGAGCGTATCCAAGCTACTGACAGTTATTGATAGTTTAACTGTAGAGGATTCGGGAAAATTCTTTACTTATGATAAAGTGTTGTTACCATTTTGATGAAATTTACCTCTTATTTTTATCAAGAAGACTCAATGAAATGAGGTCAACTTGATAAATTTGATTCTGTTGTCTTCATTAATTAATCCTTTCCTCCATAAATACGCATTTTTATGCATGTTCGAGCAGTGTAGATCCAGATCAGCTGGCACATCCATGTCGTCTGATCAGAATCTGCACTGGTAGCTTTTTGTTCACAAATAACCTAATAAATCAAATAGGGAAAGTGCAGAGCCTGATCAGACGGCATGGATGTGCTGGCTGGTCTGGATCTACACTGTTTGACCATGCCATAAATGTGTGTATATGGAGGAAAGGGTTAACCTAAATGTTGTTTCTTTGGTTGATCTACATTTAGCTACCTCTCAAGTATGTACTTGAAATTTTTTTATGTGACTTTTTAAAATAACTTATACTTTGTTTTAACCTTTGCTCCATGGATACAGCTTATATCCCCATATGCCATCAGAGGTTATAAAGCTGAGATTGGAAACCAGTCTCAAATCTCAAGCATCTGATTGGCTGAAATGGCGACTGGTCGCCATCTCAGCCAATCAGATGCTTGAGATTTGAGACTGGTTTCCATGCTCAGTTTTATAACCTTGGGCACAGTCTAGATCCACATCATATTGTTTATATAACTATGCAGTCTGATCTGGATCTGCACTGTGGTTGTATATTCAATAAGGCTTTTTTTTAAGCAGATCCAGATCAGACTGCATAGTTGTGCAGGTTGGTCTGGATCTACATTGGTCACTCATGGAATATAAGTAATATCCCATTGAGTTCAGTTTAAATGACCAGAATGAATTCTGGAAGAGGAGAATTTTTGTGAGTAAGTTGATCTGTGGTATATTTTAAACTTTTTTCTTTGAAATATTAGAAGTCAGAGATTTTGTCAGGTTACTATCAAACTTTGCAGTGATGGTGCAGGTTTGCTCCCAGGTAGATGCATTATCATTTGCTTAAGAAAATTATTTCAATATACCTTGGAGGAGTTTGAAAGAGACTCATGTAGGGTTCAAAATACCCAAACATGCTCAGAATGATTGTCTTGATAATTTTTCAGATTAGATCAAAACTGGGTCATTTGGTGTCAAAAACTAGTCCACTTGACCAGTCAGAAACTATAATCACTCTAATGCTAACTTTGATAACAATTTTAGTATAAAATCTTTTTCAGTAGGTCAATTATAGGAAAATTTTTGACATCTTAAATGCCATATTTTTATTTGATAATCATCAAGCTTGTATATAGTAGTTATAAAAAATGCTTGGACAAATTTGACCTGTCATAGCTAGATCAAGAGGTCAAATTAAAGATAAACTTCTTAGTATTGGCAAAATTTTCACCTGATTATGATAGATGTTTAGTTTTTCCTTTAAAAGGAGACTTAAAATTAGGCCCTACATGCATTTAACAGTTGGTATCTTTGTGAAATATGTAAGAGTTTGCTTTGAATGAACAAAACAATAAGAGTTGAATGAGATCTGACCAAATCTATACTATTTTGTCGTGGATTTAAATTAATTGGAAAAATTATTTAGTTTTACAGCAATTTGAAGAAATTTAAGTGCTAGTAAAATGAGTATTATATAAATAAAAATCAAACAGATTTAGTGTCTATTGCCTCTGAATCTTGGGCAACAAGTTTGTTTTTCCAAAACCATCACCTCTTGATCCATTTATTAGTACATGTACATGTATGTTACTAAAATTTAGGGTCCACAAAACTGACCACATCTGCACAACACCCAAAATTTTGGCAAGTTTTTTTTATTTTTGTAACAAAAATCCATAGGAAAGTTCTTGTTTTGCTCCCATCTAAAATAAAGCCTTTGTTTGTTACACCTAGCAAATTTGAGCCAATTATGAATTAAAAATAGCATCCCCTTCTCATGTAAAACAGTTTCGTCAATGTGGAAAATGTCAAAGAATGCAAAAACACACACTCTAAATTAGAATAAACCGTGTAGTAGTAGGTTCACCATGTCTTCCTAATATTTTGTTTGACTGTTGAGTATAGTTTGTATGTTCATGAAAACATCAGAATTTACTAAAAATCAGAATTTTCCTTATTCTGTTCTGTTTTCCCGCTATATATAAATACTTCATACCAAAGCAACACTCTGCCTATTTTGCATTTAATATAACAATACGGTTTTCAGCCCTATTTCACTAGTGTTATATGTATAAAAGTTATCAAAATGATACTGATTCAAATCGTCATTTACCTAGCACAACTAACGTGTTACTGCTGGAGTTGAGAATATTAACCCGTGTATATGAAAAAAAAATTAAAAGGTCAAATATCAAGTAAATGCAAATAAGTAAGTCAGTAACATAATCCTAGAATTTTGACAGGAATCGAAAATTTCCACTAGTTAGCAGATATTACTTATACTGAGAATCGAACCTGTACGATACGGCGACAGCGCCTAGCAAGGCCCGATAACGCTACCGATTGATCCAGCCGGGACAACCCTCAAAAAGGTTGCGCGGATAACCCTGACAAACGTTATAATCATCACATAACATTCGTAACCGATTATTTACTGCTAACAGTACTGACTATATGTACGGGGAGACTTTCTACGGCCGCCACAACGCTAAGGGTGAATTTTGAATGATTGATATTCTTGTACCGGGAAAATGGGGACTTGATTGCGAACTTACAGCCAATATTATTGCATTCATTGTGTTAAGCCGTTCCATTCAACATCCATACATAAAACATTTCAGTGAGTTATTTTATATTCGACTTCTCCCATGTATCTGAAAACTTCACGGACGTCGAGTTGTAGCAGGTTTTATCTTTTCTTTGTTGTGTCGGTGCAAGCCCAATCCTCTAAGTAAAATTAAAAGAGAAACCATTCTAAAGGACCGATCTGTTTCTGTAGCAAGTCGATAGACACCGGCAATGATAACGACCGGACAGGCTGGACTAAGTATGGACTAGATTTCTAGTTATAATAGACAACTAATTCTATTGTATTTATAAGGTTTAGTCGTCCCATTTAGTACATAAACCATTTCAGTGAGTTATTTTATATTCGACCTCCCCCATGTATCTGAGTTCTTCAGGTGCGTCAACTTGCAACACGATTTCCCGGTTCTTGGTTTCGTCGGTGCAAACCCACATTTCTAAGAAATGAAAAGAGAAAGAACTCTTAAAGTCATATCTTCCATTAAATTCACGCAGTAAGGCATTTCTTGTAACTAAAGGTACATACTGAATACAAATTACTTCTACTGAAGTAAATAATAAACATAACTGATAAAGAAAAATGCAGTTTGAATGAACATGCAATAACGTCACAACATGACTGAATCTCAGAATATGTAGATTGGAAAACTAATGTCCAACATCATAAAACTAACTCTGGAAACCAGTCTCAAATCTCAAGGATCTGATTGGCTGAAATGGTGACCTGTCGTCATTTCAGTACATCAGATCCTTGAGATTTGAGAGTGGTCTCCAATCTCATTTTTATGATCTTGTTTACTCGTCCTACTTTCAGTAAACGCTCCAATCTGCTTATTGTTTGCCTTGTCTGTAATAGTAAATACGTCGCCTCCCAGGCTGTCCCGTATGCAGATAGAGGTTGGGACCTGAAAACAGTGGTGAGCATTGAGCAGTGTTACTACATATACTTGTGTTGGACTTAATTAAAAATAAAACAAGTTGCAGAAATTGATTCTTTTTGCATTTTTTTTTCAACTCAGAAAATATTTCAGTACCCAAGACACTATCTGTTACAAATGTAATAAAATACTTATACTGTAACTTAAATTGTTGTGTAAATTAAGCTCAAACGAACGGATGCAGCACCACTATATAAAAAGCAATTTTGGTTCCAAGGTTATAAAACTGACAATGGAAACCAGTCTCAAATCTCAAGCATCTGATTGGCTAAAATGGCCAATCTCAGTTTTATAACCTCCAGCCATGATGTGTTAGAGGTACTTTGCAAGCAAGACACGCATGCTAGATAGACATGAGAAAATAGAGATAATTTAAAACCGAGAGTCTGTTTTCATTTTAAGGATCTTGTTCTTTAGGTGATCTGTGCCTAAGGTTAAAAAGCTGAGCATGGAAACCAGTCTCAAATCTCAAGCATCTGATTGGCTGAAATGGCTGAAATTCTAGCCAACTTTAGTTAAGACAGTATAAGTTTGGTTTAAGTTAAAAAGCAGAACATTTTATAAGCAGCGGAATTCTCCCTCCAGACGGATGCATTTGTTAGAATAAGCTTGTTTTTCTTAGCTATATTGGCATCATTAGGCGATAATCTGGTAAGATGGGACTGATGGTGGTGTCACAGGGACCCAGTTAAAAACACTTCTAGATCGTGTTTTTTTTTAAATTTTGATTACTGTATTATAGTAGTCTATCAAACTTTGAAACATCACGATCACGAGAGTTTTTTGCTTAAAAACAGATTTTTGACCATACCTGGTGAGCATTTTGAAAATGGAGCATCACGTGACCTCTCGGATAGTCCCAGCGGAATGTGCCATTCTTACAGCTCGCCGGCACGCTTGTATCCATCACGACGTCACTTTCCGGAATCCTGAATCATAAAACAATCTTTTTGGTGAGGGGGCAAAGGTATAAATACATAACAGAACTCAATTTCTCTTTCCCTGAAACATTTTGAAATACATCAGTGTATCAGTTAACCGTTTCTGTAGTGGTAGTATGTACTATGCTGCTAAGCCTAGTGTTCAAGATTATAAAATTGAGCATGGTAACCAGTCTCAAATCTCAAGCATCTGATTGGCTGAAATGGCAAATGCTTGAGATTTGAGACTGGTTTCCAATCTTAGTTTTAGAAACCTTCTGTCTAGAGTTCTACAGTCACTTTAGGGCTACTCGTATTTTGATTTCCTTTACTTTGTCGTTTGTTAGAGAAAAGGGGAGATTAAATGCAATATATTTACCATGCCAAATATAACATTTAACTCAAAATAGACAAGGAATCAACATTAAACAAACAGAACCAAATATGCTCACTGTCGACTTCTCAACGGCTAGTTGGAATTTCTTCAACATTTTGGGGTCCAAAATACCTAGATATTATAATGATCACACCTCATAAAATGTTTACATACCCCGAATGCGGAAATGTTGGAAATACATCGCAGGGATTATCAAATAAATACCCAAAGACAACTTCCATGCATAGAAGAAGACATACAAACTTTATCAACATTGTTGTAAGACAACAACGTGAATTATAAAATAAGATAAGACTGAAACCAGATAAAAACATGTTCTAGTTTGAATACCGTTGATGTCCGATAACAGAAACCCTTTTTTATCATCCGAAAACAACAACGCCTTTTGAAAAATCACTTTGTCCAACAAAACATTTTGAAAACATGTATTATTTATTTATTTATTTTTGTCATTCAGTAAATTTGTGTTTGTAGGCAGCCACACCACACACTAGCTAGAGTGCTGTCATTTAAAAGACAAATTAAAAATTCTTGCTTGATAATATGTAGTACATTGTCAAAACATTACTATCATAATATTATGAAATTATGTACAAATGCTAAAGATATTTGTGTCATGAATCTTTTATTATAATAACCTTTTCATTTTGTATGTTTTCATTTTCCTATTCTTCTTGAAATATCATTGTATTTTTCCCTTTCTTACAATAATATTTTGTGAACGTATGTCTGTATGTATATTGTAGTATCATTTAATTTCGCGTGGACGAATTTTCGCGAAAAACCCGTAAATAACAAATTGGCATGGGCATGAATTCGCGCAACAGTATTTCCCAATAAAGAAACACTGTTAAATGGTTCAATTTCGCTGGGGTTAAATTTCGCGGTCTTGTTGTAGCGCGAAATACGCGCGCGAAATTTAAACCCGCGCGAAATAAAATGATTTGACAGTATATGTAAATTTGTAACCATCTATAAGAGTTTTTAGAGGACCATATGGAAAAATGGGTAATACTATGCCAAATATGTCATCCTCTAAAAATAAAGAATTTATTTACGCCAAATATGTCATCCTCTAAAAATAAAGAATTTATTTATGCCAAATATGTCATCCTCTAAAAATAAAGAATTTATTATTATTATTATTATTATTATTATTATTATTATTATTATTATTACGGATGCTTATTGTGCATTTTGGGAATTTTTTTCTGAAGGTTTATCCGCAGGATACCAAGAGCTGTGAGCAAGCTTTGAGTAGTGACGTAGAAATCGACCCTTAAGGCCTCGTCCTTGATCCGTTAATACCCCTTACAATTATTAAGTTGTTAAGCACCATCTAGTAACCTAGTGAAAAAAAAAATTACTAGAAATGTGTCCATAGGACACGGATGCCCCCGCTATGCATCGTTTCCAGATACTAAAGTGCAATGATGGGAATAATAGCATTTCAAAGACAGTGATGTTCGAGTAATTATATGAATATGCAAAAACTTGATGATCAAGTAAATTATTTGTATTTGTGGCACTGTTGTCTTCTCATTACGGAAATGTCTGTGAAGAAGTTGGTGGTAATGAAATGCAATGTCATAGTGAACATTTGTGCCAAGTTATTTTGAAATCCCTTCATTCATAAAGAAGTTATAGCCCGAACAAGTAAATTCAAGTTTTAGTAACTGTGACCTTTACCTTGGACTTACAGGCATGGGTAATGTACGCAACACACCGCCTTGTCAAAGTGAACATTTGTGCCAAGTTATTGAAAACCCTCCATTCAAAACAAAGTTATAGCCCGGACAAGGAAATTCTATTTTAAGTAACAGTGACCTTGACCTTGGACCTACAGGCATGGACAAGGTACACAACTCACCACCTTGTCGTGGTGAACATTTCTGCCAAGTTATTTTGAAATAACTATATTCCTAATGTAGTTACAACCCTGACAAGAAAATTCTATTTTAGTAACAGTGACCTTGACCTTGGACCTAGGCATGGGCATGGTACGGGACACACCATCTTGTCATGATGAACATTTGTGTCAAGTTATTTTGAAATCAATGTATTCCTAACAAAGTTACAGCCCGGACAAGAGAATTCTATTTTTAGTAACAGTGACCTTGACCTACAGGCATGAGCATGGTACGCGATACACCGCCCTGTCATGGTGAACATTTGTGTCAAGTTATTTTGAAATCCCTCCATTTATAATGAAGTTACAGCCCAGACAAGAAAATTAAATTTTTAGTAACAGTGACCTTGACCTTGGACCTTCAGGCTTGGGTATTGTGCGGACACACTGCCTTGTCATAGTGAACATTTGTGCAAAGATAATAGAGAATTCTATTTTAAGTAACACTGACCTTGACCTTTGACCTACAGGCATGGGCAT
Organism: Corbicula japonica; assembly: GCA_038501625.1. NCBI lineage: Eukaryota > Metazoa > Mollusca > Bivalvia > Venerida > Cyrenidae > Corbicula > Corbicula japonica. The sequence goes on along the minus strand of JAZAYU010000029.1, from coordinate 5,619,128 downwards.
GGTACGTGACACATCGCCCTGTCATGGTGAACCTTCAGGCTTGGGTATTGTGCGGACACACTGCCTTGTCATAGTGAACATTTGTGCAAAGTTATTTTGAAATCCCTCCATTCATAACAAAGTAACAGCCCGGACAAGAAAATTCTATTTTTAGTAACAGTGACCTTAACCTTGGACCTAAAGGCTTGGGCATGTATGTGACATACCGTCTTGATATGGTGAACAATTATACCAAGTTATTTAAAAATCCATTAAGAAATAACAAAGTTACAGAGCGGACAGGATTTTGCAAGAAAATTCTATTTTTAGTAACAGTGACCTTGACCTTGGACCTACAGTCACGACGAACCGCCTTGTTATGGTAAACATTTGTGCCAAGTTATTTTGAAATCCCTCCATTCCAAACAAAGTAAAGGGCAAAGTGTATATTTTTCTTAACACAAAATGTAAGTGAAAAAGGGGCATAATTTGAAAATATTGGAAGCATGGTTATGGGTCTTGTTGGTTATGATGTAGATTTTGATGGTGAAAATATATTTCAAGTTTCAAGGCAGTATCTCAAGTAGTTTTTAAGTTATGGGCAAAATGCACAAAATATATGAAACAAGATATATTCCTATTAAAACTAATGTAAATGGAAGTATCAAAGGGCCATAACTTCTGAACAGAACATGTAAGAGCAAAACCCCACCTTTTTGCACAACAACATATCAGGCCAAGCATTGTGGTAAAGTTTCATCAAATTCCCAGCAGAGGTGTAGGAGGAGTTGCGTTCACAAGATATATTCCTATTAAAACTAATGTAAATGGAATTATCAAAGGGCCATAACTTCTGAACAGAACATGTAAGAGCAAAACCCCACCTTTATGCACAACAACATATCAGGCCAAGCATTGTGGTCAAGTTTCATTAAATTCCGACCAGTAGTGTAGGAGGAGTTGCGTTCACGAGATATACTCCTATTAAAACTAATGTAAATGGAAGTATCAAAGGGCAATAACTTCTGAACGGAACATGTAAGAGCGAAACCCCACCTTCATGCACAACTACATATCAGGCCAAGCATTGTGGTCAAGTTTCATTAAATTCCGACCAGTAGTGTAGGAGGAGTTGCGTTCACGAGAATATCGGACGGACGGACGGACGGACGGAAGGACGGACGGACGGAGGGACGGACGGACGGACGGACAGGAGCAACTCTTAATGCCCGTCGCCATTTCATGGCGGGGGCATAAAAATGGTGGGGAAGGGGAGGAAGTATATGTAATTTACGATGCAACGAGTATGGTTGGTTAGTAGAAAACAGGAGATGGTAGATGCAGAAAACGTGATTCGCGGTGCCAAGGATGACGGCAGGAAATAATAAAAAAGGTAAATGAAGTCTTGACTTGATTAACTGTAGCACGAATGAGGAGTAAAAAGAGAAGGCGTGATCCATGGTGGCAATGATGATGGCCAGAAGGAAAGGGGCGAACAAAATGTTCTAAATTGTGTGTCAAAATACATACACTTTAGTAAAAAGCCCAATTGGGTTTCCGAAATCAACAGTTTTTAATTTTAAAGCTCAAGATAACGAAGGCACGATAGTTAATACAGCCCTATCATGTCTTCACATTTTCCTGTTGTTGAAGTGTATGGTAAATATCGTTGCGGTCCAGTAATAACTGTTATGGATTTCGTTAAATGGTAAAATGTCGTTGAATGGATGAAAAAAAGAGGAAATTTTGAAAGCTACCGAACAGGACAAATATCAAACTGTTACAGGCTCGGTTTGATATAACCTGTTCATGAGCAGAAATGGAAATGTATATTACTGTCAACTCCACATAAAATAGGGTTAAGCGCAAGTCAATATTTCACTAATATAACTATTGTTCTAAAAGTCCTTGATAACAGCACTGACTGAATGTATGGGGAGGACAATAAAATTTGAAAGCCATCAAACACGACAAATATAAAAAATGCAGACTCGGTTTCATTGAGCCTGTTCATGAGCAGTAATTACTGCTTTGGAAATGCATATCAGTGTTCATGCCGCCTTGACCAGAATTAAGCGCAACTCAATATTTTCACACAGTTTGAAACTCTGCACAACCCAAGCACTGACAAATGTCAAATAGAAGGTCCAGACTCTAATACCTCAACTAGGTTAGATTGTGTTGAATGAGAAATACGTACATTTATTTTCATTCACTCACCTGTGTTACTACTTCATTTCGGTGTGAAACTGTATATCCAGTCTGCACACTGACCATGGGGCCAGATCATTGGTACCCGGTAGTTCCTATTTCGAATCTGATCAATAACGCTATATTAAAACAACTAAATCTTCTTTTAATGGCGATATTTATTTAACACAACAATTATTAATACTGAAAGTTAAATAAAACAATATAATGAAATCTCATAATTACATGTCAAACATGTTACAATTTAATTGCATACATACCTCTTAACAAATTAACTATTTCATGCAAACTATTTCTTCTTAATAGTCTGTCTGTTTAGTACATAATTATTAAGCAGAAAAATCATAGTATACAGTATTTTCAATCTACGGATAAAACACAAAATATATAGACTCTTATCTATCTATCCATTCGATTTCGTTTGTTCCACTTCATTCACTGGTAAATCACAAAAGTGTTATTTCCAAGGAAAATAATCCTGCCACTAATAATTATACAAATATTATTTTAATTCACCTTTGATATATTGTCAGACATTTACTTAATCTAACAACATTCCAAACACTTGTCCAATATTAATTTAATTAGCATCCATCACAAGTTTCACTTCGTTTTCTTTTGATTCTTTTGAATTTGATTCGATAGTACATACATATCAAATATAACGTTCATGACTTGTCCATTTGGAGTAATTATGGTCTCACTGTCCCTCCGTTTTGCAATCACCTGCGCCTTCTTTGCATTCTGTTTTACAGTCTTCTTTGCACATATCCTTGTTTTCGCATTCAGGTTTTGGTTCCTCGGATTTTTGTTCCGCCTGTTCAATTGGGATGTCCCGGCTTTCTGATACCGGTTCCTCTAACAGCGGCACTTTAACCGTGACTACACCGGAGTCATCTATCTGCGCTTTCGCAGCCTCGTCGGTGGCGTTTTCTGGCATAATGTATCGTCGGTGAAACTCGTGACATTGGTAGATCCCCGAGTCTTCAATTTCATGCTTGGCATCGACGTACATGTTTCTACCGTGACACCGAACTTTAATGTTCTCCGGCGGGTAGTTGGGCAGCTTGACCTTGACACAGTACAGCTTCTTGCCGTTTTCTTCGATTACGTCAGTAGAATCACACAGTGGAGCTAAATCTCTTTGTTCTCCCCCGTTGGAATTCAGCATGACGTAATCATCCTCGGGCACCGTGCTGCTGCTTCTAGGTGAATTTTGACCCAGGTAGTCCCCCGTCAGTGCGCTTACAATGAAATCTGCGAGAGACGTCGTGGGAGGGCGTTGCCTTTGCTTTTCTTGACTTTCTTTGGAGCTTGCGGAGTCTCCCTGATTCGAACTCGCCCCGCCGTCTGTTTGTTCACTATGTATTGGCACTTCGTTGGCTTCCGGTGGAGCAACATACTTCGACTCTGTTTTTACCTCTTGTTGCTGTTTTTCTGCGAGGCGTTTCTTGTCAACGTATGGAGCTTTGATAACAAAGCGTCCGTCTTCAGAGAGGAAGCAAGCAATTTTTTCAGCGTCAATGTCCTTAGGGAGATTAACTTCCCGCTTTCTCTCCACTAGATCGGTGTTACCACCCTCGTTCTCTTCGCGTCTTGCGTGCACAAGCATCTTTCCTCCTTCAACTTTAACATCAATGTCCCCAGACAGGAACCCACTGAAATTTAAAACATGTATCCACGGTCGTCTTTGGTTAGCTCTAAAAAAGTCGCACCAAAACGGCTGGTATGCCGAATCATCGCGTCGTGTACAACGTCCGGGCGGACAGCAATGTCCAGTCTCTGAATCCGGTCTCTTACGGGACACAAGATCCCCAAGAATGTCCACAAATTCTTGTTCCAGTGTCGGTTGTTGATAATATACCCGTCTTCGCAGAGGCCGGCTTTGAGGCATTGTAATAAGGAACGGTTGCATATATCGCGCCATTATTTACTAGCTTTTGGTTAAATTATCCGTTTTTCACTTCCAAGTACTTTGTTACGAGTTATGATAGGCAGCCAAAATCTTCAGCTTTTATACATTTTAACTTACTAGTTCGGGAACATTCTAGCTAAATCCTTTATAGGACAGAAAAAATCATAACAATAAACTAAATTATCATTGGTCGAGAATGTTCTCGTTGCGTGCGCCGATAGGTTAAAGTATTATTAGATTTGGAAAACACGTATTGGTCTATTTATAGAATAGATTCATTCTTCTTGTTTTCTTCTGTTAATCTAAAAATCAACACTAAATATAAGCTATTTTCTTTTTGTTTTTCAGCTCAAAATAATCTTTATCTGTATTAATTTGATTAAAGGTACATTTGGATGTCGTTTTCTAAGGTAAAGGCAATGAGATATTGTAATGAAAGCAAATGTTTAGTACGAGTTAGACGGTCATCGGCGCTAAACAAGGTATTAGTCCGGACTACGCACTGTCCAGCTAGTTCTTAAACATTTTTATAGCACCGTGAGGATTACTGTGTGCTACACAGACATGTTGCAAGGTGATTTGACTAATGCATTAGTTAAATCCGATAGGGTCGAAGGCAAGCTCGGTCATGCCTAATGCTCAGTCTCTCAGTATGTATGAAGATGCCATTGAAATAGCAAATCTCATCACTGTGTCTTCCTTTCTGAAGAAGCAAGCCTCCATCACCCCCACCCTTCCGCGTACCCATTAATCCGACTCTTAAAATGAAAACTTATATACGTTCCTGGTACCGACCTCAACATAAATATGGGTTTTCGTCACCCCCATGCACTTAATAACTTTAAGACTCAGTGTTAATTATTTAATGTTTTAGACCACAAACTGGTATCGAACTTTATAAAAAGTATCATAAAATCCTTTTCATTAGAAATAAGCTATTACTACGTAACGCACACTTTGTGGAAAGGAACACACAGGTATCGTATTCTTTTCTAGCTATTTTGACATTTTTGTTACGTTCTATTTCCGCGCTGTTCCTGATAGTGCACGAAACAACGAAAACAAGAAAGATCTTGTTTCAGCATATGTAAACTTTCCTAGTTTTCTCGGAAACGAAAAAAGTGTACCAATTAAACATGGAAAGGAATACACAAGTCTTAAACATGAAGCGATATCCATGCTATATATTGAGTAAATAAAGCCGTGTCGATGCATAGGAAAATCCAAATGATGTGTTGATTCTGATTCCAGAGATGAACGGGCTTTTGCATATTTGTTTCTTTCACAGAAATGCGGAATTGAGCCAGTTTATCAAATGACGAGAATCATGCCGATGGAGTAGGAACCCAACGATTTTCCATTCCATATAATTATATTAATGTATGAAAAGTATTTTTTTTCTTACAGTTAAAACGCTTAGGTGAATCTGAATATTTTGGACATGTCCATGTTTTTTGGAGAAGAGTATGGTTAAAACCAGTAAAGTAAAAAAATTAATTAAAAATTACATTTTTCAACAGCCGAATGTTTCCGTAACCATTAGACGAGAAGTAGATGTAAACAGAATAATTTAAAACTGCAGGCAGGGTTTGAGCCTGTTCAAGCCCACAGATATGCACTTCCATAGAAGTGCAAACAACTACGAATAGATTCTGAAATATGCAGCCTTAACCATTTGTCTTAGCTTTGTTTTTTCTTTTACCTTTCAAATTAGTCTTAGTCAGAAAAGTAGCAGATAAGAAATATTTCAGGAAGGCTTTGATATTGATCTGATTGAATGAAAACATCTGAATGGTCATTAAAAACAAATCAGATTGATACATGTTTGTTTTCTTTTTCTTTTCAAAAAACAACATTCATAAAACAACATTACATTCATGACAATGTTTTTTATCACAGATAAGAAAATCTTAATAATCTGAGACTGGAGACCAGTCTCGAGTCTCTGGCATGTGATTGGTTAGTTACCAAACTCAATGTCAGCCAATCCCCTTGATTAATGGAACAGCCAAGCATCTCTTTGATAATGAAGAATGGTCCTATCGACTATTCCTGTAAGAAGCTTGAGCAAGCTTACTTTAATATGCTTTTCAATAATAATGTCATGTATCTTGCATAACAAGTTTTGAGATAATTCCTTAGCTCAAATCTCTGCATATACAAATGTACTGTGAAATTCAGCCATTTTCTCTGCAAAAATAATACTGAAATTATACAAATCAAATGTGTTGTATTAAAACACACAAAACATTGACAACACTGCATTGCAAGTACTATTTTGACACCATCAAATAGTTCGTGTGAAATATTAGGAAATTGTAAGAAAAAAACCTGAAGAACAGTGTAATTTCTGCAGAACTTTAGCATATTCTATGCATTATTTAAAAAGAACTTTGCTAATTTAATTATTTTTGTCAACAGTTTATATCATTACTTACTAGGTAAAAAACTTTGAGTTGGAGAATATTTTAAAGCAACTGTTCCCCGTTTTAATGTCCATAAATAGAAGACTAAACTATTCTTATAAATTATGAAATTACACATTAAACTACACATAAAGCCAGTTATTCATTCTTCCAAAACAAAAACAATATCCAGACCTGCTAGGTATATTTTACAATTAATATTCATGTAAACAAACAATAAAATGGATCATTATCAATGGGAGGTAGAGAGAGATTTACCAAAGTGCATTTTTAGCAAGAAGACAATGAAATGAGGTCATTGATACTGGTTAGTATGATTCTGTTTTCTTCAATGATTAAACATGTACTGAAACACAAATTTTTGTCACACAAGATGAAACATTTTATACCCTTATAAAATTAAATGGAAAATTAAAGCAGACTTTGTTATCCAGTTTGTGTTGTTTCTCAGACTATATTTCTTGAAACAAAATAGTCATTAAGTCTCGACTGAAGATGGACTAGCAACAGTTAGAGCTACAACAGTTACAAAAAACAAGTAATTGTACATATAAGAAAAAAAAACTGCTATAATTTCAAATCACAAAGATTTTAACAAGTAACAATTGATAAAACTATAGCCGATATATTACTTTCTTAAACATTTTTACAACTTAAACATTGTTAAGTTCTCTTGATGAGTATTGATTAACAGGAAACATCTTATTCACGCATACCTGCATTATCCCTTTCCTCCATAGATACACCTTTATTGCGAGGGCGAAGTTTAGATCTAGATCCGTGCTGTCTGATCAAGATCTAAACTTTTCACTCTTTTTATTTATTAGGTTATTTCTGACCGAAATGCGACCAGTGCAGATCCTGTCAGACGGCATGGAAGTTCCGGTTATCTGGATCTACAATGGTCACACATGCGTAAAAATGCATATATATATATGGAGGAAAGGGTTAAAATCATTACTGTCTTCTTATCCATAATCAGACATAAATGTTTATTATAGTGAAATGTTTGAACTTGGAATTTAATGAAGATTATCAGTACAAAAGTACATCCAGACTAACAAGACTATAAGCGACCTTCAGCATTAACTGATAAATCACATACATGAAACAGATATTAAATTATGACAACCATGATCTGTGTGTGTTAGACTAAAACATTGTAACTGAGTGAAATGGCATTATACATAAACATTCATAACTATGCAATCAGATCTAAAATTTACAGTCATTCACTGACAATGAATGAAAAGGCAAACATTCTCACTTACTTAAAAAGAAAAAGAAATATTCTATTTCAAGTTCCTAGAAACTCATTTTAATGTGCTTGCTATTTCTTTTAAATGGTATATATATTTTATTAAAAAGCAAAGTTTTACTTTATTTGAAAAATGATAATAATTTTTGGTCAAGGCTAATCAGCTGGTTTCGGTACATGTAACATTCAAAGTAGAAAAATAGTACATGTCCATAAAAAATGGAGTTTTATTATATCTGTTGCTTGTTTGAATTATTTTGCAAACCTGTAAGACATCTTTACTCTAAACTCTTTACCCTACTGATACAGCTTATTTCACATGTGTGACCAGCGTAGATCCTTATCGGCACATCTTTGTTGTCCTGTCAGGATCTACACTGATCACTTAAGGTCTCATTATGTTTTTTTCATCAAAAAGTGATCCATGTAGATCAAGATTAGACTGCAAGTATATGTAGGATGATCTTGATCTACATTGCCTGTGCATGTGATTATAGTTCTATTGATAGAATAAAGGGTTAAAGTTATCACAGATCAAAGAAAAATATGAACACAAGAGCAACATCAAGGTCCAAAGTTAGTGTTATGACACCAGGCCATTGCATTTAAGTTGTGCTCTGGGCAGCATGCCACTATGTTAGTATAGTCTCTAGATAGAAAAACTTTATGAATTATGCTATTGTACAGAAAAATAATTATGTTATTAATTGCACATTTTTTCATCTTTTATTTATGTTTCAACCAACCATCTTTTGCAAATCCATAGATTTAGCAGGCCTTACTTTTCCCTCTTACTTCCTTCTAAGTAAAATATAAATTAGTCTAAACTACATGCACATCTTTGACTCAATATCAGTGACCACCGCTTTTCAACAAGGAGCAACATTTCCTCCATGAAGAGAGCACCAGATCAGTCAGAAAAAATCTGAGCACTCTTCAGCTTCCGTCCTGGGATGATAGAGTCATAGTCAAAGCTCAGATCTACAGGATTCTCATATCTTGGTGGAAGGGATCCATATTTTTCCAGAAACTCACGCTTGGCCTGTAAGAATATAGAATTTAACATTTATAATATACCCATGAATGATTTTAGCATAGGACAGCGTTACTCCCCAAGATTGATACAACTCGTCAGATAAATATATATCAACTGTCCATACTGGACAGTGTTGTTTTCCAATTCTGTATTTTTGCAGCTTCTGGTTGTTTCTAAGATCCAAAATTGCTGATTTCAAACCCTGATATTTTCAAAAATTTTGATTTGTTGACTCCAATCATAGTCCAATGACACTCTTTCTTTACAAAAAAAATCATTGATTCCAATGACCTTTACAAATAAAAATAATATGAAATCGTCAAAAATGTGAAAAAGAAGTTAAATTGAAAAAAAGGCTTTGCAGATATATATACAGAAAAAGCAAAAGATTAGGAGCGAAGAAGTGTACATAACGTTCAATTATCCCGATTTAAGTAACCATATGCAACAATCCTTACCATTTTCACTTTAAAGCCTAACCCTTTATAGATGCATTTAATGTTAAATGAAGCTCGCTGCTGTGGTATAAGAATCACTGAAACACTTTCAAATTCTAGTTGTTACAAATTGAATACCATGGTAAACATATCCAACAAATTCGGGTCTTAACAAAATTTTGTTGTTATTGTTTTAGTCCTTCAAAGATTTGAAACTTAAATAATCCTTTACCTGACAGAATCGATCATGGCACTTGAAAATGTAAACATTTGTTATATTAAATCACAACTTATATTGTGACGTAATTGCTTACATCAAATTTCACTATTCACTAGATGTTTTTTGTGAAAAACGCATGTCTCCCCCCTCCAGCCCCCCCCCCCCCCCCCCCTGCGCCCAGACCCCTGTGACCTTGACCTTTGACCTACTGATCCCATAATCAATAGGGTTCTTCTACTCAATAAGGGCTATTACCCTATTTAGTTTGAATGCTCTGGGTCAAGCGGTACTCCAGTAATTGACCGGATACGGTTTTTACTCTTCGGGGCCCCTGTGACCTTGACCTTTGACCTACTGACCCCAAAATCAATAGGAGTCCTCTACTCAATAAGGACATCCATCTATGAAGTTTGAATGGTCTGGGTAAAATAGAACTCCTATTATTGAGTGGAAACGGTTTTCACTCTTCACGCCCCTGTGACCTTGACCTTTGACCTACTGACCCCAAAATCAATAGGGTTCTTCTACTCAATAAGGGCTATCACCCTATGAAGTTTGAAGGCTCTGGATCAAAGGGTACTGAAATTATTGAGCGGAAACGGTTTTCACTCTTCCGGTCACTGTGACCCTGACCTTTGACCTACTGACCCCAAAATCAATAGGGTTCTTCTACTCAATAAGGGCTATCACCCTATGAAGTTTGAAGGCTCTGGGTCAAAGGGTACTCGAGTTATTGAGCAGAAACGAAGTGTGACAGACGGACAGGGCAAAAACAATATGTCTCCCCCAGAGGGGGGGAAACATAATTATTGATTTAGTGCTCATTTAATTGTTAGTGAAATTAGGGTATATAATAAAAGAAACATTATACCAGTATGCAATCTGTAGGTTTGTATTATTTCTTATTGTGCATGTAAACCACATCATGCTCAAACTTCGGTCTTGCAACTGGACAAATACAAACCTACATATTGCCATCAAATCAGGATCTGCACTGGTAACTTTTCGGTCGGAAATAAGCTAATAAATCAAAAGGCAAACAGTGCAGATCCTGATCAGACGGCATGGATGTGCCGGCTGATCTGAATCTACACTTTTTCCCCATGCCATAAAGGTGTGTATATAAGGGAAAGGGTTAAATTCTCAACTTACTGCATAGAGTTTGTCTTTCTCTTTCATTATTCTTCTTCGCCTTGAGGCCTAAAAAACATGTCATACTTCACAATGAAGATATTAGCAAAAGAACTGGACAAGAACAATAAGAAGGTATATGAAGAAACCCTAATATGATGAAACCAGGTTTTTATTCTTAAATTTTAAGTCAAAAAGGAGCATAACTGTGACAAAATACAATCAAGAGTAATGAAACTTATCCTGATATTGATACCAGACAAACTGTGTTAAGTTTTAAAGCTTTACCTTGAATGGTTTCTGAGAAAAAGTGAACTAAAACAAAAAACTCGATGAAATGTTGATGCCTGCTTGCCAGCACAATGGTATACCCCAATCTAATTACTAAGGTTTTCCAAAGAAGGAAGTGCGTGGCAATACAAGGTGCATTAGATTTAAGGAACTATCCATATTAGATAGAAAAAAACATACCATTGGACTTGATGTGGCTGTGAGACCGAGTAATACTTCAAAATTAAAGTTAAATAGCATATGTATACATAAAATTAAAACAGCACGAGTATTTTAATCAACTTACAGTGCTGTAGATGTAGATGGCGTAGATGATATGGAAGACAATGAGGATGGCTGCCATGAAAAGCATGGACCACTTGTCATAGTATTCAACCAACTCGCGTTCTAAGAAGCTACCAAGGCCGTTCATTGTGGCATTCTGTGCTGCCTGTAGACCCAGGAAAATAAGTGCAGCTATCACATACACATCCTAGACAAGCAAATATACTGAGGAACTTTAATTATTACCTGGAGAAAATCATACTGACTGTAATCTCACATATCCAAATAAGCCAACAAGTAAAACATTGCTGCAAATGCAAGAAAAATGGTATAAGGCAAAAAATGAATAAGTTTGCTTTTAAAATCATGTCTTTTAATATGCAGTCTGGTTTGATAGCTGTCACACTGATACGAAATTTATGGCATTTTGAAAAGTTATTTACATCATGTTCAGAACTTAAACAACAGCATATTAACAAAATGGTCATCGTGCAAAAAAATGGACCAAAGGCAAAAAAAGCTTATTAACTTGAAGTTTTAAAATTTAAAAAAAATATGATTCTGGCCGTACATATTAAAGGGTAATCTCATTTAATTCTATGTGGTTAACATCTCAATTCATTATAACACAGATGCACATCAAACATAGCATTCAGTCGATAATCACCAGAAGAAAACCATCCCAGATGATCTTTTCAATGCATGAATAGGATTTTAAGTTAGAAATATGTTTCACTGATGTATTTTCAAGAGAGGCAGCATAGCCAGGAGTGAAAATACATATTTGGAGTTTACAAGTGGATTTTTTTTATCTTTCAGTGCAGAGCTGCTTTTACATAAATTTCATTGACAAGCTAATAAACCTAAAGTTTCAGATATCACCAACAGAAATCATTAATATTTAAGTTGAGGTCAGCTATAACATGCATGTCCTAGACAAGAAAATAAACCTGACAATATCAGATATTAGCAAAAACAAACACAAACAAATTGAATGCCTTATGCTGAACTCCTTCAAATAATTGTTTACTTTGCAATTTAAACAGAATATATGTGCCATATAACAAGAGTGCCAAACTGGCAACAATCTGTACCTGTCAGAGAGTGGACATTGCAAATTTCAATGGTTAAGTTTTATTAAATTAAATTCAAGAGCCATAACTCAGTAACTGAAACAATCTGTTACTGCTTATTTAATTTCGCTGAGATCTCAAAAAGTTACAATATTCCAACAAAGTTAAGTAAATAGATGATCAAGTCTTTCAAAGCCAGAGGGCAAACATTGCTAATTTTATAATACATTTGCAGTTAAAGGTCGAAAGAGATATTATGCTCATAAACATTCTATGTATAGTATAAATTGATGTAAGATTGATTTTATAATACTGGTACAAGCAATCTGGCTTAGTTACACATCTGGGCAATGTATAATTGCTAGAATCATTGTTACCAAGTTTGGTGAAGATCTGTATCAAAATGTTGAAGTGTGGAAACATTTTGTGATGTGGCTTGCTGAAGATGTTTACTTGATATGCCTATTTTTAAAATGGGAAACTTTAATCCTGTCAGCAATAATGTGCAAAACTATAAAATCATCTAGTGGTCTTTAGAAGTGAGAGTCCACCAAAAGTGGGCTATTTCACAGGTGCCAGTCTGAGCATGTTTGTTTATCTTTACAAGCAAGTGGTATTCTGAATAAAATATTCTATTAAGATGTCATGTCCTATTTGTAAGGATTGGACATGTTGTTCACTCTATATGACTGTGTCTGGCCTGTCAGAATCCTGGATATATAAGTATGAAATAAATGAAATAACTGGGGTAAGCCATGTTAGATGCACAGCATGATGTTAGTTTACCAGGCATGCAAACCAGCAATTGAAGGCACAGACACTGAACTTACGAGATAAGTAAGGTAAGAAATGGTGGGTAGAGTTTGTTTCACAACCAGCTTAAAGGCAACAGCTGTCAGAAACAGAGTTATGGTTACTGACATTCTATCAGTGTTCCTGTAATCTATAGTGAAAGCGGCAAATGTCAGACTGATAATCAGCAACTGAAAAAAGAAATAAAATCAAGGAATGAAACAATACTTAATGAACTTGAAAGGGTACTCACCATGTATGTTAAGTATGATATATCTGGCAAGCTCTGACTGACAACCAGCTTGAAAGCTACAGCAGTCAGGAATAGTGTGACGGTAACATTTAATCGGTCAGGAATATTGTAATCTATGGTAAATGCTGCAAACGTCAAACTGTTTATCAACATCTGGAAAAAAACATCTGCATGTCAAATCTAAATGAAAAATTTTTTAAGTATTAATTTTGTTAATTTTGTTCAAGTCCAAAGACTTTAATCTAGCCACCCAGAAGTTTTGTTTAAGTATTAATTTTGTTCAAGTCCAAAGACTTCAATCTAGCCAATCAGAAGTTCTTTTTAATAATGTTATCAAATTTGTTTACTGTCTGATTTTGTGCACAGAATGAGTGATAGCTGTAAAAAAGATTTTCTTACAGTTTATTTTCTGTAACCCCCCCCCCCCCCCCCTCTCCTTTTCATCAAATTTAAAGATTCTCACAAAGCTTAAACAAATATGACTGCTCAAGTAACAAGAGACTGTCAAACACGGGTGATGCTCCTGATTGGGAATATGTCACAAAAATGGTTAGTTGTATAACTATTGAGGTGAATTTTGAAAATGGTGTAGTGTGATGTAATCAGGCCATTTTAAAATCCAACTATAAATAACAAAGTTATGGCCTGGACACGATATTGATTTAAGGTCATTCTGTGACCTTGACCTTCAAGGCAGCGACCCAAATGTTGCGTAACATGTGGCCTTGATATGGTGATAATTTCTTTTAATTAATTATTAAATCCTACTATAAATAATGGTACCATCAAGGTAGCATCTCAAATGTTGCCCATGACACGCTGTCTCATTATGGGGATAATTTCTGTAAAATAATTTAAAAAATCGAATTTCAAATTACAAAATAATAGGGAAGATAGATGTTGCTTCAAGGTCATGCTATGACCTTAACCTTCAAGGTAGCGACCCAACTGTTATGCGTGACGTGTCACCTTAATATGAGATCATTTCTGTGAAAAAATTTTAAATTCCAACTTAAAATAACAAAGTTATGTGACGGACACGCTGTTGCTACAAGGTCATGCTGTGGCCTTGACCTTCAAGGTACTGACCCAAATGTTGTGTGCAACACGTCGTCTCATTGTGGTGATCATTTCTTTAAAATAATATAAATATCTGACTTTAAATAACAAAGTTATTGGCCAGATAGAGTTGCTTCAAGGTCATGCTTTGATCTTGTCCTTTAAGGCAGCGACCTAAATGATGCGCAAAAACATGTCATCTCAATATGGTTATCATATCTGCTAAATAATAAAAAAATCCAACTTCAAATATCAAAGTTAAGGGCAGGACACAATGTTGCTACATACAAGGTCATGCTGTGACCTTGACCTTCAAGGTAGGGACACAAATGTTGCGCGCAACATGTCGTCTCATTATGGTGATCATTTCTGTGAAATAATTTAAAAATCCAACTTTAAATAACTAAGTTATTGGCCGGACACAATTTGCATACAAGGTCATGCTGTGACCTCAATCTTCAAGGTAACCATTCAAATGTTGCGTGACACGTTGTCTCAATATGGTGATCATTTCTGTGAAATAATTTTAATATCCGACTTCAAAAAACAAGAGGGCCATGACAGTCCTTTATCACTCACCCGAGTAAAACTGCTTTTAACAAAGTTGTTACGTAACTGGTTAGTGTGTGCGAGACAGGTTTTTTCCATATTTCAATTCTGTGACCTAGTTTTTGACCCAAGATGACCCATATTCCAAATTGGGCTAGAAATCATCGAAACAACCTATCTGACAAATTTCCAGGATATTTGGGCTGAAAATGTTACCTCTAAAGTGTTCACATATTTTTTTCCATATTTCAATTCTGTGACCTAGTTTTTGACCCAACATGACCCATATTCAAACTTGGGCTAGAAATCAATGAAACAACCTCTCTGACATATTTTCAGGATATGTGGGCTGAAAATGTTACCTCTAGATTGTTAACAATGTTTTCTCATATTTATTTTCTGACATATTTTCAGGATATTTGGGCTGAAAATGTTACCTCTAAAGTGTTAACCAGATTTTTTCATATTTAAGCTAAGTGACCTAGTTTTTGACCCCACATGACCCATATTCGAACTTGGGCTAGAAATCATCGAAACAACCTTTCTACAAATTTCCAGGATACTTGGGCAGAAAATGTTACTTCTAGAGTGTTAAAAAGGTTTTTCCACATTTGGGCTGTGTGACCTAGTTTTTGACCCTAGGCAACCCATATTAAAACTTCAGCTAGAAATTAACCAAACAACCTTTCTGACATATTGCCAAGATATTTGAACTGAAACAGTAGCCGCTAGAGCCTTAACAAGATATTTCTATTTTTGGGCTCTTTGACCTTGTTTTTGACCCCACATGACCCATATTCCAACTTGACCTAGTAATCAACAAAACAACCTTTCTGAAATATTTCTAGAATATTCAGACTGAAAATGTTTCCTGTAAAAAGTTAACAAGGCTTTTCCACATTTGGGCTCTGCGACCAAGTTTTTGACCCATATTTGAACTTGGGCTAGAAATCTTCGAAACAACCTTTCTGACATACTTCCAGGATATGTGGGCTGAAAACGTGTCCTCTAGAGTGTTAACAACGTTTTTCCATATTCAGGCTGTGTGACCTAGTTTTTGACCCCAGATGACCAACATCGGAACTTGACTTAAAAATCATTGGAACAACCTTTCTGACTCATTTCCAGGATATTTGTGCTGAAAATGTTACCTCTAGAGTGTTAACAAGGCTTTTTTACATACAGGCTGTGTGACCTAGTTTTCAAACCCAGATGACCCATATTTGAACTTGAGCTAGAAATAATCTTAACAACCTTTCTAACAGTTTTTCAGGAAATTTGGGCTAAAAATGCTACCGCTAGTGTTAAAAAGGTTTTACTTTATTTGGGCTGTGTGACCTAGTTTTTGACCCCAGATGACACATATTTAAACTTGAGCTAGAAATCATCGAAACAACATATCTGACAAATTTCCAGGATATTCCAACTAAAAATATTACCTTTAGAGTGTTAACAAGGTTTTTCCATATTTAGGCTCTGTGACCTAGTTTTTGACCCCAGATGACCAATATTAAAGCTTGGGCTAGAAATCATTCAAATAACCTTTCTGACATATTACAAGGATATTTGGGCTGAAAATGTTACTTCTAGAATGTTAACAAATTTTTCCACATTTGGGCTCTGTGACCAAGTTTTTGATCCAGATGACCCATATTTGAACTTGAGCTAGAAATCATCAAAAGAACATTTCTGACAAATTTCCAAGATATTTGGACTGAAAATGTTACCTCTAGAGTGTTAACAAAGTTTTTCCATATTTGGGCTGTGTGACCTAGTTTTTGACCCCAGGTGACCCATATTCGAATTTGGGCTAGAAATCAACCAAACAACCTTTCTGACAAATTGCTAGGATATTTGGACTGAAACTGTAGCCTCTAGAGCCTTAACAAGATTTTTATATTTTTAGGTCATACGACCTAGTTTTTGACCCCTGATGACCCATATTAAAATATTTCTGAGAAATTTCTGGGACATACATCCTGACCAAGTTTCATGACAATCGGAGCAAAAATGTGACCACTAGAGTGTTAACGATCTAAGTTTGGACAGACGACGGACGATGGACATTCATCGATCCTAATAGCTCACCCTGAGCCAGCTCAGGTGAGCTAAAAAGTTATTGGCCCGATATAAATGCTGGACGTACGGACGGATAACCCGGCGACTATATGCTCCCCCGAATTTCTTTGGGGAGCATAAAAATGTTCCTTTCAATCATTTATTTTAAACATTATTCTGTAGATTTATGTTACACGATAGGTGTGTTAAAGTATGTTGATAGATCCTATTTAGTCTTTTTTTATATATAGACATATTGCTTCGTATTTTGACTTAAGGAGGCATCATTTGTCATGAAAGCGATAACAACAGTGACAAAAGTTGAAGTATTGAAAGTTTGGAGTCCCACAGAAGTCTGTTTTTAATGTAACAAAATGCTACATATTTCTCTTTTACGTTGACTTCTGGATGACATTTAACTTATCACTCTATAAATGATACATCAAGCTACCAGAAGCTTCCAAAACTAAAAAACAAATTTACTTTTATGAAATTTGAATTTCACAAACCCAAACCACTTTAGCTCCTCTATGACAAATGATACCACATTAAAAATCCATTGTGAACTTGACTTATGTGTTACAATTTCCATTATTTTCATGATGAAAAACTAACAAACAATTACCATGACAAAGACAATATTCCAGACAAAGTAGCCCATCTTTCTAGCCACCCTGCACTGACAATGAAGTATAGGATGTACCACAGCACTGCAGTACTCCACGGTGGTCATGTCACGAGCTGTCTCTACATGATTGTACAGGTTCCATTCTTGGTCCAGAAAAGCTTTTGTGTTGACAGAACTCAGTGCATTTTGATCCTCTATCAACTCTACTTCTTCGTCTGATCTTTCTGTTGAAAGTGAAACTGTCAGTTCCTGTAATATTATACATACATGGAATGGCTCATTTCTCTGCTGACAGAACTGTCAGTTCCTGTAATATTATACATACATGGAATGGCTCATTTCTCTGCTGACAGAACTGTCAGTTCCTGTAAAATAAATCATACATGGAATGGCTCTTTTCTCTGCTGACAGAATTGTCAGTTCCTGTGAAAAACAACAACATGAAATTGCTGATTTCTCTGCTGGCAGAATTGTCAGTTCCTGTAATATTTAACATACATGGAATGGCTGATTTTTTCAATGACATGCATTGTCAGTTCCTGTAAAATTAAACATACATGTATTTTACGTTGTGTCTGATTAATTTGTTGATGAAGAAATTTTCAATTCCCATAAAGCTAAGTTCTTTATTCGCTAAACCTTTTACATGGAAATCACTAAGGCACTGGCTGTTTGTTCCTTACTCCACAGAATCTGAGAACCATACAGTCTTTTGAGCACTATGCAATAATTCTGCATTGCAGTTAGATTTACCAATTTAGTATGTATTGACAAAGTCCTCATTAGTAAAAGCAATAGGAAATTATAATATATTTATTACCTTTCAAGTGATAAGCACAATATTTGTCACATTTGTTCAGGAAAACACCCTTTTATTTTATGGTTTCCAGTGATTTAACGATTTTTCTCAGTGAAATAAAAGTGGTATTTCTTTGTTTTCAAACAGTGGAATATCATTTTTATTTTCATTGTTTTTTAGCATTGGTACCCAAACGCACATAAAAATTCCTAATGGTAACGTTTAGAAAACGGGTTCAAGATTGGGTATATGATGTCATACACAGACGTTTCTGGCGCCATTTCATGCATTTTTTTCTGTCAAATTCATGCAAACTGCACACTAAAAGCATACAACTTTAAACAAAATTGTTTCTATCAGTGAAAGATAGAAATATATTTCACTCGCGAACTCCGAAATTATGTTTTATCACTTGTGGCTTCGCCACTTGTGAAAATACGAATTCCAGTACTCACTCAGTGAAATACATTTCTATCTTACACTGGTAAAAACAAATATACTCTATATGAACAATGAATTTGCTTGCTCAGATTGGTAAGTTGTACATTTAAAATGCAAGTCCAAAACATTAATTCAGTAGGTAAAAGGTCATGTTTTTCAACATCAAAATGAAAAAATGTCTACCAAAAATTTGACAGTACTTAGACAACAGACAAGATCATAACTGTCTTCACTTGGGTCACGAACAGTATCAACTAAAAAGGATAGAAAGAAACTAGAGTTTACATTTGTGTTCTTTAATTTAAAAACAATCAAGTCAACTATGTTAATTCATTTTTCCATATCTAATTGTATAAAAGCAAGAAGAGGAACAATCTTGAAAAACACCAACCTGCACATCCACTGGAAAATGCTCCAGCTCCAAGTTTTCTTTAAAGAATCCCTTAAATCTCCACAGCTGTACAACTACTGGGTTCCTGTATCCTGGCTCTTCAAACCGTATATCAAATGTCTTTCGATTTAGAACAAACGCTCCATCAATGTTCATAACAATCAATTTGGGATCCCATGGAATCAGCTTGTCAAGGCCTTCCTTCAGCTGGATAAAACAAAGGGTTGTTATGTACTGTAGTACATGTATCATTGTGACAGACCATTGATTCTCAAGTAAGCAATAAGCCTACTTTTATTGATTAAACAAGTGCTTTGATAGATGCATTTGACCATTTAAGTTCCCATAACATTTTGCTATAACTTTAATGAAATATTTTTGCATAATTGTCTGAAACATATCCCAAAACCATGGTTAGTCAAAGCTTGTGGTTGAACTTGTGATGAAAATGAATTTCCAGTTGAATAACACAATTACCACTTTATTGTGCATTGCAATTTTACTGAGCTTATCACATTTAGTTTGAGCTAGTTGTTCTGAGCTTATATCACTGTAATGGATTTCATACCAGTGGCCTTGGTAGCTCAATTGGTAAAGCAACAGCACGGTAAGCTGAAGGTCAGAAGTTCGAATCCTGGTTGAGGATACTCTTTCCAACCCAAATCTGCCACATTGGCATCAATTACAGGGTGATTACCCTTGAAGCTCCTTTTTGCGAAGCATGTGGCTGGGGTGTTCGACCCGAACCTATGCAGACCCTTGCTTTCATTTGCCAAGTAAATTGGAAATGTCTCGTCTTGCTTTTAGCACATAAGCCGAATTTTATTACAAATAGAAAATGATCTGATCTGAAGACTTCCTGTGATTTACCTTGTCTTTGTCAGTAGTCAAGAGAGTACGACTCAACAGCGGCTCTTCCCATTTGGCCTGAACGAAGAGTTCTGCCTCAAACTGCTGGTTCAGGGTATCAATATCACTGATCCTGAGAAATGTGCACTTCAATTCAACTGTCACCTGAATCAGGTACCAACATTTTAATCAAAACTATTCAATTAATCAAAAACCATGTAGATTTTCCTTAAAAATAGTGTTTTTATCATTGAAATTTATAGAAATGGTTTATCATCAATAGATTTATACCAAGATGGAACACGCACTTCAAGTTACTGTCACCTTGCTGAAATATCATTATATTAACTATTCACTGGGTCAATATTGTAAAGGACTCCCCGCTAGTAGAAAATTAGATTCTCTAATATTTGGGACGCCTCACAAGAAAAGGCACCTTTGGACAGTAAAATTCAGTACTAGAAGTAACGTCATAAAGTTAAGCAGATTTCATTTCTTATGCATAACATTATGTAACAAAATGTCGAATTAGTTACAAGAAACAACTTAGATAATTTGACTGGCAACACCATTTCCCATGGCATATGCATATCAACATGATTTCCATTAAAGATTATTTACTCGGTAATAAATGATAAAAGACACAAAGATTGATAAACATAACTGCCTAGGATTAATGGACCTTGTACAAACTTAACAGTTTATCAGGTTCCAGATGTCTGTCATTGCCAAAGGTGTTGAAGCTCGGTTAATTAACAATAAATGTGTGCATTACAGCTATATGACTTGTCATATTTTTGTTTTATATATTTTCCACTTTAATGTTCGTAAATTGCCCTTTTGAAAAAAAAAAACCAGTGTCCTCGGTGCCACTTAATCATAATGAACTTCGATCTTCTACCAAGAGTGAATTGTATATTTCACAGCCAAAAGGAGGTTTCACACATCAAAAAGTAATGTGTTACTTTTTTAGTTCAACTTTGACACTAATTGACAGAGTTGTTTTTCTCCACGTATTTGAATACTCCAGTTATCTGAATAATCTGATTTGACCAATGGACTATTAAAATAAATAAAATCTACAGTATCACTGATTTTAAAGGAATATGCATTTTTCAACTCAACTGTCACCTAAATCAAATCAACATTTTAAAAATTATCTTGCTGAATATCACTGACCTCACCTAAATCAACATTTTCAACACTGACAGTCTAAATAATATTATGCACTTTAACTCAACTGTCACCAGAATCAAATATCAACATTAACTTTTCACTGGTTTAGTATCACACATTCACTGATCTTAAGGAACCTGCAGATCAACTTATTTTTCACCTTAACCAAATACCAACATAATTTAACTCTCTTTTTTTATAACCAGTATCCATAGAGTAAAGAATTAAGTGCAAACAGACATACTACACCAATCTATACTGATGATGCTAATCAGCTAAAGCAATACCTTATCTGACCTAGCATCAGGCATGATAATATCAGCATCCTCTGGTAAAGATGCTCTGCCTGCCCTTGACAATGCTTCCATGGTGTACAAAGCACAATTCATCACCTCTGTGTTCCGATCTAGAGAGTCCACTAGGCGGCTGAATACTGCTGAAATGTAAGAGAAATACATGTTTATTCTGAAAAAAACATTTATCTGTAGGAATGCGACTAGGTTTGTGAAAATTTGTCTCAACCATCTGTAACTTACCATGCATTCCTTTTACCAACAGAGGCAACCAAATACAGATGACAATACATTCCTCTGATTTTACACAATAAGTCAGTTGAAAACATATTTGAAGTTACATTTGATTAAAAGGCAGTATCTATGTTTACCTCAATATGAAATAAATTGAAGTATTTCCATTTCCTTAAAAATTTAACTTAAATTGATGTTAAAGCAAAATTGATTATTTTTTATCTCTTTTTTATCATCTTTTTGCATTGATGTCTAATCTGCAAACCTATCTCAATATCTAACTTCCTTTACAAATTTTATTCTCAAAATTTTAAAGTGTCTCTAGAGGTTTTCAATCATATTATGATATATTTTAATTGCATACTGCACCAAGAGCTAATAAGCACCAACACAGTTTAAGCATGTAGACACTATTAAATTACCAAGGTTTCAGCCATAAACATTAAAGACAAAACTTTCACTTGAAATACCATTTAATGTAATGTCCTTTTCATCTTTTTTGTCATCACTTTTGGCTGGGTAGACTGTTGTCGCTTCTTTACATTTGGACTGGTCATTCATGGTGACGAATTTGTCTTTTTTACTACTTTTGCGTTCATGTGTCTTTGGTGTTGATGTCCTCATTTTTGCAGCTTTAGGTTTTTGCAAACTTGTTGCTGATGTCCAAACTTCCCCAGCTAAAGTTTCAGATTTTGATCCTGGAACTAAATCAAAATCTACCAGGTCTACTGTTCTGAAACAAATTAAACAATGCAAGATCAAGTTTCTCAATGATTATTGCCCTGACCATGTATGCAATACTTTTCTTTATGAAACAACTGCAGTGAACAGAAATAAGTAAAGTAAGTTTGAAATGGGTACTGACAAATAATTGTAAATTTCTTCAAAGCATAAAACTGTGGCAGATTTGTGATGGAAAGAGTAGCCAAAAGGATTTGAACCTCGGACATCTGGATTACTGTGCAGTTGCTCTACCTGTTGAGCTGCAGAGGCCACTGGTCTGAAATGTATTACATTCTTCCCCACTTAAACCTGACTTGGGTAAAATCTAGTTTAGCGGACCCCAAATATTCAAAACACAAAAGCCCAGCGGCGTTTGAGCGAAAAAAAACGGGGGAGTGGGGGCAGAAGCCCCCATTTTAACTCACTAGATCTATAATTGAAATTTGTTTGACTCACGATTAGGATACCAATGAATTTTCTCACAAGCAATGCTCTTTAGTGTTAGGGTCCGCTAAACTAGATGAGTTCCCTTGACTTTAATTGGCAAATATTTGCAAAGGTCTGCCTAGGTTCGGGTCGTACCACAAAGGAGCTCCAACTACAATCACCCTGTCAATGTGGCAGATTTGGGTAGGAAAGAGTAGACTCAACCAGGATTCGAACCTCCCGAGGCCGCTGGTACAAAATCTATTACAAAACTCATAATCGCTGCTTCGAAAAGTTTTGATCTAAATGTATTATTCTCAAAAGCCGCATATGGTTTGAGAGCCAGACTAGAAATACCGGAATCAAAGAGTCATAGAATGTCGCGAAAACTTGTAATAACCAAAATTTTAACGATTATATTGTTGTTAGCGTTGTTAATTTTATAAAGCCATGATTTAAACTACCGTTGAAATATTTCATATTGGTAGGACTGCGCAGATGCCTCGGAATCTTCGTCAGTCATTCTGTGTTCCATAAAATTTATGTGTCCCGAGCGTCCATTTTTTCTTCTAAAACAGACGAATAAAATCACGTGAAGAACATGTGACAGTAATTTCACGGTGGCAATCTGTAACGGCTGGTGAATACAAATTATATATTCGGGATTTGTGTTTTGTTTGTGTTGTTGTTGGTGGTGGTGTTGTTTATAAAATATTTCGAAGTTATTCTGCTAGTATATTCCAGGATGTTGTTATGTCCTATTTTTTTTGCAAAATTTTAAATCAGTTTTAAAACAAATCGATTTAGAACATTGAAACAGAGACGTATATATAGGTCTTTGATTGAAATTTCACGACTGTTCTTATTTTCTTCGGGCTATAGGCCTATTTTGTGTTAAGAAAATTAATTCTTATTGTTTGAGTGTCTAACACTTTCAAACTTTTTAATTACCGAAATAACAAATGAAGTAAGCAGGCTGATAGTTTCTCGTCAGGTATCATATATTAAATCACTATTTTGAGACGTATTGTCGATGTTGGGGCAATAGTATCGATAAGACAGGTTTCTAATCACGTTCCACCGCTTGCTAAATTCGGTGGCGTTCGTTTGTCAAACACCACCAAACTGGGTTGCGGTTCCATCATCCTTCTTTAAAAAAAAACAACCTCCCCATACCGCCGTGGAACCCCTCCCCCTTTAACAAACACAGAGTAATATAGAGAGCAAAGTGACTCAAAAAATGTGTAAGTTCAACAAAAGATACAACAAACAACGAAAAGTAGAACCTGAGGGCCGGTGTCGCCTTCGAACGACCAGTGGCAAAAAAATAAAATTTTGTCCCTTTTTTCCAATCCGTGCACTGAACTGCTTACTTCTTGTTCTTTGTTTTAGATTCCCTATTATAATAAATACTGTGGACCAGTATAGATAATTTTAATTTTAAAGAAGATTCTGCGTTATACAAACTTGGTTGCATTTAAACCACAAATTAAACTGCACAGAACGCGAAACTAGTAAAAATATAATTACAAACTTTGCGTGTACCAGCATATAACAAAATACAACATTAACAATTCGTACATCAAAATACAATCGAGCAAATTGAGAAAAAAACAACAAAACATTCCAGTGTTTTTCAGCGAAGTAAAAAAATCAAATCGCATAATGCCATATTTACTTACTTACTGGTAAATGCCTTGCAAAATCACCGTTTGTGAAATTAAAAGAATCCGTACAGTAGTTCGATTAAACAACATAAATTTATTATTAAACCAGCAGCAAGTACGGTAATCACAATACGATGATTTTTAGTTGATTTGAGAGGTCTGTTATTTTCTTTGAGAACTTGATGACGAACATAGATAAGGTGCGATACGTGCAGCCGGACCATGTTGATGTCTATCTCAATTAAGACCGCCGATCACCATCGAGTCGTAAATCTCCAGGTGTAGCGCAGCAACCATCTGCTTTTGATCGTGGCCGAAAGTTCTGTGATTATTATTATTATTATTATTATTATTATTATTATTATTATTATTATTATTTCATAAAATATTGCATTTATACGAGAAAACAATGGGCGAAACGAAACAGAACAAAATTTTGACATGGTATATGAGAATATAAATCCTGCCTTTCACAGATTATGTTACCTTTAGGTTGACTGATAAAGACTCAAAGCTTACAAGTATTCTGAAATCAACTAAATGAAACCAAAATATTAAAAAAATAAAAATCTTTTTACAGAAAGTTCTAAGAAAAAGAGACATCCAGAAAGTCCATACGGAGTTCCTGTTCTGCTAGAGAATGTTTTTCCTGGTATACTAGTACCCGTTCTGCTAGAGAAAATGTCTTCCCTAGTACTGTACTGCTAGAGAATTGGCATGAATGATCTTATCAGAGAGCAATTGACTTACTTTGGATGACAAAACCTTGAATACACAACATCTTGATTACTGTTGTACCATTTAATTTCGCGGGGATCAAATTTCGCGCAAATGACAGATACTCAATGGTTTGATTTCGATAGGATTTGATTTCGCCATTAACCCCAGCGCGAAATACGCGAAAATTAAACCACCGCGAAATATAATGATACCACAGTAAATTAAGGACTACTTTAAGTTTGAAGTGTTTCACTGCAGGTGATTAATCCACTCCATCCCCACCCATTCAATGCTTTGTCATAGTAATAATAATAATAATAATAATAATAATAATAATAATAATAATAATAATAATAATAACGACGACGACTACTACAAAAACAATAACAATATGAAAAAAAAACAAAATAAATTAAGATTCATTAATTGTTTGTGCCAACTCGCATATTGGTCTTACAATAAGGACCAAGCTCCCTTGAAAAATGTAGACTCTATCGCCCATTTTCTTTTCTAAAAAATATCAGGGGCGCATGATGCTCAAAATTATATAATCACTTTGTTACTCCAAGTTTATAAATCAGTTGATTTCTTATTCTGAATTTAAAACGACCTAATTGGATATTTGAAAATATAAACGTCCGAAATAGCTGAAAAAAAAAACGGAAGCGCCAGATGTTCCTATATGATTTCAAATCGTGTCTACTGAAAAGCGCGCCAACAAAGTGTCAACAAAACCACGTGACCGGAACGTCACATGTGTGACGTATTAGTTAATGTTGTTCAACTGTCAACATGGAGGAAGAAATACCAAAAAGAAGATATCGTTTGATCCTTGATTTCAAGTGTCAGTTTCCCGAAAAGTTATTCGATGTCGCAAACGACGGTGCTCTTATTAAGTGGAATCGAAATGACTCCGTTAGTGTCACCAGTGAAGAAGAATTCGAAAACAATGTGATGAAATGGTACCCGGGATTCCTCCAGATTCCTTCGTTCCAGAATTTCAAAAGACTATTTCGTGAGTACGGTTTTGATAGAGTAGTGAACCAGAACAATAACTATGAATGGTCCCATCCTTGTTTTATACGTGGGAGACGTGAACTTTTGACTGAAATTAAAACCAGAAGGAAATCGTTTAGAACACCACAGTTCAAAGACTTCGACGACAGTCTCACTCTGTCGCTTGATTCTGACGACGATAGAAGATTTTCAAAGAGAAGGAGAGCTAGAACAAGACGCTATGGGTTTAGTAATCAAGTAACACCCATGAAATCTGACTTGGGTGGTGGTGGCGATGTTATTACAAACGGGGCTGAACAGAACCACACATATGTCGTTAAAGCACCATTTCAAGATTTTGGGAAACAAATTCCAGTTGAAAATTACAAGGTAGATCTACCTCAGAAAATGCAGGAAAACAATCCAGATCATAATGCAGTGAAAAGGGATTTTACTCAGATTATGGACACATATGCTGTTAATGAATTAACAGAAGCTGAATATAATGAATGGTTAGCAAAGCAAAGAAAACTAGATGTTGTAAAATCTGAACCAGCTGTGATTGAAATGAACAATGATGTTTCTTCGAGAGAATTCTGGTGGATGTACAAAGATGGTGCAAATAACATATTAGCAAATGTAAACAATAACTTAACACAGAATGAGACAAGTCAAGTGGAGAGAGCAGCAGAGACTGTGACACCCTGCGGGTTCTGCAAGTGCTGCTCGGCCATCAGTAACTATGTTCATGTGTTTGGAGAGGTTCCTGAAAACATTCAAGTGATTGATCTGCTGGAAGAAGTGGTTGAAACTGTAGATGCATAGGTAAATGAAACATGAGCTGAACCTGATAATGACTGGTGAATTTTGGGAAACAGCTTTAAACATATTCTATGTATAACTCTACCTAAGATCTGAACATAAACCAGGAGCTATGTATTAAAAGTATTTCATTTATCCATAAACAATTTTTAAAAAATGATTAGTTGATTATTTTTATTTTTGCCTTGTATATAAATAGGCTAAGTGCTATGAAGGTCAATGTATGGTGAAGAAGCTTAGAAATCAGTATTAAATGTTGAAGTGTAAATTGATTGGTGCATGTACTGTATAATTTTTAAGTTAATTGTACAATTTAAAATTTACAAATTGTTTTCCTTTGTTGATTTAGATTAAATATATAAGTTTAAAAAATATGAGTAATTTTTTTATTGTTATTAACCTGTCATTTGTACTTGTAAATTTCTTTTCTTTTACATTTGTAAAAAAACTTTGTTTTATTTTTTTTTAATAAAGATAAATTTCTTGAATAATTTTTTCTGTTCATTGTACATGAGTCCTCACTGTTACTGTTGCATGCATACCTTATTCCAAAACTTAAATTGAACCATCATTATTATTAACCTGATTATTTAAAGAAATTGGGAACTACAATGTTGTAGTTCACAAGAAATCATTTGATAGATTTGTAAACTTCTAACGTGTCATGTAGATAATTATCCTGGTGTTAAAAATGAACTTTAATATGCAGTGAGGTAGGACCCCTTGCTTACTTGGCATGTGCACTCCCAACTTGCATATTCTCTCCCCTTAAGTGACTAGACCAAATGTTAGATGGGCGAGACAGATCAGGACTTAAACCCATTTCATACCTTACTAGCAAAATCTCTCCTAACAAAGCTACCATGCATGTGTTTTCTCCCATAAATAGAAATGATTGGTACAGTGACAATAGTTAATGTGGTTTGTTCATCCTGATTATTTAAGTCATATAACAGGGCTAAACATCATGCTTCACCTCCTATTAGTATTAATAAGGAATGGATAGTTTTAACTGCAGGGAATTTGGGTTTGATAAGTGAGTAGCATTTTTGGATGTGGATAGTTTTAGAAGCAAGTAATTTGGGTGTTACTCAAAGAGACACCCTGGTTTTTTGTTGTGCCCATTGTATAGCACTGATAACACACTAAAATTCCTACTTCCAAGAAGTGACCAAGAACTACTGTGATGGGTAAAACTAAAAACTACTCCAATGATAGGGGTTTGAACTCACATCTTTTGGGTTGCAAATGAAAGTCAAGTGTTTAACTTTGGGCCAGCCTGCCACACTGCTATATTAAAGTGACAGTCCATAAATTTTGTAAAAAATGTTAATGAAAAGTAAGTTTTTGCATAAATTGTTGTAATTTATACCGCCACAGACAGAAACACAAAATTGGTCCAAGAAATCCAACTTGCATTCTTATTTCTCAAGAATATAGTCATTAAGGTTATGTGACAGCTGACATCAATACAGACCCAGATCAGCCAGTGCATCTGTGCAGTCTGATCAGGGTTTTAAAAATACAATCATTAATGTTTGCTATTCAGTTAACAGTTAACACTAAACACAGCATGAAGTAAGGGAACGAACTTAAGGAATATTGCTCTACAATTTTACCATAGTTGCTTCCCCTTAAACACCCTGACTAAGAATACATTAATCTAGTGGATTTAAGTTTTCCATAATACTGTGCAAAATTTAATGCAATTAAAGTCTCAGTAATTTATAATTAACAAATGCGCACAAGAAAGCCTTTTCAAAATATGTACAGGTGAGAAAAGGCAACACTGTACTCAGTACAGTGTTGAGTTTTGCTTGTTATTTTTTTGCTGCTTACAAATCCCTTCTTTGGACCTACTGTTATTAATCGATAGTAGCACTGAATTGCTTTTGAAAAAAAAAAGCAACTCTGTTAAAATTGTCGAGTAATATTCCTGAATTTCTCTCCCTAGCTTTGTGTTGTGTACAAAAAGAGGAGGTTATGTCTAAAAGACCCAGATGGTTTAGTCAGAAGAACACTGGCTCTATAACTGAGAGGTCAGAGGATTGAGTCCCAGTCTGGCTGCTGGCTGCACATCTTTCTCACCCTGTGACATCCAAGCACAAAAACCAAACACACTGAGATATCATTTTAACAACTGGAGTAGTACCATACATACAAAAGTATCCTTATGCCTAAAATAAGAACAATTGTCTTGAATAGTTCCTTTATGAAGGTCTTCTTTACTAGGTTCCTGTAAAATATTCTGGAGATCCGAATTGGTTTTGAGAAGAATTTTTTATAGATTTTGCTGGCTGGGTAACAGTTAATCCCAGGGTCAAAGTTTTGAACATTAGAAAAAGGCCAGTGGATGACGATATGGTTTGTTTGAAGCAAAGTAGTGACAGACGCTAGACTAAGAGTGGTAACAATAGCTCTGGTGAGATTAACCCTTTCCTTCATCAACACACCTTTATTGCATGGGCGAACTGTGTAGATCCAGATTAGCCATCACATCTGTGCTGTCTGATCAGGATCTGCACTGTTCGCTTTTCGATTTGTTAGGTTATTTCTGACCAAATGAGTTCAAATGCGTATACGAGGTACAGTCAGAAAGTTCCCGGACTGGTCCTTTTAAACACATTATTGACGTCGGATCGTCATGAAATTTACCATGCATGTATTTCTATTCAAATCTAATATTAACAGGTAAGAAAAAGTAGGTTATAACAAGTATTTGGATTTATTTTTTCACATTTAGCATCTCCACAACCCTAATACGGAGCACTTTAGAATTTGCCTTATTTTGCAATGAGATTACTATATTCTTTTTAAAGTTTCTCAAAATAAAGACACCAAAACGTCTTGATTTTTCCGCATGACATCAACGGAACGTTACTAGTAAACAATAACAAAATTTCAGCGTGATCAGTTATGTGAAGTATATTTTCCGCCATGTAAACAATCTGAAGCAAGAAAATGACAACGTTAAGTGAACGTACGGAGCAGCGGACGGTGATTAAATTCTGTGCGATGTCTAGTATGACCCCAACAGATACTTGGAAATTCATGAAACAGAAGGATGGTGTTGTTAATTGTTCCAGGACTCTTGTGTTTGAGTGGCACAAACGTTTCGGGGAAGGTAGGGCGGATATCGAGGGTAATACGCGAAGCGAAAGGCCGGGAAATGATGCGCGTTCAGTCAAAATGATTAAGGACGTCCTAGCAACTGATCGGCGCAAGTCTCTTAATGATATTGCTGACACTGTCGAGCTGAGTCATGGAACTGTCCATAAAATAGTGACCCAGGACTTGAACATGAATAAGGTATGTGCTCGCTGGGTTCCTCATCTGCTGACAGATGAAATGAAAGCAACCCGTGTAGACGCTTCTCGTCGATTTTTATATGGATGTCATCCACGTCGCGAAAGTGCTCCGTACATGACATAGTGCGTTATTCTGATGGATCAGTCAACATGTTTATGTTTGTGTATTTTACATATATTTATATGTTATTGCAGTGGAATAGTTATATTTTTTATGTCATATATTTAATTACAGAATCATACGGAAAATAAAAAAGATATCATGACAGTCCGGGAACTTTTTGACTGTACCTCGTATATGGAGGAAAGGGTTAAAGAAATGTTAAGTTGTATATATATGGTGCACAAGAAAAAGTATCAATTAAATATTCTGTTAAGAGTGGAAACCCAAACCCAAACTCAGACTGTTTTAGGTAGAAACTTGGCAAAACCTCAGCAACCCAAACAGTTCTCTTGGTCTGAACAATTGTCATGTGTAAATAATACTAACAATCTCAAACCATGTACTACACATATTGAGCAAGCTGAGAGGCTTATAGAAAAACAAACGCTAATGGTTTAAGTGTATATCCTTTATTTCATACTTCTATCCAAATACACAGTTTTACAACACAACTGTTAACATGCTTATATTCATCTAAACTCTTTAATAACATTCAAACAACAGATTGTGTAATATTAAAACAAGAGGATAAATACCCAGTATGCTACATCTGTGAGGTATAACACTTGCAACTATCCCTTCTATCATTTACAGTTCAGTGCCATCAATTAACAAGAATATAGAACTTTGGGCTAAATAAATTAACTATTTAGCAAAATGCTTTTCAACAGGTATCTCTAATTTGGCTCTAATAAGAGCCAACTATTCTTTGAAAACAAACTTCACTAACTACTATTTACAATTAATATCTGAACGCACTGACCGCATTCCTTGAAAATAGCAAAATACGCACCCCCCACTCCCCCTTAAGTCTGAAATCTAAATGTTTTCTTAATTTTTATTTCCTCCATTTGGATTTTGGCACTAAACTGTATTTAACATGTTTCCATTAAAATCCGACAGCTTGTTTAGATTCTTCAGTGACAGATATTTCAAAGAACACTTTTCGTTATTTTTTGTAAATAAAGTGTAATGTAGACA
This sequence comes from Corbicula japonica, assembly GCA_038501625.1. Classification (NCBI taxonomy): domain Eukaryota; kingdom Metazoa; phylum Mollusca; class Bivalvia; order Venerida; family Cyrenidae; genus Corbicula; species Corbicula japonica. Next base: position 5,587,559 of record JAZAYU010000029.1, on the reverse strand, counting down.
CCAAATGCCTGAGTGACATCGATTTTTATTTTTACAAATTAACTACTTCAGTACTTACATATATTTTTTACCAATTTGAAATTGTTAAGCAAATTCATTAATGTAGGTGGGGTACAAGTTTTATTTGATTTCATTGGCAGTAACCACCCACAAATTAAAAAACCTAACAAATTACGACTGAAAACCACCAAGTTAAGGAACTTTTCGCCAAAAGGTTACAAATGTTATGCTAAATATATATATTTTTCACAGTAAATGTTATTAAAATGTGATATAAAGCCTGTGTTTAATGAGACAATAAATCATTTGTGAAGTAGCTAAGCAAGCAGTAATTTTAATGTAAACACAGGTTCAAGCCATAATAATGAAATATCCAACCTTCAGTTGTACTTCCTTAAACTCAAGAATCATGAAAACTTTAGCACATAATGATTAGCTGTATACAGAGCACTGAATGTCAACATTACCAGATTTTGTTAGCTGGACGTGTCTTGAACTTTTTTTTTCTTAGATACACAGGGGTTAAAAATTCATGAATGTTCATGAAAGTACAAGGAAAATATATTTAAGATTGATCATGAATTCAATCTGCAAACTGATGTTTTTCTATACATACTGGTATGATTTGAAAACTGTGCAAGGTATTAATAGAATGGGCTTTTGTTTTGGCCCTAATGTTCCCATAACCTGTCCGAATTCTCATGAAATCTTTAAACAAATCTTTATTGGTAAAATGTTAGAAATATGATTTGTTAATCAGTAAATGCATATATAATGCAAATCATGTAATATTGTCAATATTTACATGTATGTTCCCTATGCCCATTTTTTAAATTGAGTCAGTATGCATGCATCTCTTATAAAGAAATTAAGACCCCAATTATGCTAACATGACCGAGTAGTAATATAACAATTAGAAAGTATTTCTCTGTTTAAATAACCGTTTACAAAAAGAACAACATATGGATTCATTTATTTGGATGAAAGCATGTATGGTGGAAACAGCATGTAAAAGGATCTTACTATAATATATTAAGACAGTTTGAGGTGACAGCACATAGTTTGTATAAATTTACTCTAAAATGTTCTAGTACCTTAAAGTTTCCTTACAGGTCACTTGTGTGTACATGTTGCATTTAACCCTTTCCTCCATATATACAACTTTATGGCTCTTGCGAACAGTGTAGATACAGATCTGCCAGCTCATCCGTGCTGTCTGATCAGGATCTGCACCATTCACTTTTAGATTCATTAGGTTATATCAGACCAAGTTTCAACCAGTGCAGATCCAAATTAGACAGGACAGCATAGATGTACTGGCTGATTTGGATAATCTATCTACACTGGTTCTACATGCGTAAAAATGCATATACATGTATATGGAACAAAGGGTTAAAATGTGACACAGGCAAAATACAACATAAACTTAAGAGTAGAAATAAAGGACACTCAAATATTCAAGAGACATGTGACACTCAATGAAAGGCAGTTCTGTCAAACAACACCAATTAGCCAGCACACCGCTGCTAATGGTGTCTCAACATCAGACCTCGGGTATGAAATAGATAAAATCAATTAAAATTTGGCAAGTAAATTTAATCCGATTACAAAACTAGCACATTAGTATTCTGATTTTCAATATGCCTGACAATTCAATATGAACTATCTAGTTGTTGTGGAATAATAAAATTAATGTAGTCAGTGAAATCTAATTTACACTGCCAAAATGCACAAAAAATTAAAAATAGGATAAAAACACACAATTCAACCACTAAATCCTTTAAAATTAAGACGGCATTCGGTACTGAAATAATAACACCCGCTTTAAGAAAATGTCCATTTACAAAAACAAATGCATTTGATAGGCAACATGTATATGTTCATGTCTGAGCTGGATACCAGCAGAGTTAGATCCAAGGTGCAGGTAATTAGTATAGATTTTGATTTTTCAGCTGAATACAATGCCACTGATATCTGTGCCCAAGGTTATAAAACTGAGCATGGAAACCAGTCTCAAATCTCAAGCATCTGATTGGCTGAAATGGCAACCAGTCGCCATTTCAGCCAATCAGATGCTTGAGATTTGAGACTGGTTTCCAATCTCAACTTTATAACCTCCAGACATGTTGTTTACATATTTTTGAAATATCTTTAGTCAAATAGCAGTAGACCTTTTCTACAAAAATACCATCAAATTTATTCTCCCATGAAAAGTTGACATGAAAAATTGTGAAAATAACCCTTTACTTATATAGGCCTCTATTGTACGGGTGAACATTGTTTATCAAGATAAGCTGGCACATTCTTCACCTATGATCAAGATTTGCACTGTTCAATTTCAGATTTGTTGTTATTTCTGACCAAGATTCGACTATTGTTTATCAATATTAGATGGCATGTATGTGCTGCCTGATATGGATCTTCACTGGCTGCACATACAATAAAACCTGTATATATAAAGTAAAGAGTTAAATAAGCCACTATTCTGTTATCCAGCTCAAACATATAAAATGGCAGGAATTTGCTTTAGGCATGAAGAACTTACAATGAATGCATTACCAGCAGGTAAGTTTTGTACAGCAGGAATTCTTGTCTTTTTTAGAAACAATAAAAATGATAAAACTGTACATAACAAAATCAGAAAAATATGCCATTTAACAATTAAACTTGTACATGCTTGTCCAGAAGAGCTACATAATGTGTGACACAATCTTAAATAACCTCTTCCTCCGTAAATACCCGATGCCTTTTGTCACATGTCCTAGCAGTGTAGATCCTGATCAGCCGGCACAGTCGTACCATTTGATAAGGTTCTGCACTTTTTGCCTTTTGGTCAGAAATAACCTTATAAATCAAAAAGTGAACAGTGCAGATCCTGATCAGATGGCACAGATGGGCCAGCTGATCAGAAACTACAATGTCTGCCCACACAATAAAGGTGTATCTATGGAGTAAAGGGATAAGAAAGAGGAAAAACATTAGCACTACACATCATCAACCATTTCAAATATGCAGTAAGCTTTCACACACTGAATATTGTGTCAACAGATCAGAGAGTCAGTTAAGAAAAAAACAACGATAAGAATTGCATATTAGCACAACAGCATTATTTGATCTCTACAACACTGAAGTGGGATGATTCAAATAGTGAACATATTAAATAATTGCGTATCTTACAAGACGTATGTTTACAACTACACTTAATCCACAAACATACATTATTTTTCAATCTTAAATACTGTGATTCCCAGCCATATCATGTGATTGTTTTACAATAAGAAGAAATGTGCAAAACTGCTTGCACTAAATGACACTTCTTTACTCATAATCATATCACAGTCACATCAAAACTACATATAATTGTATAATATACAAAATATATCCCATTTGTACACAGGAGTTTTCTTTTCTCAAAAATTTAACCTTTTCCTCCACATAAACGCATTTTTACGCATGTGCGATTAGTGTCGATCCAGATCAGCCAGCACATCCGTACCGTCTGACCAGGATCTGAACTGTTCACCCTCAAAATAAAGTTGTGTCTATGGGGGAAAGGGTTAAAGAAGAGAAAACTGCTGGAGCATGTAGTGTTTTATTCATTGCCTTTACATCACACTTATTTATTAGTTAGTACTGCGATCAATGCAGCATTTCATTGCATGGCTTCAGTAGGTTGTTTCTGACCAAGAAGTGAACAGGGCAGATCCTGATCAGACTGCATGCATGTATAGGCTGATCAGGATCTGTGCCGGCTGCACTTCAGATTTAAGCTCTAATCACAGAGTAAAGGGTAAATGAGTTAAACATTTTTTGGTAAACACATTTATAGAACAGTCCTCACATACAAACCTACAAACCTGTACATTATTATTATTACTTAACACAATAGATCTTGCAAACATATAATTTAGTACCACTTCATTTAAGATGTATAGATTTCATGCTAGTTTAGTTGACTCTTGATGCAAACATTCAGTACAATTACAACAGATCTAAGATACATGTATTCTGTGCTAGAACAATGAAAGATCTCAGAAACAGCTCAACAGACATCAATCAGATTTAGCTAAGTTTAACCCTTTACTCTATAGATACGGCTTTTATAGTGTGGGCGAACAGCTTAAATCCAAATCAGATCAGGCAGCACATCTGTTAGTCTGATCAGGATCTATACTGTTTTAGAATCGTAAGGTTATTTCTGACGAAGAGGCTTACAGTTTAAATTCAGATTAGATGACATAGATGTTCTGGCTATCTTAGTCTATGTTGGGCAGAAATGTGATAACACCTGTATATATCGAGTATAGGGTTTAATCTCAGAGGCATGAACGCTAAGCACTAGCTCAAATGCTCTTGCAAACATGTATCAGAAGCTTTCAGTAGTAGCACTATAGACAACAGATCTTCAATGCACACATTTTGTATTAGCACAATAGATATCAGAAACATTCAGTGCTAGCACATTATCCATAGATACATACATTTACCAGTTTTACTTTTACAACAGATACTTAGTGCTTACCTAATAAACGTGATATACATTTATACAAAAATTAGAACATGTACTATGAGTAATTCATGAAATAATCATGTTATATTGCAATCATGAAGTGTAGGAGCAAAGTGAGAGCACTCTCTAAGACGGATGAGTACGAAGACCAAAAAGTCAACATGCTGAACTGATCTTGCCGTTCTCAGAATTCAAGCATACCATTGGTCAGTTCTTATACTCTGCTTAGTTTCATTCAGTTTCAAACAACAATCAGATTGTAAGACTTGAATCCCGATAAAAAAAAACTCAGTTTGGTGACAAGTTTCTAGATTATGATTTGCCAGTTGTTGGTAGTCTTCTCTTAATTTAAACCAATCAGCTGCTTGAGATTGGAAACCCTATGCCCAAGGTTATAAAACTGAGCACGGAAACCAGTCTCAAATCTCAAGCATCTGATTGGCTGAAATGGCAACTGGTCGCCATTTCAGCCAATCAGATGCTTGAGATTTGAGACTGGTTTTCAAACTCAGTTTTATAACTTTCAGCCAATCTGAGTTTTATGATGTTGACCTCTAAGTCCCAGTTTTATGGAAAGTCTAGCTGAGATTTTGTGGTTCATTGACACCTTGGTGATCAAACAAAGATTGAAAATAAAGCACAATTTCTTAAATACTAAACTTTAAAAGGTTCACTATTCTGTGCAGATCACTTTAGATAAAAAGGATTTTTCTAAAAGGTATGCAGCATGAAAAGCCTTCAAAAAGTCTCAAACATCATTATACAATGTCATAATCACTGTACTTAAACACTTTACTCCATATATACGCCTTTATGGTGTGGGTGCACCTTGTTGATCCAAATCAGCCAGCACATCTGTGCTATCTGATCAGAATCTACACTGTTCAATTTTTCATTTATTAGGTTATTTTTTACTAAAATGCAAACAGTGCAGATCCAGATCAGATGGCATGGATGTTCCATCCGATTGGGATCTACACTTGTCCCTCACGTGTAAAACTGCATATATCGATACATGGAGTAAAGAGTTAAATAAATGCTCAATTTTTGGTATTTCAACCAACATAACCAATTCTTGCTTGCTTTGCATAGCTTGTTCATTCAAGCCTTGTTTCAATACATTTTTACAAACTTCTATTCCAATACATATAGATCTGCCTTAATCACAGAAGATTCAGTAGTAAAACATGTCAAATAATGCACATTGTCTTAGGTCGGTTTCACAGAAATAAACAACCACCTCAGTAACATTGTGTTTCAAAAAACAACAACAATTGAAAAACAGTAAATTATCAAATTGCTCTTATGACATATTAAGAGTAAAGTGGAATTTTTAAATTAGTGTTTAAATTTAATGGATGAAAGCATAAATATATAAAATTATAGTAAAATAACATAAAAACAGCAACAAAATTGAGTCTTCAAGGATATAACACAGTTAATACAATTTATCAAGTGTGACTACATAGATCGCCTTGTCATTCTGAGTGGTGTATATTGTAGACATCAAGTACTCGCTTTGCTTCTCGGTGTCCCGTCAACAGGGCTCCGTGGGTAGTCGAGTAGAATGATGGATGAGTTGCTTCCCCTGCAAACTGTATTACGGGCTGAAAATAGAAAAAAAAAAGTTTAGTCGGACACTGTTTGTCATGCTTTAATAACAGACAGGCTTCAAGTCACATGTATTCTTACTGTTCTCCATAGCCTATAAATTAAAACACAAAATTAAGTAGAAGATAATCAACTCCATTACATTCCATTTTGTCTACAGGATGAGTGCTTTCCCTTTGACATCACTATTATATATCGATCTATTTGCACTAAATCGCACTAAAGAATGAATGATCTACTTGTACCAAACAACTTGAAATGTCATCAACGTTTTTTTCTACACTGTTTATGCCTTAACATTAATGATGGATTTTCTAATGAGTAAAAATTCAAGTATTTCATTACAGTTACAGGTTGAATTTTGGTGACAAGCATATTAAGAACCCTTTAAGAGGTGCAGCATTTGTCACGTAGGCAACCACCTGTCCTGTAGGCCAAAATCAGCACACATATCTGTACAATTTGATCAGGGTCTACACTATTTGCTATACAGTTAATACATTATTCTGTAAAACAACAGTATGAACAATGACTGAATTGGCTTAAACTGACAGAAAATAAGGTCTGTTAAATAAGTAAAGGGTTAACCCTTTTTTCCAAGGGTAAGGATTTTATCCCAGTGACCAGTGTATACATGTATCTGAAATAAGGCTGCACATTAATGGAGTCTGATCTGGATCTGCACTGGTCACATTTTGATAAAAAATAAGATAATGAAAATAAACAGTCACAGTAGATCCTGATCAGGCCGCACAGATGTGCCAGATGATATGGATCTACACTGTTCTCCCACACAACTAAAGGCCTCTCATATGGAGTTCAGAGTTAAAAAGATAGAGCCCTGTGTAAAACCTAGAACAACCTCTTCTTACAGCTTTTTCTTAATTAAAAAACTATCTGAGCTCAATCTGATTTCAGGAATCAACAAAAACAAAACAATACAGGGGCAAAGTTCTATAAAAGTGATTGAAATCTACAGTAATGATTAGATTTTCTTTCAGATAATTGGATGAAATCAGTAATCTAATTTCGAAGACCTGCCTAAATGTGATCATGATTACTGTCGGCTTCATGTTTTAGTAAAATTACCAAACACGGTTATTGTGCCACAGCTTTGTACGAGGACAAAATCTGTTCTGGGTGAAATCCCATTGAATTTTGTTAGTTTTTTTACGTAATGTTGAAATATTCTGAAAAGATCCTAGTTTGCCATTAAGTATATAGTTCCTGTTACCACTTTTCTATGCATAGACTAATATTGTATTATAGACAAGCATTACAGATATTTCATGAAAAGAGAATTTGTCAATGTCTTTTAAAGTTCAGTGAAATTATCCAGATTAAGATTTTGTTTCTAATCGTAATTACTTTGATTTTATTAAATTTTAAAGGTTTTTAGTTTTTATGGACTGGCCAAGAAAGGAAAAGTACAGTACAGTAATCTAGGCTCAATTTTCCATGTAGAGCAGGAAGAGATTACAATTCTATGACAAAGGACAAACCACTTGACCAGGATACTGAATCACTTGTCTTACTGGAAACATAACCACAACTTTAACTGTTAATGTGCAAAGATCAGGCCTCAAGGTTATAAACCTGAGCTTAGAAATCAGTCTCAAATCTCAAGCATCTGATTGGCTGAAATGGCAACTGGTCGCCATTTCAGCCAATCAGATGCTTGAGATTTGAGACTGGTTTCCATTCTCAGTTTTATAACCTTGGGATCAGAACTGTGTCACATTTGCAGCTTGTGTAGAAAAAGATCTGCCTCTCACCTGTACAGTCCAAGCTAAATCTACTGTTCATTAAATACATCAATTTGATATATTTCTGTATAACAACACTATACAAAATTTAGGAAAGCCCAGTTCATAACATTAATTCAGCGAGTTAAAGTTGGGGACCGGATGTTAGAAACTTAATCCATAAGTTAATTTTCCAAAGAATTAGGGACATTTGTATGAATTATTTTGAATACCTTATTAAGCCATTAGAAACTTGCTATTATAGCGTACAAATATATAAAATCAAACAGAAGAGATATTATTTTATTTGTAAGAATTTTCATATTCCAAATTTAAGCCTTTGTTAGTAAAACCCAGGATAAAGCATTGAACAAGCAGCCCCTGCTATGCAATAATTTACCATATTTTTAACTCTTTCCTGCATAAATATATACACCTTTATGGCGTGGGCGAAAAATGTAGATCCAAATCAGCCGGCAATGCCGTGCTATCACATCAGATAGGTTATTTCTGACCAAAACATGAACAGTGCAGTGCCCAAGGTTATAAAACTGAGCATGGAAACCAGTCTCAAATCTCAAGCATCTGATTGGCTGAAATGGCGACCAGTCGCCATTTCAGCCAATCAGATGCTTGAGATTTGAGACTGGTTTCCAATCTCAGCTTTATAACCTTGGGCCCTGATCTTGATCAGATGGCACAGATGTACCAGCCAATCTGGTTCTTCACACTTTGCACATGTGATAATAAAAGGTGCATATATGGAGTAAAGGGTTACCCTAATGCCTGAGGATAGAAGTTATGAAGAAATCTGCTTGAAACAATAACAATCTGAAATTATATATACTCAAATCGCCTGATAATTCTCCTGAAATAATGCTATCAGACACCATATTATATGCAAATGACAGTAAATCTATGGGGAAAATGGGAAAATGTCACAAATATATCAAAGACATATTGATATTGTCACATCCAGCTATATTCCAAGGTATGGTAATTGTCAACTAGTGATTGCTAAGTGCACTTTGAATGACCATAATGTGTCTGCTAGGTTGGACATGATATCCAACCATCAGTCATGACTTCCATTGCTCATACAGTCCATTTCCCCAGATCAATATTGCTGCCTCGGGAGTGGAATTCCCCATTCCCTGGGTCTTAACCCTTTCCTCCATAGATACAACTATTGCGTGGGTTAACAGTTTAGATCCAGATCAGCTGGCACATCCATGCCCTCTGATCAGGATCTAAACTGTTCGCTTTTCTATTCATTAGGTTATTTCTGACCAAAATGCAACTAGTGCCGATCCTGATCAGATGGCAAGGATGTGCCGGCTGATCAGGATCTACACTGGTGGCACATGTGTAAAAAGGTGTATATAATTATGGAGGATAGGGTTAAATAGACCATTCACCAGTGCTTGATGTCAAATTTTCTAACATTTCTAATTACCATTGTCCATAATGTAAAAAAATGGCTATAGTTACAAAATTAAGTTGTTTATGATGTCATAAACTTTAAACCTTGGCTTCCATTGCACATTAATGTAGGAAATTCAAACACAATTTTCTTAATAAGTTACTGACTTAAGCAATTAATTCTTTCATTTCAGTTTTAAATCTGATTTTATTTCTAATGACATGATATCCTTTAACAAGTATTCAAATAAACTTTTAAGTACCCCATATGCATACTAATATAAGTTGCAGGAAATAGTTTCAAAGTAGTAATATATTACGGAATCATTATTTTAATAAGGTTCTTCAAAAAATAATGCTCCATGTCTACAGGGATCCTATTTCTCTTGTTATGTATTGTAACACTTGGCAATTTAATAACTCCTGTAATATGATAACAAGTCCAGTATTAAGGTCATGCATAATTTGTTTGTTGTTATACAAAAAAAATGGAATAATATAATAAATCATCCGCTTAGTGTAAAAACTCAATAATAACAATAGAAATGTACTGCATTTATTGAGTTATTGCTCTAAGCTATCCATATATATCACATAGTTGCTTCTCCATAATTAGGAACACCAGGTCAGTGGAATAAATGAATAGCTGACATCTGTAAACCAAAATATGGTGTATTGTACCTGACCATGCCCTGGAATCATTGCCACCACAATGTTCCTGTTATGTGTTCAAACTGTCGCAGTGCTACTTCCCTCATGGTGTAAATGTATGAAACTCTAGAAAAACGGTTACTATAATGACCCTTTGTTCTTACATTTTCAAGCATCTGATTGACCAGTCGCCATTTCTATTTGAGACTGGTTTCCAATTGACTCAGGTCTATGATCTTAGGTTCTTCTGTTGCATTATCATGTGGACAAGTATTTAGCACATTTTGACTCGGTGATCTTGACCGTTTGAGCTCAAGACCTCAAAATTAATAGGGATCATCTTGCCATCAATGGCTTCCCAAACACAAGTTTTGATGGCTGTAGGCACAAATTGTTGCCTTCCAACAAATTGTTATCATTCCAACAAACAATTTTCCACATACAGATGGATAGCACTACAACATAATGTGTCAGACAGTCCCATATTATGACTGGGGAATAAAAATGCTGTTAATTGTTATTAATTTGTACATTATCTGACCCAAATAATGACTGAACTGCTTGAAACTTTCAATCATAATGTCATGTTTCCAGTAATGGAAAATAATATCACATCCTTTGCTGACAATAATTGAGAACCTTTTAAAAATAACACATAATGTTCTGTAAAAAACGGTGCAGTTTGTGATAAAGCCTGCAATAACAAGTAAACAACAGAAAACAACATTACAAAACTAAAAACATTTCTTTAAGCAGATAATGGAGATTCATTAGAAGTAACTGCTTTTACTGTCCTGGGTTTAACCCTAAAAAAGCTTTTTTCACATTAGGCTGGTTTGTAAAAGCCTCACAGAATATTGCACTATAAATTTCTAATTAATTATGTCATTATAATTCTTTGAATGGTATTGTGAATAATATTTATCAAGGTGAAATCAAAATATTAGCCATGCAGAAAACAAATATTACTCACACCAATACAAGACGAGACACTCGAATAATCATAATGTCTGCATAAGCTAATTATCAGAATTCCAGAAAAATAGTATAAAATATTGTAGATTCATTAATAAGGATTAGACTTTTAAATTGAACAAAATTCTATAAAGTTTTCTCAACACAATTCATTAGAACAGACTTGCTTTATTAGCCATTAAGTAATTAACAAGCAGCGAACTGGGCTTCAACCAGACAATCTTTCTTAAAATTTCAGAAGTCCTAGGATCAAGATCTGTATACATCATAGTTTCTTGGTCAGAAATAATTAAATGAATTTATAAGCAAACAGTGAAGATCCAGATTAAAACTGACATTTTAAAATATGTTTTTTTTATTTATGAAATTTACATGTATAACATAGAAAAAAGTATGTGTTTTTATCTGTTCTTGATCATAGGTTGTATTATAGGTTAACATTCAAATGCTTTATGTGATGTCCTTTCATTTTATTTACTGAATTGTTACCATTGAGCTATATTTTTTCCTTTGACAAATACTAAAAAATCTTGTAATAATTTCAACCAATATAATTTATCTTCTTTAAAGATATTTCTTATTTTCCTTAATCCATCAAACCAATCATAAATACTCAACACCATTTTTTATAAGCCAATCATGCTTTATCTTGAAACCCCATGCAAGTCAATCATACTTTATCTTGAATTCCAGTTTCAGAAAATCATTATATTCCATAACACTATAGATTATATAGCGGAAGACTAGAAACAAACATGATCTGTTGAAGGCTCTGTTGGCAAATTTCAATGGAAGTGTACTTTATCCAAATATACTGGTTTTATCTCATGCGCAAACTGTGTAGATCCAGATCAGACAAGGACATCTCTGCTGTCTGATCAAGATCTACACTGTTTGCTTCTTGGTCAGAAATAACCTAAGGAATCTAAAAACAAAAGAGTAGATCCTGATCAGCATAGATGTGCCAGCTAATCTGGGTGTACAATGTTTGCCCATGGATAACAGCCATATCCATACAGTAAACTTAATAGGGTTAACTATGTCTTTAAATAAAGACATAACAAGATAGCATTACAGTGTCATATCTCTTCTCCCCCATTCAATTCTTCCTGTTTTGATATGAAATATGAAACAACCTTGAATAAAAGTCTAGCTGTATACAATACATAAAACATAAAGAATATTTCACAATAAACTATGCACAACTGACACACTGCCTATTTAAATTTGACAACTCCTGTATATCAAGAGTATAGAATTAATAGATGAGAATTAATTCATGATCTGGAAACATGACAATTGCATTGGACATACAATGATGCACAATGCAAAATTTGGCCTTGAACTTTAGGTATGATGCACAAGTCTAACCTTGGCATGTAAGCACTTAATGGTTTGTTTTGTATGGACAAACACATGGCATTTCCAAATGTCACAGAGTGGGAGTTTATGGATCAGCAAATTTGCTGGTAAATGTCTGGAAGCTGGCTGATACCCAGACAGTAAAAGTAATAAGTATTCAGAAGGTTATTAAAAATAAGGTGAAAGCATCAAATCATATAGAAACAGTGAACGGTGAACAGGCAACATTTCTCTTTCTAAATGGCTCAATTATATAATGAACCAAATAATAGAAACACTACTTCCGGTTTTCACTTTGTATAGGACTAAAATGACTCCACTGAAATGTTGCCAATGGAAAAAATATGCAACAAAGGATGCTGTTTCCTGTTAACAATTCTTTTCAATTCTGTCAAAATTTGCTTTCCAATCCAAAACATACATGTGCAAAATGTCTAAAGTTGCAAGTTGGATCCAAAAATTCTCTACAATTCTTGAAACAGGAGAACTTACCCCTTCCCTCCATATATACACATTTTTACGCATGTGCGAACAGTGTAGATCCAGATCAGCCCGCACATCCGTGATCAGGATCTGCACTGGTCGCATTTTGGCCCGAAATAACCTAATGAATAAAACAGCTAACAGTTTGGATCCTGTTCAGATGGAATAGATGTGCCGGCTGATCTGGATCTACACTGTTCGCCCATACAATAAAGGTGTATCTATGGAGGAAAGGGTTATTGAAATATTGAGCTGTTTCCTTTAAATGTAAATACTGTATTCATTTTTATTGTTTCTTTTATCAGTAATTAGAAACTACCTTTTCAATAGCTTCTCTGAGAATTATAATCATCATTCTGTAGTGTAGTCTTGCTGTAAACTTCTATACATGTGATCAGAAAATGACATATTCCTATCCCAAACAATTTTTGTTTCAATTTTTTTATTTTCCTCTGTGGAAATTTTCTCTGACATACCATTCAAGCAATGATTCAAAGGGGACTGTATCAGTCATTCAATGTCTCATAATGTCAGAAATCTCTTGAAATATTAGTTTTCACATCCTGTCCCAGAGAGTGTTATGCAAAGACAGCCATAATCATCTCCTTTGAAAGATTTTTGTATATTTAAATGTTTTTTGGGGGGTGTTGGTTGTCCAAGATGGCTTTTGACCTAGTTTTTCAACCAGTGATGTAAATAATAATTTAAAACTTGTATAATTTACAACACTTCATTGTTTGAAAAACAAGGTCAAAAACCAGCCTAGAAAGCTATTTAATACAGAAAAAATGGTAATGACTAGGTTGTTCATAAACTCATTGCAACATCCTGAAAACATGCACCGGGAGACTTCTGGCCAGGTTTCATCAAATTTTCTTAAATTCCTACATGATTTGAATCATACAGTTGAATTGTGGGAATGTCATTACTGCAAACTTACAGGCACAAATATTTGGGAGGAAAGCTTAATAATTTTGATTTAATGTCTAGTTGGTTATCAAAATGCCAGTAATGAAGAGTAAAAAAAAGTTTGAAACACCCACCCACCATTCTGTGGATGTAAATAAGCAACTTTGTAATTATGCTATATTTGGAAAAAGTAAATAACAGTGTAATTGTAATGCTAAATCTGGTGGGAGCAGATTAGCTGAAATTGCTGTAGTATAAGTTTCCAGAAATAAGAAACTCCCTCAATGACAAAAGGCTGATTAATTTCATTCCTGCCAGTAAAATCATTGTAAAATAACTGTTTTGTCTGCAGACTTGGTGATCAAATTTTGTGACGTCATGTAATTCTGCAGGGAGAACAGAGTGATACTGTTTCAGACATCAATCACTGATTGCATGTGAAATCAACTTCTTGCTATTATTAAGGAAGACAAGAAGCCAGTACTGACAATATTATGACAGATATTGGAAGAAAAATTAGGAAACATAGCTCTTAAAAATGACTTTTTCCAACTTCACTATGCCAATAAAATGACTGAATTGCACTGTCATTACACTGAATACATTTCATTTTCTAAGTTAACATTATAAGTATACAGAGACAAAATAGACCAAAAATACTGGAGAATGATATGAATTTGATAAAGTCAATTATAACTGAATGATGCTTTATTTTGACTGCAACAGGCATAACTATCAGAGAATAATATGTTGATGTAATAAGTAAAGTAAATCTTGTGACACCTCTGAAGCCAGACATTCAACCTGTTTTAAAGTTACCAAAACAAACACTGACTTTTTTCATGCATCAAAGAAACATGGATGTGAAATAAATAATTAAGAGTTATGGGTGTTGATCATTTGTGTAAGTCTAAAAGCAGTTTTAGGTTTAAAGTAGGGACAAAACTCTGACATTAAACCATCAAGAGTTATTGGACATGGGATGTTTGGATGAGAAGAGAATCAATTTGAACCACTTAAAAGGTGTTAAAATTATTTGACAGTGTTGATGAAAATGTAATTCATCAACTATGGACAGTAACATAAGATTCTCTTTTCAATCCAGCTCAAAGTTTTATTATTCATGCTGTGATGATAACATTGCAGTATTTTTGCATGTGTTTGGCACAGTCACCTTTTGCTATTAAGGTTGTATAATAAATCATGCTGTGTCAAGGTTAAACATTCTATTTATGTAAACTTAATTAATGTTGTTAATTATTGGAGGGAGGCTAATTAATTCTGTAGGGGTAATTATAACATGTTGGCGCATAAAATTCTTGTTTTAAACAATGGTGCATTAGTGTTTTGTAAACAGACACGTATGTTCAGAGCAATTTCATGAAAAACTTGCATTTTTCATGTATTTTTCTCCCATTCATTAAAAAAAAACACAACATCTTTCACATAATTACAATGTACTTTGATGTAAATGTTATATTTACATATAGGCAGTTGTATTACTATTGTGACAGGTCTTACATCTATAACATTATACATCTGGAAATCATACATCTTATAGTTAGCCTGAAAGATCATCTAGGAATATAATCATATTGTTAAGAAAACAGGAACTTAGGCGTAAAGGTCGTTTCTGCAAAGTCTCTCTAGTGGGCCCTTAAAAGAGAGAAATAACTGTATGATTCACATGAACACCTTTATAAACTTTAATCTGATCCCTTTGTTCAGCATTTGTAGCTTTTCATCTGAATCATTTGTTTTTGTGATCGGCACATATTGACAAGCTTTCTTCCTCTGTTGGAACCCACAAACTTTTTGGCATCAAGAATGTGGGTTTCTATTTGTTCCAAACATTTAACATGCCCTGATAGATCTTGAGTGACAAAATGTCACAAATAGTGTTGAAATCATGCTGATAATAAGGAAGAACAATATTCATCTTTAAACAGGTGTCAAAATTTTTTTATTTTTGCATACTTTTTAAATCTGAGAACTGTTTCAAATGTGGTTATACAGGACTAAACAAGTGATATTTCCTGTCAGGCTGCAGGCCAAAATACGTTGTTTGTTTAACAGTAACCATTTTTTTGTCAATTAGTTTTTCAAATGGCAGTTAAAAACTATTCTTACCAAACCAATGACAAACTTTACCACAAAATGCACTAAGTGCATACAATTAAATTTCATATTATGTACAACATCATATTCAGTGTTGCTTATCACTGAATTTTAAACAAATGCATATATAATGGCAAAGCAAAACATCTGTGCAGGGTGTAGGGTCAGTGTCATATCACTTTTCAGAACATACAGAGCACTTCAGTCTGCAAACCTACTAACAGAATTATAAGATTACAGTGATGGTTTTCTATAGTTACTTATCACATCCAGTATCTATACATTTCTTTGGCATTCCACTCTACTAGAATTCTTGGAACTTGATTGTTTCTCACTCAATTGAATCTTGGCACTTGTCTCACAGAGTTCTGATTTTGTTTACAATTCTATTTTGCAAAGGAAAACAGCACATTAATCCTTCGTGAGCTCTTTCCCCCTAATGGACCAGTGCTGAAGATGATAAAACTGACCAGTCACCATTTCAGCCAATCAGATCCTTGAGATTAGAGACTGGTTTCCATTCGCAGTTTTAAAATCTTGGGGCCAGCTCTTGTAAAGCCAGCTGGAGTCTCGGTCTGTTACAAATCATCAAAAATTGATCTTTAAACAATTTTACACAAACTTAATGGCAACCTCCCCCCCCCCCCCCCAGTGGATATGTTGATTCAGGTACATACATTGGAAACTTGTGTTCAGTACAGGATTCTTCAGTATAGCATTATTTCTCAGGGACCACTCAATAATAAGCAGCTGTCGGCAGCAAAAAATCTTCCTGGAAGTGTCTCCATGATTACAACAGCTTGAGCTATGTAAAAACAACACAGCACAAGACAACTGTTGCTGTAAATCAAACAACAGTCTTGATTTACATCTTTAAGGGCTTAGCACATTTGTCACAGTTGTGACCAGTGTAGACATAGATCAGCCTCCATACCCGAACAGCCTTGTCAGAGTCTACACTGTAAACCATTCAGTTTATAAATTAAGTCGATCAATGTCTATAAAACACCCAAAAGAACAATAAAGGGAATGAATGGTGAGTCCTAAAACACTTTAATTCAGAAGGTAAACCCTTTCCTCCATAGACACACCTTTATTGCCTGGGCGAACAGTGTAGATCCAGATCAGCCGGCACATCCATGCTGTCTGATTAGGATCTGCACTGTTCTCTTTTGTTTTATTTGTTAGGTTATTTCTGACAAAAATGCGACCAGTGCAGATCCTAATCAGACGGCACAGATGTGCCAGCTGATCTGGATCCTCACTGGTAGCACATGTGTAAAAATGCGTATATATGGAGGAAAGGGTTAAGGGTTAAAACTGGTGATCATCAAGAAGACAGTAAAAGAGCAATATAATAAACGTCAGTATATGTTCGTTTTCCTTTTTTTCTTACAAAAATTATATGAATTTTAAACATTATCGGATAGTGTTTCACAGAAATACTCAATGATTAAATTTCTGTGTCAGGAATTTCATTCAGTAAACTGCCTTTGGCACAATTACAAATAATGAATTACATAATTTGCTTTTCTAAATACTCTTTCATTACTAGTTACTATCAATAACTAGAATGTTGTGTTCCGCGGAACACATGTGTCGCCTGCATGGAAATAGTTGAAACGTGGGCCTATGTTTAATCATATAATTATAATAAAAATTTTTTATTTAAGTTGATTTCAATACTACATCACTGAACACATGTGTCATCTAAAATGCATTTAAAGGGGAATAACTGAAACCCGAGTTATCATATTCAAAAATTGGTTTGTAAATGCAGACTTTCTGCAATCACCGAACTGTGATTACGGATAAAGCTGTGTTGCACAAAAATAAGTAGTGCACGACTCTTTTCGTCACAGATGGCATTTATCATGCTGATGATATATTCTAAGTATGAAGTGAATAGGACAAGTACTTTCAAAGTTATAGGCAACATTAAGTTTCAGGTTAAAGTTGCATTGGAAAGGGGCATAACTCAAAAAATATTGAAACTGGAGTTATCATTCTTGTTGTCATAGATGGCATTGTTCATGCTGATGATATATTCCAAGTATGAAGTGAATAGGACAAGTACTTTCAAAGTTATAGGCAACATTAAGTTTCAGGTAAAAGTTGCATTGGAAAGGGGCATAACTAAAAAAATATTGAAACTGGAGTTATCATTCTTGTCATCACAGATGGCATTGTTCATGCTGATGATATATTCCAAGTATGAAGTGAATAGGGCAAGTACTTTCAAAGTTATAGGCAACATTAAGTTTCAGGTTAAAGTTGCATTGGAAAGGGGCATAACTCAAAAAATATTATAACCGGAGTTATCATTCTTGTCGTCACAGATGGTTTAAGTGAAAAGGATAGGTTCTTTCACAGTTATAGGCAACATTAAGTTTCATGTTAAAGTGGTACTTGAAAGGGGCATAACTCAAAACATATTGGAACTGGAGTTATCATTCTTGTTGGCACAGATGGGGTTGTTTATGCTGATGATATATTTTAAGTATGAAGTGAATAGGACAAATTCTTTCAAAGTTATAGGCGACATTAAGTTTCATGTTAAAATTACATTTGAAAGGGGCATAACTCATAAAATAGTGAGAGGAGTTATTGTTCTTGTTGTCACTGATTGCTTTGTTCATGCTGATGATACATTCCAAGTATGAAGTGAATAGGACAAGAACTTTCAAAGTTATAGGCAACATTAAGTTTCATGTTAAAGTTGCATTTGAAAGGGGCATAACTCATAAAATAGTGATAGAGGAGCTATCGTTCTTGTTGTCACGAATCGCTGTGTTCATGCTGATGATATATTCAAAGTCTGAAGTGAATAGGACAAGTACTTTCAAAGTTATAGGTCACATTAAGTTTCATGTTAAAGTTGCATTTGAAAGGGGCATAACTCATAAAATAGTGAAAGAGGAGTTATCGTTCTTGTTGTCACGGATCGCTGTGTTCATGCTGATGATATATTCCAAGTATGAAGTGAATAGGACAAGTACTTTCAAAGTTATAGGCCACATTAAGTTTCATGTTAAAGCTTGGGGACTACCGGACGACGACGCCGCCGCCGACGACGACGACGCCGACGGACAATAGGATCCCTATGTGTCTACCTGCTACCGCAGGCGACACAAAAATGATAGTGCCTCTAGCTGGGAGCAAACCCTCACCATCATAATGACAGCGCCTAGCCCTGCAATTCCTGTGACGCAACCGATTGAGCTAACCGGGACAACCCAAAAAAAAGGTTGATCGGATAGCCCTGATATACGTAACAATCACTGCATGACATCGGTATTGGGTTAATTTACTGATAACAGTACTGACTATATGTACGGGGAGACTTTTTACGGCCACCACACTGCACAAATAGCGCTACTGTGAATTTCAAATGATAGTGCCTCTAGTGTTTAACCAAATTAACTACCAAATGAAAAGACATGTTGATTTTGAGACCGAAAGACCTGTGAAGCCCTATTCACTATTTAAGTCACATCTGCCAAAAGTTCAGACTCGTCAAGGTCTATACTGCTGGCTTTTTAAAACACCAGCCTTTGAACAACAATGGAGTGACAGAAATATTAAACTGGAGTCCAGCACATGTTCCCTTTGTTTTTTTTGCAATCTGTTATTTGTTGCTTTTTGTGATATGTATTAATCTTTTTTTAAACTCATTTATCAAGTTATGGCCATGACCCATGAGAACAGCCCCACTCCATGAACTCTTAAAATACTTACACAAGCTTTTAAATTACAGGGAAATGTCGGCTAAAAATGTAAATAGGAGATAAATAAATAAAACTGTTTGTAGCAACCTAAACATGCTTGCACCATATATCACTTCTGTTGCAATCTCTTTAAATAGGAAGTAAATTTCCATTGTGTTCCAATTTTTGCACTGCTCACAAACATACTTGAAATCCATCGATAAATGTGATTTCTCGCACATTGCTTCACAGTCTTATTCCAAAATGGTTGCGACAAAAACCATCGGCAACAACTCTTTTCAATTTCCTCCATAAATATGCCTTTAATCTCTTTGCTAACAGCGTAGATCCAGATCAGCTTGCACATTTGTGCTGTCTGATCAGGATCTACTCTTTTTGCTTTTTGGTCAGAAATAACCTATTAATTTAAATCAAAAGAAAACAGTGCAGATCCTGATCAGATGGCACAGATGTGTTGATCTACACTGTTGACAGAAGCCATCAAGGAGTATATAATGAAGTGAAGGGTAAAGACATCTAAGGGGAAAAGGGGTAGGTGCACCTGCACCGGTCACCCTTCTTTGAAAGCACTGTGATGTGAAGATTTTACAATAATATTTCATCTAAAATTCTGGGTCACACAGACACACATGGAAACCTCTGGAAAAGATAAGACCTTGCCAGAACCTACAAAGGTTAAAGATGAGGAATTTTGGCCATCAATACTGCCTTTTATCAGAAAGATTGACTGCATTTTCATCTTTACTGTAAGTCATTATCACACCATTTCAAACCTTCTGACCTGTGGTTACAGCTTACATCCCATGTGCAACAAACGGTTGCATATCCATATAGTCAGGTCAGTCTACACTGTTATCTTTAAGCCTTTTAGATTCATTAACCCTTTCTGCTGTATATATGCATTTTTAAGCATGTGGGACCAGTGTAGTTCCAGATCAGCCGGCACATCCGCGCCATCTGATCAGGATCTGCACTGTTTGCTCTTTGGTCAGAAATACCCTAATAAATCAAAAGGTGAACAGTGCAGATCATGATCAGATGGCACGGATGTGCTGGCTAATCTGGATCTACACTGTTTGCCCATGCATTACAGGTGTGTTTATAGAGGAAAGGGTTAAGGGAACAGTGTAGATCCTGAACAGAACATGGGATACAAGCTGTATTTTGATAATTGGAGAAAGGGGTAAAGGATCGTTTATATAATAAGAGGATTATCTTGATGTTTCCTTGGGATTCAACCAGTACAGACCCTGTGGTGATGTGACACATTGTAAAATAATGTCTTCAAATACTGCTGAGCAGTTAACATTGCCTCTACATGCATAATGCACACAGTTTAAAGATCTTCTTACAGAGCAGTCCCTAATCTTGGACATTGACCCAACCATCAAAGCCAAATAAGCTGGTTATCATCCAAGACCTTGTATGCTGCCAACAAGTGACCATATTCAATGAAGACATTGTTTCACTGGGAATAACTCAACACTCCTTGATTGACCTCGAACCACCTAATCATCTTGGCCCACCTCAATCGATCAACAGGGCTATACTGAAAGGGAGAGGGATGCTATGGCCCCCTCCTATCTCTGATGACATTTATTTTTGAATAAATATACTTGTTTCTTTTCATGGCTTCCTAGGGAGAGATTTGTGGTGATTTTTTTGCTTCTGTTTCCTGAACAAGTTCTTTGTTACACCAATTTTCCTGTGATTAGCCCAGTTTTAAAAGTATTCAGACCTCCCTGGTTTAACTGCACCTTAACTACCTAGGTGATTGTCAACTTTTTTATTAATTGATTATTTATTGATTAGAAATAACCTTCTGCATTAATTTTATGCAAACTGGTAACAAAATGCAATGACTGGTCGCCATTTCAGCCAATCATGCTTGAGATTCGAGACTGGTTTCTAATCTCAGTTTTATAATATTCAGCACAGGTAAGATTACTCTGTACACAAATTACCAGGCACCTATGTTGACAGATAATTCTATTAATGTAGCAAGATGTCATCAACAGACCTCACAATCCCATCAAACTGTCTGACAAGAACAGAGCTATAAATAAAACAAGAGGACCATGATGGCACTAAATTGCCCACCTCAATATATTTATACCAAAAAAAATATCAATCCCAAGCCAATTAGCTTCAGAAAAAATTAAATCAAGCAACATTATAATAGCAAGAGAAAAAAACATATTGGAAATATAAAATAATATGGCTAGCAAAAGCTTGGTAGAGGGGCACCTGAAGAACATTCTGATAAAACTATTTTTTGAAATTGGTGTTTTGAAGGTTTTCAAGTGTTCCCTTTAGACATACAGAAACAATTAAACCCTGAAACTTGGTTGTCTGATTTTTAATGAAACAATATGGCTTGAACAATTTTGGTAGTGTCACCCAAAAAAAATCCTATAAAATATTTTCCAATTCTGGCTGGCAGTTTACAAGGAGATTTTTTAAAATATTTTACTAGGGAAGGGTTGAGCCCAGGGTCATGATTTGAACAATTATAGAAGTGGCCCATTAAATGACACTGGCTTAAAACAATATTCAATTAAAACCTATCCAGTGGTTTCAGAGATGTTGTAAATAACAAACTGTTGACAATACTGTCAAAATGGCTAACCACTAGCCTTTGGCTCAGGTGAGCTAACAAGGATTAAATACAGTTACAAAACCAAAACATGGTTAACCAGCAAAACAAGGCTTTCAGTAGTTAAATATCCTTCAACTTTTTAAAGGAAAAAAAATTGCCTTGATGAAGAGTCTATAAACATGCTCCACTTTGATCAGACTTCTTAATTTCTTCACAGATCATTTTGTCGGAATAGTCACCACTGCACCCCTTACATCAGATAATTGGTTTTAGATGTGTGGGACAGTTTGGACAACTTCGTACAACACATCAAAGAGACCAGGATTCAAACTACTTCTAAAACAACTACTTCTATAAGAAGTTATGATATCACATCTTTTAACAAGTGAAACAAGTGGGTGTAAAAGTGGTTTCAAACTGCATTAAGTGTAATCCAGCAGATTTTTGTTGGAACTGTAAACAACCCATGATCTTATTAATTGCCCCATTGTTGGACTTGGCTTCTTTTACAGCCTTCATACCACAGACATTAGAAAAACATCATTAACATCATTCTATCAATAAAGAAGAGCAAATATAAACACTTCTAGGACTACTTCTATTATTGGCAGTAATAACAATGGATTAGTTTCAGAAAATCTCGGTCATTGTAATTATCCAAGAACAGGTGCATTAACAGCCTAACAACCTTAAATATCCCAGCAACAGACAAAATCTGTGTTAGCTGCAACCAGTATCTTTGCAACGTTTGAGGACTGCATGATAGTCAGTGCATCAGCTTGCAATTTAATTAAATTGCCTGTGCATGATTTAACATTTCAATAACAGTGTACAGAGAAAAAATTTGTTTAACTTCCTGCATGCAAATCTAATTCAGGAACCTAATGCTGTTATTTAAACAGAAAGAAATATTTGTTTATTTCTCTTAAAACCTTTTCTCCTCCATACTCTGTTAATGCTGCACAGGTTATAGAACTTGTTACTCTATATACACGCCTTTTATCGCAATGTCAAACAGTGTAGATCGAGATCAACCTGCACAACTGTGCTGTCTGATCAGGATCTGGACTGTTTGCTTTCAGTCATTAGGTTATTTCTGACAAAGAAGCAAACAGTGTAGATCTTGATGATGGCACAATGTGCTGGCTGATCTGGATCTACACTGTTCACTCATGCCATAAAGGTGTATCTATAGAGTAAAGGGTTAACTAAGAGCACTGCCTGCAGGATCCTGATGCTCATCTGTTAAGTATATTATATTAAGATTAACAGATAATATACGGTCAACAGGTGTGAAACCTATGGCAGTAATAACACTTAATATCAGTGTAAATACTTAATGAAGTCAACACTAGCTATAATAAGTATCAAAGCTGTAGCTTTAATGGATACCAAACAGTTTAAATGTATACCGAGATATGTGAACCTGAACAAATAACTTAACCCTAATTCATAACTATGACAAAATGCATTAAAGAGTTATGAAACATAACAACAATGTATAACTTGAAGTGATCTTGTGATCAGTACTGGTACTGCAGTCTACACCAAAGGTTGAGCAGACCCACTGACAGAACAAAGACTAGTCCTTATTTGAACCAAGAACTGATAATGTCATAATTTAAAATCTGACTTGGAGATAAACATACCAGGAAATAAAATTGGTCAAGTTCAATTTTCTGTCTTGCTAAAGAATTAACAATAGTAAAAATATTTTTCAACAAGTTTAAATCTTTATTGAATCTTAACTGTCGCTCATAAAAACAACCACAGAACCTCCTCCTGATATCTAGATGAATAACCATAGCACTGACTTGTAAAATAAACTGTTTGGAGACAAGTGAGTGATTAAGCATGGAAATTGACTCCCTTCTTGGAACAATTCTGCATAAACAATGGATTGGGTTAAGAAAACGAATGCTCTGTGACACACGTAATTATGTAATATGGGAGAAAATTGTCTCCGAAATGCAGATCAGCTTGTGACAACCATTTCTCAAGAGAAACCATAGATAATATTGTTTATAAACTGTGAGGATATCCCTGGCTAGACACTGTCAGTCATGAAGACAATGCAGAGCATCAGTCAGTAGATCAATGGACTTTTTCTAGTTCCATGACCAGAAACTATATGCATTCAACTACTTATCTTTCTTGTTTGTAACACAACCTTGCCGCTCAATAAATGCAGTAGTGAGTAACCAGTAAAGCACAGAGACCCGGTAAAAAACATGGACTTAAGCAGGGTTTTCAAAACATTTGAAAAGCAGAGATTAAATGACATCATTTGCTACTTACATAATTGCTTCATTAACATTTTTTGCATACCTAGTGCCAAAAATAACAGCCCACATTTAAAATGTCATAATAATATCTTTCAAGTTTTTGAGCAAATTTCCTAAATTTGTCTCGATCTAAAAGACACCATGATCAGATTAAGGAGGAGTCAAAAGTAGAAAAATCATAAAAATGCTTCATACTACATGTAAATCACTGCTTTAGACATAGTAATGCTACATAAAAGTTCTTGGCATAGTTCTGAATAACAATGGATTTTTCTAAGAATGAAATGTTCAGTGAATCACGTAATGCAGCAGAAACGGAGTAGTGAAAATGTCTCCCAATGACAGATCAGCTCCCGACAATGTTAGAGAAACCATAGATTACTTTTATATAATCCCTAAAGAGCTTCTAGATCACAGACAATGTCAATCAGAGACATGAATGACTAAGCTGACATTAACCCATGCCTCCATATTTGCCTTTAGGGCATGGGCAAACAGTGTAGATACGTGCCGTCTGGTCAGGATCTACAAGGTTGGCTTTATGATTCATTAAGTATTTCTGACCAAAAAGCAAACAGTGAAGATCCTGATCAGATGGCATGGATGTATGAGCTGAGGTTTACAATGGTCATGTATGTGATAAAACTCCTATTAATGGAATAAAGGGTGAACCATCCAGTATTGGCATAGATTAGCCTACAACATCAATAACACTACATGATGTTAAGTCTGCTTGCTAGTAAGCAAGTATGTGATTCAAGAAGGATAGGAAGATTTTAGAAGTTAAAGCATCTACCCAGACACAAAGGCTGATTTTCTTCCCAGACACAAAGGCTGATTTTCTTCCCAGACACAAAGGCTGATTTTCTTCGGAGTCCAACTTGATTGCAGCTATTCAGTTAATGTAGGCAAGTTTAAGATTGTGAAAGTAACAATGCTAAATGGATGGAGACAGAAGTTCAGGTTATACGAGTGGCAATCCTGATTTGTTGGACACAGGGTTGGACAATGACCACTAAGTTCAATAAAGTGCACTAAAGGACTACTAGGTCAGAATCCAGACATGCAGTTGGATCTTGGCCTTTACTCTCTGAATCAAACTAAGACATTAAATTTTCAATCATCTTATCATTGTTCAAGCATTTTTTACCAAACAGATTCACTGATTTTATTCCCTGAAAAGTCAGCCATGACACTTATCACTCTGTAGGGATGTGCACTGTCTGATATGAATCTACATAGGTTGTTAATGTGACAAATGTGCAGCACTTCAGGTGTTTTCTCCCCAACTGATTTACAGATTTTATTCAGTGAAGAGCAATGACACTAATTAGACTGGCTGATATAGATCTACACTGGTTATAAATGTGACAAACGTTGCAGCACTTGGTGACCTTTTGTATCTGAAGAAGCAAATGTAAGAATTCATCAGAGGTTTATTTAAATCAGCTTTGAAACAGCAGCATTTAGGACCAACTAAACCGGACCAACTAAACCTGATTTTTCTGTATTTATAAACTTTGTATAGCAGTACATGTACTTCAAATTGTCAACAGTGCAGGTGGCTAGTTCTTTAAATATTTTCTTGTCATTGTAACTATGGAATATATGGGACAAGACCATAAGCCATTTAGCATTATGAACTTCAGAAGAAATGAATAATTGTTCACTTTTCCATGAATTGTATGTCATTAGGATATATTTGTAAGAGGTTTTGTTATTAAACCAATATTGTTCAAAATACTTATTAAGAAAAACCTTGCTTAAGGAAAACCTTTTATTATTAAATTCCATAGACTGTAAATTTAAGTGGTTTCAAAGCTTTAAGAAAACACCTGTTTCCTTGAATTAACTTCAAACATTTTAAGGGGAAATCATTAAAAACTATCTTTATTATAAACATATATGCAAAACCATTTATTTTCCCTGAAGAGGGATCTTATTTCACCACCGCAAACTGAGACTCAGATGACAAACTTTTTTAAAATTGTGACAAAGTCTCGAGTGTGTCAAAAAAGCTGTCAGCCTAAACCATCCAATCATCAGTTTGTTTGTTGTGTTGCAAACATGGCTGAACATTATGTAAACTGTATCGAAAATTATCTTTCATGAACAGGTCACCTAAAAGTTTAGTAAAGACATTTTCATTTTTCCCTTGAAAAACATTATTTTGACCATCTAAATTGTTTAAGACTGCTATTTTTCAAACCAAGCAGGCCATCTGGATCAACTATTGCAAATGGGATATAAGCTGTATCAACAAAGTAAACTGATTAAGTGGCACCCCAAAACCTCAACCGCTTATTCACTGTGTAATGATCTAGCCAAGTATACTCCATATAATGGGTTTTATCCACTAGCGAGGTGTACAACGAGATCAGCTTGTACATCTGTGCCATCAGATCTGTATCCACATTGCTCTCTGTTTGATTCATTTGGTTTTTTCTGAACAAAAAAATTACTGTGCAGATGCTGATCAGATGGTGCTGATGTGACCGCTAATCTGGATCTTCCCTGATAGCACAGGTGATAAAACCCGTATGTATGAGGAGTAAAGGGTAAGAGCAGGTTACTATGGATATTTCAAGCTCACCTGGCCATTGCTATCAGTGACTGGTTCCCCTAGTACTTCCACATCATTTACCGAGGCACCAACCTGGATGTAGCAGTATGAACCCCTTGTCGTCTTGCTGTTACCCCAGCGGGTCCTGAAAACATACAAAACAACTTTAACTTGACATTCAAACCTTTTGCCATTTTAAAGGTACAATTAATCATTATGCCAAAAAAGAATGGTCAGCATCTCTATAAATCTACATTGGTCTCGAAATTGAGCAAATGCATTCATTGTTAAGGTTTTTTTTTTAGAAAATGTTAAAACTGAATTGTAAATATTGTTGATCCTGATGAAACTGCTTCAATAAGCAGACAGATCTAGATCAACCATGGTTGAAAAGTGACAAATGCTGAATGAAGTGATCTTATGGAATGGATAGAGGTTTTCCTAAAAATTTGACTATTTATTGATAAATAAGAAAACAATGAGCTGAGAACACAACCAGTTTGAATGGTATACATATCAGATCATGCCATGTCCCTAGTACCAGTGATTGCCTGAACATCCTACAGTAAATACTTAATGTGATAACTATTGATTTGATCAATCAAACTTTCTGTATTGAAAACACAACCAACAGTGATGCTCTGTGCCTGGGATGGTGGATTTGTTTGTATTTAAGTATTGTTTGTAGATACAACAGGGACACTATGAGAAGGTTTAAATAATGCTAGTTTTGAGCATATTATGCTTATATAAATCCTGAGCAAAAATGTGTGAATTTATGCCAATGCAAAAAATAATGGCCTTAACTTTTGTCGACCCACCTATAAAAGTGGAACCACATTTTTATTAAAGATAAATAATTACAATTACTTGAAAATAAATTAATTTTCTTTCAAACTGTTTTTATATTCCGAAGAAAATTCAAATGAAACAATGCACTGTGAGTTCAAGTCACTTCTGACCTTCCACTAAGACTTATCCATGAAAGTAGAGTATAAGAAACATGGTTTGGAATCCCTCCAACGGCTGCAAGAAAATAACTGATATGTCTGTCTATTTACAAGGAGATTCCAAGAACATTGTTGTTCAATTTTCCAGGCTAGAAAATGGTGCTAACAAAATCATATGATCATATCATTAGAAATATAACAAGAAATATCTTTACAAAAGATAAATGGTCAGGTCACTGTATGAAAAAATAATGTGATAAAGCAGTAGCAGTTTAGAATAGATCACAGAGCTTGATTTGAAATGGATTTGGTGGAAACAACAAAAAAACATATTTATGTAACAAAGCAAAATGATTTGTCTATGTATTATATGACAAAATATATCACTCCTCTTTTACTAGGAATTGAAACTAGGTTCTCCATGTGTTATGTGCGCGTGCATGTACAACAAATCAAGTTGGAAATTATTTACTAAAATATAACCATTAAAACCACAAATGCCTAGCCACTAAAGGGAAGTAATTTCTGAGAGAAGTTTGCATTTATGTTGTTTCAAACTGTGTGTAAAGAAAATGTTTCAGTGATCATCAACAATAGCATACTAGATGCCTCTCTTCTGAAGATAGACACCAATCGAAAAAAATTATTTGAATTTCTTGCTGCATAATAATTTAAATCGTATATTTTTTACAACCATTCATTGGTTGAAAACTAGGTCAAAAGCCAGGTTAGACAGCTAATGCCAAAAAAAAAAAGTCATCCTAAAACAATGGAGTTTTTCAGGTTAATTAATAATTTATGTTCCTATGTTAATTCTTATGGTACAGACACCCATTCAAGTAAATATATAAAGGTAAGCAATGGAAAATAACTGCTATGGTTTCTCAGATGGCACCAAACCTCTGAACAATTCATTACAATTGGTTATAAATCTCTTTAAAGAAAGACAAGAGAAAGAATTGCAAGTGTTCAATTAATCAACTTGGGAATAAAAAGGTTGCATGCAGACAAAGACAAAAATAGCGAACACAAAGCAGTACCAGTAAGTTTAATTAAATAATCTTAATGCAGTGTAGACAAACTTCACCTGAACTGGCAGAGCAAGTTCACAATACTAATCTTCTAAGTACAACTAGTTCAATTAACCATGTCCTCCATATGCATTATTCCCCTTTTTGCTGTGGGTGAACAGTGTAGATCCAGATCAGCAGGAGTAAAGGGTTAAAAGAGGAAGGCAAGATAGGTCCTTCACACTCACTGACAATATTTGTTCAAAAACAGCTAACATACAATGGTTTACAGGCATGCCTGCTATAAGGTCAAAAAGTGTAGATAAATTTTGTGCATGATTTGAGTCTACATAGTTTACGCCTGTAAAGTTGTGGTCTGGTTTCATTAAAAAAAACAAAAAAAAAACAAGAGGGTCCTATGGGTCGCTCACCTGTCAATAACTGCTCAATGGTTGCAAGAGTTGTGTGCAAGTTTGGTAAAATCAAGTAAAA
Organism: Corbicula japonica; assembly: GCA_038501625.1. NCBI lineage: Eukaryota > Metazoa > Mollusca > Bivalvia > Venerida > Cyrenidae > Corbicula > Corbicula japonica. The sequence goes on along the minus strand of JAZAYU010000029.1, from coordinate 5,558,146 downwards.
AAATAAAGCTGCTATTGTGGAGAAAAGGTCAAAATAGCTTACTTTGGCTCTTTCAAGGGCAATAACTCTGGAACCCATTATGGATCAAGAAAGGAACCGAGATCTTATAGTAACTCAAGTATGTACAAGTCTAATTAAATCAAATAAAAAATGAAGCAGATATTGTGCAGACAAGGTCTAAATAGTTAATTTCGGCAATTTCAGGGGCTATACTTTGGAACCCATAATGCAATATGGCAATTTCAAGAAAGAAAACGAGATCTGATGAAAGTGAAGTCAGACCAAAATTAAGACCACTGGTGTGCAGAGAAGGTGACCTAGTTCTCAAGGTCACATGACCCAGTTTCGAACTTGACCTAGATATTATTGAGATAAACAGTCTGACCAAGTTTGAGGAAGATCCCACCAAAATTAAGACCACTCAAGTGCGGACAAGCTTTTGTCTAATTTGACCTAGTGACCTTGTTTTAAGGGTCACATGATCCTGTTACGAACTTAACTTAGATATCATTGAGATAAACATTCTGACTACAAAGTTTGAAGAAAATCCCACCAAAATTAAGACTGTTCGAGTGCGGACAAGCTTTTTCTTTAATTTGACCTAGTGACCTAGTGTTCAGGGTCACATGACCCAGTTATGAACTTGACCTAGAAAGCATTGAGATAAACATTCTGAATAAGTTTAAAGAAGATCGCACCATAACTAAGACTGCTAGAGTGCGGACAAGCTTTTTCTGTAATTTGATCTTGTGGCCTAGTTTTAAAGGTCACAAGACCCAGTTATAAACTTAACCTAAATATCATTGAGATAAACATTCTGACCAAGTTTGAAGAAGATCAGATAAAAATTGAGACCGCTAGAGTGTGGATAACAATTTTGAACTATGTGACAGGTGAGCTGAAAAGAAGCAATCACAGAAGTTCATTTGCTTACAATGGAATTCCCTAGAGTGGTACAGCTAAACAGGATACTGACCCTTAACAATCTGGCTAATCTGACAAGGTTTTTCTATGGTTTGATTTAATTAGAAGGTGTTTATAAGAATTCAGAATAAATTTTTATACACTTAGATTGGAGATCAGTCTAAAATCTCAAGCATCTGAATGATTGAAATGGCTTGAGATTTGAGACCAGTCTCAAGATTTAGTTTTTGATCTTGGGTATAGGCAATTAGAATGACTGCTACTGAATTAATTTCGCCCTAACAAACTGTCCTTTTTTTGAGCTTCATTCAATTTGAGATAATTCTTAGATTTTTACATTATTTTATTTATGATGCTAAGGCGCTGCATGAGGTTGGAGTGAGAAATGTGTAAAATCTTTAAACAAGTACAAATTATAAAATAGGTCTTTCATTTGGATGTGTGAGAAATCTGTAAAATCATGCAGTTTCAAGTCATGACTGAGTTAATGTGACATTGTACTTCATCAAATGGTTGACTTTCCATACAGCCCTTTTCCCACCAAATGTACAGCATACATGTTGTTATTGCATAAGCAGGTTCTGGGGGAGGGTGGTGTGTACCTGAACAGCATAGTTTACACAGGTTCTGGGGGAGGGTGGTGTGTACCTGAAGAGCATAGTTTACACAGGAAAACAGAAACAAAATGCAATTTTAGCCTCTGACACCATTTGCAGGCTGGGGAAGCATTATAGTACCTTAACTGCCTAACCTCACCCTACACCACCAAGAGTCTTAGTTTAGTTCCACTCCTGTATTTAAGATCACTTACACTACAATTAACCTTAAAGATAAGCCTCATTTAAAGTGTCATAAGCCTGATTTGGATACTTGTGTTCCTATAATGACATACAATGAAATTGCTATTAAGTAAATACATTGACAAAACGGAAGCTATTTTCTACTTGTCATTTGAAAAGTTTGGCTTAAAATGTTTGTAGTTCTTGTTTACAGGAGGGGATATCTGTTGTTCAAAGTCAACTGAAGCCCACACTCATTCCCAGAAGAGAGAAACTTCATGATTAATGTTAACTGAAATAAAACAATGCTACCATAAGTTAGTATGGTGAGAAATGATCTGGAAAATACATCAGTGATGTGTGTAATCAACTGTCTAGTTAATTAACCTTTATTAAAATCCGTGTGACGTTCCATGATCACATAAGTAATACTTCATGCCATATGGCTGTAATCCTTGAGCAAACAGTGAAAATCCAGATCAGCCTGGACATCTGTGCCATTTTATCAGGATCTACACTGCTTGCTTTTGATTCATTAGGTTATTCAACAAAGAAGCAAACAGTTTAGATCCAGAACAGATGGCACAGAAGTGCTGACTGATCTGGATCTACACTGTTCACCCATGCTATAAAAGGCGTATATTTCTTACAATTCTTACAACGTCAAATATCGAATGCCATAAACTGTACCAATAGTTTTATTATTAACATCATTATCTGGAAAATCTGACCATCCACTTATCACTTGGAGAAACTTCATTATCACAATAACCTTTGGTGACTTGGAAAAAAATACTGGATTGCAGTTATCTAGATCACACTGGATTTTTACAAAAATATTTTTAAGATCTTTTGATGTCCACTGGGAGTAAATTATGAGACAAAAGTTAATATTTAATGGGATAATGAGGACAGCTTTATGAGCTATTAACCTTTTCCTCCATATATATGCAATTTTTACTCATGTGCAACCAGTGTAGATCCAGATCGCCAGCACATCCGTGCTGTCTGATCAGGATCTGCATCAGGTCGCATTTTGGTCAGAAATAACCTGACAATTCATAAAGCGAACAGTTTAGATCCTGATCAGAGGGCACAGATGTGCAGGCTGATCTGGATCCAAACTGTTTGCCCACACATTAAAGGTGTATCTATGGAGGAAAGGGTTAACTCTGTACTCCATGGATATGACTATTTTGGGACATGTGTAGATCTAGATCAGTCTGCACAACTTGACCATGACTGGATAAGTATTACCTACAGAAAAATTTTAATACTGACTGACTCAGTGAAATATGCCCTAAATTTAGCATTATTTGTCAAGATCTACAATGTGATTTTGATTTATTATGTGATTTAAGACCAAAATGCAAACAGTCTAGATCCTGATCAGATGGCACAGATATGCCTACTGATCTGGATCTACATTGTTCTCACATATGATAAATGCACATATACTTATGCAGTAAAGGGTTAAACAATTAAATGGCACCATTCCAGAATTGTTGATAGGATCTGCAGGCTTATAAATGCCCTTGTTTTGTACAGATGAAGCCCCTAAAGCAATTAATACACAAAAATGTTCAGCTTTATACAACCAACTGACAATTTATTATCAGGATGAATCACAAATCATCAAAGCCTATCAAATATAAAGATCTTTTCATTGGTTTCATCTAGTTGTTTGATATCAAACATGACTCAGCATTACAAATGAGATGCCACTGTATTTTACAGACATTTTTATTAAAATCCAGAATAATGTGATGTTATTTAATTTGACAGGAAGAAGTTTTCATGCAGAAGCTGAAAATAAATTTCTTGTGGGAATAAATTTCTCTTGTGTTAGATTTTGAGCACTTTCCCTTGCAGGAAATCGCACAAAACACAAAATGATACCAGTTTTGCCAAGATTGTGACAACCTTGATATCATAAAAAAACACAAGGGGCAATAACTGTTGGTTTATCTGTTTGTTTCTCTTGCTCTCCCCTGAATTGGTAGTATGAAAGCTCTGGCAGCCTAAGCTACCCACGTTTTGATAGTCTGTCATGATATGCTTAGCTCTAGAGTTTAAAGCTCCCCCTCAGAATTTGACAAACTTTAACCAAAAACATAAATCCTGGGTCAAATTTTACTGAAGATAGAGATCTATTGAAGAAAGATAGACAGATGGAAATCCTCAAACCTACAATCCAGCAAAAGCTTTCCACTCTAGTAAAGATATGCTCATTTTGATCTTGATATGATATTTATGGAGCATTGCTTGTCTTCCTTCTTAAAAGATTAGTATTATCTCTGTATCCAATGCAAGAGGATTACTGGAAACCTATTATTGACAGTCTGAAATTCTCCCTCTTATCGCATTCTAACCCAGTTACGGTATAAATCTTTTACCTGTCCTTCAACAGTAAACCTGCTCAATGGAATTTGCATATAATTGCATTACTTCTCTGTATCTTCAGCTGATGGAGTACATTGTTGGCAGCCTCAGTGACTTTGAATTTGATTGTTCACTCTGCCACATAAGCAGTTTTGTTTGATTTGAAATGGTTTGCTATAATGACCTTGACATGAAATTCTTCATATCCACTTTGAACCTGGACATTATTATTTGGGTCTAATATGCCCTTTAGTCATAAGTGTGATCAGCATCTAGAATCATGCTAAATTCCCTTAGTGTTTAACCTTCCATATTTTCTGTTCTCTCCGATCAGGATCTACATTGTTCGCTTTTAGATTCAATGCATTAGGTTATTTCTAATCAGGATGCAACCAGTGCAGATCTAGATCATACAGCACAGAGGTGCCAGCTGATCTGGATCTACACTGGTAGCACATGCATAAAAATCGAGTATATAGGAGTAAAGGGTTAAAACCTACCATAAATCAACAAGTCAACATCCTGAATATTGGCTTCATTCATAAACAGCTGCATCCATTAACATAAAGGCACAAATAACAGACAAAATAATTAGCATTATTGGATTTAATAGTAGTAACTCTTGGAGAGAAGGTTGGGGAATGTCCTAAATTTTTTTTAACCATTTTACTTGAATGGATATGGCTATTATACACTGGTAAAGAGTGTAGACCTAGTGCAGCCGAAACTTTCGGGCTCCTGATCAGACAGCACATGCGTGCCAGCTGATCTAAATCTACACTGTTCACAAATGTGAAAAAGCCTGTAAATATGGAGTAAAAGTGCCTGAAGCAACTTGGCTGGTTATCGAACTTGGCAGAGATATTATGCCCACCAACATATTCACCAAGTTTGATAAAGACCGGATGAAAACTCTTCGACTTAGAGAGCGGAAACAGTAATTTTGGACAATTCAAGGGCCATAATTCAGGAGTGCCTGGGGGGATTTGACTGGTTATAGAACCTGGTTGAGATATTATGCCCACCAACATATTCACCAAGTTTGATAAAGACCGGATGAAAACTCTTTGACTTAGAGAGCGTAAACCCTTATTTTGGACAATTCAAGGGCCATAATTCAGGAGTGCATGGGGGGATTTGGCTGGTTTAAGAACTTGGTCCAGATATTATGCCCACCAACATATTCACCAAGTTTGATAAAGACAGGACAAAAACTCTTTGACTTAGAGAGCGGAAACCCAAATTTTGGACAATTAAAGGGCCATAATTCAGGAGTGCCTGGGGGGATTTGGCTGGTTATGGAACTTGGTCGAGACATTATGCACACCAACATATTCACCAAGTTTGATAAAGACCTGATGAAAACTCTTTGACTTAGAGAGCAGAAACCCTGTGGACGCCGCCCGCCCGCCCGCCAACCAGCCCGCCCGCCGCAGGTGTTCCCATAATACGTCCCGTTTTTCAAATGGGCGTATAAAAAAAGGAAACAAAGACATTGTACGATTGCACATTTTTCATCTTTGTCAATAACCTACCAGCCCTGGGCTGAAAATTTTAAAACAGAGATTTGAAACCAACTCAAATTTCAAGAATCTGATTGGCTGAAATGGCGACCAGTTGTGATTTCAGCCAATCAGATATCAGATGATGAGTTTTGAGACTGGTTTCCATTCTCAATTTTATCATCTTAAGGCCTGGTTTGTGTCTTTAGGACACTCAGACAGGAGTCAAGGTAAAATATTGAATATCTAACCATTATTGGTTTTTAGCTCATACATGTATTGCACTTCAAACAAAACCTGGCAACCTAAGATGGAACAATCTAAAACTGGGGACTGAAAGAAATTGAAGGCCTCAGAAAAAAATATATAAAATATGGGTTCACAAGTGCAGAATCAGTATAAGTGACATATAAATAAGAAGGAGTTATACTGTTTTTCAGTCTGCCAGAGATTTCGCAGGTATGGTTCTCTAAGATACTGTAGCTACAAATTCAACGCGGACGGTTTTTCAACGTTTTCAACACCTTAATTGCACAAAGGTGACAATTTGCATGTTCTGACCAGGAAATGCTTCCAATTCAAAGAATCAACAATGTATCAAGTAAACTTTTTAAAACCTTAAAACAGGAATGCAAACACTAAAATCCTTATAACCTATTTCCCCGTTTGTTTATTATCAATTGAGTGATCAATATTGATCAAAATATTTCTGTTTCATAATGAAATGTCTTGGAACAATGTCAAGATTAGAACACACATAGCAGGCTGTCCAAATATTTACCTGTACAATGACCTAGATTGACCAACTCACCATATGCTTGCTACCCTCTCCCCAACATGTATTTACTCTTTTGACCACAACTACTGGCGGTAGGTATGAAAACTAATCTGGATCTACACTACTTCTAATTATTGCAGCAGACCCTGAACTGTGACTATAACACAAAAGTGGGACACCGAGAAGAAACAATGACTGGAGGAAGATCAGACCACTAACAATGTTTCAATAATTGATAGCCAGCCCCATAAAATTTCCATGTTAAAAGCTACTGATGCAGCTTTCCAGACAGTTTTATGTCTCCCCATGCTGCCAGTCCTAGGTAATACTTATTTATGCTTTCTCTCTTAATATCTGCAGTATAGTAGCTCCTTATAGATTTGGATAAGTGACCTTAAATCTACTTAAACAGTACAATTATCCTGAGAAGTTTGAAGACTCTGGGCTAAAGGACTGTTGAAAAATTGCCCAGAAACATATTTGAACTTAAGGGGTCTGTGACCTTGACCTTTGAACCTGTTACCTACCCCACACACAAAAATAGCAATCATGAAATCCAATCAAACTGTGAAGTTTGAAGACTCCGAGTTAAAGAGTTCTTGACTTTAATTGGATATGGATGACCTCTGGGCCTGGTGACCTTGACCTATGACCCAGTGACTCAGCAAGGCAAATCATCCTATGAATTTTGAAGACTCTGGCTAATATGCAACTCCTATCAATGGAAAGAAATCATTGGTGCAAAAGTTATTCAGCAGTATTACCTCAAACACAACTCAAGCTGGAAGACATTGTGTCAAAACTGAAGTTGTTCCCTTGTATTGACACATTATAGCAAAATGACAACTCTGTAACACAATCAAGACGGTGATACTGTGCCCAAGGTTATAAAACTGAGCATGGAAACCAGTCTAAAATCTCAAGGATCTGATTGGCTGAAATGGCAACCAGTCGCCATTTCAGCCAATAAGATCCTTGAGATTTGAAACTGGTTTACAATCTCCGTTTTATAACCTTCAGCCCAGGTCACATAATTGACACTTGTTTGGTTTAAGAGCTATTATATAAGCAGGTCAACTTAGGCCTAGATACACATTTAATTGTCAACAAAAACCTCTTAAGCAGCAAATCCTTAGGGTAACATTAAATCTAGGTATTATAGAAGAGGTGATTTTATGAAAAAAGTCCATTTCTTTCACAGTTAATTAAGGATTTGAGGGAATACCAGCCAGTGCTTCTGTACGAATGTTAATGGATTTACACTGGATTGCCATTTACCAATTATTAAAACAGTGCTAAAACTCCATTATTTTAATAAAATGTAAACAACACAGAATGTGACTTAATGCACTTCCTCCCAGATGAGTACTGTAGTTGTCTGCTGACGAATAACAACAAGTAATTAAAATTAAGATTCCCCGAGCAACATAATGTAAACAAGACAAATGGCATTTTTTTGTTTGTTGTGATGTATTTGAAATTACTTCAGTTTTGCAGTTTAATACTTTGTTTAGTGTTTCCACAATTTTCCCTCAAATCAGTGAGCTAGAATTTTCAATATTCTGCACCTCTTATTGGTTAGAACTACAAAAATCATTAAGTGTCTTTTAATTTCTGAATATTCATAAAGGTTATGTCATAGGTAAAACTGTAGCAAACAATAAATTTTTTAGTATTCATTAGGTATAGTTTCAACAGTTCAGAAATCTCTGTCGCTTCCCTATGCTAGATTCTTTAAGGGTTTCTTAATTTGTAATACCATTTAACAAGATATCAATGAACTGATAAATACCCTCTGGGGGACACAAAAATGGTGCTAAAATGAACTTTACTATCCTGCTACTCCATATTAATGATTTTTATCATGAAGGTGACCATTTTAGATCCAGATCAGCCAGCACGCCTGTGCCAACTGATATAGATCTATACTGTTCGCCTTCTGGTCAGAAATAACCTAATTAATCTTTAAGTCAACAGCTTTGAATTAGATCCTGTTCAAGACAGCATGGAGCATGAATCATACATAAAAACAGACATATCCAAAGGATTCAAGGGTTAATTTCTGCAAGAAGAATTCATCAGGTATCTAACGATATTAATTGTGATGAAAATAAAAAACTTGTTGGTAAACCTGAATCTGGGAACTGCCTTATTATTCGCAAAGACAAGTCTGAGCGGCCCATTAATAACAGACACATCAGAAAGTATCCATGACACAAGACAAATCTACTTGTCATTAATTTCAAAAATTACAATAAGAAATTACTAATCAATAGTGGATTTTCCTTTCACTTATCTGATCCAGCATGGCAAGATCAAGGGAGATAACTGCATGTTAATGAAGTATAAAGTATTGTAATTTTCTAGATTTTCATCTAATCTTTCTGTGTATCTTGATGTATACAAATCCTAGGCTAAACTTCTTGCTTGTCTAGCTAAGCTAATTATCTTGGTCTGCAGAGAAAAGTAATAAGGGGCGCTTTATATCTTCATCAATGATATTTTTTTAAATAATTAGCCAATCCTTGCTTTTGATTACTTACTGTCAATCTTCACTACTAAGAAATGGACATATATATTAACATTGTACAGGTAGTTGCCATAGCAATCTAACACTTGTTGTTAAATGACAATTTAATATCCTGTATCATGAATGTTGTTGAATTTCACAAATTGGCCTTCAGAAATAGTTCTAGTGTCTCAATACATGAAAACATACAAGGTCTTTCTATATTTATACTTATCAAGTGTACATAAATCTACATTACAAGGACTTATGGGTTATTTAACTGTTTGCATTTTGAATGATAAATCTGTCATGTGTGCATGTCACAAGAATAAAACGTTAAATCTTGTCTCTTTAGACTAAAATATATCCAGAGAATTTCAACACAATACATGCCTCCTACTCAGTAGTGCCCTTCATAAGTCACAAAACATAAAAAAAACAGGTGTGACTTGTAACTGGTTTGTCTTTGCATGAAAAAGTCCCCTACCCAGTGGTCTCATTAAGACAATGGGTAGGGGATTTAATGACAGCAATATTAACAATTTACTTCATAGATACAAATTTTATTGCTTGGGTTAACAGTTTAAATCCAGATCAGCCTGCACATCGGTGCCATCTGATCAGGATCTGCACTGTTCGCTATTTAGTCAGAAACAACCTAATAAATCAAAAAGTGAACTGTGCAGATCCTGATCAAATGGCTTGGATAAGCCAGTTGATCTGGATCTACACTATGCCTATGGCAAAAAGGTGTTCATATGAATAGAAGGATTCACCATCTGATCTTGCTATTTTCAGTAATAGCTGCATTTCCATTGCCTAGTTGTTTGCCTTAAACATTTGTCTTGTCTTAGTAAAACTATCTACAATGTTACCACACACAGTGACCAGTACCTGACTATAAAATACAAGAGGGACACGTGGTCTTTTACATTGAAATGAATGAGCTTTTTCTGAAAATTCCAATAATTGCAGTAATTTTCCTGTGAATGATGACATACCATACAGAGTGTTACATGATCTACACTGGTGGCAAATGTCACTTTGGTCATGATTCCTGAACTCTGTAAATTGCATAAATGATATTTTCCTTGAAACAAGGAAGAAACAAATGTAACCTACACAGGAAATATGAAAAGTTCAAATGGGAGTTATTGTTATATCCCTGTCATCTTGCACTGATTAGAGTAACATCAAACACTAAACATATGAAGTAACATTTATATAATTATCCCTTGAAGGGTCTCCTGTTCAGAAATTACAGAGTTTTTATCTTCCTGCAGAAAGAGATTAATATTAACAAGACGAAAATAATTGTGTATCTTGAAGTATGTGGGTACAATTCTCAAGGGGAATGTGTAGTTATAACAACTGGTGTGTAAATTAATGATGATTGAGTATGGAAAGGAATAGAAAATGTAGCTTCTTATGAAGATTGTTAAGACTGCTACAGAAGAAGAGATCAAGGGGACCAACTGTGGTCTCCAGGTAAATAATGTGGGGAACAACTCTGACACAGAAAATTAAGCTCACTGTATGCTAAAAATCTCTAGCTTTGTTCTGTAGCTTGAGGGGTCACAGCACCTGTGTGGGGCAGGCAAAATCCTTTGGAGAATGGAAACTGTATGTTGTAGCTAATTCCTACACTAAACTTACTTGTGGAAGCCAATCAATCAATGTTGAACACAAATGAGCTGAAGCATAATTAAGCCATTATTTATATGTCAAAGAAAGATAACTATACATGATCAATGGTCTATCTGACCCCCAACATTGATCCAGAAACCTTAGAACAAATCTGCTAATCAATCCGATTATGTATACTTAAGCAAAAATTGATTAAGTTAAAGATCTCATAAAGGCCTAATAGTAGCTGTTTACATGTAATGCCTAAGTGTTCTTGTGTAACAGGGTTTCCTGTAGTTGAATCCTGATTACTGTTGATGTTGATAGCATTAACTATGACCTACCAACCTAAATTATACTGACCTTGTTGTGTCGTGTGTGTGTTTGACCAAATTAGAATAAAATGTCGGACTCAGCTTATGAAAGAAAAATAGATGACTGATGGTTGTATGGAAAAAAAATTGCTAAAGCTAGGTGGTTTGGCCAACTGACATGGAGGAAATAGCATTTATGCAATATTTAGTATTACTTTATGTTCTTTAGAATTAATGTTACTAGTATTAAAGAAGATTGCAAATAAAGCATGTTTCTTAACATAAACCTTTGGGATTTTTCAGCTTTATAGCAAATTCGTTGCAGAAAAGATATCAGTTTCACAACAATTTATCAAACCATGAAAAGTAAAACTGTCTATTTCATTTAAGACACCATAATGAGATTTGCAACTTAAATAGCTATGAGGGTAATGCACGGGCATAACCCTTCCTTTTAATCAATATCTGTAACAAAAGGCACTTCAACCAGTGCATGTGTATCCACAATACACTCAACTTGGAGAGAAATGTGATCTTGTACAATTACAGCTTTAAGTGCACAGTCTAATCCACAAACTCACAAAATATCAACAGAAAATCCATGCATGAGTTTTTGCAACTGATCATGTTATCTTGATTCAACCTTTAGAATTTCTTACTATCTTAGTTTCTAACTTTATAAGGGCATTAAACATCTTTTGCTGAGGAGTTAAAAGATTGAAGTCAGTTGCTTTCAAGGGAAGAGTTTTGAATCAAGCCCACAAGACTTTCAAGCCAATAATAACAAACTTTGATCAAAGCAGGTGATGTGCAATATTATGGATGGCCAGTTTGAGCAGTCTAAGCCTCAGAGCTTGTCCCTCAAAACATCAAAACCCCTAAGAAATTGAAGATTTTTTTCTGGCTTTAACCTATGAATGCACCATGGACTGCAGCAACATGACTGTAATATGTATCTTGTTGGCACACTTTGTATTGCTCAACCTATGAGTGCACCATGGACTGAAGCATCATGACTGTAATATGTAACTTGTTGGCACACTATGTATTGCTCAACCTATGAGTGCACCATGGACTGAAGCATCATGACTGTAATATGTATCTTGTTATCACACTATGTACTGTATAGCGCTTTATATTGGCGGTGTCAAATATTGGCGTTTTTTGAAGTGTTTTATATTGGCGGGGTTAAATATTGGCGGTGACGACCAAGACCGCCAAAATAAAACCCTTGAAATAAAATGGCGGGTCTAAAATTGCCGGGGTTAAATATTGGCGGTGACGACCCAGATCGCCAAAATAAAACCCTTGATGAAAAATGGCGGGTCTAAAATTGCCGTTAACACCGACCGTAAAACCCTTGAAGAAAAAAAATAGTTAAAAATATTCTAATTTCATAATATTTAATGTAAATAATTGAGGCCTGATACGGATATTTCACTTTTTTGATATTGCGTAAGTAATTTCTTGTCCCAGTGTTAAACATTTACATAATACCAATGCTGGAAAACCTGTTAAGAATCAATCGTTTAGGCCTTATTCTCAAATGAGATGTTCAACGGTTTTATGTCGCGAATGTTACGTGAGCGATGTTTAACTACACAATAGTATTATAGGAGTACCTGTAAAAAGTAAACGTATGTTTTTAAAGTAAGGGATTTGCTTTGAGAATCTACTAAGTTCCCTTGTGATAAACTGGGATCAAACTGGTGTAAATATGGTCCCGTGCGGAAATTGGACAATGGAAGAGAAACGTCGCTGTTATTCTATTGTTAAATTTTAAGTGTGAAAACATATTCGCAGCTAGCTACCTAATACAGTTCTCGATTGCTTTGTTTGATATTCTAATTATATTTCTTTTGTTGACGCATTATAATTTTACCTACTTGTTCAATTTAATATTATAATTTCTTTTTAATTTAATTTATTTTAAAGCGGGTTTCTATGAGATATTGAAAAACTCGCTTTAATTTACTACATGTATAAAAGATATAACTTTATGAGGCTTTTTTTTTCAAGTTCGAAACAAGTGCGGAAAAAAGGAATAGACGATAAGCGACAAATAATACTCCTGGCTATTTCTAAGTCCGGGAGTGTTCTCCCAACCCAAGTTCTTTACGAAGGTGTCACCGACCAATGCCATGAAAAGTTCGCATTTTGTGATATATGCACTAGTGTATCATAGTTATCTACCTTCTGGATATCAAATTGGCGGTGTTTTAAATTGACGGGGATTTTTATTGGCGGTGTTTAATATTGGCGCAACTGACCCTGACCGCCAATATCGCCAATATTAAACCCCCGCCAATATTAGTACTTATACAGTATTGCTCAACCAATGAGTGCACCATGGACTGAAGCATCATGACTGTAATATGTAACTTGTTATCACACTATGTATTGCTCAACCTATGAGTGCACCATGGACTGAAGCATCATGACTGTAATATGTATCTTGTTGGCACACTATGTATTGCTCAACCTATGAGTGCACCATGGACTGAAGCATCATGACTGTAATATGTATCTTGTTATCACACTATGTATTGCTCAACCTATGAGTGCACCATGAACTGAAGCATCATGACTGTAATATGTATCTTGTTATCACACTATGTATTGCTCAACCTATGAGTGCACCGTGGACTGAAGCATCATGACTGTAATATGTATCTTGTTATCACACTATGTATTGCTCAACCTATGAGTGCACCATGGACTGAAGCATCATGACTGTAATATGTATCTTGTTATCACACTATGTATTGCTCAACCTATGAGTGCACCATGGACTTAAGCATCATGACTGTAATATGTATCTTGTTATCACACTATGTATTGCTCAACCTATGAGTGCACCATGGACTGAAGCATCATGACTGTAATATGTATCTTGTTATCACACTATGTATTGCTCAACCTATGAGTGCACCATGGACTGAAGCATCATGACTGTAATATGTATCTTGTTATCACACTATGTATTGCTCAACCTATGAGTGCACCATGGACTGAAGCATCATGACTGTAATATGTAACTTGTTGGCACACTATGTATTGCTCAACCTATGAGTGCACCATGGACTTACGCATCATGACTGTAATATGTATCTTGTTGGCACACTATGTATTGCTCAACCTATGACTGCACCATGGACTTAAGCATCATGACTGTAATATGTATCTTGTTGGCACACTATGTATTGCTCAACCTATGTGTGCACCATGGACTGAAGCATCATGACTGTAATATGTAACTTGTTGGCACACTATGTATTGCTCAACCTATGAGTGCACCATGGACTGAAGCATCATGACTGTAATATGTAACTTGTTGGCACACTATGTATTGCTCAACCTATGAGTGCACCATGGACTGAAGCATCATGACTGTAATATGTATCTTGTTGGCACACTATGTATTGCTCAACCTATGAGTGCACCATGGACTTAAGCATCATGACTGTAATATGTATCTTGTTGGCACACTATGTATTGCTCAACCTATGAGTGCACCATGGACTGAAGCATCATGACTGTAATATGTAACTTGTTGGCACACTATGTATTGCTCAACCTATGAGTGCACCATGGACTGAATCATCATGACTGTAATATGTAACTTGTTGGCACACTATGTATTGCTCAACCTATGAGTGCACCATGGACTGAAGCATCATGACTGTAATATGTATCTTGTTATCACACTATGTATTGCTCAACCTATGAGTGCACCATGGACTGAAGCATCATGACTGTAATATGTATCTTGTTGGCACACTATGTATTGCTCAACCTATGATTGCACTATGGACAGCAGGCCTCATCTGGACAATGTAAGGTCTACACTCACCTGATCACTTTTGAAGGCAGTGGAATGTCCTTCTGCAGGAATTTCTTCAGCACATTTTGACAGTCCTCTGCTATCTGCTCTTCTGACAAGGATTCCATGTACATAGCTTCTTTACCACATATCCAGCCTGAAAATATAAACAGAGTATGTCCATACATTGCTTTAAAAGTAACTGTTGAAAATAGAACAGAGCAGACCCTGACCAAATTGTGTGTGCACACCAATCTGGGACTACATTAGAATTTGAACAATAGACTGATTCATCATACAATATTTACGTGATAAAAGTTTATTTTGTGCAGGTCTCTTTTTAAAGAAATTCCCAGCATGGAAAGCCACACCAATATTCAATTCTTCAACATCACAAGATGCAAGATGTAGATATGATGCAAGATGTACATATGATATCATACAAAGACCCTGGCAAGCATAGACTGGCGTAAACTGTAATATTATTGTTTTGCAAATCACACTAAGTGAATGATGTTATAGTGCATACCAGTAATACTTTAACAAATGCAATTTGTTTACAAAAATTTGCATGGAGTGAGCATTCCTTGATTTTAAGATTGCTTATTATTCACTATAACAGGTCAATGTCCCATATCATAACTGTGAGAAAAATCAGACAATGTTAAAACTGACATTAAACTTGTGAAATTATAAACTGTATGGAAAACAACACAAAAGATTATAGAAAATTTGTTTACTACACATTTTGGCTTAAAGAAGTCTTCATCAGGTATGAAATAAACAAACTACACAATGTCCTAAAAAACTGTTGTAGGTTTTCATCATTATGTAACAAGCATGACTGATTTAAATTGATGAAAATACTGTTTAATTGTGAGTGACTGGAGTGTTTCCTCTGTCCCTTAATGATTATTTCTCACCTGCTGTCAGTCAGGGAGGCACACAGTGATTCCTAAGTGTTCAAATGACAACAAATGTACTGAACAGCCAAGAGAAGAGATAATTGCTTTTGTTTTCTCTTACTTTTTGTAAGGCATCTCTTTGAGAATTGTTGGGAGAAAGAAATTGGTTAATGGCTCTCAGTGTTTGTAACCTAGATGTTTGACCAGAGTGGTACTCACTTGCTTAGCATCTGGTATTGAAAACGTGAGATAAAGGTGTAGCTGGGCTGTTTCTTTGTATTATTATGTGGCCAGGGAAAAGCCCTCAGTGATGTATGTATGTGTGTGTGTGTGTGTGGGTGGGGGTAAAAGCCTCCCCCCTCCCACCAAAACTCTACACAAGTATCTGATTAACAAATATGCACAAGCTTTGTCGAAAGATTCAAGTGAAGTAATCGCAGGAAGTCTAAGAAATTACAGTGAAACAGGAATCAATAAACATGACTTGACAACAATCCCCCACCCCACCCCTTGGGTCATCTTTACAGCATCATCTAGATTGACAGGATTATCTGGAATTAAACACTATTCCACAGACTATCACATGTCCGACTAGTGAAGAGATGATCAGTTTGCACATATTAATGCATATCTGAATCGGATCTAAAATAAAATCGGGTCAGAAATAAAGTAATGAATCAAAAACCAATCAGTGTACATCCTCAGGTCAGAAAACATGTATGTGCCTGCTGATCTGGATCTACAATGATCTACATGCAATAAAACCCAATATGGAGAAAGAGTTAAACAGGCATCTTTATCTGTTGCATTATACAATGTAAGCAAATGTTATAATTTTTATTGTCTTGTTTGCTGTAATCTTTGTACATTGTAGTTGTCGTTCTTTCCTTGTTATGTTTCAGTTATTTAAAGCACTTTGGAACTTAAATAGTTTATACCATAAAAGAAGATTTATGTATACCTTTATAAGGAAAATGTTACGTGCTTGACATCTTAATTGTCATACACAAGGCTATGAATGTTGACGTTTTTACTTATATGTCACTAGATCGTAACAAGAGTTTTCTTGTAATTTACGGTGTATCTCAGTTATATAAACAGTTAAAATGCACTGACCTCTTACTTCTATGTTATGTAAGATGCTTCTTACAATTTAAAAACAAAATTAAACATAAATTAAAATGCTCACATCAGCACTTTTCTCGAAGGATGTTGTAATTCTATCTCAAATAAAGTAAAGGAGATAGGTCCGTTTTACATCAAACCTTTCATTAAAACATCAGAAAACTAATTCGTCAAATGAAACAGCAATTTTTTTTTAAACTTTTTTTAAAACCTCATTTCCTGCGTGGAAGTAAAACATTTATATACAGAAATTACAAATTTGCATAAAAAAGAAAACATACTGTTTCGTTTTGAGGTCAGGTCCCATTTAAATAATGTGACTCAGTGTGTTATCAAATGACCAAGTTTTTGACCCCAGATAACCCATCTTCAACCTTGAAGGTATATCTGCACTTATTGCAAATTTGTCAATTAAGTCAAAAATCTCTCTTTTTATTGAACTTTGTTGTTGTTGTTGTTGTTACTTCCCAGTTTTTTGTCCTTCCCACCTCTTTACGAAGTCATTATGGTGTGGACATACCAGCTTCCCATGGTGGAAGAAGACCCCAGGTGCCCCTCCGGACAATTTTCAGGCTCGAGCGGGAACCACGACATTCCGCAAGCTAGCTGGTTAGCTTCCTCACATGAAAGATCTTGACCCTGGTAGATCTATAACTCACACTGGTGAAGGGCAAGTGATTTTCAGTCGGAAACCTTAACCACTCGGCCACGGACGCCCCTATTTTATTGAACTTCATCCTGTCCAGAGATTTAATACTTTTCTTTATCATCAAAGACAGCGCAGTGACAACTGCAGTCAAGTGCAGTCTAATACAGGCTTATGGATATAAGGCAGATTTGAAGAATGATACTTTTATTTTAATTTATCACCCAAAAATTTTAACAATTTGAAAGAAAGACTCATAGTTGTTCATAAAAAACAAGCATTAAAAACCTTGATTTCAGTATATGAATAGTGCAAATTTGGCTATTTAACAAATACATTTGTTCAGAACAGACATTTACCTGTACATTTACCCATTACTCTGTAAATATCATGTAGGCAAACAGTGTAGATTCAGATCAGCATGCACATCCCTGCCTTCTGATCCGGATCTACAATGTTTGCTTTCAGATTTATTAGGTTATTTCTGACCAAAAAGTAACCAGTATAGGTCCAGATCAAATATACATGACAATCAATGTGCCAGCTGATCTGGATCTACACTGGTTGCACACGCATTAAAATGCATATTATATTTAAGGTTTAGGGACAACTGGAAACACAATAACTGAGATGCAGGTAATTCTCGATATACACATGTTACCAGTGTGAAACGGTCATGTCTGCCCAACAACATGTATAATGTCCTCTTTAACTTTCTTTCACACATGTAACACAATGATAATGTATACATTGTATTATTTACCACTCTTAAGCTTTACTTGTAAATTATTATGCACATAAGTGACAGAATTCGTTTAAAATAGTCACCAAATGAGAGGACAAGATAAGCAGGAGATTGAAAGATATAACCACATTCTGTCACCTTAGAACAAAAACAGTTTAAGTAACATTGAAGGAAATATACCATTATTACACTAAGACAATCATTCGGGGTCAGTTTTACAGAAAGAGGGTTCGTTTGGGGCAGTGTTGTCATAAGCAATATAATGTGAAAGTTTCAAGAAGAAATATTATGAAATGGCAAAGTTATAGCCAACATTAACTTTTCATGACGGACTGACAGCGGACTGACCGACAGACAAAGCGATCCCTATGTATCGCCTTCTCTTCTTTTATCTTTAATTATTAACCCTTTATAGGTATACATAGTATCTACTTAATTCAGGTTTTGTGTTCTTGCCTTTAAGTTAGATTCCTGCAAAAAGACAAGCCTTTTGGGAGAGATTGTTACAGTAAATGAAAGAAAAATCTCAGCCTTAGACCATAAAACAGTCACTTGAGAACAGATTAAAGCCTGGCTTGAAGATCCTATGTTAATATACATTTTGGAATGTCATTATACAACATTTTATATGAAAAAATATGATAATTATGATTAATGTTGTCTTACTTCTTCACCTGATGAATTCTCATCGGACATAAAGCTTTTAGCTGATGGAAAATTATAGACCTTCAGAAAGACTTCTATCAAATATACAACAGATTAAGTATATTGAACCCACTTTCATAACATTGATTTGTTTCAGAGTACCAGAGCTTGATATTAATTAAATAGATCACTAATGTATCTCAGCTTTCTGGGATTAATCAAGCTCTCCTACAGTCAATTCTGCTCTTTCTTTATATTATGCCTTTTAAAGCCTAATTATGACTTGTGCCATGTTTGTGACCAGTATAGATTGAGACCACCCTGAAGATCTGGGCTTATTTAGGTCTTTTCTCTATAAATATATACTGGTTTTATCATGTTTGCAACCAGTGTAGATTCAAGTCAGCCAGCACATCCGTGTTGTCTTATCTAGATATACACTGGTCTTTAGCCTACTGAATCAAGAAGTCAAAATGTGTAGATCCTACGTAATCAGATGGCACAGATGAGCTGGCTGATCTAGATCTACACTATTCACCCTTGGGATAACAACCATCTGATGGAGTAAATGGCTAAGTCAATAAGGCATGATGCACCAGACTGCACAGAAACATGTTGATCATTGTCTGCACTGGTCCTGCACAGAAATTCTACACACTGTGACAAACACTCTGGATAATTCTTTTTTCATCTGATGTATCCAAATGATATTTTTAATGAACTAGCTTAACTATTTACTCTATAGATACCACTCATATGGCATGGGCAAACAGTGCAGATCCAGATCAGTTGTCACATGGTCTCTGTGCTGTCTGATCAAGATCTACACTGTTAGCTTTCAGATCCATCGGGTTATTTCTGGCCAAATAGCAAACTGTATACAATATACAAGTATTGAACAAAGCTAACTTGGGTCTACACTGAGCATCATATTTCAACTGTCAGTTCATGCAAAGGAAGTAGAATTCCAGCTTAGGAAGTTCTTCAGTACCTGGAATATAGGCTGCCTTTCAGACCATGTGCTGTTTTAGGTGTGATGATTGTCAGCGATGTCACTTTGTCTTCTGCTATCTGACAGAACAGTGCTACACAATGTAACTGATCTTAGGCAAGGTCAAACCACTTTGTTTATTTTCAATGCATTTTTCTTGTCACGCATGCAAAAGCAAGTTTTTATTGGCTGATCTTTATCTAAATAAAAATGTATATAATATTTATAGCAATGATAATTGTTTTTAAGTACAAGCTTTATACCCGTGGGGCAGTTTAAACTTCATATTACGTGAAAAATAATGTAATAAATAATGTAATAAATAAATAATACAATCGTCATAAGGTTCTGGGGAGTTTAGCACAGACAGAGTCATGTTATAACTGGCAATTTGGTAACAAATATTTTCTAACATTAGTTTACATAAATCAACAGTCTTAAAACCAGAACACACAAATAACATTCAGACCAGGAAGAATTTACATAGTTAACAGTTTCATCTGCACAATCATTTGTTTGTTACCTGCAAGTTTTTCTGTATTTGAAGTGGGCAAACATAACAGATGTTTGAGTTTTAAGTATTCAGTTTATAATTAGGGTAAAACAACAAATTAAGCATAATAAACAATTTCATTTTTTTAACTTTATAACTGCATAACTTATCTTATATCGGGGTAAACTACTGACTTCATTCACCAAAAGAGAACCAGAAATAAAAACAAGGTGTGTGTAAACATTGAATAGATAGCCAAATTAAATGAACTGAGTCACATTTTGATTGAACTTGTAACGTAAACAACCCAAGTTGAAAAAGTGCTAAGATTAAATTTCTGACCTTTTTACCAAATTAGGAATAGATACTGGATACAGAATGAAAGCATTACAGTAAAACATATAGATAAACATAATTGGAATATTTGTTCAGTTTTTACCCTTAACTTCATATATACAAGTTTTTATCACAAATGTGACCAGTGTAGATCCTGACCTGACTCTACAGTAAGAAATAAGCTAATGAATCTTAAAGCAAAGAGTGTAGTTCCTGATCAGATGACATGGATATGCCTTCTAATCTTTATTTTCCATTATCCTAAATTCTGAATCTTTGCTGTTCGCCTATGTGATGACAGCCATCCCATAGAGTAAAAGGTTAAAACATTGATAAAATATTTTGAAATAATGAGTCCTTCATGTGAAATACAATGTTCGCCACAGTCATATTGTGCTATATATATTTGACAACAAATTTCTTGTTAAGTGACCTTATACATGTAATATCTATTATTAGTAATTGATCGTTGGGTAAACATGATAAAGCAAAAATATTGCATTTCATATCAATGAAAATCAATGACATGGCCCAGACAAAGGGCAAATAACTTGACAAGGGAACAACAATGAATCACAAAGAATAAAAATTGAACACAAAGAAACCATGTATAGCTACTTTTCATACTGATATATAGCAGAGACATACTGACTGGACATAACACTTTGAAAAAAAGACAAATAAAAAAAATATGAGAAAAAATGTAGTAATAGTACAAATAATACATTCAACATATTGATGTGTAGCCGCCCACATAGGAACATCTGTTGCTTGTTTTGCTGTAATTAATATAATAATTAAACAACAACAGAAAACCCTTTCCTCCATATATACACATTTTACGCGTGTGCAACCAGTGTAGATCCAGATCAGCTGGCACATCTGTGCCTTCTGATCTGGATCTGCACTGGTCGCATTTTGTTCAGAAATAATCTAATAAATCAAATAGTGAACAGATGTGCCGGCTGATCTGGATCTACATGTAAACTGTTTGCCCATGCAATAAAGGTGTATCTATGGAGGAAATGATTAAACTTGCTCATAAATCATATATCTTCTTTTATCCTTTTATTCCTTAGATACATTGTTATCACATTGGGAAACAGTGTAGATCCGGATCAACTGGTGCATAGTGCCATCAGATTAGGATCTACACTGTTTGCTTTTAGATTTAATAGGTTATTTCTGGCCAAAACACTGGATCTACACTACACACAAATTAACCCTTTTCTTCATATACACACCTTTATAGCATGGGCAAACAGTGTAATTCCAGGATCTGCACTGTGTGCTATTTGATTTATTAAGTTATTTCTGACCAAAAAGCCATCAGTGTAGATCCTGATCAGACGTCACAGATGTTGCACACACATAAAAATGCGTAAATATGGAGGAAAGGGTTAAAATTGGTCTATATAGAGTATATAGATTTATAGAGTTTGACCTAATGTAAAACTTTAAGAAAGGGACTTGAACAATTGCCATCAAGGAAAGGAATATTATCTAAGACTCTGTTTTCCTGACAATCTTGTAGCTGATTCCTGTTCTTTTTTAACAGATCCCCTCTACAGTACTACAAGGTGTATCAGGCATTTATTACTGTCAACAGTATCATGTATCTGTTGTCACTGGTTTTTATTAGTGGCTTCTGTCAAACTGTGGAAAACTAGTGAAAAATGTTTTTATAATACTAATTTAATATTTCCTGCATTAAAGCAATACTAAATTATCAACATCTTAGTTGCAGTTGTCAAATATAAACCATCTTTAATCAATGTACTGTAAAAATTGGGATATATACCTGTTTGTTTTTAACTATTGGGCAGAAATACCACAAATTTCTCTCAATTGATGCATACAGGTTACACCTGAACAACAATGTCATTGCTAAACTCGTTCTGCCTTGACCTAATCAAAAGCATCAACGCATGACTTCAAACGACCCACATAAAAACTTTCCTTACCTAGACAAAACATTCGCATCTTAAGCTATTCATCAGCAAACCAAATAAAGGACAGCTATAAATAAATATATACAGTTTTATACTGAACAAGTCCACTTGTTAATCAGTAAATTATTTAATGAACAGCGAAGTCTTCAGCCAGACAATTGGGATCTATACTTAAATCAGACTATGAGGCTGGGTCTACACTGACCGATAATGTCAGTCGTAAGGCTGATTTGGGTCTACAATGAGTGACAACTATAGGTTTCCATTATTTCTTATGATTTTTTATAGAATGTTTATGCTCCAGAGACCACCTGAGCAATTTCTGTTTTGAAATTTACCTGATATTAAGTGTGCATCCATCACTTCAAAGGAGTAGATTTTGCGGTACCAGGAGTTGGCAAGGTCAGGACTCCTCTCTTCCTCCAGGTATTTCTCATCGTCCCACAGTAACTCCAACCGAAACACGTCAGCTTCTAAAATTGGATCATCGAAGTAAAGATTGATTCTATCTACTATACCAAAGCCTAGCCTTTGTATAGACTCTTGCTTGACTTTTGGTAGTGGAGGGTCAAACATGCGGGTACAAGATGCTTTGAGCACGCCTAGCGACACTGTTAGTATCACATGATCAGCATAAATTTTCTTTCCGTTTTCACACTCAAGCATAATTTTGCTATCATTTTCTGTTCTACCCCAGTGTATACATTTGACTGGGAGATTCAAACTGATATTGTTTTGTGGAACTTTACTTAACAGAATATCTAGCACTGATTGAAAGCCAGGAGGTATAGTGTAATGAATACCAGGCAACTCCTCATAACACCCAAACTCACTTAGAGCTACATCACATAGATCATTGCATCCAGACACAACTGTTTCCTGTTTCAAATGTTGTGAAAAAATCATCATTCTGAGTCTTCGCTCATTTTCTGAGTAATTTTCCAACTTTTCTTCAATTTCACATTTCATATAATCACCAACGCTTTCTATGTCATAGGGTGTCGGCATCCCCATCTGATAAAATTCCTCACATTGCTGAATTAAAAGTCCATACGTAAAGTCACAATCTTTTACAACTTTCCCTGGAACTTCCTCTCCTCGTTCCGTCAAGAACAGATTCTTGTGTCGCAAGCCTTTATCCTTATATCGTAACTGTAGTAAGCCATTTTCATCCGCGATTGTGTATATTGGGTTGCGCTCTATTCCATGAATCCAGTTTGCTCCCATCTCAACTTTGAGATCTTTACCCTCTGAAAATACAACAACACAATGACATTACAAGCATTTTTAGCAATAGAAGAGGGAGCTGGGATCTTTTCCAACTCAAAACAGGGAAAGAAATCAATGAAAAAGTACAGGGCATACAAAAAAATCTTGAATAAATTTTAAGAGAGAAAATTTATGGTTGTGGCAGTGGCCGCATCTGGGTGCGGTACAGGCAGTATTTGCTAAATAGAGTTTAATGAATCAAAATAATAAGTTCAATGATGTATCTTAGTAATGAAACTATGAAATCTGTATTATCTTTTGTGGTGTATTGTCATGGTTATGCAGACACATGTAAACCAATTCAAATCACTATGGGCTCATTTCATTTCAATGACAATGGCTTCTTGAATTTGTAGGCTTCTAAAATCTTATAAATATCACTTTATTTTGTTAACTGACACATAAAGAATAGTCACCAGGTTTCATAGGCAACATCAATCATGATCAATGTCAAGTTTTTTCAATGACTTGTTTAAAAATAGTTTAAATGTATTCTGGAACTCTGTCCCTGATACTATGTTGTTTTTCTCTGTAAACTATTTCAATAATAAAAAGTTCAAAGTCCTCTTAAATATAAAATACTAGTACTTAGTACCCTAAACAAAATCGTTCTAAAATTGTAATGAATAACACCTTTCACCGGCAGGTATGAGTTATTTACTTCAAACAATGTGTACTTTTGTATCTCACATATTGGTCAATGTCAACATTCAGAAATTGTCAATGTCGAGTAAGTAGATCAGCAAAAAGAGACAGAGACAAACTTATTATCCCTTTCCTCCATATATATGCCTATATGGCATGAGCAAACAGTTTAGATCCAGATCAGCTGGCACATTCTGTGCCATTTCATCAGGATCTAGGCTGTTCACTTTTTGATTTATTAGAACAATTGATATCAGTGTTACTGTACTATTCAAGTGATGGTCTTAATGAATATATAATTAAGAGAAGACTGGTTTTCAGTTTATTATTAAAAAATAAAAGTGATAGTAAATGAAGTTTATATACATATACAATACATGTAGGGCCAGAGAAAAAAATTTTTTAGATTCTCATCCGGATTTTGGGAAAAAGGGGGCGGGTGGACACTTTTTAATTTTAATTTTTTATTAACGAAATACCTGAGAACGCAAGTAAAAACAAACATAAAATTTTGAGAATTGGCATTTATAGTTACCAGAACCTTTGGTGTAAAATATTCGTCCATCATTTCAATTTCTTCCAAAAAATCATGATAACAACTTACAAAAGTAGCAGGTTGGTGCCTATTCTTGCTTGAAAAGCCATACCAGTCTTTAATAGTGACACTATCACCTTCTATAAGCTTTGAAATGATGAACATTTTATTTAATATTATCGGCCATGTTTTTTTCCATATCCAGGATGGTCTAAAACCTGTTCTGTCCGGAACAGAATATGTTCCGTTTTTTTACCAATAAATTTTTTGGAGGCGGGTGGTTTTGGCAAGGGGCGGGAGGGGATGAGAATCAAAAATATTTTTTTCTATTGTCTAACTAACGGGCAGATCTTTATGAAAATTCAGCTTAATATTCAAAAGGGTCGCTGCCCAGCCATGAAAAAAAACACAACCTGTTTTATTAAATACATGCATGGTAACCTCAATGTAACAAGTGATTGAAATCTGGAATAATATATTTTATTAAGCCTAAGCATATCTCTACACTGTATAACAAGGCATATTACAGTGTATGTTGCACTTTTCTTTCACAATTGACCTGTAATTGTAAGGGTGAATGACCTTTTCCAATTAATTAAGAATGACATGATGTTTGGGTTTTCTTCCAAATCAAATCTGGCATAGTATCATACCTTTAAGATTATTAATTTAAAAGATTGTTAATCAGAATTAAGAGGTAAATTTTCGGAGGCAACTAAACTTGATTATCATTTGAACTTTAAACTTTTGGTATAACCTGCCTGAACCAGCTACATAAGCTTCTAATGGAATATTCCGGTTTATTTAAACACAGATTGCTTCAGGTTGTGCAAGTGTACATCAATCATTGGAAATGCCCTAATGTCAGGTTGGCAAGAGACTTTCACACCATTGGGTTGATGAGACTCAGGTAAAAAGGTTGGCGAAAGACTTTCACACCAAAAGGCTGGTAAGAGACTTTCACACCAAAAGGCTGCGAGAGACTTTCACACTAATTGGTTGGTGAGAGACTTTTACCCCAATAGGCTGGTAAGAGACTTTTGTGCCAATAGGCTGGTGAGATACTTTTACACCAATAGGCTGGTGAGAGACTTTCACACCAATAGGCTAGTGAGAGACTTTCACACCAATAGGCTAGTGAGAGACTTTCACACCAATAGGTTGGTGATTGACTAGAACTAACAGGCTGGTAAGAGACTTTCACTTCAATAGGTTGGTGAGAGACTTTCACACCAACAGACTGGCAACAGACTTTCACACCAATAAGCTGGCGACAGACTTTTACACCAATAGGCCGGTGAGATTTTTGTGCCAATAGGCTGGTGAGAGACTTTTACACCAACAGGCTGGTGAGAGACTTTCACACCAATAGGCTGGTGAGAGACTTTCACACTAATAGGTTTGTGATAGACATTCACACCAAAGTAACATCAATAACATGGAAGTGCACTTGATTAAGGACACCTCACTGATGAATGAACCCAACTTTGTATTTTGTAATTTTAAATAAGCTTCTACATGTAAAACATAAATATTTCCATTTATACAATGTCTGTCTGATGACAAATTTGTTCACAGCTTTAGCAACTGACTGAAAAAAAGGGAAAGCTCATCTTTGATTGGAACGTTTAACTGTACAAAACTGATTCCTTTCAGAACTTCAACGATTATCAAGTTACTTGAGATTTAAATCTTAAATAATTGCACAATAAAATCATGTAGTACAAGTTACAAAGTGAACTGTCTTAGTCCAAAACTTCTGAAGTAAATTTACTATGAAACTGGATATGCCAATGTTAGTTCGGTGTGTTATTTTGACATGTTTCATTGAATATCTTGACCTAAATTACAGAAAAGAATATTAAATACAGAATAGCTTTACAATTTGATTACACTGTAAATGTAACATTTACACACCTTTTAAAAACTTTTGAGGTACCATTCATGTTAAAATTTAGTATGTACATCAATTTTTAAACCTCTTTGCAGGTTCTTTCACTTAAACTGTAACAATGGATAGCTGAGTAACAGTTACTTTATACCTATATATGCCTTTTTATCATAAGGGCTAACGGCGTAGATCAGCCGGCACTCCTGTATGTGTAATTTGGATCAACACTTTGCAAAACAAGCAAAGTCAAACCCCACTTTCTGACAGTTACATGTAAATAGAGATTTATTCACACAGCAAATGCAACAAAATTGCTGGTCACACACACTCCCTTAAATGATATATTGATTTTGTTCACAGTACAGCAACTTCAAACTGACCTACTAAACTCTTGATTAAAATCTGTATAGGTCAATATATTGTGTACTGTTAAACCCAATGAATGTTACTACACCAAACATACTTATTATATGTAAGCATGTCAACAGATTTCAGAAAAATTCTTAACATTTATATCGCTGTTCAATACCAATTACACATGTTATACTGTATCGAAACTTTTGTAGCTGCCAGCCACTGAAGCCATGAAACTGATTACACTTTATGCATATTATTGTACCCACAGGCAAGTGTCTTTTGACTTCTCAAAGTGTAACATCAGGTAGATATGATTCATTTATATAACTCCATAACTATAATAATCACCCCTTAGTTAACCAAGTACATAGTTACTCTTCATAGTCCTTTATATATGGGAAATACAATGTATTAAAGCAATTTCTGTGAATATTTTGGGATAACATGTCCGAAACTTAATAAATACGGTGACTATTAGAATCCCCGCAGATGACTCAATGTACAATAGCAGGTATCAAATATTGTTCAGCATCATGGATTTACACTAGTCAGTATTATGTAGCCGACACTTTAAAATCTAAAAGTCAACCCTTTACAAACCAAACAAAAGACATTTCCACCAAACAAAAGACATTTCCACCATCTTGATACAGTATTATCTCCAGTGTCTGCTGAAGAACTAAGAAGCAATAACCTTGTGAAATATATTCATAACTTGTGTAATGATAAGGCTCCAATGCCAATTAGCTGATGAATTATGAGGCAAATGGGAGAATTAGTAGAAATCCGGTTGGTAAACAATCAACTCTCTGATTTTTATCTGACTTTGAGAGAGTTCAAGCTTACATACTGGAAAAGACACTACATGTTGATTCACTTGTGACTGGAAGAACATTTTTCTGCAATATGCAATGATACTAGATGATTCTGAACGCCACCCCCACCCCCCTGAACCAGACAAAGCAAGATCAGGTCCTTTGACAAAAATTTCATCACCTTACTGAAAAAACAAAACATGTAACTTTGAAATTAGTAGGAGTAATACCTATCTAAATTCTACTAATTTTGTTTTTATGTAAGGATCTATAGAATATGATATTCTGTAACATTGAGAAAAAAACAACTGATGCCAGAATTTGACATTCTATCAGACTATGTCAGTTGACAATGGAAATCAATGTCAGAATCTCAGATATTTTATGTACACAAAGACAGGCCAAAATCAATGGCTTATCTGGCAGTTATATTCTACATACTGAGGAATATTCTGGGAAAATGACTGAGAGTGAGATTGACAGATTCGCAAAAAATTCTATTCCTTTAGGTTAAATTTTCCTACAAAAAACATTCTAAATTGCCAAGCCTGCAGTAAGTTTTCATAATGTATATTATTTGTAAATTATCGAGTCAAAATACCAGCAGAACCTTCCTTACCAACACCTGAAATTCAGTTTAATAATGTGACCTAGACAAGCAAGGAAATAACAATTAATATTCGAATCTACATTTTCATGCCAGTGTCATGTAAGTGGGACATCTTGATTTTTGACTCTCTGGTCACATTCATTTAGGCGCATACAGTTTTCAATATGAGAATGTCTTTTATTTCAGGATCTACCCCTTACATCAGGAGGTACCTCTTTCAGGAGGTAACTGTTCATTTGAACAATCATACATTTTGGGTGCCTCAGTTGAAAACTATAAATTTGCCTGATGCCCAGCTCGTAGACTGATTAAATCATCAATTGCTTTGCTTCGTCAACAGAAATACAATGTAGTTTATTGCCCAACAAACACGTTCTCACCTATTCTGTCATACAACAACAGTCAATTTCTGATACATGTATAAAAATAAAATAACACAACAAAAATTACAAATAGGGTACAAAATATTTGTAGACTATAATTTCAGTTTACCAATTTCATGTGTCCAAATCCTGCCACCAATTCTGTCAGATGCTTCAATAATTTTAAAATCTGTAAATCCATTTCTTGAGAGATATTCAGCGGCTGAAATTCCAGATATTCCTGCACCAACTATTGCTACTTTCGTGTGTTCGTCTACGTCGGTAGCCATGTTTAGTAGAACTTTTCAAGATCAGCTTGACCTTAGCGTTTATAATCTCTCACAAAAACATAAAAAGATCAATTAAAATCATTAAAACAATACAATATATGCTTCAAAACAAACAATGTCTAATTTTCCAGTGAAATAGTTCAACTCGTTTGTCCACAATGTTTCTCTTTCACGTAACGACAACGAATGACTTTTTGTACACCGCTGACGTCACTAAAAAGGAGTGGCTAGAAAGGAGGTCAAAGGTATGGTCTACTAACTATGGTATATTATAGTTACTGAGAGTGTTTACTACGTGACATATCGGATAAATATATCTAACCTCATGTTTTATTTATCTTATTGTCTAAAATCGCAAAAACCGACTTTATATAACAACACACCAGAAAAGTCGTCTGCACGATATTTTTTCCGGGTCAGCTGAAAGTAGGCCTACTGAATGTGCCTACAGTAAAGAACATTTGAACATTCAAAAAGATAAAGAAATTATGTGTTAACGAATCCGGGTCCGTATAAATTTAGATCTACAGTAGACTGGGTAAAGCAGAAATGTTATTTTAACAATAATTTAGAATCTAGTACAGTATTCTACCACGTAGGCCTACGGTAGGCCTACTTTGGAAAGGTACGGTATGCTACAGTAACGATCTACCAATTAAAAGAATGATCTAGTGGTGTCACGAAATCCGTATCCAACGCTACTGTTGCATGAACGGATCCAAATGGGGTTGCCAAACTCCCCATTTTGGGTAGCAATAATAAATTTTCACGGGGATTTTGGCAAGAAAGTTGGAAATTACCAAATAGCCCAACTACCCTAAGACAGTTCCAAATGATTATCCCCCCCCCCACCCCTTCTGGAAATCTTGCATCCAACCAAATGGGATTTTGACCAAAAAGTTTACTACCATAAGACTGCCGAAAATGCTTCGCTTTCTTGCAGAAATCCTAATTAAAATTAAGTAGACCTATTGTTTTCCCCAAAAAGGGGTTCGAACCAACGAACTGTTTCGGGGAATTTCTTCCGAAAAAGTTGCAAATTATCACGGAACTACCCTGAATGCCTCAAACGAATCCCCAAACTTGTCATCAAGGCTGGAAATCTTGTATAAAACCCGGGGAAGTCTTACGGCAGTTACGTGATAATTACAACTTTCTGGCCAAAATCCAAATTAAATAACAAATACTGGCCCAAAAGGGGTTCAAGCAACCCCACATCCCCTCTGGAGCCGCCTCTGAACGGCTATTTTCATAAACGAAACACGCCGAGTGTTTTTGGATTTCGTGAATCAGGCCAGCCAAAATGTTTCTAGTGAAGTCTGAAATTACTTTACTTAATTTACTTTACTGATGTTATTGTTGACCTCCCCAACACCTTCTGGAAATGTTGGGTTGGTCGCCAGGTTCGTTTTGGGGATCCATGAGATGCAAGGTTCGTTTGGGTTGTTTAATGATAATAAATCACATACCGGCCGAAATCCTCATGAAATTAAACTAATATTACCACTAAAGGGGGTTCCAGCAACCCCACGGACCCCTCATCGCCATTTTCATAAACCAAACGGCGCAATCTGCGGCTGTCTGGACAGTGTTGACCAGGCCTTCCAAAAATGGTTTAATTGAAAATCATACGGCAGATTCAAAGTTTTTTTCAGTGGGTTTGCTTATTTTACCGAAATAGCATTTTTTTATCTCAAACTTGGAAAGCCTTAAGCCAATCTTCACCAAACTTGATCCATATGTTAATGGCCTTAATATGTTGTGGCATAAGTCCATAAACTAAAAAAGAAATGACCTCATGGGTTTATGATTTGATTAAGATACCACTAACAAATATTGAAAATGGGAATCTGAGCTACCGCCTTGGAACGGTCAGTGGCAAAACCTTTTGCCATTGGGGTTTGATTCTTGTTCTAGGGTGCACTAACCTCAACTTGCCCGAACAGGGTTTCAAATACACCAAGGTAAAGGTTGTTGTCACGGTGAATTAATGCCAACCTACTCATTAATCGACTATGTTGCATGCAAACGCATACAAATATTCAGACGAGCACTTTGCTGAATTTTCAGGCGTGCACTTTGCCGATCTTTGCTTTTTTCCATTTGTACGCATCACTTCCTCCTAATAAATAGGATACGGAAAATGTTTAATAAGAGACAAGCTCACAAGTCTCATTGAACAAAAGAGAAAACAAGACTGTGTCCACAGGACACTGATGCCCCAACTGCTGCAACGACACTTGTGCCACAACATTTTATGACAAACAAAGGGTCAGAACACATGGCGAAAATGGTTGCAAGACAAACTCCTTTACATTAATATACACATCATGTCTAGTCAAAGTTTGATAAGAAAAAGGTGAAATATGCACATCAGGAATCGCCACACTCACAAAACACAGCCCTACCCACGCAGCGAAAAAGAAGAGAGAAAGAGAGAGAGTATGTTTGAAAGAAATTCATCCAAATAGAAAATATGGAGTTGATGCCACAACATTTTATGACTGAAATTAACAAAGGGCTATAAGTCTGGTAAAGATGGTCACAAGAAAAAAATCTTTTGTTTACGACCATCTACACAACCTGCTAGATCATCTATGCAAGTTTGAAAGATTCTGGCAGATAGTTAATTAGGAGTTGATGCCCGAAAATTTTATGACTGAAATTAACAAAGGGCCATAATTCTGGTAAAATGGTCACATGAAAATATCTTTTCTTTGCGATCATCTACACATGCTGAAGGCCGCCTAATAGTTTATGAGGAGTTGATGGCACAAGATTTGGAGGTACCGACGTACTTAAGGACGGACGAGTGCAACTCTAAAAAATATGCCTTCTAGGCTACTTCGTGGGGGCATAAGAAAACGTTTGCAGGATAAAATAAAACCATTGTCGCTGGAAATAAATAGAGTTTAGTATACATGGTTCGAATGATACATATACTTGATGGGATTGCCAAGACATGTTGCGCTCTTTCTTACTGGAAAATAATTACGAAGATTTGGTACCTATATTTTCAAACAAGTAATAGGAATCCCTCTGGGTAGTAATTGTGCACCCCATTGGTTCTGATTTTGTTTTTATGCTGCTACGAGAGAAAATTTATTATCTGATATCCACGTCGAAATTATAAATACAAGTGCAGTTTTAAATTACTACTGCAACAATGTATTTCACAACCAGTGTTTTACGGAGATTTGATTTTAAAAGAATAAAGAATATAAAATGCAATATGTTTAATTTCTTCACATTATTCATAAACCATCTGTAAATTCAAAAAGAAAGGCGACTTACATGATATTCTACAGCGCTTTGATTAACCCATCTGCAGTTCATCGCTTTGCTGCTTGATGTCGGTATGGTTTGGATAGTTTTTGAAATGTTATCTGGAAATCTCAACAAAAAACATTCTAAGCTTGATCAGTTTCTTTTATTGTGTTCATGTTGATTTACTTCAGGTGCTCTGGTCTCAGTAAAGTTCATTTCCTTTGCATGCCAATGTCATTTGATTCTTAATTGTTTCACATTTTTGTATGTTTTTACATGCAACAATGTTGGTTGGAGTTAATTCACAAAACCAGCCTGTTATGGCAAATGTAAAGCTGGTGCGACATAGAACCTATTTTGCCACTGACCGTTCCAAGGCACTAAACCATCAGGTTCGCCTTTTTGTTCGTTGTTTGTCCTTTTTAAAATGCTGAGTTGGTTTATTACCCTGTTTTACTTGTGTGGTGTGACTGTGTTTTCTTAATGTGTCATTTTTGTGTCGCCTGACTAGGCGACATATAGGGATTACTTTGTCGGCGGTGGCGGCGGTGGTGTCGGCGTCCGTGGCGTCCGCGGCGTCCGGGTTTCCTTGTCCGGAGCCTAACTTTGTCACCGTAGGTCCAAATGACTCCATACTTGGTATGCATGTTTCTGGCAATGACTCGAAGTGTGGTGCACAAAAACAGTAACTTTACCTTGTTCCGTTTTTGAATTATTCCCCTTTGATTGATTTTTTATAGAGCACTTCTTGTCAGGAGTGTAACTTTGTCACCGTAGGTTCAAATGACTCCAAACTTGGTATGCATGTTTCTGGCAATGACTCGAAGGGCAATGCACAAGAACCGTAACTCTACCTTATTCCATTTTTGAATTATTCCCCTTTGATTGATTTTTAAGAGCATTACTTATTCGGAGCGTAACTTTGTCACCATAGGTTTAAATGACTCCAAACTTGTTATGCATGTTTCTGGCGATGACTGGAAGTGCAGTGCACAAGAACCGTCACTCCACCTTCTTCCGTTTCTTAGTTATTCTCCTTTGATTGATTTTATAGAGCATTTCTTGTCCGGAGCGTAACTTAACTATAGGTTCAAATGACTCCAAACTTGGTATGCATGTTTCTGGCAATGACTCGAAGTGCAGTGCATAAGAACCGTAACTCTACCTTGTTCCGTTTTTGAATTATTCCCTTTGATTGATTTTTAGTGCATTTCTTGCCAAGGGCATAACTTGTTGTGCATGTTTCTTACAACAATTAAAAGGTTATTTTATATGTGAATTTTGTGCAAATACATTGCTAAATCACTATACAACAAAAAACTAAATAACATTTTTTATGTCGACAAATAAAAATTTCGGCAGGCGACACATCCGACTCGCGGAGTTCTAGTCTGATATGCATATTTCGCTTTTTTGTTGTACCGGTATTTATAAAAGCTATGTGATTCAGTATCCTTTCAATGTATTTTTACAGCCGATTCCGCCGTTTCCGACGAGCATAAATATGCGGAAGACTTGTATTTTCATAAAGTGGATGAGCTCTTGTAACAATGGCATTGGCTCCCTTACCCAGTCTCTGGAGTTGTCAAAACTACCATTATGGTGATACTATTATGGGCACCAAAACAATGTTTTGTGTTGTTAAGTTTTTGAGTGTAAACTGAATTTAGAAAATTTTTGTCGAGCCCGCTTGCGGTGAGCTCGATTTGGTTGTCACTGACGGTTCGTTGTATGTGCGTGCGTTAGCGCGTACGTCCGGATTTATCCGGCCCATAATTTTAACATGGCATTGTATTGAGCAATTTTATTTTATATTTGGCGTGATTGTTTACCTCAGTGAGAGAGGGTGTCGCGCGCAAACCCCAGGTTCCTATCTCAAAGGTCAAGGTGCCAGTTTTGAGTCAAAGGTCATGCAAAAGCTTTTATATTTATCATGAATGTTAACATCATCAGATGGAGTTGCGCACTAACCGCAGGTTCCCATCACAAAGGTCAAGGTCTTAGTTAGCGGTAAAAGGTCATATTAAAGCGGAATCGACTTGTTGCCAACATCTAGTTATATCTAGCTGTTACATATACTCTTTTAACATTTCTTAATGTATATATAAAATAAAGATTCACATACAGTAGCATTTGTTTGTGCACAGTATTGTTGAATGGCATTTTGCCTTTGGAGATTTTGGTAATTTTCTTTTTGTCTATGAAAAATGATGACTGTTGATGGCCCTTAAGCTATTTTAATACAAATTATTGTCAAACCGTATTAGTGCTATTGTTGTATAAAGTCGAAAAAAGTTAAAATTTTCATCAACGGTTATATCAAGCAATCTAAAATATGTTATTTGGTGAACCAAAAATAAACTTCCCTGAGTGGAACTTTAGGAAGAACAGAGCAGTTCGTAACAAACAAAACAGAACTAAACTTTAAGTCTCGAAACTCCAGCTTCAGATTGAACAATTAAGATTTATTTAGATAGATAATGTAGATTTAAACCTGTTTATCAGACTTAAATTTTAGGAAACTCAGAGATCTGAAACTCTTAGCTTACTGGAGATGGCTGAAGAATGATGATTGCTCGGGCCTAGTTGGAGGGATTATTCAGATACTAGTATTCGTTGGTACAAATTGTATAGATTTGTTTTATAAATTTCCAGACTGAAAATGCCTTTACAGTGTAAGAGAAAACGAGGTTTCGTCGCACCATTCTCCCAGAGCAAAAGCTGTGCAGTGAAAGGTCAAGATCCGCCATGGACATATCTTTCAGCGAAGAAGAGCGAAGCAGAAAAGAACCAGCCCGCTTGCTCTCCAGTCCACATAGGCCGGCATGTGCAGATCATCACGCCAAAAACTAGATACAAGATTAAACAAAGGTATTCTCCCTTAAAGATTCTGGAGACTTATTATTTGCATTGATTAATTAATGAATTAATAATTGCAAAAACAATCCCAGACCCAACATGTTGACAATATTACATCGTGCAGTGGCACGAATCAACGCGAGATTCTACTACGCAGCGGTACATTAGAAGTGTTTCTTTGTTGGATTTTAGTTGTTTGCTTTCATGTAAAATAAAAATGTCGTTTTCTAAAATCCCTTTATTGCGTATTTACGTCAGTGGACATTTGATCGGATTGTTGTTTCCAGAACAAGAACTGCCTGAATTGACAGAGTTATAATTTGCTTCCTTTGTTGAAGGTGGTTATGTAATACGAACGCTAATCAGATGGACTTGAGTTTCATTTTTCCTTGCCGAATTGCAGGAAACGTTAGTGGGGACTGAAACTTTAAGTATTGAAGATTATCGTCTGAAAAATGATACTAACGTTAACGAAAACAGAACTCCCTGGGACATTATTCGTAATTGGGAGAATATTAAACACACGCCGTATTTATAAGGATGTTTAACACACTTTTAAGATCCTTAGAAACACATCGTATTTGGAGATCCTTAAAACATTGGAGATCCTTTAAGTCACTTTATATATTTGAAAATCCTAATACATGCATCTTATTGTGCATTTTTAAAGACATAATATTATTCTTATTCTAGATCTTTAAACGCATTCACATACCATGGTATACTAATGTATACAGTATGTATACTAATGTATACAATATGAGATATTTTTCTGTTGTAAAAAAATCAACGAAAAGATTACAAGAACAATCAATAATTTTCATGTTGTTTATTAGATCTTTAACAACATATCTTATTTACAGATCATTAAACACACTTTCAGGCAAATCCTGTTTGTAAGATTCTTTAGCATACTTGGTATTGGGAGATCCTTAAACACAGTTCCGATTTAGAGATCATTACACAAACTCATTATTGGATATCGTTAAACACACATCATGATTGAAGAACTTATTCGGAGATTATTTATAACATGCTGTTTGAGGACCCTTAAAAGTAAACAAGTATCTTGTATGGAAACGCCTAAACCCCTATTCGGATATCTCTGAACACCCTTCCTGTTCTGCAGTCGTTAAGAACACATCCTTAACACGCATCCTATTGGGTTATCTTTCATATACTTTTCAGTTAGAATTGTATGAAGATCATCCAATAGGATGTTTTTAGTTTTAATCGTTTCAATTTCGGAGTAATGGTTGCATTTCTTATTCTTGTATTATTATATAAGTATCGTGCCACAAACTATTCTAAGTGAATACATTAAGTATATATAATATCCGTCAGGGAAATACATGTTGTTGGGGTTTAATATTTACGTTTCTTGTGGAGGACATTTAGTGAAGTCCGTCAGTTTATTATTAGTTGCATTAATGCACTAGTTAGGGTTTATGTTTTTGATTGCTCATAATGTATCTGTACTGAGTGTAATTCATCATAAAGATTTTAGGGAAATAAGCAATCAATCTTACATAACTTTATTTTGGTCGAAACGTTTAATTACCATCGGGTCATTGTTTATTTATAACCTGAAAATTTACCAAGATTTTTATTTGACTTTGCGCATGCATTGCTAGGTTTGCTTTGGGTGCCGGAATTCAGTCATGCAAAGATACTTCCCCCGGGTTGGTCGTGCCCTTTGAGCTCAGTCAAGCAAGCTGTTTGTCAGAATCTGCAGATTACCAAGTAATGAATATGGACACAAGCTCACTCGATAAAACAAGGGGAGAAGTAAACGAACTTGTTGAAAACACCGAGGAAGAGTATGAAGAACTCGATCTAGAATTAGACCATGGAAAACTAATCGGGGAAACAAAAGTTCAACCAGCAAATGCAAGAGTAGATGAAGTAGCTATAATCAAAATGAAAAGAACATTTGATATGTACAACGATAAAAGAACTGGAAAAGAGTCAAAGTCAGATGAAACTATAGAAGATGTCAAACTATTTGTCGATGATCAAGGTACTGGCATATTCTCTGCTGATACGAAATTACCATTGTCAGAAACTGCAGAAGTCATTAATTTGAGAGAAGAGCAAGATTATATTAATCCAAGTATTAATACAACAACAGAAAATGATGTTGGCAATAAAAGAGATACGTCTTCTAACTTTATCAAAGGACCCGCAGATTTTGTTAAAGACATAAGCTATCAATCTTTGAGAAATACATCTCCAAAAGACTGTAGTCCAGAGTCTGAGTACGCCAAATCTGGAAACATTTGTATAGGTAAAGGTCCAATGTTAGAAATGAGGAAACAAGAGATTACAGAGCACAAGACCGACAACAACATCTCTTGTCACAATTTGGGCACACCTGGAAAAGCAAGTGATCTAATCAAAGGTTATATCAAAGTTGTTCGTGGGAATCATGTTAATAATCATAAGAAAATACGAGCCGCCACAAACATCCAAAAGAAGCCAACGTCAAAATTCATGAGCACATTAGCAAACGGTAAACAGAAAAGGGAGACATTGATGAAAACTGGCACACTTCCGAAGAATGTTAAGGAGATGGATGAAGTTTTGGGTTATTCACCATTGACTGCCCAGCCTTTGAAGGTGACCAAGAGAAAGAAGAGACAGAAGAAACTGACATTTGAACAGGTGAGACGTTTCCTAATTTCAAAGTGTGTCCATATCTATTAAGAAATAACTGTCTTTGGCTGCTTGGTTAATCACTACATTAAGTGACCTTTTTGAATGCTCTGTTCACATTTAGAATTCAGTTTGTCAAACGCCATTAAATGGATTGTAAATGTTTCATCCGTAGATAGTTTTACTGCCAAGCCATATTGAAAAACTTCAAAACAAGTAAAAACAAAAGAAAAGATTACTAGAGCAACCATCATTATTTCATGTTTTTTACCTTTATAAGAAAAACATAGGCACTATATTTGCCAATTATAATATTTCAGCTGAAAAAAGAAGTTTTGAAGACCACATTCAAAATGCACAAAGAAATTATTGAACTTCAAGAAAGAAGGAGTCGCCTGAAAGCAGGTATAAATCACAGTATCACTACCACTATTGGGTGTTTAACTAGGTCATACATGCCCGAGTGTATTTTTTTCATTGTGCATTGTTGTGGTAAGGTACACGGCATGCTTACATAAGAGCAAAAATAAAGTTACGTGGTCACGGTACTAGGTCAAGCGTTAATAAAAAAAACAACAATCAGTAAACAGTATTTTTTCCAGATTGTTTGCGCTCTCGCGGCGCTTCAAGTGCTTGCACTGCGCTTTGACTGCGTTTACAATGCGCTGACGGCGTGTTGAAGACGTTCGTTTGCACTCGAGTTGCCGTGGTATTAGCGCGGTAGAGACGCAGTGGAATATAAGCACCATAGCCTTTCCGTACTAGCGTTACATAGAGACGCAGTGGCATCTCAGAGAACGCCACACAACCACCGTGCGTGCGCCACTGACAACCACATAAATCGCACTGCGACATCTCAAATATTCATTCGTTCAATGAGATATATATATGTCGGCTGGCATGAGATACTTTACGTGCCTACGAGATACTAATTCGTTTATAAATGTCGTGGCCACGAAATACTATGTTTTACGAGAAAGGTTGGGTTTTGTGCAGGAGATAATACAAAACAATACATGCTTTGTAATAGTGTCATAAGACTTAATAATTATGTACTTAATATAATATTAGACATTGTTTGTGAACTTCCTTGTTGAATAATACAAAAATACACAATTATTATTTCAGTTTTCTTTGTTTAATCGTCCTTGCAGTAGGATATTGACCTGTCGATATGTCTTGAAATTCTAGAGTTACGTGAAATATCGGTTTGTAATGCGCATTATTACAGCATTTACATTTTGTTACATGAAATTCATAATGTGTATGTGATGTTCAATATATGTATATTTTGTTTTGTCTTTTATTACTGGGACCCCCGAATGGCGAGTTATATCATCAAATAAAGTATATGATGACGAACATAGTCGTCATCGTCATTATGACGCTTCCGAAGGATCAAACGTTACCACCATCGGAAACTGTTTTCCCAGAATGAGATGTTACGTAAAACACATTACAAAGAAGTAATTCTGCAGGAAAATAATTGTTGGGAAACTCCGTTGTCAATATGTCATAAAATTATACTCCGTTTTTCACGAAAGCGTAGTTATTCATTCAGCTGGCGAGCATTGACGTCACAAAGACTGTAGCAGCTGGTTAAATTGATGCAATCTGCTCCCTCTTCTTACCCACACTGTTGTCTAGCGAAAAAACAATAGTACAGTTCAATATACAGTATTTGTATAGTATATCATAATGTAACAACTTATTCGCCTATATATTGGTTAAAGAAAGTATATGGATAAAATTGGATATGTATTGGTATCAGATATCGTTAATCGTTAATACAGATATCGTTAATACAACTGTTAACGGTTGTTGTCGTTTTGGGTGTTTTGTTGTTGTTGTCGTGTTGTTATTTTTTAATCAAGTCAACTCATGATCATCTCTTACATTGAAAATAGCTCGTACCAACTTTTACTTTAATATCAGAAATTTCTGCCCACCGGCTAACATACATGTACTTATTTATTTTTGCAGGTCTGTTCGATAGCAAGGGAGACAAATGCAAGACAGAGATCTGTGTAGGTTATAGTTATTATCCCCGTTTTGTTAATCCCAGAGTCATGTTAGTTTTTTTTTACAAAACACACTGGTCCTATCCTGGAATCGCAACATTGTCAAACAAATGTTGTTTTTTTATGAAAAATGTTATTTCGGAAATCACTGGAGCTGGAGATACAAAATAATACTCGATGAGGGATATCAATTAACATCCAGGGTCGTATGTCCAGGGAGTGGTTCCATGGTGGTTAAGCAACTCGGACTTTTTTTTATCAAATCTTCATCCCCCAATTTTTTTTAATCAAGAAAAGGACTTTTAATTATTTTTATGATATAAAAAAATGGACAAGGGGCCGAAAACTGCAAAATCACTAGAAACTCGGGTGAGTTCGAGAAGTGGGCATCTCCACAGAATATCAGAATATTTAAGCCGTATAATCATGTTTTAGTTATGGATTTAACTCGTGGTTCTTTGCAAAGCAAGTGGGTCTTCCATCAAAGATAAAAGTGTGTTAATATTTTACTGATTTCCATTTATACTGTACTTTAATTTCTTGAAATCAAAGCCAGTGTTTATTTGTTATATTTTTTTCAACATATATTTTTTATTCTTTGAAGGGTGTACTGTTGTCATTAAAAAAAATTCAAGGCTGGTTAGCATCTTCATATGTTATACCGGTTCAATGCAATTTTTTTCTCTCCTAATAAAAACGCACCGATGTTTCTCTAATATCGCACTCATTTTTTATAAACAAACCACTGTGACATTCCGTAACGTATTTATATTTATTATGAAATACAATTATTGCTATAAAAATATTTCGAGCATGACTGACAAAAATATTGCCTGAAAAAGTCATTAAAAGTCCTTCTCTTGATAAAAAAAAAAGTCAGGTGACACAGATTTGATCCAAAAAGTCCGAGTCGCTTAACCATCGTGTGTTCGTTTGTGACAATCTTATGATAATTTCATGACAATCGTCAACCTTCTGGCCAAACTCCCCGTGCAAATCAAATAATTATGCTGACCAAAACGGGGGGTTTAGCAACCCCACTGACCTCTCGATCCACCCCGAACATCCGTATTCAAGACGTCACATCTGAGGGCCACCAACATCATATTTTGTGCTCACTTCTTCCTCAGAAACCTCTGTAGGATCACTTTGAACGTTTGCAGGAATGAAGGAGGATTATTTCTTCTCAAGTTCTCGAATATTCGACTTTTTTAAATAAATAAAATTAACCATTGCGAGAAGTCGATAATGATACACTGTAGTATCATTTCTTTATATTTCGAAATATGATTTCAGATATAGATAAAAACTAGAGTGTGTCCTCGGACATTGATGCCCTCACTGCTGCAGCAACATTTGTAATAACAAGGGGACATAACTCTGGTAAAATGGTCGCAGGAAAAAAGTTTTCTTTACGAACATGTACACATCGTGCTTGATCATCCATGCATTTTTGAAAAAAATCTGCCTTATAGCTTAGGAGGAGTTGATGCCACAAGATTTGGAAAACAACGTACGGACGGACGGCTAGTCGAATGCAACTCTATTATGCCTCACACTTCGTGAGGGGGGGGGGGGGGGGGGGGGAGCATAAACATTTATAAAAATATATTTTCTGAACTTCGATAGCAGTTGTTTGTCTACAAACATAAAATAACCCAAAGATTGTTTTCAATGGTTTATTCTGACATATGGATAGAATGAACAGGGACGTGGCCGAACCAGCCCTGTCCCCTTTCTGAATACACCAATGTTTTAGTTCAGACCTGTCTAGTACATAATCATCTTCATAGTGTAAGACACAAAAAATTCGGATCTAACTGGCCACGCACTGTAGTCGGGACTTCGTATTTTGATTGTATCACTCTCTAT
This sequence comes from Corbicula japonica, assembly GCA_038501625.1. Taxonomy (NCBI): domain Eukaryota; kingdom Metazoa; phylum Mollusca; class Bivalvia; order Venerida; family Cyrenidae; genus Corbicula; species Corbicula japonica. Next base: position 5,516,223 of record JAZAYU010000029.1, on the reverse strand, counting down.
ATATCGTACTGCTTTCTCGAATGTTCCTGTAATTAAATAAATGCAGATTTGGATTATAATTGGCGGAAAAAACCCGATAGTAACATTTTCAATTGTTTAAAGTTTCTGTTTTTATTTTCAGATAAACAGAAGAAAACTAGAAGAATGAATTTACGCTATAAATAGACTAATGCGTGTTTTTCCAAATCTAATAATAGTTCAACCTATTGGCGCACGCGCCGAGAACATTCTCGACCAATGATAATTTATTTGATTGTTATGATATTTCTGCGCTATTAACGATTCAGCTGGAATGTTCCCGATCAAGTAAGTGAAAATCTATAAAAAGCTGAAGATTTTAGCTGACTCTCATAACTCAAAACATAGTACTTGCAAGTGAATAACGGAAAATTGAATCAAAAGCTAGTAAATAATGTCGCGATATATGCAGCCGTTCCTTATTACAATGCCTCAGCGAAGACGGGTATATTATCAACAACCGACACTAGAACAAGAATTTGTGGACATTCTTGGGGATCTCGTATCCCGTAAGAGACTGGATTCAGAGACTGGACACTGCTGTCCGCCCGGACGTTGTACCCGACGCGATGATTCTGCATACCAGCCGTTTTGGTGCGACTTTATTAGAGCAAACCAAAGACGACCGTGGGTGCATGTATTAAACTTGAGTGGGTTCCAGACTGGGGACATTAATGTTAAAGTTGAAGGAGGAAAGATGCTTGTGCACGCTAGACGCGAAGAGAACGAGGGTTCTAACACCGATCTAGTGGAAAGAAAGAGGGAAGTAAATCTCCCGCAGGACATTGATGCTGAAAAAATTGCTTGCTTCCTCACTGAAGACGGACGCTTTGTTATCAAAGCACCATTCGTTGACAAGAAACGCCTCGCAGAAAAACAGCAACAAGAGGTAAAAACAGAGTCGAAGTATGTTGCTCCACAGGAAGCAAACGAAGTGCCAATACACTGTGAACAAACAGACGGCGGGGCAAGTTCGAAACAGGGAGATGCTGCAAGCTCCAAGGAAAGTCAAGAAAAGCCGAGGCAACGTCCTCCGACGGCGTCCCTCGCAGATTTCATAGTTAGCGCACTGACTGGGGACTACCCGGGGCAAAATTCACCTAGAAGCAGCAGCCCGGTACCCGGCGAAGATTACGTTATGCTGAATGCCAACGGGGGAGAACAAAGAGATCTAGCTCCACTGGGTGATTCTACTGACGTAATCGAAGAAGACGGCAAGAAGCTGTACTGTGTCAAGGTCAAACTGCCCAACTACCCGCCGGAGAACATTAAAGTTCGGTGTCACGGTAGGAACATGTTTGTCGATGCCAAGCATGAAATCGAAGACTCGGGGATCTACCAGTGTCACGAGTTTCACCGACGATACATTATGCCAGAGAACGCCGCCGACGAGGCTGCGAAAGCGCAGATAGATGACTCCGGTGTAGTCACGGTTAAAGTGCCGCTGTTAGAGGAACCGGTACCAGAAAGCCGGGACATCCCAATTGAAAGGGCGGAACAAAAATCCGAGGAACCAAAACCTGAATGCGAAAACAAGGAAATGTGCAAAGAAGATTGTAAAACAGAATGCAAGGAAGGGGCAGGTGATTGCAAAACGGAGGGACAGTGAATCCATTAACTGTAATAATTACTCCAAATGGACAAGCTTTAAGTATGTTATATTTGACATTATCCAAAGCCACTCCAATATAAGAATACATAGTGAAACTTGCGAGGATGATAATAAATTAATATTGGACAGGTGATGGACTGTTGTAAGATTAAGAAAATTTGTGAGAATAATATTTAGTGAGTTATCAGGTGAATTAAGATAAATGTAAATAATGACTAGTGACAAGATTTTTTTCCTTTGAAATACATTATTGTGATTTACCAGTAAAATGATAGGAATACACTCGACCGATTGGATAACTTAAGATGTAAATATATTTTGTGATTTATCAGTAGATTGTATTTTTATTATGTTCTAAACATACGAACCATTAAGAGGAAATATTGTACATGTATTGCTTCATTTTTTTTACTGTTAATGCAATTAAATTGTAACATGTTTGACATGTAGTTATGAGATTTTCAATATTTTGTTTAAATTTCAAGTTCAAGATGTTTTATTTGTTATTGTTGTGTTTAATAAATATCACCATTAAACAAATATTTAGTGTTTTATTATATCGATCAGCTTTAAAATAGGACTGAACTGGCCGTTGCCAATGCGAACCAGGTCCTATGGTCAAATTTGACAGACTGGATAATAAGCTGTTGTAAACAGTTTGCTGCTAAATGAAATAGGAACGAATGAGGTTAGATCTGGATTTTTAGATTGTAATTTTGGGCTAATCAGTGTTAGCTTGGATGCTAAAAGCAACCAAGCTGGTATCCTAGCCAGGGTCCGCCGCATCCGCCGAAAACTGATACAGTTTAATTTCTGGCATGCCAAGTGGCTGAAACCCACGGACAACAGCAGTACAGTAGTCGGACAGATTTGCTTACATAACACTTAGGAAATGGGCCCGTTATTCCGTCTACTACTTTTAATTCAAATGTCGGTGTATAACATACACAATAACTTCTTATATTTTTAGTTATTTGCTCTTTAATATGATATGAAATATGTCGGTATCAACGGTCAATAAATAGTAGAAAATTAAATTTTAAAGAAGCAATGTAGGGTGAATCCTTGAGCATTTTGCTATCTATGGAATTATTCCGTATTATTCTAAAAAATGTTTTTTTTAAGGTTTCTAGTGCATGATTGATCAAAATTACACTGTTTACTTAAGTATGAGTTGCTACCGAGTTGCGTTCAAGCCGTGGCCAGGCCGCCAGGGCAATATCATTCAATTACACTCTGCATGAACAGGCTCAAACTAATCCTGAAGTATTTCTTATTCTCGTCTAATGGTAAAGGACACCATTAAACTGTCGAAGAATGTGCATGTTTATTTTTTTTCCTTATTACGAGTTTGGGAAAACAACAATATAAAATTTGCATTTGGTGGTTATAACTCGCCGGATCTCCAACAAAACCTGAACATGTCAAAAACGCTTGTGATTACAGTTATAACTTAGAACTGTTAGAACAAAAAAAATGTTTATACATTAATATATGGAATAAAAAACGGCGTGTTCCGCATCATTTGATAAACTGACTCAAATCTTCACTTCTGCGAAAAACAAAACCAAACGCTCGTTCAGCTCTGAAATCAGAATCAGCACATCATTTTGGTGTAGTTATGCATCAAAACGGCTTTATAAGCTCAAAAAATAGCGCGAATATTGCTTCATGTAGAGTCTCGTGAGTTCCTTTCCTCGTTTTTTGTAACACTTTTTCGTTTTCAGGAAAACTGGAGAAACTACGGAAAGATCTGCTTATAATGCTGATTATCTTTGTTTCCAATGTTTCGTACAGCAGGAACAGCGCGGAAATAAGAATGTAACGACAAGTGCGAGACGTAAAACATACCCGTGTGTGACTATCCACAATGTGCGCGTTACATAGTTTCGCCATTCTGAGTACATGTATTTCTGAGGTGAGACCCGATAAGAATCATTCCTATTTTCCAGGCAGTCGAACTCACTAGCCCGAAGTATTAGGCAAAGGACATAACCACTGGTCAAGACGTTTCAACGATAAGTATGACGACTTTTTAAATCACGACTGTCGGGGTAACAGTCAAGCAACTGCTGTTTTGTTTCACAATTAACATAAGTTGTAAACAGTTTGCTGCTAAATGAAATAGGAACGAATGAGGTTAGATCTGGATTTTTAGATTGTAATTTTGGGCTAATCAGTGTTAGCTTGGATGCTAAAAGCAACCAAGCTGGTATCCTAGCCAGGGTCCGCCGCATCCGCCGAAAACTGATACAGTTTAATTTCTGGCATGCCAAGTGGCTGAAACATAAGTTTATTCATTTTCGTCGAACTATTAAGTTCGGCTAATCATTACTGCTGTTGTGAAATAGCTGGGTTGTGTACCAAACACGCACTTGCTTAAGAACTTAGTCCAGACTATCCTACAACATATAATTGAAGGATTTTAATGTATTTTTAACGAATTCTTGCAAAGGTCTGAAACGATCCCAGTATTCCACATCACAGTGCAAAACTTAGGTCATATGGGCATAACTTATTTATCACTAGAGTTCGATTACAGAAACTATTCCTTAACTTAATGCTTTCAACTACTCGCAGGGGCGTAGCTGCCTATGCGCGAGTATGCTGCTGATTCAACGTCATTCTGGCTGTCTTCTTATTCAGCCAAAGTTGCAGTATACTTACTTGACTTAACTTGCTCATGATCATATCAAATGTTTCTTGCCTTTTTTTTGCCAATGTGGTATCATTTTATTCCACGCGCGTCTAGCGTTAACTAGCGTTATTAGCGTTACAGTGATTACGCGAGTTTAAACCCCAACACAATTAAACTATGTATTTAAATAGTACTTCAACATGCAAGCCAGGGCGAATATGCCATTCGTGGTTTTTGCCGAAAATTTGTCCCCGCGGAACTACGGTATATGATAAACCATTAAAACAGCATTAATATTAAAAATCCTCACCAGGGTCGGAGATTACTAAGCTGAGATTGGAGACCAGTCAAGGCTTAAATCTCAAACATCTGACTGGCCGAAATCTCCATTTCATCCAGTGTGATGCTTGAGATTTGTGACTGGTCTCCAATCTCAGTTTTAAAATCTTGGCGCCTGATTGCACCATTATTTTCTAAATTTTCCTTCAGATGGCCCGGCACAATTATGAATCGTCATTAAAAGAGGTCTTACCACGCCCCTGTTTCGATTTTGTTTTTAAAATAAAGGAAACTTCGTTAGCAAAAGTGCGATTTCTTTTTTTCACGAAAGCTTATTTCTGGTACAAATATCTTTTTCTAAATTTCAATACCAGTTAGCCGTCTACATAAAATATTCACACTCGCCGGAGTTCTTAAAGTTATTAAGTACAATTGATAACTCAAAACCTATGTCGAGACCGGTACCAGGGAGGTAAATAAGTGTCGGAGCAATGAGTACGCGTGGCGGTTGGGGTTCTGCGTGCTTCCCCAGAAATGAAGACACAGACTAATGAGATTTGCTATTTCAATGGCTTCTTCTTACATATCGAGAGACAGAGCATGGGTCATGGCCGAGCCTACCTTCTAGGTCAGAGGACAGTAAATAGAAAAGCCTATTGCGGATTGGACAATTTTGTCTAGGGACGATTCGGGCTTACTTTATTTTCAAATATTCATTGGCCAAAACTATAGAGAGTAAAATAAATTTTAGTTTTCAAAAATGTAAAATGACTAGTTATATACTTTAAAATAAAAATGATTTTTTAAAACACTGTTTGAAAGGTGATTTGTGGCACTTTAATGAAGTTGTTACTTTCCTTATTTTGGGTTGAAGATTTGTTTACATTCTGGGGGTGGTTACTTTCGGTTTAAAATAGTGAGAGAATGAGCTGGTGAAGACCCTGATTTCTGGCCACTTTTGATTTGCATAAGAGTGCCACTTTGCTAATCTGTTGTAGTTTTGGAAAGAGTCTTGTAAACTAAATCACAGGAGGACCAAATCTTATAATGTAAGTCTATGGGAAACTACTTAGTGGTCTCTGACCTAAAACTGCTTCTACCCAATCTGATAAAACCAGTGCGTTACTTCAGTCAGCTTGCAAACAGTCTGTGTAAAACACAGTCATCTTCACGGTGCCAAAAAAAAATCAAGAACTAGCTGGAAAGTGCTTATCATGACTCTAACTACTACCTAACCGTTGATTTGTTTTCATTACAATATCCGGTTTCCTTTGCCTTTAATACAAAACATCCAAACTTAACCTGTAATTAAATTGATACATATTATGATGATTTTGGTGGAAAAAAAAACAACTCGAAAATAGCATTTGTTTGGTGTAGATTTTCACATTAACAGAAGAAAACAAATACGCTCACAGAGAGTAACATGTTGTTGTTGTTTATTCCCAGTTTATGGATCCTCCCGCCTCTGACCGAGGACATTATGGTGTGGTCCGACAGAGAGTAACAACACTCTATACGCTTTAAATAGACCAATGCGTGTTTTCCGAATCTAATAATAGTTCACCCTATCAGCTCACGCATCGAGAACATTCCCGACCAATGATAATTTATTTGGTTCATGTTATTATTTTTCTGTGCTATTAACGATTGAGCTAGAAAGTTCACGAGCTTGTAAGTGAAAATGTATATAAAACGGAAGATTTTAGCTGACTATTATAACTAAAAACAAAGTGGAAGTGAATTACTGGTGGTTGATCCAAAAGCTAGTAAATACTCGTAATGTCGCGATATATGCAGCCGTTCGTTATTACAATGCCGCAAAGCCGGCCTCAGCGAAGACGGGTATATTATCAACAACCGACACTGGAACAAGAATTTGTGGACATTCTTGGAGATCTCGTTTCCCGTAGGAGACCGGAATCAGAGACTGGACACTGCTGTCCGCCCGGACGTTGTACCCGATGCGAAGATTCGGCATACCAGCCATTTTGGTGCGACTTTATTAGAGCAAACCAAAGACGACCGTGGGTCCACGTATTAAATTTCAGCGGGTTCCAGACTGGGGACATTAGTGTTAAAGTTGAAGGAGGAAAGATGCTTGTGCACGCTAGACGCGAAGAGAACGAGGGGGCTAACACCGATCTGATGGAAAGAATGCGGGAAGTAAATCTCCCGCAGGACATTGATGCTGAAAAAATTGCTTGCTTCCTCGCCGAAGACGGACGTTTTGTTATCAAAGCTCCATACGTTGACAAGAAACGCCTCGCAGAAAAGCAGCAACAAGAGGTAAAAACAGAGTCGAAGTATGTTGCTCCACAGGAAGCAGACGAAGTGCCAATACATTGTGAACAAACAGCCGGCGGGGCGAGTTTGAATCTGGGAGATTCCGCAAGCTCCAAAGAAAGTCAAGAAAAGCCAAGGCAACGCCCTCCCACGGCGTCTCTCGCAGATTTCATTGTGAGCGCACTGACTGGGGACTTCCCGGGTCAAAGTTCACCTAGACGCAGCAGCCCGGTGCCCGGCGAGGATTACGTTATGTTGAATGCCAACGGGGGAGAACAAAGAGATCTAGCTCCTCTGGGTGATTCTACTGACGTCATTGAAGAAGACGGCAAGAAAATGTACTGTGTCAAGGTCCAGCTGCCTAACTACCCGCCGGAGAACATTAAAGTTCGGTGTCACGGTAGGAACATGTACGTCGATGCCAAGCATGAAATTGAAGACTCGGGGATCTACCAGTGTCACGAGTTTCACCGACGATACATTATGCCAGAGAACGCCGCCGACGAGGCTGCGAAAGCGCAGATAGATGACTCCGGTGTAGTCACGGTTAAAGTGCCGCTGTTAGAGGAACCGGTACCAGAAAGCCGGGACATCCCAGTGGAACAGACGGGACAAAAATCCGAGGAACCAAAACCTGAATGCGAAAACAAGGATATGTGCAAAGACGACTGTAAAACAGAATGCAATGAAGGCGCAGGTGATGGCAAAACGGAAGGACAGTGAGTCAGCAAGCTACAGAAATGGTGAAAAAGGGACCAGTTCATTAATAGTTTGTGACATTTTCTTTTATAATCTGTTCAAAATAATCAAAGATACTCATACTTTAATATATTTAGTGATTTTATGTGAAATTATATTTTGATTATTTGTGCTCGGATTTACAATTTGTTGATTAATTTGATCATTGTTTTAATCTGGTCAAATATATTTCTTGATTTTCTTTTAAATTTCTAATCTGATTGACTGTAACAGTTCACAATTGTTTTAATAAGTCTTTCAGTATTATTTTGATGAACACTGAGAAAGTTGTCATGAAAATAATGATGTTGTGCGTAAATAGTTCAAGTGTTTAGTATATTTGGAATTAATCAATGTAATGTCTTTCATATTTGTGATGTGCAAAAGTTAAAATTAAGTTTCGTTAGTTTTGTTGTTAGTTTCCATAAAGTTGTTTGTTAACAAAAATATCATTAAAAAAGAATTGATGTTGGGTAGTTGTTTTGCATACAGTTACCTGTAATTAAAATGTAAGCATGGTAGACTATTGTAAACGAGGTACCATTCTTTGAGCAAGGTTATAAAACTGAGCATGGAAACCAGTCTCAAATCTCAAGCATCTGATTGGCCGAAATGGCGACCAGTCGCCATTTAAGCCAATCAGATACTTAAGTTTGAGACTGGTTTCCATGCTCAAGATTTGAGACTGGTTTCCATGCTCAGTTTTATAACCTTCAGTCCTGTTGTGTGATTTTAACTTTTTTTATCACCAACCCTACCAGACTTGAAATCGAACAAGCATCGCCACAACAACATCGCATAGCCACAAAAAGGTATCGGTATCATTATAATGTGGACGGAGATAAAACATTTTGACACTAAGGTGAAGATTTGTCATGTTGTAACAAAACTTGGAATAAATCATAACCATCAAAAAATCTGTAGCCTGACAAAAAGAAAGATAACTCCTGATTGACCCCCGTAAACACTCTCTAAAGCAACCACCAGACAGTTTTCAGTTCACGATAAATTCCACAATTACGACTTTGTTTCGGTGGCAAATTACTGAACAATATAATATTATTTAGTATTAAAAATGAAACATGGATTAGGATTAAATATATGTTATTAAACAGGTTGTTGTCACCAGCTGGTGACTGGGATACTAAATCTCAGTAATTACAATACTCATATGTTCTAAGCATTTTTTAATAATTATTACATACTTAAGGCTTGACATTTCAACCAATAATTTGTGGGGTCGGCATTGTACTGGGTTGGTTTCCGATGTTGTGCAAGTAGGAGAAAGTTAGGTTATTTCCACTGATGAATTGTACACCAGAACTAAGTGATAGACTAAAATCAACGCTTGTGGCAACCCCAGTTCCTTCAGGTACATCGCAAATGATCATAGAATTGTAAACGTAACGTCCTATTGTTTCAGAATTCCCGAATCTGCAACGAATTGTATGACAAATTGCCGACTGAAAGTTTCTTCCGAAAACGCGGACTGTTGTGTTTGAAGAAAGTGGACCAGCTTTCGGATATATACTGTAAACTACGGGTCTTGATGTCGGAGAATACAAATTAACGCTACACGCTTTTTTGGCCGTTTCTGATATGAAAGTCTCCCAAGACCGTTGGTACTTAGAAACCGCGGCTGCCTTCTCCGCAACAGACATCGTACTGTAGTTCAGAGAGTTCAATGCTAAAGTCCGCATATCGGACAGTCTCAAACCCCAGGCCATAAATGCTTGATACCAGTCAACAGTAAACTCGTCATATCCCATCGTTCCGGGATCATCAGCGGCCAAAACAGTAGGAATCCCGTAACGTATGTATGTCGCACCTGGGTGGTGGCGTTGATCCGTTACGTAACCAAGCAGCATATTGCTAACGGGGTTAAGTTCTATAGCAATGTCACGATCTTTAAGGACTTGCATTAAGTAAGGATGAGTTATGAAACCGAGTCCATGACCTACGCGTTTCGATCCCAAAATGATCGCCTCGTATACATTGTCCATCGTGCTGACTGGGTCCGTCGGATGCTGTGACGTCATAAGATCATTCGGCCAGTTTGTCTCCGAAGTGTGGAAATAAAAAGGAATATGTCTGTTTTGAGACGTTACATTGGCAAATTCATCTATGTAAAACAGCAAAGAATAACCTTGGTCCTCTTCCGCTACCAGATCATATCCTTTAACCAGGTCTGGAAACTTTTCCCTCAGTCGCAATGCACCTTCAAGAGTGTCCCGGTTAGCCTCCGCATTTTTGTATCGTCTTCCTTGTATTATTTCTTTGTAGCCGATAAATTCCGGATGAGCTGCCTGGAATTTCTTCAACTCTTCGCTTATTGTTTGAAACCAGAGATCACCATCAGTGCTGTTGTCTACTAGTCGGTGTCCGTTAGGAACGTCGTCGTCTAAAACATACATTCCATCCCCGTTAGCACGTGCCTCCAAATACTGCACATTCTCACTTAAAGCATGTTCAAACAGCGCCTGCATGTGCATCCGTGTGTAGTTCTGATACAGAACCATGTCTGTTGCCGCCCGACCGAACATAGGGTTCATGTATTTCCAGCGAAGACCACTGTTTGTCGGCTCGGCTTTTGCATCCGTTGGTAAGGTGTTGATGAACGTGATGTGCTGAAGCAGGAACTCCAAAGAATATCGGGCATTGTCTTTGACCTTTTCCCAATCCGTTGGAGGCGTATTGTAGAAATCTAGATTCCATTTGTTACTCGAGTTCCCCACATTTATGCAGAGTGCGTCCAACAGACTGGAGTTAAAAATCAGCTCTAGCATTTTCCTTTTCGGTAAAATGTGATCTGAAAACAAATAAAAAATATTAAGGTGGTATCATTTGCCACAATATACTGTTAAAGTTGGGGGGAGTGTGGTGTCCTATTTTCATAAAATTTCATGTTATTTAATAATTAAAAATTTCTTATTGCTTCAGATATCATTTATAGAGCATATAAATGTTACAGGTCAATCAGGAATTATATAAAAAAAAATAGAAATATGAAACAATTTCTCTCACTGAGTGTAGCCTTATTGCCGGGAGTCCAAACTTCCAAATTATCCACTATAGTATTAAACTACAGTCATAGGAAGGTTGTCCATTTCAAGGTTAACAATGTCTTAGAATTTAGTTCAATAAACTTTACTAGAACAATTGAAAAACATGTTTCTCCCAGTGACTACAAAAGGAAAATTTGACATTCATGTTTGCATTGTTTATAACTATTGTTCTAGTAAAGATTATTCAACTAAATTCTAAGACATTGTTAACCTTGATATAGACAACCTTCCTGTGACTGCAGTTTAATACTATGGTGGATAATTTGGAAGTTTGGACTCCCGGCAATAAGGCTACACTCAGTGAGAGAAATTGTTTCATATTTTTAATTTTTTATAATTCCTGATTGACCTGTAACATTTATATGCCCTATTATTGATATCTTAAGTAATAAGAAGATTTATAATTATTAAATAACATGAAATTTTATGAAAATAGGACACCACACTCCCCCCAACTTTAAAAGTATATTGTGACAAATGATACCACCTTAAGTATATTATAAGGCAATAGAAAATTAATTCCTAGATTCTCATCCAAATTTTGGGGAAAAATGGGGCGGGTGGGCGGGTTTTATTTTTTTATTCATCATTCTCACTGTTTCTATTGATGCTTGTGTAGAGCAACTATAAATAAGCGTCTAGCCGATTATGAATAGCCGCTTCGCACTTAAATGTTTCATACTGCACTTTCATACACTACCTGTTGGTACTTGTAATGTAAATTTTGATGTACTCATTTTTTTTCAAAATAAAAAATGTTCAGGGGGAGTGATTTTCGAGGGGCGGGCGGGGATGAGAATCTAGCAATGAATTTTCTGTTGCCTAAACAATTTATATTGATTTTAATACATAATCAAACTGAACGCACTCATTATAATTATGATGGTATTTCTGCTTGCTTATCTTGAACGACATACACCTATAGTGGAATGCATGAATTTGGTCACTATAGTACAATGAATAAATTTGGTCCTTTATCCCACAATTAAGACCCCATTTAGGACTGGGCAAAAGTCGTCTTTATAGTTAGGTGGTCTTAATTTTGGGATGGAAAACAGAGGACAACGGTAAATAAGGGATGTTAAACTAGTGGTCTTATTATTGAGGTTATCTTCACAGTGCTCTTTATGAGTTTTACTGTACACTGAATACTAACCAGGCCCCAGACCCCAAGATAATCAAAACTAATATTGGAGACCAGTCTCAGATCTTAAGCATCTGATTTGCCGAGTCGCCATTTCAATCAGATGTTTGAGATTTGCGATTGGTCTCCAGTTGTAGTTTTATTATCTTGGGCCGAGGTCAACAAAAATATGTTTACAAATATACTTTGATGTAGATGCAGATTTCCTCCTTTCGGGAATTTCTTTATGATTTTATAGACATTCGATGCCTTGATTTGGTCCAAGACTAGTTCAATTGGGCGCGATGGAGGAAATGCGTCTTTTGTTGCATTAAACTCCTCCCACTTCAGGTACTCTAGGTAGTTATCGACGATGGTTTCGTTCTGAAATAAAGGATTACTAAGAAGCAGTCGTTAGAATAACGATAGTTTCTTAGCAAAGAAACACAAACAAACAAACAACCACAACACTATCAAAACATGAATATATAAACAATGCGTCAGTGCAAACTGGACTGAATATCGACAAACCAAGTTATTTTGATTTCGTGTTTGCCATGAAGGAAGCGCTTAAAGTGTTTGGCACTGGCGTCGGAAATGCTATGGGTTCGAATCCCTCCAATTTCGTTGAGGAAACCCGTATTTCTTTAGTATGTCTTTTTGAATTTGTGCAGAAATGCAAACACCTTAGAACTAAAGAAGTACTTAATAAATCTGGGCTCAAGATCATAAAACTGCAAATGGAGACCAGTCTCAAATCTCAGGTATCTGATTTGCTGAATTGACGACTGGTCGTCATGTCAGCCAATCAGATGCTTAAGATTTGAGAGTGGTCTCTTATCTCAGTTTAATGATCTTGGGGCCCTGACATAAATGCAGATGTGCATTTACTGATTTTACCTTCGTCATTTCCTTCCGATACCCGGATAACTCCTTCTCCTTTCCTTCCAGCATGTTCCTCTGCACGGAATACTCGTACTCAACATATTCCCAGGTGCTTGCACGTACAAACTGTGCCGCGATTTGCGCAAGAAAGACTAGCAGGAAATATTTCAACATTTTTTAAAATTGAAATCGCGAAACAGTTGACAAAAAGATGTGCTTTCTTCAAACACAGTCATCATTGTACTCGTTATACCCCACATTTTAGCTTTGCTAGCGAGATATCACAGACGTAATATGCACGACGGTTATACAGAACGGAAGCACGTTTCAATCTCCAGGATAGAGAGGTTTAACATTACAAATCCACCAGGCTGGCGAAGATTTATTTTTTTGCTCTCCTTTTTAAACCGAGCACAGCTATAACGAAGTAATCTAAAAAATATAAATAACATTTTCGTAGTAGCATGAAGACTCGCAACGATGTAATCAAGTTTAGAACAAATGTTGCTTATATTGAATACACTAAATGCTTATAACCGACGAATTAGCATTCGCCCCTGTGTCTACATCGGTCGCAGAGATGACACAGAAATGCTTATGGTAAAACTGATTGTTAAGCAAGCTATAGCAGCTGCCGACAAACGGGAAAATAAAGCGTCGTAATATAATGGTAATAAAAACTCTAATATAAAAAATAAAAGGAAATATTTTTGCATTAGGCCTTAAATAAAATATTGTTTGTTTCCCCAACAACGACCGATCCGAAAAAATCGGCGCGACCCGAAAAATTTTATCGCCTAAACCTAAATTATATTTTTTTATTTGATACTATAACCTGGAGACAAGAAATGTATTTATTTGTAACCAGTTTGATAACAAATCCGGATGACTTGGTCTGCCTGGGTCGGGATGGGGAAACAAAGAATATTTTTAGTCTGGCCTTAACTAATGATAGATCTTTGGTTCTTATGCACTTGCTCTTTATGCTTTAGTTTCATTTAGCTCCATTACACAGTTTTAGCAGGTAAATAAATTGGTAAAATATGAAGATAATTATGTCAATCGGATTTTCTCCCAGTATACGAGTTGGAGTAATGGTTCCTGTGTCAGGCCTATCTTCTTACTGCCATTCATAAGCATCAAGATATCAAAACAAAGTGGCATTTGTAATTATACCCCGCAACCACTCCCACCCCCACCCCCGCAGAAGTTCTGGGAGTATAAAGAACTTCCCAAGTCATCAAAAGCATCATTATTTTATTATCTATAGTATATGTTTTAACATGACATCTGTCAAACATCCAAAACTGCTGACTATAATATACATGTATCCCAAAATAAAGATGATAAATACATACAGTTTTTTTTATGTATTAACACATATAGTTCTCATGTGTTTAATCATATAGTCCTTATGTGTGGACACATATAGTGCTCACATGTAAATACATAAAGTTCTCATGTGTTAACACACAACTACTGATAGGAAAATATTATTAAAATACAGTATACCTGGGAGAAACTGTACATAGTTTTTAACAAGTATTGCACTGTGTGATTTATGAAGTTTTTTCTCTAACCATAAACCCTTTCCTTGATATATACGCATTTTACCGTGTGCAACCAGTGTAGATCCAGATCAGCCAGCACATCTGTGCCATCTGATCAGGATCTGCGCTGGTCGCATTTGATCAGAAATAACCTAATGAATAAAAATGCGAACAGTTTAGATCCTGATCAGACGGCACATCTGTGCCAGCTTCTGGATCTAAACTGTTCACCCTAGCAATAAATGTGTATCTATACAGGAAAGGGTTAACATCTGTAAGCCCATTACTCCATGGATACAGCATATGTAACCAGTGTAGACCCAGAACATTTTGCCCATCCTTGCAGTCAAATTATTGTCTACGCTGATTTTTTTAATATTTATTATATTATTTTCTGACCAAGATGTGCACAGTTTTGATCATGATCAGACTGCACAAATATGTCCCCAGTCATCCCAGAGTGATTAAAATTGTACAGAGAAATGGTAAGAAGGTTGTTTAAATAAGAAAGTCATTTTTTTAGAGATGAGGTATTTCTGTATTACTTTTTATAAAACTAATACTGCTGGTACCATATATAAATCTATATGCTACACATGTAATACCTAGACCAGAAACAGACTACTGCAGTATTCTAACTTGTCTACACAATCTCGCTATTTTGTCGATAAGCTTTGCAGATTATATCCTGATCAGATGGTAGGATGTGCCAGCTGATCTGGATCTTCATTGGTAGCACATTCAATAAAATGCGTATACAGTGAAACCCCTCTAGAACGGACAGCTAAGGGACTGAGGGAAAGTGTCCTGAATAGCGGGTTGTCCTTAATTGTGGGTTTAAATCAAGTAGAAGAGAACATGTTTGATCTTTAAAAAATCGCGGTGCCCGTAATATCGAGTATCTGTAATGAGGGGTTTTACTGTATATGGAGTTATGGGTTAAAAGTAAAATTTGTAAGAAACACTTTAGCTATGTCAAACTTATGGACAAAGTTACAGCTAGTACACAAGTCAACAGAACATTTTAACATGGCTTACAGTAACTACATGTTTTCATAATAAGGTTTTTATACTGGTAATTCTTACTGGCATTTTACACAAACATGAACAATTTAACAAATCTATCCTCTGTGAATCTAATAACAATAGATTTGGTAACATTCCTTAGGTAATAATTGTACTAAATAAAGGTTTATATTATAAAACCCCAAGTCCTGTAAAATCATAATTCTAATATAACATAATGCCTCTAATATTTCACAGACTTTATGACAAAATCTTGTTTTAATTTCACCTGAGATATCTCATCATATTTAACTCAAGTACATTTCATCCCTCAAGACTGTTGTGTACTTAGGCATACAGATGACTTTCTTTACTCCATTAGATATGACTGTTATCTCAGGGACCAGTAGATCCTGATCAGCTGGCACATTCACACTGGTTGCTTTTTGGTTAGAAATAACCTTAAGAAACTAAAAGTGAATACGGGTGGGAAAGATCCTGATCACATGTGCAGGCTGATCTGGATCTTCCCTGGTCAAACATGGGATAAAAGCCATATCCCTGGAGTAAAAGATTAAAGTCCGAGATATGGCAACCTTGATGTTGCCACAAAGTATGATGACTACCTATCTACATGCTATCACAGGGGACATAAAAATAACATGCAGCATTACCATATAACAACAATCACCTAGTATATCCCTTTATTCCATATGTATGTTTTAACATCCATGCCAACTGACCTGGATGTGCACTGGTCGCATCAAGGTCAGAAATAACATAATGAATCCAGAAGCAAACAGTGTAGATCCTGATCAGATGGCACACATCTGCTGGCTGATCTGGATCTACACTGTTTGCTCATGCAATAAAATAGAATCTATGGAGTAAAGGGACATAATAAAATATACAAAGATCATTACTTGTTCACTAAATCCTCTAGAACATGTTATATACTGGCAGAAATTGTAGTACCATCCAATTTGAAAGGACAAATTTTTACAGAGATGCCTCAAGTTACTTTTTTCTTGGAAATCACAAATTACAATTTGGCATGGAGGCTGCAAAATACTTTTGTGCAGCCATAATTCAGCACAGTTGTATTATTCCCAGGTGTATTATTTTTATAAGATGCACTTTAAAATGGTTAAATATTGATTGTATTTAAATTAACAAACTTGCCCTCTCACAAAACAAATGAAAATTAAAGAACATGAAATTTAATGATATACTCAGTGATTAACATGTACATCTTGTTATTAATTTCCTTACAAAAGCATGACCTTTAACCAGGATGTTAGAAAAATAGCTGACAATGAGATTTACAATCACCTTAGTAATGAAACAAGATAGGATATACATACTAAAAATAAATAAAAAGGGAGGTAAACAAGAACAATGGTAATGAATGGCCAATAAAACAATCATAAGTCGAAAAAGAACAATACAAAACATATAATGTCAGATGATACTTTGTATCAAATCAAATGGTGTATAACTGTAACTAGAATACTAGTAAGTGTTTGCCACATGACAAGACTTTGAAACCTTCTGTAGAGGGTCTTCCAAAGCAAGCTCCTGTGAAATTAATTTGAAATAAAGCTGAAGGTTTATGAAAAGAGATTTTTGAAGAATTTACTAAAAGTTCAGTAGCTAGAGAGTTAGTAGTTGACCCCAATGTCAGTCTTGAAAAAACTTTAGACAAATTTAATACCAGGATGCATCTCACCCAACGTGGTAAACAATCTATCCAGTGGTTTCAAATGAGATACTAATCCTTTCCTCCATAGACACACCTTTATGGCATGGGCGAACAGTGTAGATCCAGATTAGCTGGCACATCCGTTCTGTCTGATCAGGATCTGCACTGTTCGTTATTTGATTTATTAGGTTATTTCTGACCAAAAATCGACCAGTGCAGATCCTGATCAGACAGCACGGATGTGCCGGCTGTTCTAGATCTACACTGATCGCACATGCGTAAAAATGTGTATATATAGAGGAAAGGGTTAATGATGGAGGGACAATGGCCAGTCACAATAGTGGAGGTGTAGGTTGGGCCATTTGGACAGCAACCACTGCTTAACCAGGGCCCAAGATCATAAACCTAAGATCGGAGACCAGTCTCAAATCTCAAGCATCTGATTGCTGAAGTGGCCACTGGTCTCACAGATTGAGTTTAATGATTTTGGACACAGGTATCATGATAAACATGTGTTCACAACTTTAGATTTAATAGGTAATGTTTGTAAGATAGGAGCTTGCACACCAATCCATGATTTGATGCTGAACAAGTGTATAATGAAAGATTAGTGTTTGCATTTTAGCTTGCATGCAAACTTGAACCTCAAAACTTGGCCTTAATTTGATTAACATAAAAGTACATGTAAAAGTTTTGATGTGATCTGAGATTGTAATGTGTAGCTAAAATAGTTTGTAATTTACAATGAATAGCACATAAACTTTAACAAAAATCATGAAGTAATGCTGACAACACAGTTAACAGAGTAAAATGGTTTATACTTACAAAGGCCCAAGATCATAAACTAAGATTGGAGACCAGTCTCAAATCTCAATAATCTGATTTGCTAAAATGTCAACCAGTCACCATTTCAGCAAAACAGATGCTTGAGATTTGAGACTGGTCTGCGGCTTAAGTTTTATGACCTTGGGCAAAACTCCAGACATAAATCACATGATATGTTGACTCTATACTTTAACTTTTTATTGGACATAACATGGAGAAGTATACCGGTATTTAATATTTATGAAAGCGATTTTGACATACTATTCGAAATATGGCTTAATGGATTTTCTCCTGATAAAACTGCTCAACATTTTACTAGAAAAGTCTAGCTTATAACTTAGTTTCTGCATTTACTTAATAACATCTGACATATCAATTCAATCATATTAACATAAAGAGGTAAACAGTACCATACTGAACCACCATCTCAAGCAATTTTCTAACAAAAAAACCCAAAAAACATCCATTCAATTCAATACATGATACAAAAACCAAGATGATAGCCAGCTGTTCATACCTCTCTCTCTCTCCTCTCCCTCCCTCCCTCTCATGCAAAAAAAATCAAACAACACATTTGTTTCTCATTATCAACTATTCACCCCACACACTTCGACTGACACTCTCTCTCCTCACAAGCTTGTACAACATATACCAAGCCTTGTAACAGAAAATGGACATTTCAGGATATTTTTAGCTTAACAAATTTTCATGTAGTTGGAGAGGAAACAGTTCCACATTAGATTTGTTAAGATTTACTCACTCCTATATCAAAATAGTACATATCCCTTCATTAAAACTACAAATATGCTACTGTTATCTTTTTTTCTAATGACCTATTTTCCTAATGTCTAAAGTCAGATGGTAAATTATCTTGTGACATTTTTTTCTATTAACTTTCTCTTCAATTTTCATTTGATTCTTTAAACCTGTGCCCAAGATCATAAAACTGAGATTGGAGACCAGTCTCAAATCTTAAGCATCTGATTGGCTGAAATGGTGACCAGTCCATATTTCAGCCAATCAGATGCTTGAGATTTGAGACTGGTCTCCAGTTTGTTTTTATGATCTTGGGCCCTGGATTTGTGTTATAGACTAACTTTTCTTTGACCAATCCACTGATTGTTTAAGGGAAGTATTGCTAAAATGCAGTGCCTGTATAGAAGTTAGTGTACATGATGTACTAATATATTTAGATATTTCTGTACTTGCACTACTACCCTTTTTCTCAAGCATCATTTTTATCTAAAAGACTTCAGCATAATCATCAGTTTGAAGAGTTTTTTTTAATGTTTTAAACCAGTTTTCAACAAAATTCTGATCACTTATTACATATAATACTGATGCATTTAAAAATGACCACATGATCCAACTGTCACATAAAAATACTGCCCTAACAGTATTTCGAATGAACAATAACTAATTTCACACTTACAATACAGTATTCCTAAGTATTCCTAAGTAAACATTCTATCTGAGATTACTTTTATTCAGTGTGGCTAGGTTTGTTTCCTTGGTTTATCTATTTCTTAAATTATAAGACTGAAATTAGAGACCAGTAGCAGATCTTAGCTATCTGATTGGTTGATATTGAAAGATGTTTCAAATGGACCAATGGGAAGCTTTTGCTCTAAAACTGGTATTCATTCAAAGTTTTATAATATTGCGCTCTGACTGTGTCTGGTATCACTCCAACAGGAAGCAATGGCCACAAGTCTTGGAGTACAGTATTAGATAAAATCACCACAGAACATGTTACTGAGTTGGCTTTGAAACTAACAATACCTCAACTGACAGGAAAGCCATTCAAATTTTGAAGCTAAACACATGATGGGAAAACCAACTGACCAATACACAACTGACCGACAGATTCACTAGCAACGAAACTGTGAATTCATAAATACACATCAGTACTGATTTCGTGGATTTTTGGTGGATCGATCCACAAATTTAACACCAGCACAAAATATTGAATTGAACTTTAATCTATTTAAGAAAATTGAAAGCCACAAATTTAAGAATCCACAAAATGCAGCTGTTTAACAAAAAACCTTGAAATTTTATGCCCACAAATAGTAAGTGCATTTACTGCAGTAGCAAAATGGAAATAGCAAAGATGGAAACTTTCAAACTGCCCTCAACTTCTCTGTTTTGCAACAAAGGGGAAGTTAATGAAATGCCGCTTTATATTGTTATTGACACTTAACACTCACTGTTGAAAGCCTTTATCATACTTCTACCTGTAGTTGGTAAAACTTTATATGCTCTGAGAACCTTGGCTGAACAGAGTTCAACATGCAGTATTTTCTTCTATCTTCAGAATATCAGTGTTGCCTTGAAAAATACATATTCTGTTTATGTATAATCACTTTGTCCATGACAAGTCCATTGCATTGTTTTAAATAACTATAAACAAATGTAATAAACTAGGGTAGTCCATGTTTTTGTTTGTAGCGAAGTCTGGCAGATTCTAGCATTTGCCGCTTGCGGTCCTCCAGTGAAAGATGTCTATCTGATGGGTTCCGAGAAAATGAACTTGCTTTAAACAATGTCTGGTCCTGAAAATAAAGTATATAAACGCTATTTACAATTTACAATGTCTTGTCCAGGAATAAAGAACAAATCAAGAATGGCATGTCTGGCCCTAAAATCAATTTCAATTCAACAAATGACAGAGTCTAAAAGGATAATCCAGTCAAACAATAATCTTCATTTAACGAACAATGTCATGCAGAACATGTCATGCAGAACATTTTCTTCCATGGTACTGGGTATCATTCCATATATTATCTGACCAAAGCTAAGTTCTAAAACCACCACTCCTCTTTCAGCCTATCCAAAATTACTAATTACATTTTCTTGTATTATTTAGTGTTGCTGAATTTATGGTCAAATTTTCATCTTGGTTAAGAAGAGTGACAACACCAAAATATTCTTGAGCTCTGGTACAGAAAAATTACTAATTTTTCCATTTTCCATATTGTAAATTGTTACAAGAAAACTGAACATTGAGGCTGAAACTATGGCTGAAGGATATAAAGCTGAGATTGGAAACCAGTCTCAAATCTCTAGCATCTGATTGGCTGAAAGGGCGACTGGTCGCCATTTCAGCCAATCAGATGCTTGAGATTTGAGACTGGTTTCCATGCTCAGTTTTATAACCTTGGGCATATGTACTTGTTGTGGAGTGAAAGTGACAAGGTTCTACCTCTTGCTTTCAACCCTCACAGTGTAAATTCACAATTCAAAAGTCATTAAATTTCTAATTTACCATAACAACATTGGAAATGATAAATAGGCCAAATCTCTACCATTGACAACCCTGACCTTCCATTGTGATGTGATTTTTTTTGAAAAATTAATTATAATTACTAAAGTTAATACAAAATATCAGGAAGTATAAAATTTTGTTCGAACAAAATTTGAAAACATAATTGTCAGTCTTTAACCTTTTTCACTTGTACCAGTGTGCGACTAGTGTAGATCCAGATCAGCTGGCACATCCATGCAGTCGTTTAGGATCTACACTAGTTGATTTAAGATTCATTAGGTTATTTCTTGCCAAGAAGCAAGAAACAGTGTAAATCATGATGTGAAAGCTGATCTGGATCTAAACTGGTCACACATGAGATATTAGCTATATTCTATGAAGTAATTGTTTAAAAATAATGCAATTAAACAAGTTTAACCTTATCTGGAGCAGACATTTCTGGAGAAGATGGAATACTCAACGTATCGGTATCAGGGGCCATGTCCTCTGAGCTGTACACTACACGGCCCTCTAAAATGTTCGAGATTGTCACATCAACGTCCTTTGTTTGTTCTGTAAATAGAATTTTGTTAATTGAAATGGCATGCTTCAATTTCTTTGCTGATTTTTTTTGAAAGCCTCTCAAAAATTCATGTCCGTATAACAGCAATCCAATAAAAGATTTTGATTTTGTTTATCATTATCTCAATTGCAAAAGCATTTGGTGAACTCTTTGTATATATTGTGTGCTCTGAAAAATTATGGCTAACACAATTCAGGGGTTTCATCTGACCTGGGATATATCGTTTTAACTATTGAAATTTTCAAAAAGCCTCATTTTAACCCCAATGATTTAATAGTTGAAGGGTTATTGCTTTCTTAAATGAAATTAAATAAGGGGTATTTTGGCTATTAATTAACAAAATCCCCTAAAAATTATCATAATGACTCTTGAGATTCAGCAGCTAGTAAAACACCTGCATTAAGTGTTACTCAATTTAAAATCATATTAGCAACTAGTGAATAATGAAATTAGCCACCTCACCTTAGTGCAGAAAACAGCATAAGTGCCAATAAAATAAGGAGTTCAATGAAATAAAGAGTTATACATGTACCATTCTTGCACAGATGACAAGTCTTTAACACAAATACAGCCAGGTTTGAGTTCACACTGATGAATGCTGATATATTTTTAACTTAGTAATTAAAGAAAAATTCTAAGCCTTTTTCCATCTAGTAAGTAGAGGCTTGGGAGAAGCTTTCTCAAAATACACTATTCAGATCTTTACATTGTATTCCAGATTACTTTTTTTTGTCTAAAAAGTGTAAATGAAATCCTGTATAATTATAAGTCAAATACAAAATTATAAACTCACCAAGATCTTGTTTGACAGCTGTGATGGGGACTTGTGGCAAGACGTCTTTCACCTGCTGAATCATCTTCCGTAGCTCACTGTCCACACTCTCCAGACAGCTTCTGCCAGAAGTCACATTACTACCTGGGCTCGCAGCACCAGTTACTGCCTGTGTTGATGTTTTAGCTGTAGGATAGAAATTCAAGCTAAACATGATAAATTCCATGGAGACGGACACAGTTCAATCTGCTCAAAGCAGCCACCAAATTAAATAGTAACAAGTCACTGTGTATTTCAAGCAATACAATAGTCCCTACTGGTTTTAAACTTTTAAGCCTCGAAGTGAACATAGCTTTAATATTTTTTATCTTTGTCAGAATACTGTTAAGAGTGGCACCCCCCCTTCCACTGTATCACCATTTTCTGACATCATAGTTTTTTGTCTTAATAACAAAAAATTAATTTTATATATACCGGTAATATCTCTTGGGGTGGAACCCATAAGTATAATTTTAGTACTAGTGACCTTGACTTAAAAATTACTCATACAAGTTTGCATCCAACATGTTGCTTTGGTTTGGAGAACTTTTTTCCTAATTAATTCATGTTATATGAAGAATCTCCATGCATGACAGTATTGGATGGAAACCATTATTCTAATTTTAGTACTAGTGACCCTGAACTTGAAACTATAGTCCCATGCTTGCATGCAACATACAGTGATATCATAATATTTTATTGTTATTTAATTTTTGAATATTAAGCACAAGGGAAAGAGGTGCAAAATCCAGCAAAATCAAACCATTCAATATCTAATCTTATCAGAACTGTCATTTACCGTACAGCGGGTTATTTCTGCAGGTGCAATATTTCTGCGCTTTTGTATTCTCTGAATTCGCAGAAATATATCCAGCAGAAAAAAAAATCCAGCAAAAATTTAAATCGCAAAATATTATCTCATTTTCACATAAAATCACCGATGTCAGAGATAATTCATTTCACAATATAGACAGGGTAAAATAATCACAAACAATAACACTAATTGTTATCGTATAAAAACCGCAAAAAATTTATCCTTCATGGGAACCAAAACGCAGAAATAAAAAGTGCATAACTTTTTGCATCCCCATTTGTTTGCAAAACCCAGAAATTTATGGCCACAGAAATAACCTGGTATACGGTATGCTGTCAGCACGAAATTGAATAACTGCAAAATTAAATGACACCACAGTTTTACTTTATTCTGTAAAACCAATTTTGAGTTTCTCCATATTGCATGCCATTTATTAAATTTCTGTTGTTAGAAATAGTGACTGACTTGAACTGTAAGCCAGTCATAGGTTTGCATGCAATAAGTCAACTTTTTACAATAAACATTTCTGTTTAAATTTCAAATTTTCATTTTCATTATTAAGATTTGGGCATTAATTGTGAATTGTACAGAATATTCTTTTTCAGCAAAATGCAGCATAATTGATTTCCTAGACTTAACTTAATGACATCATAAAAATATGATGTCAATTTCCCAAAGAATAAAGATGCATGGTCTCACTGTGTGACCCATATATTTATTTTTCAAGAATACTTCACATACTTTTCACATATCTTCCGCCCCAGTAGCTGACGAAAACATGTGGTAGGTTCTTAAAAGAAGGAAATACATTAACAAGTCTAATTTAATCAACACTGCTCTTTCTTAATGACCTCCTCTGATTCTTTTTGTTTTAGTCTAAATACTTTGTCCTTTTAGACTGACATCCCTCTAATTTAATCTGGCAGTAACATAACATCCCAAATTAGAGTTCTAAAACTTGAACCGGTCCTTTCATATGTGCTGCCTACTTTTTTTCTTTTTTTTCTTTCTTTTTTTTCAGTTTCAGGCCCCTTTTCAGGGTAACCCCATTTATTTTACAATGTTGTTCAAACATTATACAACAATCAATACAGGCAGAAGATTTAACAAATATACATTATAAACCAATCAGTAGAGAATGTTTTACTTTGTTGCCTACTTCTTTCTGAGATAAAGAAATAAATTATTGATAACTGTTGATAATTCTTTGAAATAATTCTGTTACCCTTGTGTACTGGACCCTTGATTATCAGACTCTCTCTTTCTTCTATTGAGTTCATGACCAAAAAAACCAGCCATTACTGTTGAATTTTACATACTGATAGAATGTCGTGCTATGGAACATTATACAACAATCTAATACCAGGCAGATAGTTTATTTAACAAATAATACATTAAAATTTATGCCAATACGAAAATGTAGAGAATGCCTTTTACAATTCAGGGGTTCTTAATGATTACACGAAGGCTAGCGGAAAATTCGAAATGTTAACAGCCATCACCCACAATATCTAAAAATTTCAAATGGCTTCCATTTACATCGCAGATTAGGGATATAGCTACCAATTCATTTATAATTTGCTTGCTTTCATAATGTTGTTGGCAGATAAAATAACTATTTACAACCAATTAAACAAGAGCTGTCAGAGGAGACAGCATGCTCGACTTTTCGAAAGGAAGACAAATGCAATTTGAAGATTAACCAACAATGACAACTATGGCCATACATTCATGTGCAATCAGGAAAAATATTTACAAGTGAATGGTACGGGAGAAATTCTTTTCAAATAACAGAAATAATTCCTAAATATGCATAGGGGAATAACTATGAAATATTTCTGTTAAATTTGTTAGAAAACTTGTTAGTAATTTTTTATTAGAGACATTTACTTTTAGTCAAATATCAATCACTTCAGTAATGTTACAGAAAAAGAACTGAAATGAAAATATAATGGTAGTTTGAAGTTGATACCTTAAGTATTTGCAAAGTTATCGATGAAGTGCACTTAAGTGAAAATATAAGTGAAACTAGAAATGTGTCCATAGGACACGGATGCCCCGCTATGCATCATTTGGTCGAGACACTCAAGTGCAATGATGGGAATAATACGCGATACACTGCCCTTTCATGGTGAACATTTGTGCTCTGAAGTTTTTTTGAAAAAAATATTCCATTTATAATGAAATTACAGCCTGGACAAGAAAATTTTTCTCATTTTTGGTAAGCAGTGACCTTGACCTTGGACCCGTTATCCAGGCTTGGGTATTGTGCGGACACACTGCCTTTTCTATGAACATTTCGTGCAAAGTTATACAACAATTTATGTATTCAATCCCTCCAATTTATAACAAAGTAACAGCCAGGACAAGATAATTCTAATATTTTAGTAACAGGCCAATATTGACCTTCGTGAACCTACAGGCATGGGCATGGTACATAGACACACAGTCCCTGTCATGGTTGAACATTTGTGAGATCAAATTATTTTGAAATCCTTCCATTCATAACAAAGTTACAGCCTGGACAAGAAAATTCTATTGAAATAATTCAGTGACCTTGACCCTTGGATCTACAGGCATGGGTACCCTTGTGCGGATCACACCGCTCTTGTCTATTGAGTGAACATTTGTGCCAAAATATTTTGAAATCCAGCCATTCATAACAAAGTAACAGCCTAGACAAGAAAATTCTATTTTTAAGCAACAGTGACCTTGACCATTGACATACAGGCTTGGGCATGCTACGTGGACACACCGTCTTGATATGGTGAACAATCTAACCCAGCAAAATTACTTAAAAACCCAATAAGAAATAATAGTTTATCTCGATTTTGCAAGAATAATTCTACTTTTTAGTAACAGTGACCTTGACTTTGGACCTACAGGCATGGGTATTGTACGCAACACACCGCCTTGTCATGGTGAACATTTGTGCCAAGTTATTTTGAAATCCCTCCATTCATAACGAAGTTCAGGGCCCTACTGTATATGATTAACACAAAATGTAAGCGAAAAAGGGGCATAATTTGAAAAATATTGGAAGAAGGGTTATGGGTCTTGTTGGTTATGATGTAGATTTTGATGGTGAACAGCCATTTCAAGTTTCCCAAGGCAATATGTCAAATTAGTCTTAAAGTTAGAGGCAAAATGCATATTTTGCTTGACACATTGTGCATGACTTGAAATATATTGACAGCAGAGTTATACTACCTAGAATTCATGGTGAATATATATTCCAAGTTTCGAGTTGATATCATAAGTAGTTTTCAAGTAATGGACCAAAGTGCATTTTTTGTTTAACGGCAGATACCGGGGCGAGTAGGATAGCTCCCCTATTTACAACCAATTAAAAAAGCCAATAAAATGTATAATTTTATGGCAATGTGATTTTAGAAAATTAAAATACACAAAATCATATTTCTCCAATCCCAAGTAACAGATGGAATGAAAGTTGAGTTCAGTCTCCAATTCAATCAAGGGTTTCAAGACTGGTCTTCAGCCCTGTGCTGAAGATAACAAAACTTTATCTGCAGACCAGTCTCAACTAAAGAATAAAGACAAGTCTCTATCTCAGCCCTGTTCTGTAAAACAATTTGTGTTATTCTGAAATCAATATTCTCTATATAAATTGGTTTTATCATGTGTTTGACCAGTGTAGATCTATGCTGTCCTATCAGGATCTGCACTGTAAACTTCCTTAGTCAGACATAATCAAATGCCATAAAAAGCCAACAGAATATCATAGATCCTTCACCCTTTGAAAACAGCCATTTCACATGGAGTAAAATGTAACTGTGCACAAGACATTACGATCATTGTCATATAATACCTCTTTGTGAAGCTGGAGGTGGTGGAGGCGGAGTTTTCAACTTTTTACGATATTCTGCCACATCTGCGTCTGTAAATTCTGTCAGCTGTAGATTTAAACTTTGGGC
Organism: Corbicula japonica; assembly: GCA_038501625.1. NCBI lineage: Eukaryota > Metazoa > Mollusca > Bivalvia > Venerida > Cyrenidae > Corbicula > Corbicula japonica. Next base: position 5,489,107 of record JAZAYU010000029.1, on the reverse strand, counting down.
TATCACAGAGCGCACTCTGTCTGCAAACTCTTCAACTGTTTCTTCCTCCTGTTTTGTCATTACAGGATGTGTTCTACAAAGATCAAACACAGTCAACAATAAATGTTGGAAACAAAATACTAATGCAGAATCCCAATTAGTAATGGTTTGATTTTTGCTAAATAGGCATATAAGTAAGTGTGAAAAAACAATACAATAATATACTCGGCAAAAAAAGTTCTGCACACTTGGACATTTCATAAAATATCTTTTTAATTTCACCATACACAACAAAATGATACATTCCAAATAAATAAGCAATTCAAAGTAAAGAATGTAAAAAAGTCAGAAATGAAATCCGATCAATACTTTGTAAGCAATTCATTGTTAAAGCCACTGGGGGTTACTACACAAAAGTTGCAAAAATCGCTAGACTTATACTGAGTCAATTCACCACAATGAATCCGGCAAGCGGCTTGGCACGGAATTTAACAGCCAACGAAAATTTCAATTGTGGAATTAGGTTCCATTCGTGAACAAGAGAACCGGGTAGATCAACTAGCTTCACCAACTTCACTTGTTCAGTCTTGTTTAGAAAGACGTGTAGGTGTCCGGTTTGGTTCCGACATTTGCCATGACGGTCAAATTAACGAAAACCTTCCTTGTTGACCATGAGAAATAAATTAATTTGAAAAACAATGCAGATGTGTTTTGCTCAAATAAAATTAGGTGTTGATTGCATTGGATGGTTGCTTTTGTACACTTGTATAAGCTGGATGCTTTGATTTATTAATACAGAATGGAAAGTGTTCGAATCATCACTAAACTGTTTAGTCATACCTTGAGATCAATTAGTGAGACAATGTGATACTTTAAGTTAATAAAAACATAAGTTTGGGCGTAATTCTGGAAAAGGCTTGGTATCAAATTTTGATAACCAACTGTTACTATCATCACAGTGCATGCTCATAATTGCTTAAAACAGACACTGGTGAAATGTTGAGTGATTTCATAGATTTCACACCTCTACCTTGATACGGCAAATTTTGCAACTTTTGACTGTTGACCCCTATCATACTCAAAATGACATTTCTCGCTTATTTACCAACCAATTTTAATTTCGTTTTTGTTTTTAACTCCGCAAACAATTAATCTTTATATACATGTAAGAATTTACACCAGTTATTTGCTATATTTTAAAAATTTACGCAAAAGAACACTTGTGTGCAGAACTTTTTTTGTTGGGTATATATACTCTGTTTTAAGTAAATTTTTGTGTTACAGAAAAACTGAAAATTGTGAAATTTGAAATGCTATTGCCAAACATTCATTTATAAATTGTGAGGGAACATTGTTCTCAGCAAAATTAAATTATGCCAGGGTTGAACAATTTATTTTTAATAAACTTGAAAATTGAAGTGATTTTATTATATTCTTTATTTGGAACTTGTCAAGACAATCTAGGAAAGGAAACAAGTTTTATTAACCTTTTACTCCTTATAGCCTGGTCCCCCATGATACCGGTGCACTTAATGAACGTGTAAATAAATCACAAGAACTAAAACTCAAATGATATAAATTCAAACTCGATTTATTTATCAATATCTGATATTCTAATTTCTTTCAAAAATTGTTCTATTACTTTCACAATTTATTGTTAATGGATATAAACAATGACAGCCATATTTTATATTGGTTATCTAGGTCACGCCACGTGACCGGTGCAACGTTAAAATTATCCAAATAATTTCCCGCCAATAATGATTACAATGGTGTCACATGACTTTTCCTCAAAGAAAAAATGAGCTCAGTAGCTGTCAAACTGGATTTTAGTAGTTAAAAATGTGTATCTGGTTGCAAATGAAGATAAAGGATATTAGGACTCATTAGGAGATCATAACATAAGGATTTATGAAGGAAAAATTAGTGTATAAGGTAAATGTTTTAATACTCTCCAGACACTTCTTCATTATAGCACACATTACATTTTACGGTAGAGAAGCAAAAATTACTCAAGCTTGTCGAAGCAAACAACCAGTAGGTGGCGCTTCGGTGAAAAAAAAAAAACTCGCAATATTTTGGTTAACACCGGTACCGTGGAGCCACCGGAAGCGTGGGGTTCGAATATATATCACTTCTATTGCATGGGCAAACAGTGTCAATCTAGACTGATCAGGATCTACATGTATACTGTTCACTGTTAGATCCATTAGGTTATATCTGACCAAGAAGGGGATGAGTTTAGATCCAGATCAGACCATCACACCACATACATGTGATAAAAGTCACCTATATATAGTAAAGGGTTAACAGACACATTTGTGCAAACCTGTAAAGAGAAACCACCTGTTGACTGCAATTGTGTCATTAAATAAACAGGTGTTTCAGTATTGCATCATTAACCCTTTACTCCATAAATAATGGTTTTATTGCATTTATATAAACAGTGTAGACCCTAATCAGCCACATGATCTGTGCCTCTATGTACAAAATAATCTAATGATTCAAAAAGGGATCGGTGTAGGTCCTGGATCTAGGCTGTTTTCACTTTGCAATAAATGATACTTTCTCATGGAGGAAAGGATTAAAAAGCTCAATAACAAGTTAGTTAATATCCATTTAAAAATGCAAGTGTTTAAATGCTTTTGCTCTATGTCTATCAATTTTTTCCATGAACAGAAGACATTCTTAATCTGCCAAGAGCAAAAACAATTCTGTAATTTAAAGTAAAATACTAGGATAAAAAGAATACCATTTACTGAATCCTATAGATGGAAAAGTAACTTTGAAAGCCACCAAATATTACAAATACCAAAATATTGCAGGCTCAGTTAGATTGAGCCTGTTCATGATTTAATGGAAATGCATATTACTGTCTACGCCTCCTAGCCCTGGGGTAAGCACGACTCAATATTTTCACAATTATCAATACCGTGCTCAAAGGTTTTCAAAGGGTGTAACTGATAACAGCACTGAGAGTTAGAAAGGATGTGATTGAGATCTTACTGCATCACAAGAGCAGGGCCAAAGATCATAAATCTAAGTCAGGAGACCAGTCTCAAATCTCAAGCATCTGATTGGCTGAAATGGTGACCAATCAGATGCTTGGGATTTGAGACTACCCCAAACTTGTTTTATGATCTTGGGCCCAGGGCTGCAAGGTTTGTCTTATGCTTGACTATATCTTACTTTAACTTAAATACAGTGACCGGTGTAAAGAAGCACCAGAGCACATCCGTCCATTTTGGCCCGTCTATGGTTGTCAGAGCACAGGGGAATGATAACCTCGACATCTGAACTGACACCTACAACACAAATCACACAAAATTAGTGATACTTGATGCAAACTGGCAAATGTTTATGTATGTTTGTTAACCCTTTACTCCATGTTACATGTTCCACCAGTGTAAGCTAGGGACTGCCCCATGTTGTCAGATCAGGGATAAGGTTTTCAAATTTTAGGGAGAAGACAACTAGAATTTTGGCTTTCTGCATGAAACATAAATTGCATATCTTGGCTGAGCAGATAAAGTTCTAGACATTTGGGAGACCATTTCCCCAAAGTCTCCCACTAAGCCATTCCTTGAAGTAGTTTCAGATCAGCTGGCACATCTGTTCAGTCTTATCCAGATCTACACTGTTTACTTTTACACTCATTAGGTTATTTTTGTTTAAGATGTGGACAGAGTAGATCCAGATTAGATGGCACTGATGTGCCAGCCAACTGATCTGGATTTACACTGGTAACCTATGTGATCAAAAGACATATCAATGGTGTAAACCATTAAGCAGTTTTCATTTAAGAATTTAATATTTGAAAACAGTTGGGTTGTTTGAAGTGTATGAATCCCAAAGGGCTTCACACATACTTCAAACAATCCAACTGTTTTTCATACCCAAATGAAAGCCATCAAACATCGATTTAATTCTTATATTAACACTTTTTTGCAGGAACTCATGGCAAAATGTGCATGCTAGTCGACATCACACAACAAAACATTGTGCACAGTCCAATAAATTGTGAGCAGCATTTACCATTTACTGTAGCCAAGCCTCCTGAAGTAATATGTCACACTGTTTATCATCAGAAATTACGATTCGTTAGGTACGGGTAAAGAAGACTTTATTGTAGAGGATGAAGTTGATGTGTAAATATTAACATATCAGTGTGTATTTGTATTTGTTTATGTTTTCTTATCTAGCACTAAATGAAATCATCAACAAGGATTGGAGTGGAGCGTAGACTGGAGCTTAGCTTTATAGTTTGGTTTAAAGTTTGTAATTCATATTCAGATGTTAACTTGTTTTATTGTTTGTAACTCTTTTTTCAGACAATACCTTTGTTTCATAGTCTCCTCAAAAGTTTTCACTAATATACAGCAGCAACTTTTATGGAAATTTCACTCATATACATTGAGAACATTGCTTTATGATGCACAATAATGATACAGTGGACATTGCTTCTCTGGAATTTGTCAATCATGTACAGACAGGCCATTATTGTCTAGCCTGGAGGTTTCATGTTTTGTATATGAATGGGATCTTAGTTAATATTTCCCGGACATTTGGCACTTGTCTACAAATGGGACATTGATTATATTTCCCTCTGTAGTTTATCATTCACTGTTAATTAGGGATGTCAACGAATATCCGAATATCCGGATATCCGGATACTAAGTCAGTACTTGGATACTAATTTCGTATCCGAATATTCGTAAAAGTAAGTAAAAAATCATGTTAAACAGAAAACAATGCGTCAATTATTGCTTCTATACACCTGTTCAGATGTCATAATCAGATAATTTGAAACCATATATTGATCGTCATAAAACTGCCACAACAAGTAACGCGGTGTTTGTTTAACAGATTAGAGGTGCGAAAACTGCATCCTCGTTGCCATCATCCAGGTGGTCAGGACCATTGTTTGCCAATTATAATAATTCGCAAGTTCTGTTGGTTATGTGATTATATGCCAATTAGCGCTGTCAATTATTGTCAATTAAGTTTACCAAAGTCCCCGTAATGCTGTCACGTACATTGTCAAATAATTTGATTGTTATTTTGCAGATATTTGATGTAATTTTGATCAAACAAAGTTGAAAACGGCAAAGGAAATAATAATGAATGAATTATGAAATACTGTGCATTTGTTGTTCATTTTTAATTTGTGTAATTTGGTAAATACATGTATAGTCTCTGGAACGTACCAGATAAATCTTAATGTCACAGCAAAGATCAAAATCCCATCTAGATGTGCGAATGGTACAAAATATTATTAAAAGTACGACTGTTTGCAGAAAATCAGATAGACAGAAAAAAACCTTGAAAATTTAATGCAACAGTCGTATGCATTAGAAGAAAAACGAGTTTAAAAATTTAATTGCATAAACAGAAATCAACAAGAGTTCACACATTTTTCGTCGAGAATTACCACCGCCCTGCTCAAATCGCGTGAACAAAATTGAAGAGTTAAAAATTAAATCAAGAAGACTATCGATCAATCGTAACAAAGTGCTTATTATCTGCGGCGACACTTGGCAGAAATAAACACTTATCAAAATTAATTATTTCTTCAAGAATCTTTTGACATGTTTTCGTAGATCCGAAGTTTAATTCTATGCGTCGAAAAAGGCAGGAATATTGACGTCATCACGTAAAAGACAAAGTCCCCAATCTATACGGTTATCCGGATAGTATTCATATAGTATATACAGATATCCGGATACCGAAAAAGGTATCCGTTGACATCCCTACTGTTAATACAGTCCACATACGTACTGGCTGAATGGGAAGCTCGAGTTCAAAAGCCTGGGTGTTGAACTTGAGGACTCCCACACTGTTATTGGTAGGAACACCCTCAGGATGAAACAATACAGGAAAATCTTGTTCTGAAATAAATCAGGACAGTTCAGTGCACAAATCTACATCAACAACAAACATTTCTGAAACTTCTCTTTTGTTAACCTTTACTCCACTTATCCCATATGTGGCCACTGAAGAGCCAGATCAGCCTGCACATCCATCTGATCAGGATCTAAACTAGTTGCTTCTGACATGAGGTTATTTCTGACTATGAAGAAAACAGGGCAGATCAGACTGTACAGGGCTGATCTTATCTGAATCTACACTTTGTCACCCATGGGATAAGCGGTAAGTGTTTTAGCATATACATATGTCACTTTCTTTTTATGTTTACTGCATAGAATTTTTTTTAACGTGATTGGATAATTTGTTTTATGAATACCTTTTGCCTGTAAAAGGCTTTGCAGTATAACAAAAAAAAATATTTGGTGTCTTGAGATGCTATCTGAGGATATGTATTGCCAATCAAAGTTTACAATCTTTTTTCATGCAGCTTGGGTAATAAGATATTCAGATTGGCCTTATATCTTCATATACCCCGTCTTGAAACCAAATAACTATACAATATTTTCTAAAGCATCAGTAATACATGTACTCGTATTATCAATAATAAGTTTTCATGTAATTTTCATTAAAAATTAAGTAAAAATAAGCCCCAAAACAGATGATTACATCTGCTCAAATTTTTAAATATAAGAAATACCTTGTACAAATTTTTTAACATTTTCCAAAAACTGCTGTTTAGTTTGAGAAGTCCTTAGGTCTTTATATCCCATCACCCACTGGAACACTTTGGGAACATTTCCATGGTAAGGCTGCAAGTACCATTAATAATTTATACATAAAAAATCATACACAAAATGTGTCATGTTTATTCTGGTATCTAAAGAGTAAATCACATACATATTTATTTTTCTGTGATTAAATTATAAAACTATTCTGCATGATTATTTCATAAGAAGCATAACTCTGTGCATCATTCTGATGTAATTTTTCATGGATTTTAACATCTATTATCTTAAATAATTTACATTTAATTTGCGTAAATTACTCATATATTTAATGGAAACCATGCATACATATTGAAAGCTACCATGGAACAGGTCTTGTCTATTTAGTAAATTTGTGACAGTAATGGCACCATTTATGCTCAAGTGAAAGATCCCAAAATGCTAAATAGGTCACATAACTAGAATCTCCCTATACTTTCCCTATATGATATACAAAAACTGATTTGTATTATCTGTGCCTCTATCTCACGAATGATTATTATTTTACACTGCAATTAAGTTTTGGTTTTATCTTAACCCCTTCCTCCATAGATACACCTTTATTGCGTGGGGAACAGTTTAAATCCAGATCAGCTGGCACATCCGTGTCATCTGATCAGGATCTAAACTGTTCCCTTTTTGATTCATTTAGTTATTTCTGACCAAAATGCAACCAGTGCAGATCCTGATCAGATGGCACCGATGTGCTGGCTGATCTGGATCTACACTGGTCGCACATGAGTAAAAATGTGTATATATGGAGGAAAGGGTTAACATTCTGACACTTCATACAACAATAATGAATAAAATACAGAAAAACAAAATTCAATTCTTATAATTATAACCTTCAATGAACTTTTTTCTGTATTTCTCATTAATTTATTTGTAATTAAAGATGTTAGTATTTCATTGCAACCTAGCTGTAAGGTTTGCCTGGATTTTAGTAGTGATTTGTGCATAGTACTGTCATCTGAATAGGAAGTTGCTTCATTGAGAAATCATAATATTATGATCATAATAGACCAATCAGACATGTACATTCTGGAAACTGTTACCACGTTGTAATTATAAATACATGAAATGGGCAAAAATACATGCATATGTTATCTGTGCAAATCACCACTTCACCACTCATTGCTATTAAATATGAAAACTGCAGATTAAATTCTGCTAGTCAAACATACCACAAAATGGCTGATGACTACATCAATGACAACATGATCAAGTACAGATGTATAATTTGAGACGAGAATTTTTGGGCTCTCTGCCTGAGCCCCAGGGTCTTCCTCCACCCACACGTGTATACCAAGGACGCCCAGCATGCCTCGCACAAACTGCCTGAAATATCCAAATAAACATGCACTATGATGGACTTCTTTACTGTGATCTAAGGTATCATAATGGACAACATTTCTGTTATCAAAGTTATAAAGTAACACATAAGGGCCCAAGATTATACTAGATGGGTGTTCAGTTGAACACCTGTGTTGCCCTTGGATACTTTGTAAGACAGCATAATATTAAAGTGTGATGAAAACATGTTAAGAAACAGCACAGCTAAAGTGAATGTTAAGTTTTCATGAAAAAAATCTAAGTACAAAAAGGGGCATATGTCTGTCACTTGTGACCTTGACCTTCAGATTTTGGAATAATCATAATAAAGTTGTCAGTGGCAATATAAAATAAAAAATCGATGAGGAAATATTAACATATGGCAATATGTATATAACTTTTAGTTTTTATGACAAAATATAAAAAAGGGGCATAACTGTAGTGAAATAAGACATTGACCGTGGTATCATGATGACCATGTTGTTGTAAGCAATATTTGTTGAAAGTTTGATGAAGAAATGTTAAGAAATGGCAAAGTTATAGCCAACATTAAGTTTTCATGACAAAATATAAGTATGAAAAGGGGCATAACTTTGTGGCATGTGACCTTGACCTAAAGATTTTGGTATCATGACGACCGTGTTGTTGTAAGCAATATATTTTGAAAGTTTGATGAAGAAATGTTAAGAAATGACAAAGTTACAGCCAATGTTAAGTTTTCGTGACGAAAAAGGGGCATAACTCCATCAAATGTGACCTTGACCTAAAGAATTTGGCATTATCATGACCGTGTTGTCATAAGCAGTATAATTGGAAAGTTTGATGAAGAAATATTGAGAAATGGCAAAGTTATAGCCAACGTTAAGTTTTCATGACTAAAAAGGGGCATAAATCCATCAAATGTGACCTTGACCTAAAGAATTTGGCATCATCATGAACGTGTTTTCATAAGCAGTATAATTTGAAAGTTTGATGAAGAAATATTGAGAAATGGCAAAGTTATAGCCAACTATAAGTTTTCGTGACGGACGGACGGACAGACCGACGGACGGACAAAGCGATCCCTATGTATCGCCTTTTCTTCGAAAGGGCGACACAAAAATTAAAGCTGGAGACCCAGACCGAAGGACCTGTCTGGTAAAATTTTGGCCAGTCCGACTTGATTTCTTATGATATTAGACCGAATGCCAGACACAAATTTGAACTTCTTATACTTGATAATAACTTTTTAACATGTTTCGGTCCAACAGAATTTGTTTCGGTCAGACAGATTTTCACATCTTGTCTGACCAAATGTCTGACACTTTTTTTAACTTTCTGAAAGTCTGGAGACCAGTCTCAAATCTCAAGAATCTGATTAGCTGAAATGGAGACTGGTCTCCAAACTTAGTTTAATGATATTGGGCTCACATTTATTGAAGATGGATAATACAGTATTCAAGTCATTTTGGGGAGTATATTATTTAATTGTATATTTCTGTAAAATTCCCCTTTCCCTCATAAATACACCTTTACTGCATGAGCGAACAGTGTAGAACAGTTTAGATCCAGATCTGGATCTACACTGGTCGCACATGCTTAACAAGAGCCAGTCGGAAACGACTGCATCTCGACAATTCGAAGTCAGACATATTTAGGCACATTTTAATTTGGGCTTCATTTAAACTGGGGAGTGATTCAGGAGTTTATGACACCCAACACACACATGAACAAAAGTTTCTTAATCCAAGTTAGGAAATCAAAAAATTACACTTAATTTATTATTGTAGTTTTTTTTAGAGGGTTTACACAACCCAGCCCATACACCCCTGATCCCACACCCATCAACCCACTATCCCTGCCCACCTATAGTGATGTAGTGTGGTGTGGTGTAGTATAGTATGGTATGGTATCCTGGTTGCTGTTGTTGGTGGTATTGGTATTGTTGTTGGTATTGGTAATGATGGTGTTGTTGTTGTTTGTGGTGGTGGTGTCGTTGTTGTTGGTGGTGTTGTTGTTGTTGGTGTTGTTGTTGTTGGTGTTGTTGTTGATGCTATTGTTGGTTTTGATGTTGTTGTTGGTGGTGTTTGTGTTGTTGGTGGTGGTGTTGTTGGTGGTGTTGTTGATGCTGTTGTTGGTGTTGTTGTTGTTATTTGTGTTATTGTTGGTTGTGTTGATGGTGTTGTTGGTGGTGGTGTTGTTGTTGTTGGTGGTGGTGTTGTTGTTGTTGGTGGTGGTGTTGTTGTTGGTGTTGGTGGTGTTGTTGTTGTTGTTGTTGATGCTATTGTTAGTGTTAATGTTGCTGTTGGTGGTGTTGTTGACGATGTTGTTGGTGGTGGTGTTGTTGTTGCTATTTGTGTTATTGTCAGTTGTGTTGTTGGTGTTGTTGTTGTTTTGGTGGTGGTGTTGTTGATGGTGTTGTTATTGGTGATGATGTTGTTGTTGGTGGTGGTGTTGTTGTTGTTGGTGGTGGTGGTGGTATGTGGGGTTGTGGTGGTGTGGTGTGGTGGGGGTGTTGTTGTTGGTGGTGGTGGGGGTGTTGTTGTTGTTGGTGGTGGTGGTATGTGGTGGTGGTGGGTGGTGGTGTGGTGGGGGTGGTGGTGGTGTTGTTGTTGTTGGTGGTGGTATTTGGTGGTATGTGGTGGGTGGTGGTGGTCGTGTGGTGTGGTGGGGTGGGGTGGGGTGATGTGGGGTGGGATGGGGTGGGGTATGGTATGGTATGGTATGGTGTGGTGTGGTGTGGTGTGGTGTGGTGAGGTGTGGTGTGGTATGGTATGGTATGGTATGGTATGGTATGGTATGGTATGGTATGGTATGGTATGGTATGGTATGGTATGGTATGGTATAGTATAGTATAGTATAGTATAGTATAGTATAGTATAGTATAGTATAGTATAGTATAACCACTCAACACTTTCAACCAAAGTATGTTAAGTACATCTGTTTTAAACCTTTTCTATAGCATTACCTATGAAAAACACTAACATTGAAACTTTAACCATAATTTCTTAGTCTTAATTCTTATTTCTAAGCAAGGGCAAAAATTAAATAAAAAAGCAAGGTACCTGATGTATGATAAAATAAAGGTATACAAAGTTTTAAAGTTGTCGTTTTAATAGAATGAAAGTTATGGAATGAAAGTTATGAGGTTTCAGCAGCTTGCACGCAAACTTTAACCTTAAGGAAGTCTTCCCCTAATGGGAAAAATTTCATACTAACTAAAACTTGCAATATTTGTGATGTATTTGCATTATCTAATTTAAATACACATTTAAACAATTTTTCACCGTGTGCTTTTTGCATTTTCACATTTTTTAATTCCCCGACTTCTCTTTTTGAGTATGGAAAAAAAACAATGGTACACGATTTAAAAAAAGTTTACTTTTTGAAGTTTTGGACAAATTTTTATGCAAAAAAGCATTAATTCACTGCAGATATAATTGTTCTTATTGTAAAAGTTCATATCATGAGTGATTTTAATAAAATAGCTATTATATTGGTGAAAACTTCAGTGACAGTATACAGGAATTCCTTTATATTCTTGAAAAACCAAAATTGCCGTAGTCTCTTTAGCCTAATTTTTTGAAAAAAATTGAAGTAGGTACATCAATTAACATTATATAAATATCATCTATAATCATAACTGAGTAACATATAGCAATTTGAAATATTTTTACCGTAGTTAACTCCAGAAATTAAGATTTGAAAATGTCTACCCACTGTTTTGAGATATGACCAGAGAGCAAAAAAGACATAATATAAAATGAATTTTTATCATTTTCCTAAACATTACTACATCTGAAAGATGTTTATTTTAATAGATGAATATACTATTACACTGCAGTGATGTCTGCAATTATACACACCATAACACAGAGCAAAAGATTGCAGATGTAATGAGAGTTCAAGGTACCTTGTGAAACGGAAAACTCAGCCCTACCCCTTAATTTAATTTCTAATTAAGATATTTTCAACATAAAATGTTTCTCACATAGCTAGTTGGGTCTATTTAATATGCAAAAACAATTTTGAAGATATATTTTAAAATAAAGAAATTAAATGGTAGGGCCGTGTTTTCCGTTTCCGACTAAATTTTAGTCAAAAGACGGCCCATCTTTAAGACAAAATTTATTTATCTTCTAGTTGAAAAATTTTCAAAATAAATGATTATATTATAACCACAAATGTTATCTTTAAGATGTAAAAAGAATTTTGAAGATATCTTAGAAAATAAAAAGGTGAAAGGGAGAACGGTTTTTTCCTTTTTGGGTCGTACTTTACTATTACGACGGGGCCGTGTTTTAAACCTGTCCGTATTTGAAACTCGGATTTTTACAGGCTTCCGTCGCACAAATACACGTTGGCGTAGTTGTGCTCTGTCAATAACGCTCTAATGGGTTGTTTCCGTATTGTTTGACGCGTACGAGCATTAAATCTCACTCGAAAATCACGTTCTAGCTGCATTAGGTTTTGTACTTTCGGTTTGCATGCAGGGAATTTCCAGTACTTCACGTGACCAGAACTTGTTTTTTTTTTTTTTTTGCTTTCTAAACATGATATATTTCAAAATGTTTGCCCTCTATAACATATTTTGAACCATTTTAACTTTTAACCTAAACAGTAACAATGTATTTTGTGTTACTTGGTAAAATTACATTTTTCACCGGGCAAAAACGGTAACTACGGCTGCGACCGAACTGTGGCGTTATCGACCAAAGCTCATTAGGGGAAGCCTTCCTTAATTTCATAGTCTAAAAAGGGCAATAATTTGATAAAAATCAAAGAAAGAGTTATGGTTCTTGGCATACATAGTCAGGGTCATGATAGTGAACAACTTTCAAAGCTATAGTACAAGAAGTATGAAAGTAACTAGCTTGCACGCAAACTTTAACCAGAAATTCTAAGTTGAAAAAGGGCCATAATTTGATAAATATTTAAAGAAAGAGTTATGGTTCTTGGCATACATAGTCAGGGTCATGATGGTAAACAAGTGTTGAAAGTTTCAAAGCTATAGTACAAGAAGTATTTAAGAAACTAGCTTGCACGCAAACTTTAACCTCAAATCGAAAAAGGGCCATAATTAGAACAAAATGGAAGTTAGAGTTATGGTTTTTGGTATACCCACTCAGGATATGATAATGAACAAGTGCTGAAAGTTTCAAAGCTGTAGTATAAGTGTAGTATGGAAGTTATGGGTTTGTACACTAGCTTGCACGCAAAATTTAACCTTAAATTCTAAGTCAAAAAAGGGCCATAATTTTATCAAAATGAAAGTTAGAGTTATGGTTCTAGGCATACACACTTGGGAGATGATGATGAACAAGTGTGCCAAGTTTCAAAGCTGTAGTATAAGTAGTATTGAAGTTATGAGTTTGTACAGTAGCTTGCACGCAAACTTTAACCTGAAATTCTAAGTCGAAAAAGGGCCATAATTTGATCAAAATGAAAGTTAGAGTTATGGTTCTTGGCATACACACTCGGGACATGATGATGAACAAGTGTGCCAAGTTTCAAAGCTGTAGCTTTAGTAGTTTTTAAGATATAGGTAGGTTGCACGCAAACTTTAACCAAAGCAGGACGCCGACGGCGACGGCGACGCCAGAGTGAGTAGAATAGCTCGACATATTCTTCGAATAGTCGAGCTAAAAATGCATATATATGGAGGAAAGGGATAATAGACTGGTTCAAATTGATAGAAAGGAAAGTCCATTAAATTGATTCATGGTGTTAAAAGTACAATGAAACCCTAGAAGAATGTTGTCAACTTTTCCAGATTTGGTTGTGGCCTGGGCCAAGTGATGACAACACTTACCTTCTTGCTGCGGCTCTGGGTAGCAAGCACATGATCATGTATGTGTGTAGAGCGATCAGTACACGACAGACTATCAAGAACACACCAATAGGAAAATACAGAACCATCAGGGCAAATTTGAAACCATTTGGAAACCTGGAGAAAAAGAGAGATTGAATAAAATATGTTAAAACTAGAATATTGCATATGATGTTACTAAACAATGCACAAACAAGATGAATGCCTGTCTACACTGGTCAAAAGTTCTAAGTGCACACTTTTCAATTTTGAATATCTCAAAGTAAGCTTATTCTAATTGAATGAAAGTTTGACACAATGTTAATTATGATCAAACAATAATATTTTTTTGAAAACCGTTCACATGGTTTACGTATTACGTCATCCACGTCGGCATACGCTATTTATGCGTAATCCCCGTGCGGCAATAAAAAATTATTTTTTTACAATCGTTTTTGTTTTTCACATGTTCACCGACTCCAGACAAACACGAAAAACACACCAACAAATTGTAACCATGGAACGGTTGACGTCAGCAGACAACGACATTGCCGTCAAAATTCTTTTCACTGGCACAAATTCAAATTTGTTCTAAAAAAATTTGACGGTTTTTGTAAATGCAAAAGAAATACCATATTTTTGCATATTTAATTAATTTTAGAAGAAAATCAAACGATATTATTTTCTAGATTGATAACGTTGCTTACGTTAAACGCTGACGCTACTCAATTACGTCATTCAATATTTATGTAAATCAACGTAAACTCGAAAATATTAGTGTAGCATTTGTTGGACAAGTGTCCAATTAATAAAAATTTAAAATTAAAATTTATAAAAATTCAATAAACTTTAAAATAGAATGATTCGAAAATGACGTTCATTTGGTCAAAAAGCGTGTCCGAAAACTGGTCAGTTTTATCAAAATGAATACATTTTTTTCACTTGGAAAGGCTGTTACACATATATCATAGAGAATTGCATCATCCCAAACTGCTAGACAATTTAAAAACTTCTGGCACAAAACATTGTTTAAAAACATGGAATTTCCTCCTTGAAATCCTGTAAAAACGTTATGGATAAAATAGAGAAGAGTGCGTTGGCTCATCGTGCCCAGCAGACCATTACAAAGCTACAGGAAGCTATTTTAGTGCAATGGAATGGCAAACTACAGTATTTCCTTTAAATTTGCATGAAATTTAAATTATACAGAGATGAGAAAACGATCAAAAATGATGGCCGATGCAGTGCTAATTAACTTGAGAATTGCTTTCTGAGTATTAGTGAGCAAAAATGTTATTATTTTTTAATCTGGTCAAGCAGACATAAATTTTTTGGTGTGCTTTAACAGAATATTGATTCTTCTTCATTGTAATTTACACTATTTTGAAAGATTGAATCAAATAATTTGAAAATCAACATTTATCAAGTGTGCACTTAGAACTTTTGACTAGTGTATGTGTCACTTGACTTCAAGGGGGCATTTGGCATATTTAATAATTTGAATCTGCAAATGGTGTAGATCAAGGTAGTAATCAGTTTCATTTACCTCCCTTGATGGTAATGTGCTAACTTCAAACAATGCAGAATGTCAATCATTGTGGGCATACCTAGACTTAAAATTTAGGGAGAAGTGAGTCGCGACAACTTGCCAGCGGCTTTGAAGTACACAAGCATGTTGATGTAAACACTACTGATATTAACACAAGCATGTTGATGTAAACACTACTGATATTCAAATCAGTCATTTGCAGCAGCGGCAGCAGCATCAAAGAACACTTAAACTAATTTTGAATATTTTATAAATTTTCAATGCTGAAATAAACTGAATTGCATGACACGATTGACTACATGTATAAACAACAAATCATATAGTTGGTAAAAATTTCTAGCTGATGCTGTTCAGTTCTATTCTTAATCAGTCTCTGTATTCCTTTTTATTATTTTTTGTGTAGATTTAATATATCTTTTGGTTATTAAAATAAGATTTTATTATGTCTGATGTTGCAGAATTAATAGGTTATTAGGTACATGGTGTATCTAATTCAACACAAAGAGCTTTGAACCACCAGAC
This sequence comes from Corbicula japonica, assembly GCA_038501625.1. Lineage (NCBI taxonomy): Eukaryota > Metazoa > Mollusca > Bivalvia > Venerida > Cyrenidae > Corbicula > Corbicula japonica. Next base: position 5,473,305 of record JAZAYU010000029.1, on the reverse strand, counting down.
AATACATATAATACATACAAATAATGTGTTCTGTGTTCTTAAAGTTCGTGGACAGCCTCATAGTTCAATCAATTTTAAAGTTAATGTTATAAGATATATATCATTTGATATGATTTTCTTCATATGTTACAAAATATTTAATATTTTGGCGTAAACTGATGGACCGAAAATATACCCGTCGTTATGGTAACAAACCAAAGAATTTACAGGGCACTTTGAAAAAAAAAAGCAAATGAATCTTTGTTTCTTGAAATACCTTTCTTACATAACGTCAAAAAACGCGCGAAGTGTAGCAACAATAATTTTTGACGTCATTCTTGTTCATTTTGATGTCAATTGTTCAGTTGACGAGCCGTTGTAACGGAAACGCATATCAAGCAACACAGCATGGCTACACCGTTGAAAATTCAACACTGTTGCGTCATCAAGTTCTGCGTCAATGCGAACATGACACCAACTGATATTCTAAAATTTATGCAGAAAGCAGATTCTAATGTATCCAGAAGTCTTGTGTTTGGCTGGCACAAGAAGTTTAGAGACGGACTGGAACACGTCAGTGACAGACCACGCACCGGGCGCCCTGGGCGTAGCGAACAAGACGTCAGGAGGATTCGCGATGCCATAAGTGAAGACAGGCGGAGATCGGTACGCGAGATCAGTGACATGACAGGTATCTGCGTTAATGTTGTTTACCGAACATTGACAGAAACCCTTAATATGAACAAGGTGTGTGCTCGGTGGGTGCCAAGACTACTTCAACAAGACCAGAAAGCAGCGCGTGTCAGGCTCTCCAGATCATTCCTCAACTGCTACGACCGCGAAGGAGACCAGTTCCTGCACCGGGTTGTCACGATGGACGAAACGTGGCTTTACCTATATGAGCCTGAATCAAAGCAACAATCTGGTCTTTATGCACCCAGGATCTCCACCACCTAAGAAGGCGAGAACATGCAAGTCATCCGGGAAGTTTATGTTCATGTTTTCATGGATGCGCACGGGCTGATCTTGCAGCATGCGGTACCACAGGGAATCACGGTCAACGCTGCCTACTATCAGAAGGTATGATGCCCGGTTTTTAAAACAGTATGTTTTAACAACTGTTATGAATTGGTGTTATTTAAAATCAGAAGTTATTCGCTAAAATCGGTTTCAAACACTCGTTAGACAAAAATACAAATTTTAAAAATGTTAAATCAATTAAAAAATAATCATGTTCTTTCCATTGTTTAGGTTATTCGTCGAGATCTAACAAAGGCCCTCAGACGTAAACGTCCCGGCATGAAAATTGAGGACATCATATACCACCATGACAACGCCCCATCCCATCGAGCAACTGACACACTGGAGACGATCGGCTTCCTCGGCATGGAGCGACTTGAGCACGCCCCGTATAGCCTGGACCTTGCGCCGATGGATTTCGCGCTCTTTCCGCGTTTGAAGAGCGAGCTACGTGGGCAGCGTTTTGAGGATTTGGATGAGCTTCGCTTTTTATTGGTGGCTACGAGAAAGGCTGGTTTAGGGACACTTTCAATAAGTGGGTAGCACGTCACCGTAAATGTGTTAACTGTGACGGCGAGTATTTTGAAAAATGTGACGTTAACGTCGTGTGATAGACAAAAATGACGTTAAACTGTCGCGTATGGGCGTTAGTTGTTATACTTGGTTTATTGTGATATTTCTATAGTTTTATGTATTTTTGTAAAAATTTCATTGTAATTAGAAGATGTTTTGCTGATTTCAACGATATAAAATATTTTGAAATCGGATAAAAATTAGTTTGTTTTTCTTACTTGTCCACGAACTTTACAAACACACCTCGTATTTTTGAAAAAAATGAAAATTAAAAAATTGCTTAAAAGCAATTGCTGCATTAATTTTTTATAAATCCACATCACTGTATAAATTCAGCAAGCAAAAGGTCAGTGTACGAGTCTTCTGATATAATAAAAAATAATATGAATTTACAATTACGTTTTTTCCTATAAAATTACAGAACATTTTGTTTACTATGGTATTGAGATGCATACTGACATTAGTGAAGTTTCAATCTTTATATATCATTTTATTCTGGGTTAAGAGGTAAATTGTCCTGAGAAATTGTGACCTGTTGATTAATTAACTGGGGGTTTCATTGAATTAATATCAAATTACAAGCTGGGTTAACATTATTCCATGGAATTCAGGGATAGTGTTTAACACGGGTTCAAAGTACAATGTTCTCCAACAGATTTTCCATGGGGAATCTTAATTGGACTATTAGCAAGTTAAGATCAAGATTAAGATTTTGAAGTATTCTTTAAAAATCATAGCAAAATCTTTGAAACTTATTATTATCAAGAGTCACCACAATTATTTTAACTCATGGTATTTAGATTGTTCCTCCCAAGTTACATTAATAATAAATCTACTATTCATGCTTAGTACCAATAATCTGCTTTATTGCTGCTACAAATGTTAATACTTTATATATCTTTTATAACATTATGCATGATAAACAAACAGACAACTAGGCGGTTGATGTTTAGACATTTTTAAACAAGCGTTTAAAAATGAAATATGCATATCAGGAATAGCCACATTCAGTCAAAAAGATAATTTAAAAGACAATAACAACACAAATGAGAACCCGAAGTGTTACCGTTATGTAACGGTCGGTGGCAAAATATTTTGCCGCTGGACTTTTAAACCAGGTTCTAGGGTGCACGTCTCATACAATGACCAAGACCTAGCTTTCCTCCCTCTAAAACAGTTTAATATCCCCATCATTTGTTTTAATAATATCATCAGCTGATATTCCGCGAAATGGAGCTTGTGACATTTCGCTGGTTAAATAGTTTTCTATTTCTTATTTGCTTCTAGCGTTTGCTGATTCTGCAATTCCTTTCTGAAATGAGATGGAAATACACAGTTTATGTGTGTTCTATAATTTGGAGATCAAGAACTTACGTTGGTATATTATAGCAGGATTTGTGTTCAGTGTGCACCATTTACACGGGGTTCTTCAATTGTCATCATAATCATTGAATCGCATATTAACTTTTGATTGTTCTGTTTCTGCTTTTGTTATTACAGTGATTTTATTTTCTTCTGTTTCTATAAAATACTTATGTTATGACTGCTAGGCGAGCTAGGTAAAGTCTTGTTACAAGAAAGTATGCATTGGATTGTCAGCCTGCCAAATGCCTGTCTCATATGCACTCAACCAGCCCGGTTAGCTCAGTAGGTAGAGCGTCCGCTTCCGGACTGGGAGGTCGTGGGTTCGATCCCCGGCCGGGTCATACCAAAGACTTTAAAAATGGTAGTAATGGCTACCCTCCTTGGCGCTCAGGGTTTAAGGGTTAGCATTACGACCGATTCGGCGGGTGTCGGTATAGGAGGACCCGCAAGGAGATCCTAAGTCGATGGTGCTGAGCCTGCAATATGGCGGTCTCCTATCCAAAAGCGCAGCACCACGCTTACACGCCGAAAAGGTGAACGCAAAAAAAAAAAAAAAAAAAAAAAAATATGCACTCTAAAGTTATTTTTCGAGCTACGAAAACTATTTAAAAACATTGATTTATAAACCTTAACATGAGGTCAAATTTACGGTATGCCACATTTACGACTACAAGTCATACATCTGCTTTAATATTGATGGCACTGACATTAAACAGTATAATTAATCTGCACTCTTTGATTTTAATGGTAACCTATCCCGGGACTAGCAAATATGCAAACTTCTCTTTGAAAATTATTACTAATGATTAACGGAGGTTAATTATTCCAATGGCGCCTGCTCCAGATAAGACGATTTATACAGCGGTTGTACTGAATATTGAACGAGGTTGCACCGAGTTAAACGAGGTTGCACCAAATTGAACGAGGTTGCACCAAATTAAACGAGGTTGCACCGAATTGAACGAGGTTGCACCAAAATGAACGAGGTTGTACCGAATTACATGAGGTTGCACCGAATTGAACAAGGTTGCACTGAATTGAACGAGATTGCACTGAATTACATGAGGTTGCAATGAATTGAACGAGGTTGCGCCGAATTGAATGAGATTGCACTGAATTACACGAGGTTGCACCGAATTGAACGAGATTGCACCGAATTACACAAGGTTGCACCGAATTGAACTAGGTTGCACCGAATCGAGTGTGTTGATGCATTAAATTAATGCAGAATAAGCACCGTTTCTAATGGAAATTCATTGAATTTGATTACTTGATTCTTTTTATAGGAGCTATATCGCTGCGTGGTTTGTAAGTAGCGATAGGAACGGTAGGGGAGCTAACTCTTCCCGTTGCCCTTGTCACTGCGAATTTTCTGGTTCCGAAATGGTGTGTCTGGTTTACGCTGTTTTACGCTATAAAAGCAGTGTTATTTAACCAAAAAACTTACTGAACCAGTCTAAGGAATGTTCCATAGATGTGACCAAACATTTTGAGGGAGAACAGAACATTGGAAATAAATTAAAAATGTAAGTAAAGTTTTCTGAAATTAAATAAAAACTAATTAAAAGCTGTTTTTCACAAAAAATGGTCATATTCTCATGCTTTATACCCTTTTCAACTATTATCAATTGTATTTGCAACTTTGTTTGATACCGTCATTCCGTAAGCTTATTAATTTCAACCCCACTGTAATTTGTTTTCGTCCGCCGGTGTATCCATAACTTTTGTCTGTGAGTACACTGAATTAAAGCAGAAATTGCTTTGTTTTGACGATTAAGTCTTTGTTTGCAACAGTTTTGTTCAAATTGAATGGATTTGTTCCCCGATTTGCTTGTGGTATGATTGAATTAAAGCAAATTATTGATTTATGGCAGTGTTGGTCGCCCATAGTTTACATGAAAACAATATGGTGTCGCCCTTGGATTACACGCTGGTGAAAAATGAAAAAGGCAAAATTGGCAATATGGGCGCATTTGTTCTAGTAAGAATGTTATTATTTTTAATAAATTCAGTCTTGTTGACCATTTATCGTCATTTTCATTAACAAATATTTTAGCTGGACATAGTCCAAAAATTTAGACGTAAACGGTGGATTTGATGATAATTTTTTGAAAGGTCAAATCCACGCTACGTCTAAATTTAGCTCTTTCAAAACACGTAGCAAATACGAGAATATGCATTTTGGTGAAAATCTTTGAGAAGCTTGAATAAACTGCATTTATTCGTTGTAGAATAGAATATTAAATACAAATACTTACATTTGTGGTCTATTTCTACCTAAAAACACGTTTTAAAACACATTTTCCTCTTCAATACACATGTGCGCTCTATCAGGTTCGTGTCCAATAAGTACAATTTTTTTGGACGAAAATATATTGTATAGAGTGTCGTCGTTACGGAGAGTTAATGGTTTATAAAATGATTGTTTTAACCATGTTTATTCATCATATGCTGTTGCATACTAGAAAAATCAGAGATGTTTAGAATTTTTCTACTACTGTGGACAGTCTTTTATTATAGTTTTTTAGAAATAGAACTGATAATATATTAGAAAGTTATGGAGAAAGAACGAGCGAGGCAGTCCTCATTCATCCTCTATATGCATAAAACTGTTGATCAAAGGTACATTTCCATAACACGGACATTTAGAACAACAAAATGAGCAACATTTGCAAGATTCGCAGGCACATTTCTAATTATTACACCCACCACACAATTTGTTTTTTATAACTTTTTTTCTCTAAAACTTCAAACACATTCATTACATTTTGCCGAATGCACTCCTTCTCAGAATTTCGAACGATGTTTGCCATGGTTACGTCCGTAGTCTTCAAAGATGCAGTGAAGTTGTCGTATAAGATGTAACTCATACCCTGTCGCCCATCTCTTGCGCATCGCCCTGCTTCTTGCCAATATGACACAACGGATTTCGGGCACCCGTAATGCACTACGAGGTTTACGTTTCTGATGTCAATGCCCATGCCTAACGCGACGGTAGCGATAATGCACCTGATGCTGCTATCTGGTTTCGTAAATAAATTCAGTATTCTAGTTTTAGAAGACTCATCTGTGCATTTATGAAACATTTCAAGTAGCAGATGTGAAGAATCCTGGATTGAATCGGCGTATGCGAACTGTCGAAGAGAAGCCTTTAAAGAAAAAAATAGCTCTGAAACTGTATCTATAGAACGGCAGAATATAAGAATTTTCTTTGAGTTTCGTCCGTACAGTTTCAAGTGTTCAATAAGCCAATCAAACTCTGTCTCTATATCACCAGAAGAGCGTTTGCGACACACAATCATTATGTTCTCACGATTTGGCGATTTCCAAACGACCTTAGTATCGTCGGGATCAAGTTGAAGAACAGACATAATTCCATCTTTCACTTTGTTCGTACATGTCGCTGTCACAGCCAGAATCGGGACCTTAAACAAACTCCTTAATTGTCACGATCTGGACCTCGTTTACTTTTTTGCCAAAAAAACCTCCAAAGTATGTAATTCTAGCGCACCGTCTTATTTCATCTATTAACGGCTGGGCTCCTGCAAACGTAAGACATAATCTTATTCATAACCGCACTGTCAATTACGGAGGTGGTATTGGTCGAAACTTACCTAATGATTTCATGAATAAGATTCTCAATAGGCTCTTCAAAGATCTTCTCAGTTCTGCAAAGGGGCGATACACTGACATAACTATTGACAGATGCAGTCAAATCATTGAGCCATTCGGCGAGGCACTGGATTCCGTCTTTGACATCAATTTCGTAGAGAATGAAATTTACAGACACAGACGGAGGACTGTAAACAGGGACAGCAACGTTCAAAACCTCGTCGAATTTCTTCAGACAGAAAAACTTTTTGAGGTCAGATCTGGCAGATTCCATCAAGGTTTTAAAGACTTTCAGTATTCAGAAAATCCAAAACAAGCTGGTAAATTCGCTGGCAAAATGAAACAACTGTGTAAAAGATTAGATAGACGACGACACGTAGTTATCGATGCATAATTTAGTGAATGAAAACTGTTTCGCTCACTAAAGAACTCACTAGATAACAATGTTTCACGATTCAATATACATCTAACTATTTAGATATAAGAGTTGATCTACGCATTTAGTTAATTGTTCTATAAAAAGTTTTGGACTTGAGCTATTGACATGTTTGCACATTTGAAATACCCGCCAGTACTAGAACGAGTCGCATAAGGAATTTCATTCAAGAATAACTATGAATGAAACTCGTATACTACGGTGTGCATAATAGAGCCCGCCAAAAAAGCATGTGACCTATATGCTGTTCTCGAGCTACACAGCATCAACTGGGCCTCAGAAGTAAACATGAGTGTCGTAAGTGTTAAAAGAAGTATTCAGCGGTTTTCTCGGGTGGAATTACATGACCATCTTTCCCGAAAAGTGTTTTTATTAACCGATAGTAAAGGAAGGTGTTTAAGTCATCATTTGGAAAGACAGGATTTTATATCAATTATTCACAAAGGTGGAGCTAAAATTGGGGAACAAGAGCTTATTACGCGTTTGGGTCAAAACATAGATGGCGAGAATAGGCCAGTTATTTTTGTCTGGTTAGGCACCTGTGACATGACACGAATGTTTGGAAGAAAATTTATTGAATTAAATGATTTCAATCCAGAGACATTTAAACATCGTTTGGAGGCTATGAAATGTGCGATTTTACAGGCTAATCAAAGTTCTGAGATATATTTCCTGCAGTGCCCTTATTACAGTATTTATTACTGGAATAAAATTAAAGGTAGAGATGATTCATCAGACAAAGAAAATGATAAAGTTTTAGAGGAACGTATAGACCGATTTAATTTAATACAGTTAGAGTTAAGTTACAACACTTCAAGAGGGCCTAAATTTTCTTTGGATTTACTGAAAAATACGAAAACTAAACAAGGAAAGAGAAACAAATACTTAAACAACTTTAAAGACTTGTATACTGACGGTATATTCACCCATCAGCAGACATATCCAAACTATGGCTTTTGAGGATAAAACAATTTGCATTAAACATAATAAGTGAGTAATTACTGCATATCACTAGTACTTTCAAGTAAATTGATTGGATTAAGTGCTGAAGTTTCTTAGTTTTTTTTGTGTTGTGATGGAACATGAAACGTGACTCTGACAATTAAGTAGATTCACAAATGCACTTTTTTTTAAAGCTGCAAGTAATGTTCTTTTTAAATACATTTTTTAACAAATTGACTGCTTTTAAAACTTTCTAATACATAATGCATCATCTGGTGAATAAGAACTGTCTTGCTCATCTTCTAGAGAGAAACAGTAGCATTTTCGTTCAAATGAATCCGTATTACGTACGTAGTGCTAAATATAGACGCTATGCGAGTCAACATAAATGGTCGGTGGTAAAGGGGTCGATGAAATCCCGGACGAGAAATAGTCATTATCTGTAAGTAACTTTTAGATTTTTGGTCTATATTACTAGATTTAAGATTTTTCTTCGCGAATCAACCATATTTGATGCATATGCAAGCGGGAAATGTGCAAAAAACGCGGTCAAACATTCCGATGTGGTTTTCAATCGGAATTTGCTACGTGTTTTTGAAAAGAAAGGGAAAGACGTCGCATTTGCCAGATAAAAAAATGTAAAAAAATGCGACGTCTTTCTATGAAGGACTAAGCTGGACAATGCTTAGGTAAGATTGGGGTATACCGTGGTATTTACCGCGGTATAATGCAAATTCTGTGGTATATCGCAGTATGTTTTTTTCTCGTGGTACCCAACTCTACTGAATATTGTCAGAATTGTCCAGTACTTGAGATCTACAGATTGTGATTTAGATATTCATAACCAACTTCAAGAAACAGAAGGGGACGAGTCAGACAGAAATCACTGCATCTGATATACCTTTTTTCCGTAACTAACTCAGTTATCTCAATCATTATGAAATGTTATCTTGATGAAGCTTGTTAGCTTCCTTAATAAGACCTACTGACGTAGATTTTGTTGTATGGGCGCAGACATTTTATCTAGGCCGAGTTCGATTGACTAGTAATTCGGTACCCATAAAAAACCGGTATGATACCCGTTTCAAAATTTCGTAGCAAATAATCATGACATTGTGTAATTTGTCATTAAAACCTTAAAATACTATTCATGCTTACAATACTCGCCATCATATTTAATAACATTAAAGTTAAAGGCTTATCTCTAAACTATTTAACTGTAGTAGCGCATTTAGCGCTGGAATGGCGAAAGATGTTCATGCTCGTCATGCGGTTAGTGGTGGGATTTTCTGTATTTTTGCAGCTACTGTTTGAATGACTGTATCTGTCTTTGTTACCCATGTAGCCACACGTTACCATTTCTACACTTAGTTTAGTTGCCATTTACCAGTACTTTTGGTTTGCTTTCCTGTGATACATGTCTTTGGCTTTGTTTAATTCAGTATTTTAACTTGCTTACTTGTGACACCTGTTTTAGGCTTATCTTAGTTACTATGCACCATTATTTTTTATCAGCTTGCTTGTGATAACTGTTTTAGGATGTTTTAATTTTGCATATTAGTATGTCAGCTAAATTTGTGATCGCTTGATAAAATATTCTTAACTTTTATATGCATCTTAACTTAATTTATTGCCATACTTGCACTTGTATTTTGTTTCCTATGTGGTTCTGTGTGTTGTCAATATTGTGTATGTCTATAAATACTTTTATGTGCTAATATGTTCTTATATACCATAATGTGCTATGTGGTGCTTAATGCTTTATATGTCTTATGAATGCTTTTATGTATATGCTCATATGTGCTAATAATCCTTTTTATTACAGTAATTTTGTTGTAAGTCGGTTTTAAAAGCTCCTAAGAGCTTATGTTATAATGTTATTTGCACCGACTTTTGTAAATAAAATTTACTTGACTTGACTTGACTTGACTTGACTTGACAGGTAGCCTTGGTACATTGTAGCTCAATTGATAGAGCGACGGCACGGTAAGCCGGAGTTCCGAGGTTCGAATCCTGGTCGAGGCCTACACATTTCCTCCCTCCTGTTTCATTTGGTTGCTAGTCGGATTCGATTTACCCTTGGAGCTCGACTGGGCGAAGTATTGGCTGGGGTAGTCGATTTGAACCTACGTTGTGTAGAGACATTTGCCGATTTTTAAAAGTGGCTTGTCTCATTTAGAAGGGAGGGATGTAGTAGCGTCCTTAACAGGTAGCCTCGGTAGCTCAATTGGTAGAGCGACTGCACGGTAAGCCGGTCCGAGGTTCGAATCCTGGTCGAGGCCTACACATTTTCTCCCTCTTATTTCATAACAGGTCGTTAGAACTGTCACATCACGTCCAGCAAAAACTAAAATTCCCGTCCCTCTAGCTAGGCGAATGCTTTGATTTTTAATTTTATGCAGACAAATACCCCTAAATAAAAGTTCCCTACTTTAAAAATGTACAATTTGCATAATAAAGCTAATATTTTAATATATAATGTTGCTTTTTTTACAGATAAGCACCTTGCAAAGGTCTTAAAAATTCCTTTCGATTACATAAAATAGTAAAAGATATTTTAATGACTTTAAAAATAGGGCTCGAAGTGGCAAACCCGGTAAGGGCGAAGTGTCTTCAAATCTGGGGTAGAAATGGCAAGGGGTCGAGATGTCTCAGGAAATAAGTATGGGTCGCAATTATCTAGATGTCTTGATACCAGAGAAACTTACAAGTTACCATTATCAAATACATTATAATCTTTGAAGGCTGTTGAGCACGTTACATAGATTTGGGTAAATGTTGAGTAACGGGGATAGTCGGCGTCCATTTCCATTACTGTCCATGAACAGCATATGCTTGATATGTGTCGTGTTCGGTGGCTTTCAAAGTTATTTTTAACTAGTTTTTACTACTATAACAGAAACGTTTCGTTATTCAAAATAGCTTTTAAAGTGAATATGACAAAGTGAAATATGCATATCAGGAATGGCCACATCCAGTAGACACAGCCTCTTCACACAGCCAAAAAATAGAGAGGAAAAGAGTGCCTGGATATATATAATAATCAGTTTTAAAATAGACGCCACAAACAATTAACAAAAGTGAGAACCCAAGAGGTTATCGCCTTGGAACGGTCAGTGGCAAAATAATTTGCCACACGGGGTTAAAAGCAAGGTGCACCAACCTCACACTTGCCCAACAAGTTTTCATATGAACAAACGAGTACAGGTTACAATACAATGCAATACGATTTATTTTGAGTTGGCAAGACATGTACGATGAAACAACATAAGCTCTCAGCAGCTTTTTAACCGACTATTATATTTTACGTATAAGTATATGGGTGCACAGGTAATTTTGTTTGTAGAAGCAATTCCATTAACTTTTGAATGTTTTCGTGCGTTATATTATCATAAACATGTGCACGCATAACTTCTTGCATGCCTGTAAAATAGATTCTCCAATACTATCCGCAATTCTCAGTAGCGTTGTTCGTGTCGTGTTGTGGCTATAAAAAGTCTTTTCGTATATTCAGTTAGTGCTGTTTTCAATTATGCTTTTTGAAGGTCGCTGAGCACGATAATTATGTACTATATTAATATTAGTACTTCTGAAAATACCGTTGTTTTAATATTTCGGTCTGTTTACAGATGGGTGGTTTAAATTTTGGCTTTGGCGTTGTCCGTGATAGGCAAGATTTATACTCTCAGATCCCCTGTCAACATTCTTTTTTTTGTTTAGTCCCGCCATTGTTTTCTCGTTTATGCCAAACCTATACTTTTATCTGGGGCGGAACATGGAATGGTATTAATCTGAAAATACCACATTGAAGGTTCCATGATCACCGCCATACGAATACCATCATTTGGGATGGATCGAAATTTTACTGTTTGTTTGTTTAAAGTTTGAGTTGCGCTCAACCCGGGGCTAGGCGTCGTGGCCAGTAATATGCATTTCCATTACTGCCAGTGAACAGGCTCAATAAAACTCGGGTTAGAATATTCTAACCCAGATAAAAGAGAGCCTGCAATATTTGCATATTGTTTTATTTTATGCTTTCCACTGAATAATAGAATGTTTTCACTGAAATAAAATTAGTATTTCACTGTTTTCAAGCATTTGAACATCTTTTTTATTTTCCTTTACACGTTGGTACCCAAACGCACAGAATATTCTGAAAAAAGAACATTTTGCAAGAAACGACAACTCTGTATGGAGATTGGAAAACATGTTCAATTTTGGGTATAAGAGGCCCTTGTGTGACGTGCTGATTTAAAGCTTTCGGCGCCATTTCAGGCAATTTGTCTTTCAGATTCATGTCTATAGATGCACTAAGAGCATAAATTAAATTTGTTTTTACCAGTCTAAGATAGAATTATATTTCACTCTTGAACTCGTGAAAATATGAATTCCTGAGCTCACACGGTGAAATATATTTTTTATCTTGCACTGGTAAAATCAAATATTCTCTATCTCGTGTTTGGTGGCTTTGAAAGTTCCTTAAGTTGTTAACACGAATTAACACTCGAACTCGTCTTGAGCCTGATACCAGACTTTAAAGCCAAGTACCATTTATTCGACTGGTTCCCATTAATCAATGTGATGAATTACCGATAACCAGACGGTCGAGCAGACAGCTGAATATTGACCTTCATCAACATGAAAATATTTTGAGAGTATCTACAGTTTAATCATGTTCCACGTTGCTCCAGAAATTAGAATAGTTTCACCACCAAGAAAAAGACGAGATCCATTCCGTAAACCTGTAGACAGAGAATCAGTAAGAATTTACAGTTCGATTTTAAATTCTAACGGGAGTGGTGATAGTAAAGAAGAATAAGAAATGTCAAGGCCGAATTGCCGGTTGTTTATATAGAATTTTGAGAAGTATACCCACTTTAAAAGTCGATTTGTGAGTCATAAATAAAAATGATATCATTGTGCGGAAAGACACTGTCACACCTGAGGCTATGAAGCCATTGATAGGGGAATAAACAAAAATCAAATTAAGATGGTGTGAAATAATTGATCAGAAGCTCTAAAATATATTTTATAAAAGAAATAGGCCTTTACAATATAATTTGTTGAACCTTAAAATTATTTAGAACTCAGGTAGATGAATAATATTATGAATTGTGGTGCGGGCAGATTTTTTAAACATGATCAGTATACAAACAAATTGATAGTTCTCTAGAAGGTTTAATTAAAATGGGGAGAAAAATGGGTAACTTCCTTTGTGAAAACACCCTCCTCATAGGGGTTAATGTTGACTCTGCTCTGAATGGGCAAGTCCTTGACAGGCACTGAGGTTGACAAATCCAGACTGCATGCTGTAATTTTATCATATAACTTGGAATTTCCCTGCTTTGTTGAATGGAATAAAACCATTAAATTTATCGGTGGGCTTTGAAAGGCACTTTTTTCATTGTTCAACCAGGAAGACATGGATCAGATTTCAAATCTTAACTTTGGATAATTTGGCCTTGTAATGTGCTGTTGACAAATATGTGCATTAATTTCTTGTTTTGCACGTAGGAGAGTCATTAAGGTGATATCATTGCACTTATAACAGTTCAGCATTTTAAATGAAATTTTAGTCTTAAATTAATAGCTGGGTTAACTACAACATAAGGCTTTGAGTTTAGAATTTAGACTTCTCACATAAAAAAATATTGTTGAAAACTGTCTCCTGTTGCCTTTGCTTTTGGTGGTAAGGCCTTAGCCAGTGAGGCACATCTATAGACATAAGGTCACTTTGTATAATATGTTGAAAGCCTTAAATGAGCAAGTCAATTGTGAGGGGCATAAAGAGGCAGCACATCATTTGTGTAGTAGAAGTTGTTAAAGTTGTTGTTTGTCATCTGAAGATATGAAGAAATTGAGATTTTATGCCTCAGCATTCTTAAACCTTTCCTCCTTGGAATATGTTTGTTATCTATGAGCAAAGTGTTGATCCAGATCATCTGGTAGATCCATGTGCTGGCTGATCTGGATCTACACCGATCACACACAAAATAAATGTGTATCTGTGGAGTAAAGGGATAAAATGGTTTACTCGAATATAAAAGCACAGCACAACCAAGTGTGTTCATTTGAGTATTTCACCATTTTCTGTAGCTGGAGTAATTTAAACATTTCTCACTTACAGTCTGCCCCCTTGTATATCTGTTAAGCAGGATATGAGAAATAGTGGAATAAAGACTGGAAATGGGGAAAAAAGCTGAAGATGGATTTTATACATGTAGCCATTGGTCTCTATTATTTTCAACCGTTACTAATTTTCTCATAGAACTCTTTCTGAATAAAATAAGCGACTAAAAAGTTTGTTTACAAAACTGAAAATGAAAGTGCAATGATTTTTAAACGATCCGAATCTAACAAGCCCATTGGGCTAGTTTATTGGTAATTTTTACTATCCCGAGAGAAAATCTACTAGTTTTTTGCTGTCGGGCTAGTGCTAATTTCAACCACTGAAACATTACTTGGATGTTATGCTGACCTTTTTGGTAATACACATAACACATCAGATTCTAACCATTTCTTGGTGCTGCCTGATCTCTGTGCCGTCTGATCAGGATCTAAACTGTTCGCTACTTATTAGTTATTTCTGACCAAAATGCAGCCAGTGCAGATCTGGATCTACACTGGTAACACATGCATTAAAACGCCTATATATGGAGGAAAGGGTTAAACCAAATTTTATTTTGAGTGTTGATTCATCTTCTTATATTGCTGTTTAACTGTATTGAGATGGTAAAATGAACTACTGCACTTAGAATATTCAGAATTCAATAATTTCCAATGTTTTGTTATTTCTAGCTTACTAATATAATACCTTCCAACTTTTCTACTATGGTATTACTTAGACAAAGTGTAGATGTGTTGCCACCGATTGTTTATCATTTTCAAAGTCTTTGTTAAAAAACTTCACAGTTTATTGACAATGTCTGTGGCTGCCATTTCAGATGCTCCAGACTTTTTCAGATGCCGCTGACAAAAAATGTTTGCCTGAACACCGATTCAGCATATTTTATTCATTACAGATACAATTCAAACTTTTAGCTAATGTACTGTTAAGTCATTTGTAGATTTATACTGATTAAAAAACCAACAGTTTTTACATACTCTGTCACCACTTGTTCTACAGAGCACCAGTTGTTATGCTGAGTACCAACTGTTCTACAGAGCACTAAGTACTGAGAGTACTGACTGTTATGCAGAGCACTTATTGTTCGGCTGAGCAAAGAAGTTGTTGTACAAAGCAACATCTGTTCTGCTGAGCACCAATTGTTCTACAGAGCACTCACTGGTCTGCTGAGCAACAACTCTATTGCTGAGCACCAGTTGTTCTACAGAGTACTCACTGGTCTGCTGAGCAACAACTCTATTGCTGAGCACCAGTTGTTCTACAGAGTACTCACTGGTCTGCTGAGCAACAACTCTATTGCTGAGCACCAGTTGTTCTACAGAGTACTCACTGGTCTGCTGAGCAACAACTCTATTGCTGAGCAACAACTCTATTGCTGAGCACCAGTTGTTCAGCTGAGCACCAACTGTTCTACTGATCATTTATTGTTTTGCTGAGCACTAGTTGTTCTACAGGTCACCAACTGTTCTGCTGAGCAGCAGTTGTTCTTCATGGCACCACTTGTTCCGCATAGTATTAGTACCATTTGTTCTACAGGGCACTTATTCTTTTGATGAGCACCAGTAGTTCGGTTGAGCACCAACTATTCTTCTGATCATGTATTGTTCTGCTGAGCCCCCATTGTTGTACAGAGCACCAACTATTCTGCTGAGCACCTGTTGTTCTAGAGAGCACCAACTGTTCATCAACAAATTCATTTATTTATCACCTTAATAATTGCCACCTTAATGATTACCGGTAGTTTCCACTACTGTTATTAATCAAAGTAAAAATGTATTTTGTACTATGTCTGTATTTAAAAATTGATTTTCAATAGAAGATCCACACTGTGTGTGTATTCATGATAAAATAAGTATGAATGTTATTTATATGGTATCAGGATGTTTTCTTAAACATTTTTGTAGAGATTATTACATGGAATCGGTAAGGACATAGCTTGTCATTGTTTCAGTTTTCCTTGGGTACTGCGGTGAATAACCAAAGAATTAATTTACACCGAGTCACTTTAATTTTTCCCGGACTGTCCAGGATTTTATCGGCAATAAAGCTCTTCAATTCTTAGTTACTGAAGACTAGAAAACCAAATGTCTTAGCAAAATTAGCATTGACGCTGACATGTTTATTTGGAAATTTTGAGATGGAGAATATGAGACTTCATGGCCATTATTTACTCATTTAATTTACTCTTTACTCCAGTGATATGCCTTAAATACATTTGGTAACCAGTGTTGATCTAAATCAGCCTGCATATCGTTCAATGAACAACATAGGAAGGCAGGTTTAGAAGGCAAACCAGTATTTTTTCCCCAACGTCCTTGTTAGGGTTTGTGCCTGGTTTATTTGTTAGCTAATCTTAGTTGTCACAGTGGTACTTCAGTGCATGTGTGTGGGTTAGTGCATCTGTTAGTGTGTTTTCTTGTGTGCATGCGTTTATTCGGATTTTTCTGGACTTGTTTGACTGGATTTTTCCAGACTATCACCTTGACATAAATTGAGCAATCTTGCTTATATTTAGCGTTAATGTTAATCTAAGTGAGACGGAGAAAAGTGCTCAAAACCCCAGGTTAACACCTCAAAGGTCAAGGTCATGGGTCAAATGTCATGTTGGAGTTTAGCTTAAGATATCAAATTTCTTGGATACAAATGTGTTTCCTTTGCAAATAAAAATGGAGATTGACAGAAAATGATCAGAGGTGTAAATTCTTTTGAGTATATAAGTAGTTTGCATTAAATTGAGTATTTTTTGTGTGAGCAAACTTTGTGGATACCAAAATTGTTTGGGGCTCTGTTACATGGATAGAAGGGAATGGCTAAGTCTGTCAAAATATGGAGCTGTTTTTGTGTCTCCCTTTCGAAGAAATGGCGATACATAGGGATCACTTTGTCTGTCCGTCTGTCTGTCATGAAAACTTAAAGTTGGCTATAACTTGCCATTTCTTCATGAAACTTTCTAATTATTATACCCCCACATACGAAGTATGGAGGGTATTATAGGAGTCATCATCCAGTTGGGTGGTTGGTCTGTGGCACTTACTACGTCAACAGTTTTCAAGATATCGACTTGAAACTTTGAACATATGTTTGTGAGTATATTTGCGCGAACTTTTTTTTTTCTTGTGGAACAGTCCATTATTTTTTGGAGGGGAGCAACAAGATTCAACAAAATCTTGTGACACGAACTTCTTCTACAGTTTTCAAGGTATTGACTTGAAACTTTACACATATGTTCGGCATGAAGTGTAGATGTGTGTGACATATTTTTCGTGTGGATCAGTCCATTATTTTTTGTAGGGGACATGACTAAACAAAACTGTTTGAGCACAATTCAACAAAAACTTGTGACGCGAACTTCTTCTACAGTTTTCAAGATATTGACTTGAAACTTAAGGTTTTAGAACTGTAATATTTCCGCCAAACATCGACTTATGCCGTCACTAATTCGTTTTTTCCGAACACCGATTAGCACGTTTCCGGTTGATACTATTTTTCGTAAAAGGAATCTACTCTTTAGGTGTTTTCCGCGATTATGACGTCATTAATAACTAAATCAAATAATAACAAAGTGCGGATATAAAATTGATGTAAAGTAAACAAATATTTTCATAACAAATACTCAAAATACGTCTATAGACGAACAACACTCAGTATTGAATAGAGGTTATATGAAATTAAGCACCGTTTGAGCAATCCTCCGTGGCGTAGTGGTAACGCTCAGGACACTCTATTTTGACGGCCCCGGTTCAATCCTCGGTAGAGGAACCTTTTTTTCCCCCTTTTTCTTCTTTTTTTTTAAATTATTGTGAGGACATTTTTGGAGAAAATAGTATAATCAATAGGTTTAAAATTCGGAAATAATTGTTATTATTCTTCATCTTCATTTAGTAGCCATGAAAACTGAAATATTGTAATGATATTATTACAAAATACTGACTCTTTTATAATACAGCAACAGAATCACGATATGAAACTAAAATGATTATGGAATCTGTACTTTCATTTAGGAAAATGTTGCTATTTTATTGTTAATATAATTGAACAGTAATTTTGTGATACTTGTCTTATAAAACTAATTTAATGTGTTTGCACGATGATTTTTTCCTTTAAAAGAATGCTTTGGCTGCTATGGTTACGGTTGCCAAAATTACTTTTTTTTAGGTTAAATTCTAACCAACATAGCTGATTGCTTGCGTATTTCTTGTTTTTAAAAAAAAATGAGGGGGTATGAAAAAATCACCATTCGTAAACCAAGCCATTTGGTTTTTGTGTTTTTTAACCGTTTGGTCTGGGCCATAGGTACCTATTTTGTAGGCCAATAAAATGAAAACGAAGACAGTGAGGTGCTCTTTTATTTTAATTATTTGATTCTATACACATTGCAGATAATTTTAATGTATAACACAATTATTTTACTGCATTAAACATGCACAAAAATTACAGATAAAAACTTACTTAATTTTTGCAGATCTGAAAAATGTGCATTTCCGAAGATGGGGTACACTTTAAAAAAGTCAATTTATAAAGTGTTAGAAATAAATTCTAAACATAATGCTTGTTTTTTCCTGTTCAGATATGATGTCCTTAAACAATTAGCCTTTATTTTACAAAATTTTACAAGGTTTCAAAGAAATAGAGATGAATTTAGCTTCTACTATGTTTGATTTTACAGCCCATTTTCCGAAAAAGAGGGTCCCCTTCTAAAATACTATATTTCTCGAGTTACGCACGGTAAATGTTTGTTAAAACTCGTGTTTAGATGTCTAAATGGATGTAATTGGAAATGAAAACAACAAAATCCCAATCTTCAAAAGTGCATATTACAGTTCTGAAACCTTAACACATATGTTCGGCATGAAGTGTAGATGTGTGTAACATATTTTTCATGTGGATCAGTCCATTATTTTTTGTAAGGGACATGATTAAACAAAACTGTTTTATGCAAAATTTTGTGGTTGGTCTGTGGCACGTACTACGTCAACAGTTTTCAAGATATCGACTTGAAACTTTAAACTTATGTTCGCCAGTAGATTTGCGCATTTTTTTTTTTTTACTCATGTGGATCAGTCCGTTATTTTTTGGAGGGGAGCACGATTCAACAAAATCTTGTGAGGCAAACTTCTTCTACAGTTTTCAAGATATTGACTTGAAACTTTACACATATGTTCGGCATGAAGTGTGGATGTGCGTGACATATTTTTCATGTGGATCAGTCCATTATTTTTTGTAGGGGACATGATTAAAGAAAACCGTTTTATGCAAACTTTTGTGGTTGGTCTGTGGCACTTACTATGTCAACAGTTTTCAAGATATCGACTTGAAACTTTAAACATAATGTTCGTGAGTAGATAAAATTTTGCGCAATTGTTTTTATTTTTCTCATGTGGATTGGTCCATTATTTTTTGGAGGTGAGCATGATTCAACAAAATCCTGTAACGCGAACTTTTTCTACAGTTTTCAAGATATTGACTTGAAACTTTACACATATGTTCGGCATGAAGTGTAGATGTGCGTGACATATTTTTCATGTGAATCAGTCCATTATTTTTTGTTGGGGACATGAATAAACAAAACTGTTTTGTGCAAACTTCTACAGTTTTCAAGATATCAACTTGAAACTGCAATCTTATGTTCTGCATGAAGTGCGCATGTAAACGACATATTTTTTGTGTGGATCAGTCCATTATTTTTGGAGGGTAGCATTATTTAACAAAATCTTTCATTTTCAACAAAATCTTATGACTCAAATTACTTCTCCAGTTTTCAAACTTTAAACATACGTTTGTGAGTAGATTTGCATGACATATTTTTTTTTCATGTGGATCAGTCCATTATTTTTTAAAGGGGAGCACGATTCAACAAAATCTTGTGACCCCAACTACTTCTGCAGTTTTAAAGATATTGACTTGAAACTGAAATCTTGAGTTTTGCATGAAGTACGCATGTAATTGACATATGTTTTTGTGGATCAGTCTATTATTTTTTGTAGGGGAGCATTATTTAACAAAATCATATGATGCAAACTACTTCTCCTGTTTTCAAAATATTGACTTGAAACTTTTAAAATAAATTCGGCATGAATTGTACATGTGCAAGACATTTTTAGCTCGACTATTCGAAGAATAGGGGAGCTATCCTACTCGCCCCGGTGTCGGTGTCGGCGTCGGCGTCCGTTAAACAAAAAATGCACTTTGGTCCATAACTTGAAAACTACTTATGATATCAACTTGAAACTTGGAATATATATTCACCATCAAATTCTACATCATTACCAACAACACCCATAACTCTGGTACAAATATTTTTCAAGTTATGCCCCTTTTTCACTTAAATTTTGCGTTAAGGAAAATATGCACTTTGGTCCATAAGTTATAAACTACTTGAGATATCAACTTGAAACTTGGAATATATATTCACCATCAAATTCTACATCATTACCAACAAGACCCATAACTCTGCTGTCAATATATTTCAAGTTATGCCCCTTTTTATGCCCCCGAAGGGAGGCATATAGTAATCGGACCGTCCGTCCTTCCGTCCGTCCGTCCGTCCGAAATAATCTTGTCCTCGCTTCTCCTCTGAAACCGCTTGAGGGATTTCTTTGAAACTTCACAGGAATGTTTGTCACCAAGCCTAGTTGTGCATATCGTCAGGAATTTCTGCTCCGATTATTTTTGGCTGAGTTATGGCCCTTTGAAGCAAAATCTTGTCCTCGCTTCTTCTCCCAAACCGCTTGAGGGATTTCATTGAAACTTCACAGGAGTGTTTGTCACCAAGCATAGATGTGCATATCCGAAGGAATTTCTGATCGGATTATTTTTGGCCGAGTTATGGACCTTTTTACCTAACCCTAACCCTAAACCCTAACCCTAAACCCTAACCCTAACGTAAACTGAAATCGCTTGAGGGATTTCATTGAAACTTCACAGGAGTGTTTGTCACCAAGACTTGTTATGCATATCCAAAGGAATTTCTGATCGGATTATTTTTGGCTGAGTTATGGGCCTTTTTACCTAACCCTAACCCTAACCCTAAACCCTAACCCTAACCCTAAGGTAAATTTTGTTAACGCAATAGAGGTAACATTTTTTGTCCGATTGTCATGAAATTTGGTCAGGATGTTTGTCCCAATGATTTCTTGGACGAGTTTTAATATGGGTCATCAGGGTCCAAAAACTAGGTCACTGTTACTAAAAATAGAATTTTCTTGTTAACACTCTAGCGGTCACATTTTTGCTCCGATTGTCATGAAACTTGGTCTGGATGTTTGTCCCAATGAATTCTCGGACGAGTTCGAATAAGGTTCATCCTGGTCCAAAAACTAGGTCACTGTTACTATAAATAGAATTTTCTTGTTAAAACTCTAGCGGTCACATTTTTGCTCGAATTATCATGAAACTTGGTCAGGATATTTGTCCCATTTATTTCTAGGCCGAGTATGAATATGGGTCACCTGATCCCAAAAACTAGGTCACTGTTACTATAAATAGAATTTTTTTGTTAACACTCTAGCAGTCACATTTTTGCTCCAATTATCATGAAACTTGGTCAGAATATTTGTCCCATTTATTTCTAGGCCGAGTTTGAATATGGGTCACCTGGGTCCAAAAACTAGGTAACTGTTACTATAAATAGAATTTTCTTGTTAACACTCTAGCGGTCACATTTTTGTTCTGATTGTCATGACACTTGGTCAGGATGTTTGTCCCAATGATTTCTCAGACGAGTTTAAATATGGGTCATCTGGGTCCCAAAACTAGGTCACTGTTACTTAAAATAGAATTTTCTTGTTAACACTCTAGAGGTCACATTTTTGCTCCGATTGTCATGAAACTTCGTCAGGATGTTTGTCCTAATGATTTGTCAGGCAAGTTTGAATATGGGTCATCTGGGTCCAAAAACTAGATCACTGTTACTAAAAATAGAATTTTCTTGTTTACACTATAGTGGTCACAATTTTACTCTCAGATTGTAAAGAAACTTGGTCAGGACATATGTCCCAGTTATTAATTGGTTGAGTTTGAATATGGGTCACCTGGGTTCAAAAACTAGGTCACTGTTACTATAAATAGAAAAATCTTGTCCATGCTGTAAATTTGTTATTTCTCATTGGATTTTAAAATAACTTGGCTCAAATGTTTACCATGACAAGGTGTACTTTCGCGTACAATACCCATGCCTGTTGGTCCAAGGTCAAGGTCACTGTTACTAAAAATAACATTTTCTTGTCTTGGCTGTTAATTCCTAATGAATGAAGTGATTTCAAAATAACTTTACAAAAATATTCACCATGACAAAGGGATGTGTTGCTTACAATACCCATGCCTGTAGGTCAAAGGTCAAGGTCACTGTTACGAAAAATAGCATTTTCTTTTCCAAGCTGTAGATTTGTTGTTTCTTATTGGATTTTAAAATAACTTGATGTAAATGTTCACCATATCGAGACGTTGCACTCAGGTGAGTGATAAAGGGCCATCATGGACCTCTTGTTCATATTAATATTTAACTTTATTTAACTATATATTTACTACAGACTTGAAACATAATTATGATCCTTTCATCTTTCACATTATATGCATGCAGTATGCTTCGTCTTCCACAAGCATATTTTTCATTACATATGTTTATTTATTACATATGTATACCTATTTGATTTCAAGCTGCATTTCGGGGGCATATGTCAATTCCAGTGACAGCTCTTGTTTCTTATATTTTGTGTTAAGCAAAATATGCATTTTGCCCATAACTTTAAAACTACTTGAGATATTGCCTTGAAACTTGAAATATATTTTCACCATCAAAATCTACATCATAACCAACAAGACCCATAACCCTGCTTCCAATATTTTTCAAAGTATGCCCCTTTTTCACTTACATTTTGTGTTAAGCAAAATATACACTTGGCCCTTAACTTCGTTATGAATGGAGGGATTTCAAAATAACTTGGCACAAATGTTCACCATGACAAGGCAGTGTGTCGCGAACAATACCCATGCCTGTAGGTCCAAGGTCAAGGTCACTGTTACTAAAAATAGAATTTTCTTGCAAAATCGTGTCCGCTCTATAACTTTGTTATTTCTTATTGGATTTTTAAATAACTTGGTATAATTGTTCACCATATCAAGACGGTGTGTCACGTACATGCCCAAGCCTGTAGGTCGAAGGTCAAGGTCACTGTTACTAAAAATAGAATTTTCTTGTCTGGGCTGTTACTTTGTTATGGATGGAGGGATTTCAAAATAACTTTGCACAAATGTTCACTATGACAAGGCAGTGTGTCCACACAATACCCAACCCTGAAGGTCCAAGGTCAAGGTCACTGTTACTAAAAATAGAATTTTCAGATTTCTTGTCCGGGCTGTAACTTCATTATAAATGGAGGGATTTCAAAATAACTTGACACAAATGTTCACCATGACAGGGCAGTGTATCGCGTACCATGCCCATGCCTGTAGGTCAAGGTCACTGTTACTAAAAATAGAATTCTCTTGTCCGAACTGTAACTTCGTTAGGAATAGAGTGTTTTCAAAATAACTTGACACAAATGTTCATCATGACAAGGTGGTGTGTCTTGTACCATGCCCATGCCTGTAGGTCCAAGCTCAAGGTCATGTTACTAAAATAGAATTTTATTGTCAGGGTTGTAACTACGTTAGGAATAGAGTAATTTCAAAATAACTAGGCAGAAATGTTCACCATGACAAGGTGGTGAGTCGTGTACCATGTCCATGCCTGTAGGTCCAAGGTCAAGGTCACTGTTACTAAAAATAGAATTTTCTTGTCGGTGCTATAACTTTGTTTTGAATGGAGGGTTTTCAAAATAACTTGGCACAAATGTTCACCATGACAAGGCGGTGTGTTGCGTACATTACCACCAACTTCTTCACAGACATTTCCGTAATGAGAAGATAACAGTGCTACAAATACAAATAATTTACTTGATCTTCAAGTTTATCCATATTCTTATAATTACTCGAACATCACTGTCTTTGAAATGCTATAATTCCCATCATTGCACTTGAGTGTCTGAAAACGATGCATAGCGGGGGCATCCGTGTCCTATGGACATATTTCTAGTTTCACTTATAGTTTCACTTAAGTGCACTTCATCGATAACTTTGCAAATACTTAAGGTATCAACTTCAAACTTCCATTATATTTTCATTTCAGTTCTTTTTCTGTAACATTACTGAAGTGATTGATATTTTACTAAAAGTAAATGTCTCTAATAAATAATTACTAACAAATTTTCTAACAAATTCAGAAATATTTCATAGTTATTCCCCTATTCAGTTTAATATTTATGGTACATTAAGGAATTATTTCTGTTATTTGAAATGAATTTCTCCCTTACCATTCACTTGTTAATATTTTTCCTGATTGCACATGAATGTATGGCCATCATTGTTATTGTTTTAATCTTCAAATTGCATTTGTTTCAAATGATTCGAATAGTCGAGCATGCTGTCTCCTCTGACAGCTCTTGTTTCCTTCTGGATCAAGTCTATTATTTTTTAGAGGATCACTATTTTACAAAATGCTGTGATGCGAACTACTGGTACAGTTTCCACAGTAATTAAGTCAAACTTACAACATATACTCAACAAAAAAAGAAACCTGACACTGTAACTTTGAATAAGTATGAGGTGCATATTCAAAATCTATATATTTTTGCACCATCCAAAAGAAAATAACCACTGAATCACTTGTTTCATGCACCAAAAATATCAAAATGCATAATTAAGTTCAAAACATGCACAATTTTTATTACATACCACAATTCAATTAGCTTTAAATCTGATTCCAGGAAAATACACCAAATATAAAGTGTCAGGTTTCTATTTTTGTTGAGTATATGTTCGGCTTGAAGTGTAGATGTGTGTAACATAATTATATTTCATGTAGGTCAGTCCATTATTTTTTGCAGGGGAATGATTAAACAAAATCTTGTGATGCAAAATAATACATTTTCAAGATATTGACTTGAAACTGAAATCATGTGTTCAGCATGAAGTGTCGATGTGGTAGACATATTTTTCATCTGGATCAGTCCATTATTTTTTGAAGGGGAGCACTATTGAATATTTTATTCATTGTTAGGTAAAAAGATGCGAACATTATTTCTGCATACTCTGACAAAGCAGTATTGCGGGGGTATTAATCACCTTCAGTGATAGCTCTAGTATTGCTTATGACAACACCCTCATGATGATGGCAAATTCTTTAGGTCATGATCACATTTGATGGAGTTATGACGCTTAATGTACTTGGATTTTGACATGAAAACTTAATGTTGGCTATAACTTTGCCATTTCACAATATTTCTTCATTAAACTTCCCAATTATATTGCTTTTGACAACACCCTCATGATTATGCCAAATTCTTTAGGTCAAGGTCACATTTGATGAAGTTATGCACCTGTTTTGTACTTTTGACATGAAAACTTAACATTGGGAAACTTGCCATTTCACAATATTTCTTCATAAAACTTTCAAATTATATTGCTCATGACAACACGCATGATTCCAAGTTCTTGAGGTTAAGATGAAATTCTGCCCTTTTTGTATGTGCATTTTTATTCCAACATAGTACCTGAGGCGTCACAAGTATTCAACTGATCACCCATCCAGTTCTAATTTTTTGGGAGTTCAGCTAAGATTTTCAATTTGAAACATAATGGAATCACTTGTCCCTTGGTTGAGCAGAGGCAGAAGTTCTGGACATTTAGGAGACTATTTCTCCAGAGTCTTCTCTAATCTATTGCCCAAATAGTGGATACAGATCATTGTCAGCTCTGTAGCTTATATCTCATATGCAACCAGTGTAGATCTGGGCCCATGATTGTAAAACTAAAAATGGAGACAAGTCTCAAATCTCATGAATGTGATTGACATGCCTTCATTTCAGCCAATCAGATGCTGTTTTATAATCTTCAGGCCAGTAGATATATGTAGATTTAAATCAGTATGCACATCCATGTAGTCTGATCAGGGTTTTAGATTCATCACAGTCTTGCCAAGAAGCAAACATTGTAGATCAAGATCGTTAAAGACTGCAGGATGTGCAGGCTGGTCTAGACCGACACTTGTGACTCATATGATGGTAGATGTACCATGAAGGATGTGTCTGACTTCTTACATACTCCTGATTCTTTTTTTGTTTTTTTTTTTATTGAAGAAAGGAGGATAGTGAATAGAATAATAATGCTAAAAGTAAAGGGAAAAACAGTTATGTTTTGTCAGTTGGTCACGAACAGCAAGTAGGTGTAATATTTTATTCCACAAAAAAACTTCCTGTCAAAACATGTATACCTGGCAAACAATTCATTTAGAATATGGCTCTAACAGAAACACAGGCATACAAGCAGGTGGTTTCTTTGTTTACAGAAATAGGTATTGTTGAGCTGTTAAGCTTATTATTTTACTTTAAATGAATGCTCTCCTCTAAACCAATCAAGATTTCTCAGAAATTTCTGGTAGCAGACAGTTCTTATCATACTGGCATAATTGCTTTGTGAGAAATTAAGTAAGCTATTAAGGATTGTCTGAGAACAGTGGAAGTTATTTGTTATAATGCTCTGATGATAATGCTTTGACAGAAATGTCACTTGCACTGTTCCTTGCCTTGTAATTCAGACATTTGTTTATGTGTTTGTTTACCCCCCCCCCCCCCCCCCACACACACACTCCATATAAAATATTTTATGGGTTTTTTAGTAGATCCAGAAGAGATGGTACATGTTTGTTGTCTGATCAGGATCTACTCTATTTGGTTCTTGGTCAGAAATCATAAAGCTAATTGTGAACATTCTGTTTAGACCTCTTAGATATGCAGCCTTGAGTCAATCTACACTTTTTGTCCACAGATATTTTGAAACTCAAAACTATTTACAATTCTTAAAAGGCAATGTTGACAACATGGCAAAATATTACATGCTTGTGTGGCAAAAAGTTTGTTTGCATTGAAGTCACTGGACATGCATGTTAAGTTGGAAATGTAACCATTTCCCTGTGTAAATGTTTTTCATTGTACAATACAGACTGTCTTTAGAGAGAACTTTAAGGCATTAAGCAGCAGAGTGCAAGACTAGTGTTATTGCTGTAACTTTCACCTTCAACAAGACTGAATACATTTAAAAAAATTATGTAAGTTATTTATCTGACAATGATACTGTCTCCGGTTTTTAGATTTGAAAGCCTATTGCATTAATCCAAAATGTGTAATAGGTTCTTGTGGGTTTTCTCAATCTTACACAGTTGATAGGTTTTAAAAAAAATCATAAACACACCAGATGAGTTTTATTCTGCCAAAATAGTAAATTTTCACATGAACGTGTATGCCATAGCTCTATTTTGCAGTGTGATAAATTGTTTGCTCTGTTTGAAGTTTCCATTCCTATTACATTCTACCATGGCTACAGCCTTAAGGTGGTAAATCACAAAAATCTACTTCTATTGATTCTGGTTTCTGCTGTGTTTTTTTGTGTATCTTGTGATTAACAAGGGAAGTACCACTGTCCTATTATTGTAATAGTAAATTTAGTTTCATCTCCCTTGATAGCTTCCAAGGGACATAGCTTATTATTGAAATTGATCATTGAAAACAAGATTTCTCTCCCTTGATGATAGGACATGACAACTGATGAACAAGGGAAGTAACGCTGTTTTTTCATTGTTACATTACATTTAGTTTTGTCTCCCTTGATGGCTTCAAAGGGACATAGCTTATTATTGAAATTGAATATAGTAAACAAGATTTTTCTCCCTTGATGTCAGGATGGGACAACTGATTAAGACTACACAAATAAGAAAAATATTAAATTATAGTTTTCTTTTTTTTTTATCCCCGACCTTGTAGCAATAGGGGGGATATAGGAATGGTCGTCATCCATCCATCTGTCCTTCTGTCCGTGTGTGTGTGCATGTAGATTTCGCGTCCATAACTTCTCAACCCTGGAAGGAATTTCATGAAACTTTAGTCAGATGTTCAGAGCCCATGTTCCAACCTGGCCGGCTCAAGTTCAAGGTCACCAGTGGTGTTTAATGATTTAAACCTTGTATTATTTGTCTGGTCTATATCCGCTGAATCCCTGGAAGGAATTCATGAAACTTTAGTCAGATGTTCAGCCCATCAGGATGATTTGCAGAACCCATGTTCCAACCTGGGCAGCCAAAGGTCAATATCACCAGTGGTGTTTAAAGATTTAAACCCTGTATTTCATGTCCAGTCCATATCTTCTAAAGCCCTGGACGGAATTTCATGAAACTTTAAATGTATACCTCATAGAGACAATGTACAGAACCTATGATTCAACCATGCTGACTCAGTGGCATTTTCATAACTTATAAACTCCTGGAAGGAATTTTATGAAACTTGGATCAAATGTTAACCTAATTGAAATGATGTGCAGAACCTATGTTTCAAATGTGCTGGTTCAAGGCCAAGGTCACAAGTTGGGTCTAAAGTTTGAGCCAAGTATTTCCTGTCTGCTCCTTAACTTTTAAACCCCTTGAAGAAATTTCATGAAACTTTGGTCAGATGTTCACCTCATTGTGACAATATGCAGATCATATCTTTCAATTTGCTGGCTCAAGGTCAAGGTCACAAGTGGAGGTCAAGGTTTCCATAAGCCAAACAAGTGATGGTGTTTATATACACAGATCATTTCCTGACATGGATCACATTAAATAATGGAGAGTCCAGTCTTTATAAAAAAAAATAAAAAAAATTTACTTTTTATTTCCTTTTAAGCATCCATTACCTTTTTAACATTCCCTCATGTTTAACATTCCCACATGTGGTTAGGGATATTGCTTTCCTTTAGGCTGTGTTTGTCTCTTTGGTTACTTTTTAAAAATCTTACATATATAGTTAAAATCACCAATAACATTTGGGGTTTTATTGGCCAAAAACTTTCGTGCATTAAACTCGAGATCAATTAAAGACTAAAAAAGAACCTTGGTAAAGGTATTACAAAGAATTAAGTAGAACAAAGGTCATTAAAAGATCTAGTTATTTTTGTCTTGGCATATGCTAGAGTACATTTGATTGCCAAAACCAAAGATGACCAGCCAATTTATTTGGATGTTTTCAATAGGTATTAAACCATTTTGACCAGTGCTACAAGTTGAAACACACAAAAACATTTGTGAATATACCAATGATTTTAATCCCAGGAGAGATTACAATGATTTGAGAATGCAGGTCAAAATATAGTAAACATAAATGACTTGCAAAATTAAGCTGTTTAACCCTTGGAGGATATGTTTACAGGCATTGTCTGATTAAGCCCTTATCATAACTTTTATGTCACAGTTGCAAAGACCTTCAAGTCTAAGGTTAAGGGTTTGAGCACCAAGTGTGCTCCTTGCCGATCACGTTTACTGTTATCACTTATAATTGGTAAATTCATTTTGCTTGGAAAAACCTCGAACATCCTTCTAAGAAAAAGATTGTTAAATAAGTTACAAACAACAACAATTATATTATTATGTTAATGTGGTTTTTATGTGAAACTATTAAGTGCTTAACTGTTTAATTGTTAATTAAGCAACCTTTGTAATAATTGGTCAATCGTGTTCGCAGCATAAATTTATTTCTGAATGGAAATTTGTTCCATTTTAGCTTTATTTAGAAAAGTATGGAGACTTTTACTGTCAAAATAATGTTTTTCTTTAGAAATGTAAAAATAAACATACCTATCTAGAAAATTTTTTAAACCCATCTCTGCTGCATAGATCTGACATAAATGTATTTGTGTGGGCTTAAAATTGTGCAGCTACATTATTTTTGTGAGATTGGCATTTACATGGTGGAATTTTATTTTGCAAAGTTTTCCTGGCACTTATACTACAGACAAAACATCATACTTTTTTATCTCCTCGAAGAAATTCGGCGAAGTATATTGTCACAGGATTGTCTGTCTGTCCTTTCGTCTGTAAGTCACACATTCGTGTCCGGCCCATAACTTGTTTATTTATAGTCAGATTTTTAATGATCATCACATGGAGACGACATGTCGCGGGCAACATTTGGGTCCCTACCTTGAAGGTCAAGGTCACAGCATGACCTTGTAGCAAAATCCTGTCCGGCCAATTACTTTGTTATTTGAAGTTAGATTTTAAAATTATTTCACAGATTAATGATCATCACATCGAGACGACATGTAACACACACTATTTTGGTCGCTACCTTGAAGGTCAAGGTCACAGCATGACCTTGAAGCAACATCATGTCCAGCCCATAACTTTGCTATTTGAAGTTGGATTTTAAAAGTATTTCACAGAAATGACCACCATAATAATATGACATGCCACACACAAATTTGGGTCGCTACCTTGAAGGTCAAGGTCACAGCATTACCTTGTAGCAAAATTGTGACCAGCCCTTAACTTTGTTATTTGAAGTTGGATTTTAAAATCTTTTTACAGAAATGATCACCATAATGAGAGGATGTGTCACATCCAACATTTTGGTGGCTACCTTGAAGGTCAATGTCACAGCATGACCTTGAAGAAAATCGTGTCCGGTCCATAACTTTGTTATTAATAGTAATGCTGGAGTCAATTTACAGTTATTTGGAAGTTATATTCTTGAACCAGCCATAAAATGAAATAATTCAACATCATTCCCTTCAACCTTCACAGTGCAGGTTTGATTATGTCTCATTTTATAGCACTACACCATTTTCTAAATTCACCTCAATAGTTAAACAACTTACTGTTTTTGTGACAAAGTACCCATTTGGGGAGCATCACTCGTCTTTTGTGGTCTATGTTTTTACGCTTGCACAGATGATCATGAGGATGAGTAGATGGTTGCAAAAAGCACTTTTCCTGTGATTGTTTTATTTAGAGTTATTGACCTTTGTTATTTTAAGTGACATTATTGTTTGTGCAACATCTACTGCTTGGCAGATTTCATTCAAACTTGCACAGGTGATGAGACAGGCTTTGTAGATACTTTTACAATTCTAGGCTATTTTTCATGAAAAGGAAACTTGCAATTGGCATTTATAAAGGAAAAAAAAACATGTGTTATAGATAATAGGAAAAGTGGAATAATATGAGACTAAACAAACTCTAAATAATTGCTTTTATTTGATTTTCTAGACATCTGATTCTAAGTTCACCAGTAGTTAGGAACTTTAGCAACATCATCCAGATCCTGAGTTATGGCCATTTAATAAAATCTTATATAGAAAACTATTCATTTACTGTCTTACAAGATTTGTTTTAAAACTATAAAAAATGATACGGAATGATATTAAGAACTTTTTTATGTTACAATTGTTACCAAAGTTATGGCCCTTGTTTAGTTTCAGTTAAGTATACTCTGGTGTGTATAACATCTTGTTTACTACATTGCAGAAGTATTTCTTACTAAGACTATCACAGATGATCAAGCCGGATGTGAAATTGTTGCATACCTGCTATTGTTCTTAACATTTGTGTTCATGTGTACCACCTAAATTTTTGTTTTGACATCACTTACTTGGTTACATGATGTCAAATATTAAATGACATGACATCACTCATGGAAGCACACAAATAGTTTCATTTCCCAAGGTAAAGAGGATTTTCCTTCCACAGAAAAACATGCAGAGACACTATGCAAGAAAAATGTGCATCATTTGAAGACTTGCTATATATTGTAATAAGTTAAACCTTTACTCCTTTATCTTTATTGCGTGGGCAAACAGAGTAGAACCAGATCAGCCGACACATCCTTGCCGACTGATCAGGATCTATACTGTTCGCTTTTAGATTCATTAGGTTATTTTTGTTGAATCTGCCACTAGTGCAGATTTAAATTCGATAGCACAAAATGTGCCAGCTGATCTGGATCTAAACTGTTGGCACATGTGTTAAAATGCTTATTTCATTTGGTAACCTTAGTGCAACAGTGATTTAACTCCTTCTTATTTAAATGGTACTTATACTGTTTTTGCACTAAGGTAGTGATATTATGGAGGTTAATTATTTAAGTTTGGGGAAAAAAGCTCTGTCAGATATTGATATCACATAGCTGATTACTTCTGCATGTGCTGATTGTTCAAATTGCAGTATTTGAACATACAGAATTTTCTTGTAACATTGTAGCCATCTTTTCTTAAAGTTGCTATAACTACAAGTTTACAGTTACCTTCTCCTTTCGTTGGTTACCGACTTCTTTTGTTGTGGAAGTAAATATCATAACAAGACAGTTTTTGCCAGAAAGGTAGCTTAATGATATTTAGTTTTGTTAAGTTCAAGTTCAGAAGAAATTCTTGACACAGTGTTTGGAAGATTACCAGCCACTGAGAATTCAGTCAACAGGAAAACATTCCGTCAACAGAAAAAGCTTACCTCTGTACCAGTTGTTGGAAAAAGAGATTTGTTTGTTACAAGGCAAGGACAACGCAACATTTCATCATCACGCTATTTCGAAAATGTAAAATTAATATTTACATCCAAATTATGATGGCCTAATTAGTGTGACTTTGTTTAAGGACCACCATTTAAGCAGGATATAATGAAGCAGACTCGTTTTCGCTGTCCAATGTCAGTGCTGACATTTCTCTCAATTGTTATGTCTGCATTTTAATTAAGTGTATTAATTTACTACATTAATGCATACTGACTGAGAATTGGTACATTTTGATAGAGCACTAATTTTCAACTCACCTGAATCAAAGACAAAGGCAACATTAGCAATCCCCTAAAACCACAGTTATAATAATAGGTGGTGCAGGCTGCAGGGAGATTACTCTGTTGACCAAGGTACCCTCAGGTTGCCAGACTCCCTACAGCACTTACTTCCCCTTACCAGTTCCAGCAGTATGTGCTTGTTATGTGACTTTGATGCTGTACTGCATCCCGAGGCCAAGCAAATAAAATTTCTCGGATATCTAGTGACCACATCATTGCAAATCATCCTGATGACTGGCAAAAAGCTTAATTTTCGAAGTTTGGGGCAGTTTCCTCTTTGTGTAATCACATGGTATATTTTGAATGCATTGGTTACACTTCCTGCAGGGAGCTTTAAAGGACTTTGCTCATCAATTAGTGCCGTTGATTTAGGGAACTTGGACCATAATTATTATGTTCTCAGTAACAGGTTAAGGTAATGGGGTCCTACCGATATACAGAGTTATCTCAATATTCTGTCCTAAGTTAAGTCCCTTTGCAACGCGCACCTGTAACTGGGTAGTTCCGGTCTGAGATTGACAATTAAAACAGACATGCAGTAGTCATCCGTGGTCCTTTCAAATAGGGTCAGGTCGGTCGGAGATCAGCATTATGCATAAAAAGCGCTTGATTATTACATACTGAATGAAAAAATATATAGTTTTTATAGAGCAGCACATAATATTTCTCCTCTAACTGTTTTAATATGTTGGATAGATTTGTGTTTAACGTCGTTATGTTCGACCCCTTCTGTAACTTATAAAGAGTAAAAAAACAGGCACTTTTATTCTCAAAAATGTCAGATTTGAGAAAAAAGAAAAGGGAGAAAAACCTAAGAAAAATGTAGTAAAATTTATTATACATGATATAAGTTAAAGTTTGATGCCCGCAAATAAAATGCCCGTTCCCTTTTATGCATGTTCTTTCATGCCCATGAAACATTTTTTGAAGGATTTTAATAGTGTTTTGTTTAAATAACTGAGCTCTTTTCTACAAATTGAATGCATTCCATTTGGATCCCATACAGATTTTTGCCATGTTCGTATTGGCATAGTTTTCAATATACTGCTCGTTTTTTTTCAAAAAAGATCTTTCTTATTCTTATACAATTTAAAACATATTCAAACAAGGTTTTGTAATGTTTTCACGTTTTTTCTCTTCATTTTTTTTTTAAAATTTTGTTTAGTTTATTTAGTTTTACAATACATTTTAACTCAGAAAATAAATATATTTTTGTTAAACTTTTCCGAGGGCTATTTTGATTTCGTTCAGTTCGGAGCACTTTAAGTTGCCAAAATCAAATAAACAATTCTCGAGTCTCAAACAACAATGTGACAATTAATAAGAATATTTAATCACTAGTCAGCTTTCATTTGATCACTAGTCAGCTTCTTAAAACAACACTTTTTCCCAAACAAGCAACTTTTTCAACCTCTTACAAATCTACAACTTAACTTCAAAAGACCTTTATGACCCCTCCAGCTGGTAAGACCCTGTCTTGGTAATTAGATTACGTAACATGGTCATAAAACACCAGGCCCTTTTCTTAAATAGCATTGTTTGCATGACCTAATGATGATTGGCTGAAAACATAAAAGCTATAATTTCCATGCCAGAGAATAAATAAAATTTAAAATGGTAAAGTTACGTAAATAGGTAAAGTTGCACTAAGTTAATAACTTAAAATCAATTAACAAAGATGATGATTATTCCTGACATGCCTGTTTCCCTTTTTTGCTAAGCCTACAATGAATTTTAACTTCAAAATGCACTTTGAGAATTTTTATCTACACTTCTAGCACTACGCTTATTACCGCTTCTAAACCGGAACTACCCAATCAGCAAGGGAAGCCACTCTCAATGGGAGGTAACTGTGTATATCGGTAGGCCCCCATTTACAATATTAGCACTTCCCTGTCCATGAACACCGTAAATCATATGGGTGAAAGAGTAGATTCATATCAGCCTGCACATCAATGCATTCTGATCTGGATCTACACTGTGCTTCATGTTTAGAAATAACTGTTACTATTATTGATTTTACATGGTTCTGTTCTGCTACACTAAGTCTGTTTCATGTATGTCCACGTTTTTGAACCAGATTAGAGAAACATTGGATCTTCTGTTGCACAGCCCTCAGATCTGACAGTACACTGGGTGTAATTTATGGGTTTAACCCTCTGTTGCTCAAGAAGAACATTGAACTGTTAACACTGTCAGATAAATATATCCCTGTTCTTTACTTGCCCTTTACCTTGTTGTCTACCTTTAAATACCCAGTTCTTGAGGTATTTTGCAATATTAATAGGTAAATAAACCTATTGCAGTGTAAACCTGCAGTCATTCAAAGCTAAGCTCCTCCTCCTGTGTACATGTATTGACTTTATATTACGCTCTACCATACAGCTCTCATTCATTCACACATAAAATCCACTTGCTATTAAACTACTTGGACAAAATTCTGCTTTTATTTGATTTGAACAACTTAATTTTTTTGAACATTTTGTTTTTCATGACAACTTAATTTGTCAGAGAGCAAACTAATTTATTGTAAAATTTGGACAATAAGAATTTAAAATCAGAACTCTTGTATTTAAAATTGTTTAAAACGAACAAGTATTGAAAATGTCTTGCGGGGTAAAAATAGAAGAGGAGATTTTGGACATGAATGCACCGGGGCTGGATGTGGTGAGGAACAGCCTCAAGGACATCAACATGAGGCAGGGGATGCAGGAAGTGCTCAAGGCACTCCTCAAGATGGTCCCTCAGAATATAGAGGAGACTCTTGTGAGTAACCATTTCTTTCCTCAGCTTTTTTTTTGCTTGCTGCTCCTAGTTCTGGGCCCAATATTATAAAACTGAGATTGGAGACCAGTCTCAAATCTCAAGGATCTGATTGGCTGAAATGGGGACTGGTCTCCTTTTCAGCCAATCAGATGCTTAAGATTTGAGATTGGTCTCCAGTTTTAGTTTAATGATTTTGGGCCCAGATGTTCTTTTCTCGGGCTTGTCTAATGTTTATGTGTAACAGCTGATCATTTTGGGTTTGTTTGCAGTTATATGGGCCATGGTTGTATTGTATTGTGGCAATGTTGGCAGATTATAAAGCAGGGCTGTAGCTTGTTCAGCAAAACGTTGTTGAAACAATTATGGTAAATGTTTGGTTGACAAAGTAGTGACATATTTACACCAAACTACTGTTGAGCTCGGATGGATTTGGGTAACAGGAATACCCCAAAACTGATCCTTTATTTTGTTCTTGTGTTGATAGTTTTGGTCATTTGTTTCCTTTCCTTTCTTCATGGACAAAAGATGTTTGTTTCATAAGGAAAATACATGTATTACATATAAATTTTTCATGTCCTTGTGACAAGTTGTGTCTGTTTTCTGCATTTAAATATTGCTAACAAGTTGAGTTGTTTGGAAAATTTGCTTGTGAGTCTGTTATAACTTTTACAAGTCAAACTCCTAGGCTTATGTCATTCTCCTCATCTTTGGGACAAAGCAATCATGAGTATTTCTTGCATTCTCCAGTGAAAAGATACTGTTCATGTTCTTACATGAATATCATCATGTCATCAAGTATTAGTTTTAAGCAGCTACAAAGTCTTGCTAGCTAAGGCAAACAAACTGTGACATTGATTTGGTATATTGATTGGCAAAACCTGCAATGACAAACAGACCATTTTGTAATACCTACCTCTGGGGAATTTAAGATGTTGTTTCATTTCAAGATGTAATCTGACGCTGACATTTAAAGAGTTCCTTGCATCTTGGAAAAGGTTCAACAATGCACTGGCAGATAATTCGGTCATATGAGAAACATCAGATTATAAAACTGAGAATGGAAACCAGTCTCAAATCTCAAGGATCTGATTGGCTGAAATGGTGACTGGTTGCCATTTCAGCCAATCAGATGCTTAAGCTTTGATACTGGTTTCAAATAACAGTTTCATGATCAAAGGTCAAAGGGCTGCTAGAAATTTAATGTTTATTGTTTTTAGTATGCTAATTAACTTGTGTCCATGTTGAAAGTAGAATTAACTTGCTCTTATGAGCTCTGTAGATCTAAATGAGACAAAAATACTATTTAACCCTGTCCATTTGGGATCTACACATAAAATCAACTTTAATTGAACTGTAAATACACATAAAATGACACTTTTCACTGCAAATAATTACACTTTCTAACTGGAGGAAACAACCATACATTAACTGAACCCTTATAGCCACTTTACCCCTTGGTTTACAGTTCTGCACTTTCTGTCTCCTTTGCTCTGACTGTATGTTTGTGAAGGCCTATCTGGGTCTACACCCATATGGTTTGCATAAGGTTAAGATACTATGCTGTTATGAAAGTTCTTTATTACGTTATTGAAATCCTTGTTGGAAGGTTTTAATTGTCTTATCACCAGAAAAGCTTATAGCTCTTAACATTAGTATATTGAAAACAGGAACTTAATATAACTGAAAGCCACTTAAATTTTTATCAAAAGAGGATTATAGGTTT
This sequence comes from Corbicula japonica, assembly GCA_038501625.1. Classification (NCBI taxonomy): domain Eukaryota; kingdom Metazoa; phylum Mollusca; class Bivalvia; order Venerida; family Cyrenidae; genus Corbicula; species Corbicula japonica. Next base: position 5,436,077 of record JAZAYU010000029.1, on the reverse strand, counting down.
AAACCTGTCTCCTTGAACCAAAGGTCAGATATAATTGTCTCCCCTGTGTTTACATCGGAAAGTTTTTAGAGGTGTGACAGCCACACATCTTTGTGATTGGTCGATAGAAGAGGTGTGTCAGTTCACTATATATAATGTTAGGTATGTGACTACCTGAGTTTTCACAGGAATATTTTATTAGCATAGATGACAGATATGAAGGTTCACTAACCACAAGACCTCAAAGGTCAATGTTGAAATTGCATCATATAAAGTATGAATATATTGATTGCCAAGATGTATTGGTTTTCTTTTGTCTTGGAATAGAACTGATGATGAAATTCACAGACTGCCTTCCATTACAAGGCTATGTTATTTCCATACTGGAGGAGACTCAAGGTTATTGGAAGGTTGGAGAAGATAATTAAACACCAGAAAACAGCATTAACTGTCTTCAATAGTTTGCTAATTCTAAGAAAAGGGCAGAGTTTCATGAAAACTGGCTGTGAATTGAGAGTAATACGCAGTTTGAAGTCATTGTTACTTTACAGGCCTTAATGTTATCCGTTCTGCTTTTTTAAAATAATTATCTGTTTGCTTTTCTATCCTTGTATAATATATGAGAGTCTCAAATAAGGAGTGTGTTTAACACATAAAACCATAATAGTTTGATCACCCAAATAACTGTTTTTAACACAAAATCGATCAAAAATAAAATAATTGGTATTAATATTAAGTTATTACAGTGAAAAAACCATGGACTTAAATCTTATTGGTGAAAACTGTCAACTTTCATCTTCTATATCTGAGACTTAACCTATTTCTCCATATATATGCCTTTATGGCATGGGTGACCAGTGTAGATCCAGATCAGCTGACACATCCGTGGTGTCTGATCTGAGAATCTGCACTGTTCACCTTTTGATTATTTAGGTTATTTATAACCAAAACAGCAAACTGTGCAGATCCTGATATGGATGGACGTGCCATCTGATCTGGATCTACTCTGTTTGCCCAAGCAATAAAGGCATATATATGAAGGAGTTGGTTAAGTTGATAGATGTTTAGTCAAAGATTCAAAATCTTTGTAATAGTACATTATGGTTTCATCAGAAATGTTCTTCTACCAAATCCTAAGAAATAAGTGCTCAATTATTAAATAGTTCATGGAGATCATTTCTGAGAAGGTAAATCTGGTGTTGTTTTGTTTAGTTTCAGAAAATTTAGGGAATTTTCTTTGCTATAAAGTCCAGGCCACATTATCTTGTGCACCAATAGGTAGTTCATACAATATTATAGATTATTTTTTCGTCAGAAAAGTTCTGCTATCAAAACGGAGAAGAAATCATGTATATATATATCATATTTATGTAGTTAATATATTGTTCATGGAGGTCTTGTCCGGGAAGGTAAATACTGGCATTGTTTAGTTAACAGGAAATTTAAATTTAAGAAAACTTTTTTGTCATTTATAGTCCGTGTCTCAGTGTCATAAACTCAAAACTTAACTCGGCCTGTTTGTTAAAACTGGAAATCGAAGAAAATGAATAACATCTTCCCAGTGCATAACAAATGTTGATTACCACTAAGTATTACAGAAATATTATAGATTTATCTGAGTATCTACTCGGACAGCTTTGAGATAATTTTGGTATTAAGTCAGAAAAGAAAAGAATGAAGCAATTTAAACAATAACTTTTGAGTTGAGTTTAAACTTGGGTCTACACTTTTTGATATTTTGTTTGAAATCTGTTAATAATGCAGGCACTTAATTTGATAGAGAGGTGTGCCACCTATTTAATCAGTGGGATAAAGGATTAATTTTATTCAAATTTATGCCAGATTTATTCCTGGGTAGACACCCAGAAAAGATGGTTATCTGTTACACAATTCAAAACAAAAACAGGTTATACACTGAAACCCCGCTATTGGGGCCACCATTGGGACTCGGAAAAAAGTGGTCTTATTACTGGGGTGGTCTTAATATAGGGGTAGAAATTAGTGCATAACTGTTAAATGGGACATCCAAATAGTGGTCTTTTTAGCAAGGTGGTCTTAATTTCAGGGTTGTCTTAATGAGGGGTTTTACTGTACTTCTACCGGTAAAAAAAGAGAGATTGGCAAGGGTTTGTCTATAAATAGAATATATCAAATGAAAAGGGCTATTTATAATATATACTACTCAAAATTTGATAGGGATTGCTTTCCGTTTTATCCAGAATTATTGCCCCTACCAAGTTTAAACCGCTGTTCGGCTTCAACAGTTTGTCGGCCCATTTCTTTTTAGCACAAAGCTGATGTCAAATGAACACATTTTCAGGATCGCAGCAAATATTTTATCGTTTCAAACTTATGTCCGGAATAAACACGAATGTTTATGTGATCCTTATCAAAATTTGAGTAGTATATTAACAGTTTACTTCATACTTGCTTAGTACTTACTATGATGCTTATTTTATAACAGGCTAGGTAGCTCAGTAGTCAGGCATTTGAGTGCTGTCAGGTACAACTTTTATTTAGCCTATGGGTTCAAATCCCAATTATTAGAATGTTTTAACAAACCCTGTAACTCTTTCAAAAATATGTTCACAGTTATGCCCCTTTTCACACAGTATTTTTATTTAAGTCTGATGCATATGGCATATATCTTTAATATTAATCAAGTGATATGAAACTTAAAATAAATGACGCTCATAATGGAAAAAATAAGGATTTTTGTCCACCTCCCTACCCACCCCCACCACCACTACATCTAGAAACTAAATAAGACAAATGTCTGCTAGTTCCACTATTTGCTAAGGTAGTCAGACATTATCAACAGATTTATCCCTCAAGCTGATGTTGTTTGTTATTTTGTCCTAGCACTTGACTGGTATCAAGTCCAATATATATTAAAATATATAACAATTTTAGATAAATTTGATGACAGAGTATCACTTACTGCACTGTTGTATGAAGAGGAAACTCTCATAACAGTGTAAACCAACAGTCAATGACGGCACTTTCTGCAAAGAAGACTTGATTTCCGATACATTAATTATTTGTTATAGATGTATGATACAGATATTTAATGACTGAAGAGTGAACAATATAGACCCTGATCAGACTGCACAGATTTGCAGGATCATCTTGACCTAGTCTGGTACCAAATGCTGTCCTGAGCACTTAATCAGTGCTCTTATTAGGATCACATTCTGAGGGGGAGGGGTGGGGAGGGGGAAGCAGGGTGGATATTCCAGAGGTACTATTGTCCTAAATGCATAACTTTTGATGGAAAAAAACAGCAACATTTATTAATTGATATGACACTTGTTAATGAGTCTTGAAGCAGACCTCAACAAATCAATCTGCCCAACCCATTTACCACAAATAAGAATATTTCAAACATTTATCATACAACATCAGGTTGCTAACTTCTTCAAAAGCTTCTCAAATTAATGGGTCTGGTTTGAAAAGATCATAATTTTATGCAAGTCTACAGTGAAAGCAAGTAGAGCATGAAGAAGGTTGTTGATCTTGTTACACTTACTTTACAGGTGCAAAATGTAATGAGCTCACCTTCATATCAATTCAAGACAGTCCAATTTGTTGTTTATTGGGGTATTTGTACAGAAATGTATTAACTAAGGTATTAATATTAACTGAAGTTAACAGAATAAATAGCATACTGTGATCCCTATTAAAACACAGATCTGGGTCTACATCAGTTGCAAGTGCTGAGCACTTAAAGGGTTAAGAGCCGTGAATCATATCAGCCCATCCCGGCCATTTTTTACCACAAATGATAGCATTTACATTGGTTTATATTGTACAACATGTGAGCTTCGATCAAGTGCTGTGATCCGTTTAAACTTGCCTAAACAGAGTTTAAATATTATTGATTATAAACAACATGATTTTCACATATTATTTGTGGTTTGTCTAATATTAGTAATTTTCTTTATCTTTACTATCATACAAGAGTCTCTCTTGAGACTATCAGATACTTAAGCAGCATGCAGACTGCATAAAATAACAATCATATTCTCATTTGTGCAGCAGAAAGTTCTAAGCAGAAGCAAATTAGTGGCACTCCCTTCTCTCTATTTCATCATCACAAGCTTTGTGGAGGCTGTTTTTCTGAGAATATTGGAATTTCTCCATGTACAAACACTCATGTGCTGCCATTTTATCAATAACAGTCTGGAATACAATTGATCCTGTATTGGAAGTACTATTTGACCTTGACAATTTGGAACCAGTCAGAGTGAAATATTCTATTTAGTTGTGCTCTTCAGTAAATGGAGGAAGTTTAAGTACTAGATTTATTCAACTTCAAAGTATATCGTTAATAAGAAAATAAATTGATTCAAAATGAATTGATTTAATAGATTATATTACTGATCTAAAGGCTGTAATTTTGAAAAGGCATTTCGAAATCTTTAGTCGTTAAACAAGTTATTTATAGAAGTGCAGTGTAATTGGGCAATGTAGAAACCTTTATACTGACTATGAGGTAAATGAATCGAATGTGTGTTTACACAAAAACACAGGTAAAATGCTCATTGTGGTGATCGTTAACCAAGTAACCTACATTTATCATAAAATATAACAATAATTAATAGGATATTTTCATTTTGCTGTACGGAAATACGTCAAGTGGTGTTTTAGAATAAATTTGGATTAATTTTGTCGACAAAATATTGTCATTTCCATGTATACATGAGTACATGCTGTTACTCAAGCACAGTAGTAAATACTTAAGGTATAACTGTCACTGACCTATCCTTCTGTTTAAACCTATTAAAACCGTGGACTTATAAGTATAAACAGAAATTAGGAAAGTATTAATTCATTATTAACTTGTTTGTGACTGTGATTTGATTGTAACACAATACACTGTTAAAGGATATTATTTTGTGAGTGTGAATAAAACATAATGTCTGCCGGAGTTAAGGTGGCTCATCCGGATTATAACCGTGCACTCAGTGAAAATGTTGAGGTGGGACGAAAACAACACAGACCAAAGTTAAAACGGTCACTGAGTGCAAATGTGAGACTTAGTATCGAAGAAAAAAGGAAACAGGTGTGTATAAAGTATGGATGTACTAACTAGTTGTAAGTTTTTGTTTTTACAGGAGAGATGTAGTCATGAGTGAAAATACATTATTCTGCAGTTCATGAGTGTAATATAATTCTATTATAGCTGGTATAATCAAATTTTCTTTTTATTTTATGCTTTGTAATGCTTAGTTTGACTTATTTCAACAGAAAAGTCACATTAATTAAAGAGAGGATACAACATGAGTGATCATTTTATACTGAAATTATTAAACGAGTCATCTAAATCGATATAAAACGAGGCTTTTGCCAAGTTTTTTATCAATATAGATGACGAGATTAATAATTTCAGAATAAAATGAACACGAATGATGTATTCTATTTATCACCTACCCTTAAAAAACAAGCAAAATCCATGAATTGTCCCTTTCTATCGCCTAGTAGAGCGAAATTAAAACATGTGTAATTCGGTTGTATCGGGTGATACATAAGCTAGTCCCCAAAGAATTTATCCTACCGTTTCCCCATTTGCCAAAATAAGTAAAAATAAATAAATAAAATTAACTGCGCTAGAGTCTGGATAAAAGAATCTACCAGATATAGGCTTCTGAAGTTGGGTTTAATTACTACTGTATGACGTCATTTGTGTAAATTTTCATAGCGGCGTTTGACAACATTGAAATTTGCTGGATATAAACTGAAATTTTGGATTGAAAATGTGTTTCTAGGGTTTTTATTTTGTTTTGGGGATGTTGTAAGATCACACCGACGAAGTTCTGAAAACGATGTCAGCGTCTGGGTCATTTTGTTTTCAATTTAAACGAAATGAAAATGGCTTTGTTGCTGTTGTTGAATTTCATCATAGACTTTCGGCGTATTGCTATCTTACGGAGAAATCAAGATGTCAGAAAGTTATATTTTCCGCGGATATTATCAATAAAAGGGATGCTTAAGTTCCTTATAGAAGCTGCTTGCTTGCCTGAAGTGGTCAGATGGCAAAAGTAAGCCATTTTCATAAATTTGTTTTGATCGCTAAAAATGCGGATGAATAGTGATTCGGCTACGATCAGGGTTGCCAGCGGACTTGAAAAGTCAGGGAAATTTGATTTTTTTTCAAGGTCAGGGAATTGTCAGGGAATTTCGAAAATTGGTTAGTGAAAAATAAAAAACCTGAAAAGTCAGTGAAAAGTCAGGGAAAAATAATTTTGAAGGGCCAAAAAGCAATATTGCTATATGTTATCAAAGAATGCATTTACAATTTTTTTCTGTTATGAATCATTTCTTTATAATTGTGTATTACTACAAAATTCTAATATTATAATTGAAATTACTTGAAGACTGAAAAGCTCTGTCTCCTTTGCCTCCAGAAATTATAACAAGGATGTGTCACACACAAACCCATGTCCCTCCCTCCAAGATCAAGGTCACAGCAACCCTCTGAACTAAGAAAGTTCTGATATAAAGGCCTTACTGATGATTTTGTTTTTCCCCTATATTTGCTTCTATGGTTGGATTTTAAAATAATTGGCTAAAGTGACCACCATAATGTGAACATGTGTAATGTACAAAATCTGACACTGTGTTCCAACATTCAGTTCATAGCAACCTAGTTTTTTGTATAATGGCAGAAATTTTTTTAAATATTGCATTTAATTACTGCTACATTTTTCAGAATAAAAACTTAAAACTTTAAACGCTTTAGGTACAGGCCAGGTGTATAATGTGTACATCTGCCTGACATATATATTTTAAGTGGCCCAGTCCAGCGATATTGATGGCTTTGTCTGTTGTTCATCAGTCTGTCACAAAAACTTTAAGTTGGCTATAACTTTGCCATTTCTTAACATTCCTTCATGAAACTTTCAAATTGTATATCTTATGACAACATCCTCGTGATGATGCCAAATGCTTTTGGTCAGTATCACATTTGATGGAGTTACACCCTTTTTGTACTTGGATTTTGACACGAAAACGACTCTTTCATTATAACTTTTCCATTTCTAAATATTTTTCATGAAACTTACAAATGATATCATTGCTTATGATAACATGCTCGTGATGATGCAAAATTCTTTTGGTCAGGGTCACATTTGAGTGAGTTATGCCCCTTCTTATACTTGCAATTTTACACAAAAACAATGTTGGCTTTAACATTTCTCTATATTTCTTTAAACTTTTGAATTATATTGGTTATGACTACAAGCATGTAATGATGCCAAATTCTTTAGGTCAAGATCACATTTGATGTAGTTAGGCCACTTTTTGTACTTGGATTTTTAAATGAAAACATAACATTGACTATAACTTTGCCATTTCTTCATCAAACATTGAAATTTAATTGCTCATGATAACACGCTTTAATTTATGTTACCAATTCTTTTGGTCAAGATGGAGATATGTCCCTTTTTTGTACTCGCATTTCTATCTTGTTTAAAAATCTTGTGACACAAACTTCTAAAGTTTTCACTAGATTGATTCGAAAATTTAAGCATACATTCTGCATCAACACAACTATTTTTATTTGGATCAGACTATAAATATTTGCTGGATTAGGACAGGGGTCTTCAAAAATAACATGGATTTTTAAAAATTTTATCTAAGCACTGAACAGGCTTAATTGTTTATATTACTTTTATGGTGTAAACATCTTTGTATTTAAGTGATGTAAAAAAAAAATATTTTACAACATGAAGGAAACATGTATGGGGATTATTCTGAGGGGGTTGTTTTACTTGTGTAAAAAGGTATGTTGTTTGTAATGTATCAAGCATGTTTTAATAGCTAAATAATTTAGTACATATTGTTAAAATAATATAAATGAACTTATGCGTGGATTGAACAGCAGTAAGGGAGGTGGAGGCCGTTTAAGTTTGTTCATATATTGGTCAGTGAAAACCCTGATTTGGTCAGTAAAAAGTCAGGGAAAAGTCAGGGAATTTTTTTCTTCTAAGGTGCTGGCAACCCTGACGATATATAACTAGTTATATATCGAAAATATATAACAGGTGTTATTACACTCCCACACCGGAAGGTATGTGATAAATGGTGTTAAAAGTTTGTTACTAGAGTCACAGCATCATCATGGTGTCAATATAATTCAAACTGAACAGTTCTAAATACCGTATAATTGGTTATTTTCGCTATCTGACCAGTCCCCATTTCAGCTAATCAGAGGGTTTAGATTTGAGACTGGTATCCAGTATCAGTTTTATAACCTTCAGCCCAAGTCTTTTGGTTCAAGCTTTGACCCTTTCCTCAATATATGCATTTTTACGCATGTGCAACTGTGTAGATCCAGATGGGGATCTGCACTGGTCGCATTTCGGTCAGAAATAACCTAACAATTCATAAAGCAAACAGTGCAGATCCTGATCAGACGGCATGGATGTGCTGGCTGATCTGGATCTACACTTTTTGCCCACACAATAATGGTGTGTCTATTGGGAAAGCATTAAGATGACGGAAAGAGCAGAAATCCACATCCTGTTTCTTTCCTAGAAACTTCATGCATCCTGTATCTCTCCTGGAAACACAAAATATCAAGATGGTCACATGACCTCTTTGCCAATTTTGTGATTATTTCTCACCAAGAATCAAACTTTATAGATCCTGTTTAGACTTCTCGGATGGTCACGCATTGGATAATTATAAGCTTATCCAATGGAGTAAGTGGCTGAATTGACCTTGGCCTGCTTGTTTATCAAAATGCAGGCTTGTGATTGGTGGACTAAACTTTATCCAATGATCTGCTTTCATTGGCAACTTTGGGCAATAGTTGTCGCAGTTGATTGATCTTAACCCTTTCCTCCATATATACGCATTTTTAGGCATGTGCGACCAGTGTAGATCCAGATCAGTCAGCACATCCATGCCATCTGATCAGGATCTGCACTGGTCGCATTTTGGTAAAAGATAACCTTATAAATCAAAAAGCGAACAGTTTAGATTCTGATCAGATGGCACAGATGTGCCATCTGATCTGAATCTAAACTGTTTGCCCTTGCAATCAAGGTGTATCTATAGAGGAAGGAGTTAAGTTGGAAATGCTGGATCATTTTAGCTCAACCGCTTGTTGAAATATCCCACTAAGCAAACAGTAAGACATTTTGGGGTATGCCCAGTAAAACAAGGCATTGCTATAAAGTCAGATTAATGTTATTTTTGAAATAATATGACATACTACAAAAAAGCAAGAACACCTGGATGTCTAATTTTCTTATTCAGAGAGCAGATGTTTCATTAATAGTTTCAAGGTGTGTAGGAGGTATAGAAATATTTCTGTAAATGCTAATGGAAGTTACTGTGGTCTGTATTATTGGTAATATAGTTAGTTATACTGTGTAAAAAGTCATGTCCCAATTTATTTTGCTGGAAAAATCTTGGAAAAAATCTTTTTTGAGTACATTGTTCTTACATTGCATTGGTTAATATTTAAGGTTTTGGGGAAAAGGGGCTAGAGCCTTGTGCTTTGGGAAAATCATGATGTGAAACATCAAAAAAGGGAAAATTGTATCTGATGTATATTTGGAGTGGTTATTCAAGCCCTTTTCAGTAATTGACTATTGATTATTATAGGCAGTAAATACATTTTTCTTAACATTTAATGCTTGAAATTATGAAAAATTTCAGAAGAGGCTAATACTTATACACAGTCATTATAAAGCAAGTATTATTTCAAACCATACAAACTATTTGGTCATACAAAGGACTGCGTTTATATTAAATGCCCTGTCCATGATAAGTAATCATATTGGACATAATGTCAGCTAACATTTATACTTTTCTTGTTGTTTTACAGATTCCTTAGAACTTTCTTTTCCATTATAGAGGTTCTTTCAGACATACTTCCATTATTTAACTAAATGAAACACTATAATATTATATTAATAAAAGGCTGTGTTAGAGGAAGCTAGGACACTTGCTGAGAATTCATAAGTATTTAGAGGGAACCTATTTTCTATTGCTATCGTGGCAGATCAATACACAATTTTAAAACCTTCACAAAATTTAGAGTTTGTTTCTTTTAAAAAATTCAGAACAACAAATCAACCTTTTACTCCACATACTTTGGGTTTAATTCAGTGCAACCAGTGTAGGTCCAGATCAGCCAGCACATCTGTGCAGTCTGGATCTACACTGTTTTTTTTGTCACAAATAAGCTTATGAATCAAACAGTGGATGGTGTAGGTCCGGATCAGACAGCACAAATATGCTAGCTGGTCTGGATCAATGCAGTGTTTGTGATATAAGTTATACATGTATCTGTGGTGGAGTACAACAAAATGCTGTTTTGACTTAATGATGTATGCAATGTATATCATGAATTGCAATAACAGAGAAAATTAAGATCAATATTCATATATGTTTTATAGCTTGTATGTGATACAGATGTGTTTTATATTTGTATCAGTTTCACAAGGATATTAAAGTTCCAACAAGCTGTTGTTGGTGTAAGGTACAGTTCATGTAGGCATGGTGAAATGTGGTTTCTGAATAATGTATGTGCGAAAGTGAGGATTTAATTCCCATGACTGCTGACAAGACTGTCCAGGGAGAATGAAGCAATATGAGATATGTGGAAAGTTGCTCTCCTTTTACAAGGTGCGACTAGGAAACCATTAGTTTTGTTCTATTGTTTTAAAGATATCTGCAGAGCTCAATGATTTTAAGTATTATCTCTTTATTGACTTCACCGATGTGTTCTTTTTGTATGAAAATTAAGAAATCTAATGGTATGACTATAAAATCTCGGAATATGAATTTCTAGTTTCATTTAGTGGAAGCAATCATTGATATTAATTATATAATCATAATTCTAAGGACATCTGTACTAATGCATATAATTATAAAAGAATGCAAACTTTGATAAAATGAAATTTAAATTATCAAAAACAGAACAAGTACTGACTCTTTTTGAACAACTAGTTCTAGATCTGAACATTTATCTGCAAGGTTAAAATCTGGAAAGTGACCCTATTTGAATTTTGTACTCAGTTAAATTATTCAGCAGTCCAGTGATAGCAGAGTTTATTTAATGTAAATATTAAAATTAAGGGAGATGTGATTGGTTTTCAGTGTCTGAAATATTAAAGCAATAATAATTCAGTATTACAGTAGGGTGCCACCCAAGTCTCGGTCAGAAATTAAACTTCAAATGTAATTTAAATTCATGTGGAAACAAGGTGCCAACCCTTCGTCCAACCCTTCATCTGTCTACCTACCTCTGCCAAATGAAAAATATGTAATGGTCTTTGAAACATAACAGACTGTTCAGCACAGTGAGATTGATTTACATTATTACCATAAATTAAGCATACATTAAGGGTTCGAAAATCAAGTTCAGCTTGTATCAAATTTCGTAGATATGGTTTCCATTTATTGATTTGACATTTCTTTCAGATTGTAGTGTTGACTTTTCATAGCTTTTTGTGGTTAAGGTAGTCACAGGTTTTGAATCGATGAGTAACCATTGCATCATCTGTTGATGTATGCCTAAAGGTGGTCTTGTTTACAAAACGTTATCTCTTGTGAACTGAAATGTTATCTTGAGAACTGGTCAATAGTACAACAACAATACATTTAAGGAATTTCCTCTGCACTTAAGATTTCAAGGTTAATAATAATAAGGAAGTTTGAAATCCAAGTGTCTGTATGAAAATATCGAATTGAATTTACATTGAAAACTTAAGTTTTGAATTTAAATTGAAAACTAACATTTTGAATTCAAATTGAAACCAGTTTATTGAAAATCAGTGTTATATAATTCAGATTGATAAAGCATGCTTATAAGAAAGAATAATTATGCCGTCCATGGTCTAATCAGTTTTCATTATGAGTTGTTCATATATTTAGTAATTCTTGGAATACCCACTTGCCCTGACATTTTGTATTGTGAAACTGTGAAACATGAACAACATGATCTTTAATGGCATTTTTTATTTAAGTCGAGAAAACAGTATGGAATGTTAAGAATTGATTGTTTTTCATTGTTTTAAAGATGTAAATGTAAACATATCAGACAGAAATATGGTGAAAGTTTTGGTGCTTCGTTGTACAGATTTTGCTCTAGGGGTAATATATCTTTAGAACAAATCTTTGTTTAATTAAATGTTTGCCTAAAACTTAAACAATATGATGTAAGGAGATGTTTTTAATTAATTATTGTATAAATGTAAATAACTTTTTAATTATTTTCAAAAGATATTGTGTAAATGTATACAATAATAAGGCATGGTTATTGCACATAATTATTGCTAATAATATCTTCGAGAAAAAGTTTTGTTGGAAATTCTTATAAGAATTAAATAATCTTATGGGGATAAAAACCTAAATTCTTTTTGTCAGACAAACTACAGTCCTGTTCCCCAAGTAGTACAGTGGGATGTTTCAGCACATAAAATATGTACCTGGTTATGAAAAAGAATACAATAATGAATAATAATCAAACTCATTAGTGCAGATGTGTGCCTGCGGAGTCTCATAATGAAAAAAAAATAACAATCATCATTTCTGCTACCATATACTCACTCAGCTATGAAGTTTTCCCAGCATCATATAATAATTATTATAATAACCTGCATTGATATTTTCAGATTGAAAACATTCTGCGGCCCTTTATACTGAGCGACAGCGACTATGAGAAGATTATGGACATCATGCTGCGGGAGTTTAATAAGGGTCTCGGCAAGGCCACCAACCCCACCGCCAGGGTGAAAATGTTCCCCACATATGTGAAAAGTGTTCCTGATGGCACAGGTAAAGCATAACATTGTACATTATCATGTCCCAAGATTATAAAACTGAGTATGGAAACCAGTCACAAATCTAGCATCTGATTGGCTGAAATGGCGACTGGTCGCCATTTTAGCCAATCAGATGCTGGAGATTTGAGACTGGTTTCAAATCAAAGCTTTATAACCTTCAGCTCATAAGATGCACCATGCCAAATATTGAAGCTATTTATTGAGTGTCTGCAGGAAAATCGAAGCCATTTATTGAACTGTCGTCATACCGATGGATTTTGCAGCAATAATTACTTGATTTATTTGAAATAAAATGTTCTTAAATCACAAAGAACAGAATCTTATAAGACAAGTTTTCAAATGCTTAATATGCTCACAATTATGCCTGGCAGTCATGTACAGTGAAAGTCAATCTCACTAAAGTCAGATCTAACAAAATGTTAGATCTGATGACGGCCCGCAGTCGCCGTACATAAAGCAATAGCGGTTTTCCCCCGATTACTATTTTTAGAAATTGCCAACACAATTATTTATAGCGTATTTATAACGCTCGCAAAATGATCTGAAGATGTCATTACATTAGAAATGCATGCAATACTACATAAACACATATATCACCAGTAAAATATGTCTTACGCAGGCTGTCAACACTTTCCATGAGTTAAAATACTGTTTTTAGCTCGACTATTCGAAGAATAGGGGAGCTATCCTACTCACCCCGGTGTCGGCGTCGGCGTCGGCGGCTCCGTCCGTTAAACAAAATATGCACTTTGGTCCATAACTTAAAAACTACTTATGATATCAACTTCAAACTTGAAATATATATTCACCATCAAATTCTACATCATTACCAACAAGACCCATAACTCTGCTACAAATATTTTTTAAGTTATGCCCCTTTTTCACTTAAATTTTGCGTTAAGGAAAATATGCACTTTGGTCCATAACTTATAAACTACTGGAGATATCAACTTGAAATTTGGAATATATATTCACCATCAAATTCTACATCATTACCAACAAGACCCATAACTCTGCTGTCAATAAATTTCAAGTTATGCCCCTTTTTTCTTATATTTTGTGTTAAGCAAAATATGCATTTTGCCCATAACTTCAAAACTACTTGAGATATTGCCTTGAAACTTGAAATATATTTTCACCATCAAAATCTACATCATAACCAACAAGACCCATAACCCTGCTTTCAATATTTTTCAAATTATGCCCTTTTTCCACTTACATTTTGTGTTAAGCAAAATATACACTTGGCCCTTAACTTCATTATTAATGGAGGGATTTCAAAATAACTTGGCACAAATGTTCACCATGACAAGGCGGTGTGTCGCGTACAATACCTATGCCTGTAGGTCGAAGGTCAAGGTCACTGTTACAAAAAATAGAATTTTCTTGTCCGGGCTGTAACTTTGTTATGAATGGAGGGATTTCAATATAACTTGACACAAATGTTCACAATGACAAGGCTGTGTGTCCGCACAATACCCATGGCTGTAGATCCAAGGTCAAGGTGACTGTTACTAAAAATAGAATTTTCTTGTCCAGGCTGTAACTTTGTTTTGAATGGAGGGATTTCGAAATAACTTGACACAAATGTTCACTATGACAGGGTGGTGTGTCGCGTACCATGCCCATGCCTGTAGGTCAAAGGTCAAGGTCAGTCTTACAAAAAATAGAATTCTCTTGTCCGTGCTGTTACTTTGTTATGAATGGAGGGATTTCAAAATAACTTTGCACAAACGTTCACTATGACAAGGCAGTGTGTCCACACAATACCCAAGCCTGAAGGTCCAGGTCACTGTTACTTAAAACAGAATTTTCTTGTCCGGGATGTAACTTCATTATAAATGGACGGATTTCAAAATAACTTGGCACAATTGTTCACAATGACAGGGTGTTGTATCCCATACCATGACCATGCCTGTAGGTCAAGGTCACTGTTACTAAAAATAGAATTCTCTTGTCCGGGCTGTAACTTCGTTAGGAATAGAGTGATTTCAAAATAACTTGACACAAATGGTCATCATGACAAGTTGGTGTGTCCCGTACCATGCCCATGCCTGTAGGTCCAAGGTCACTGCTACTAAAATAGAATTTTCTTGTCAGGGTTTTAAATACATTAGGAAGTAACTTGCCAGAAATGTTCACCATGACAAGCTGGTGAGTCGTGTACCATTTCCATGCCTTTAGGTCAGTTCTTTTCTGTAACATTACTGAAGTGATTGATAATTGACTAAAAGTAAATATCTCTAATAAAAAAATTTCTAACAAGTTTTCTAACAACTTCAGAAATATTTCATAGTTATTCCCCTTTTCAGTTTAATATTTATGGTACATTAAGAAATTATTTCTGTTATTTGAAATGAATTTTTCCCTTACCATTCACTTGTTAATATTTGTTAATATTTTTACTGATTGCACATGAATGTATGGCCATAGTTGTTACTGTTTTAATCTTCAAATTGCATTTGTTTCAAATGATTCGAATAGTCGAGCATGCTGTCTCCTCTGACAGCTCTTGTTACTTTCACTTTCGCGATTTTATAGGCGACAATCTGATTGGTTCAACGGGTTAGTGATAAAAGCATGTTTTAGTTACTCGTCGTCAGATCCTGATAGCGTAGCGGGTTTCAGGAAATGATTTTAATCAGATTAAGTGAAAGTTGGGCTGTTTTGGTTGATATAAGAAATACATTTTGTAGAAAAGGTGTCATTGTAATTTCATAATTTCATACAAACTAAAAGAATAAGAATTAATGATTTCCTTAATTTGCATATAAAAGATAAATTATGCAGTGTATGTCTTACACTTTATGGTATATTTTATCATTTTTGATGGGATATGTTTTGTAGACCAAATTGGAATCTTCTGCAGAAACAGACTGAGTGATAAATTTACATTTCTTTAGTGCAGCATTTGTCACCTTTTATGACCAGTGTAGACAAGATGACAGGCTTCATATTGGCAAAGTCTGATCTGAGTCCACAGTGTTCCCTATTCATAATATCAAAATAAATGTCTGCAAAATAATCCTATGAACAGTAAATGGACTTGTTTAAATTGATTAATGAGAGTCCATTACATTAAAATAGGTGAGAGGTGGGGAGAGGAAGGGGTTGAGGCTTGAACTTATACAGTGTACTACAAAAGTACTGTTTGCTTTATTACTCATAGTGTTTTCAAATGTAAATGAGAATTGTGTTTACACCATTGGTACTGATAAACTGACACAAGAGGATGTGGGTATCGGATACTCTTGAACCAGTTTGGTACAGTTAGTTATAATCTCAAGTAACGCTCATTAGCCATTGTCCTGATGTACGTCATTGTGCGTCAATGTGAATTAGAGATTTATTGCTCAAGTTGAATTAAGCACATAATCTCTGTCCACTTTGTAGGTTTAATTCCTAACCATACAGTGGTATCCTCATTGTTATAATCTTCAATACAACAACAGTGAACAGAATAGGTTTTGACAGTTGATTCTACATCGATGTTTAGGGGATTCCTGTGTACCCCATCCCCTATATGCTATTTGATAGGGTTTTCTAGCTGCTTGGCAAACTGAGCTCAAAAATAAAAATAGTGATTGTAGGACTAAATCCATTCCAGATCCCTTTGTCTTATGATAAAATTACACATACATGACTTTATATTGTTAGCAGAGAGGGAACATACTGAATCTTCCTTGTTCAGATATCAATTTAGATTTTCAAAATCACTATGTTAACCTTTAGATGTAAAATTCATTGAAAGGGATTAAGTATGCATCCCACTGTAAGAGACAGTGGTGAATGCTTTGAAATCTTATGCATTGTTTGTTCATTACAGAGAAGGGGGACTTTCTGGCCCTGGACCTTGGTGGTACCAACTTCCGAGTTCTGCTCATCTCTTTGGATGAAAAAGAAGTGAAAATGGAGAGTAAAATCTACCTGATTCCTCATCATATCATGGTTGGCTCTGGTACACAGGTTAGTGTAACACTTTTATACCAGGGCCCAAGATCATAAAACTAAGATTGTAGACCAGTCTCAAATCTCAAGCATCTGATTGGCTGAAATGGTGACCTGTCGCCATTTCAGCCAATCAGATGCTTGAGATTAACAGGTAGCCGTATCAGCCAGTCAGATGCTTGAGATTAACAGGTAGCCATTTCAGCCAGTCAGATGCTTGAGATTAACAGGTAGCCATTTCAGCCAGTCAGATGCTTGAGATTAATAGGTCACCATATTAGCCAATCAGATGCTTGAGATTTGAGACTGGTCTCCAACTTTAGTTTTATGATCTTTGGCCTATGTTTTCTTTGGAAAACCTTGGTAATTAGATTGGGGTATGTTGTTTGGCAGGCAGGTGGGTGGGTGGGCTTCAACATTTAATTAAGTGTTTTGTTTAAGTTCACTTTTTCTCAGTAAGCATTCAAGGTAGAGCTTTGAAACATAATATAGTTGTTTGACAACACAACAGCAATTATTTTAAAGTTAATAAATTTGCCTAACTCAGGATTATTATGCTTGTCTAACTTTGGCTGACATAACCCTTACGCATTTTTACGCATGTGCAACCAGTGTAGAGCCAGATCATCCGGCACATCTGTGCCATCGGATCAGGATCTGCACTGGTCGCATTTTGCTCAAAATAACCTAACAATTCAAAAAGCAAACAGTTAAGATCCTGATCATACAGCACTGTTTGCCCATGCAATAAAGGTATATATTGAGGAAAGGGTTAATAAAGATTTGGAATATAACTGTTTTATGTCACAACAAGCTGTTCCCACATTTTCAGTCAATGCACATTTAATGGTCTTTTCCTTTAATGGTCTTTTTCTCACTTAACACAAAAATGGATTTGATAAGCTTATTTTGAAAGTTGATACAATAAATGTTTTAAATTTGACCCAGGTAGACATTTTCTTCTTTATTTTCTGATATTCCATTAGGATTTCATTGATAAAAGCCATTTATAGAAGGTGAATTATGAAGAACTATTAAAAGGAGAGAAATAGACAGAAATGTGGCATGTCGTCTGGTTATTTCATCAGCATTGCACTGGTGTCAAATGTGGTTAGGTCTTATCTTAGACTAGGCACACCCAGAACATGTGTTTAAATCCATCGTAATCATTTCTAATTTAGCAAAGATTCATATACCTAATGCAATTTTTTTTCTCTTAACCCTTTGTTTCATGGATTTGCTAATTATCCATTTTTAGATCCCATGTGTGACCAGATTAGATCCAGATTATTCTGCAAATCTGTTGCACATGGGATATAAGCCACTTTTAAGGTAAGCTTATGGCAAGACTTGGGCGTGATCATTTCTTGAGAGTATATTTCAGTTGCCTAAAAGCACCTCTACTTCTCCAATTTGCCTAAAAATCTATAAAAAAAAAAGAAAAAGGATTTACAGAAATGAAATTTGAGAGTTAATGTCCTATGATTGAAAGTGTTTGCATTTTACATGTTCTATTTTCAGTTGTTTGACCATATAGCCGAGTGTATATATAAGTTTATGAAGAACCACAACCTGATAGATAAAGTCTTACCTCTTGGGTTTACATTCTCCTTCCCATGCCGACAAGCTGGGCTCGATAAAGCTTTCCTCACCAACTGGACAAAAGGATTCAAGTGTGAGGGGGTTGAAGGTCACGATATTGTGCAACTACTTCATGAGGCAATACAGAGGAGAGGAGTAAGTGACATTGACCTAATTAATCAAGTTCAAAGTCATATGTGAAGAGATCAAGCAACATCATTGTCCATATCATAAATTAATAGTCACCTTGACCTTTAGCATGAAAATCAAGTTTCAGTAGTCAGCTGTAAAGGGGCCTTGGCATTGATAATTATTAAGATCTCAGAGGTCATATGTAGAATGGTCAGGCATCATCTTTTATCATTACAACTCACCTTGACCCTTGCAATTTTACATGTGTACTCAAGGTCATTCAATTGCATTTACCTTATTGATCTTTTAAATAGTTTTAAATATTAAGACTGCTTAAAGTAGTGACACATTGAATCATGTTATGAAACTATGACATATTATTATCCAGCTGTTTTGACAATAAGCTCTTTTTTTAACAATTACATATTTTCTCATGAGTTTGGACATCTATTAGGCTAAACAATCTATTTTTAAATATTGAAAAAAACATAGAAATTTTCACTGTTATTAAAAACTAACAAAAAACATCCTGTATTGTCTCATCTGCTGGAGGAACCTCTGTCCTGTTTGACTAAAGATTGTATTGTTTAGCCTGCTATATATTTGTACTGATTTGTAGTTCCAGTTGCTAAACTTTCAATTAGGGTGTATTTCAAAACAAGGAAGAGAAAATATGCTTAAACAATCCTTTGTCCTGTGTTGCTAGAAATATCTCCAGTTGCATCACTATCTCTAGTGTGTTGATGAGATGTTTACATGCAGACATGGTAATTTCATGGCCTTACTACTTAACCATATTTAGTAATTTAGACAATATTTCCTTGTACATTCACAAGTTTTCTTAAGCCTTAAAATTTAATGGTTTGTGACCATGTATTTAATAAGAGAACAGCGTTCAGTTTAGTCCGACCTTACAGATCTGCTAGCAGGTTTCATTTTGCAGTGTTCTTAACCGTTTACTCCATATATAAAAGTTTTATAGCATATGCAACAGTGTTGATCCAGATCATGTGGCATATGGAATAATGTAGATCCAGATCATCTGGCATATGGAATAATGTAGATCCAGATCATCTGGCACCTTATGTGCCATCTGATCAGGATTTACACTGATTTGGTAAGAAAAAATCTTATGAATCAAAATGCAAACAGTGTAGATTCTGATCAGATGGTATAGAAGTGCCATCTGATTTGGATGTAGACTGTTTGCCCGGCTGATAACAGCCATATCTGCCCAGCAGATAACAGCCATATCCCATGAAGTAAAGAGTTTCATGTGACAAGTTCTCTGACTGGTGCTTATCATCCTAACATGTTATTCCTGGGCCCAAGATCATAACACTAAAAATGGAGACCAATCTCAAATCTCAAGCATCTTATTGGCTAAAATGGCGACTTTAAGCCAATTAGTTGCTTGAGATTTGAGACTGGTCTCCAATCCTGTGTTATGATCTTTGGCCAAGTTCTCTGACTGGGGCTTATCATCCTAACATGTTATTCCTGTATTTCAGGACATGAAGGTGAATTGTTTAGCTGTGATTAACGATACTGTGGGAGCATTGATGTCCTGTGCTCACAGTGATAATCTATGTGCAATAGGTCTCATTCTTGGTAAGTTGACACTTGTTATTTCTCATGTATGCAGTTTTATTGTAGATCCAGATCATTTGGCATACCCATGCAGTCTACTCAGGATCTACTTTGTTTTTTTGGTCAAAATAAGAAAGTGAAAACTGTAGCTCTACACTGTTTGTTTTTGGTCAGAATTTAAAAGTAAAAAATGTAGATCCTGATCAGGCAGCATAGACCTGCCAGCTTATCTGGATTTACATTGTTCACACATGCATTTAATCCCTTATATATGTAGTAAAAGGTTAACCCTTTACTTAGTAGTTTGCCTTTAATCACATTGGCTACAAATGTAAATCCAGATCAGCAGGAACATCTGTGCAGTCTCATCTGGAACTACACTGTTTGAGTTTTGTTCAGAAATTTTGTAATGACTAATACAGACCATTGTAGATCCTCACCAGACTGCACACATGCTAGCTGATCTGAGTCTACACTGTGTTCACAAAGAATTTAAGCTGTATCCATGGAGTTAAGAGTAAAAGCCTTCAAACCCTTCTATAGTCAACAGGGGGGATTTATTTAGAAAATGGACACCCATCTATATAAAATTGTTGAATGCTGCAATTTCACCTTTAAGCAGAGGGCAAGTACATGAATTTTAATTTCTGTTAAGAAACATGTCGTTAACATGTTAAATTTGCCATGTTGTTGTGTTTTTCAATGCTGATGTGATGCATGACAGATTTCATGAAATCCTAACTTTAATGACAAAATGCAAGTTCACTGTAAACCTGTAAATCCCTCAAGGGCATAACTAAATGAATAGAGAAATGATGAACCAGTGGAATAGAGTGACGCAAAAAAACTGCCGTTCAATAAAAGTCCGACATAAGAACGTAAATAACTAATGACATTTCTTGAATACATTTCCACTTATTTACCCATGCTTTTAATCGATCTGGCATTCGTTAATAACAAATGTCGCAAGGTTTCTTGAATGACTGCCAAGTTCTTTTAATACGTAAATGTTATTATTTGTATGTACCAAATGTAAATCAACTAAATTAGAATTCAAACAAGACATCTATTGTGTTGTATTTCTTTAAACTTCATACGGGGAGGTAATGGATCATTGGGTCAAGAGTAGAAACAATAAAAACAAGGTTAGGTTTTTAAAAAAGGAACTATGTCAGTAGATTATCAGATAAGAAACATCCAGAATTGTAAATATTGGCAAGATTTAATATAATTTGTTATAATATTACTATGAATGAGAACAGATTGTCACCTTAGTGCAAAAACAGTATAACTCCTTCCTTCAATGGTACTTAAACTGTTGTTGCCTTGAGGACCTAATACAGTTGGCACTAAAATGCAATGGCAAAAATGTCCTCTAAAGATCAAATAAGCTACAATGAAAGATGACATTAAACACTATCAACAATTATATAACAAGTCTGATTTGCTATCTGTTCTATATTTTAAGTTTTTTCTTTCAAAAGAATTTTGAAAAAAATCCCATGATTATATTAACCCTTTCCTCCATACACTTTTATTGCTTTTGCGAACAGTTTAGATCCAGATCAGCCGGCACAATTTTTCATGTCTTTAGGCATTTGAAATAGGAAACATTTGATTGAGGGAAGATGGGGTTTAGGTGGTGAGAGTGGGAGTGGGGGAATATGATGAAATGTATTTTCAAGTAGCAGATCCCAAAAAACAGCTGAGTTTGAGTTATACATAAAAGCTTTTTATTTGAAAAAAGCTAATTCATAGGGTTTTTGTCTGAAAAGTGTTTATCCCAATGTAAATTGCATGGATGCACAGGTTTATCTGGATGTAAAATGCTGTGCTCAACCAAACATCTCAGCATTTCAAATACCATTAATTAGTTTTTTTTACTTCATGAACATTTGTTGACATTAAGCAAGCAATTCTACCTTTATGCACCGGTACTTCTATGCCACATGTGGCTGTGTCCTCACATGCCTTGGCAGTATGACAGACTTCAGACAATATAAGTCTGAATAACTAATTTATTTGTTGGCAGTGTTCCATGGCTTACTTACATCAATATTTAATGTAACCTTTTGTGTCTTTTTTTGTCTGCTTTCAATTAAACTTTGGATGTTCCCCAAAATTATAAGTAGGTCAGGGGAATAAGGCTTTAGTTTGTCATCTTGATTTAAATAACCTAACCTATCCATACTGTTTTCCTGAACAAATAATAGTGCTGAACCTGGGTTAATCTGCATGAAGTGAGATTAAAAATACTTTCAGTTACCTGCCCTCTGGTCATTTTCAGCCTGCTTAGAGGCCACATGTATTAACTGACCACTTACAATTTATATTACTGCTGGGATTATTTAGATGGCTGTGCGCACAAAAAGACAAACACCCAAAATACATGCAGCTAACTTCAATAGTTTTCAACACAGTGAAGATGATTATATGGTCTCATCCATGTTATTAGCATGCCCAGAATCTTCATGTGTGTTGGGGAAAAGTTGCGGTGGAGGTGGGGTGGAGGTATCTTCCTGTGGTATTGTGAAGCTGAGGGGCTGGGATGGGCTATTAAAAATTTCTTTAATGATAGCTACCGTGAGAAGGTGATACTCTTAGGTATTGCATCACTATGTTTATAAAATTAATATCATTTACTGAAGGACATACCAAGGTATTTCAACATTAAACAGGACATAAAATATTTACATACATGGAATACTATTCATAAGTCTGTCATGTGAAACAGTCGTATGAATTAATAAGAAGTTACCACACATTTCCTGATAAGTAATTAATTATGTAAGTGTTTGAATGGCCGAGTTGTATGTGATAGTGTGCAAACATTTCATAGAAGGTTACAGGATTCTTGTGAAGAAGACTGGTTGTTATTATTTGACATACTAGGGCCCAACACCCTTAAGCTAAGATTGAAGACCCGTCTCCAATCTCAAGTATTTGAATGGCTGAAATGGAGAGTTTCCATTTTAGCGAATAAGATGGTTGAGATTTGAGACTGGTCTCCAAGTAGTGTTTTATAATCTTGAAATGAAGTATTGCAAAATAAAATTATGTAGAGGTAAGTCTGATGAAAAACCATTTTAAATAATTTATCCTTTGCCGACCAAAGTTGAATTCATGTTTTTAACTTTAAAATTTGATAATTCAATGGCCATTAATTATTGTTTCTTTATTCATTGTTATATAACTGTCAACTTGTTGCAGGTACTGGTACAAATGCATGTTACATTGAACGCTTGGAGAATGTGGAATTATGGGATGGTGATTGGGAGGAGCCAAAGCAAGTCATCATCAACACCGAGTGGGGAGCACTCGGGGATGACGGCTGCATGGACTTCATGAAGACAGAATATGACAGAAAAGTTGACAAACACTCTATAAACCCTGGAAAACAAGTGTAAGGCAACTTTGGTGAATGATTTGTATTAACAAATCCTTTTACCAGTACCCAGTCACAGTATGTTAATTGCTATTGGTGCATCTTTGTTTAATTTAACTTTTTACTCCATATTACTGGATTTAATACATGTGCTGACATTGTAGATCCAGATCAGCCTGTACATCTGTGCTGTCTGGTCAGGATCTAAACTGTCTGCATCTTGGACAGATTTAATCTAATAAATCTAAAAAAACAACAGTATATATCCTGATCAGATGGCATGGATGTGCAGGCTTATCTGGATCTACACTGTTTTGCCCATGTGATATGTGCAGGAATGAGTTTAAACAGAACAATCACAAGTTTGATATACTAAAAAGAAATTATAAAAAGGACAAGCGGACAAGCCAGTTTTTATCAAAATGTGAACAAGGTGATTCAGAAATAGTCAATTTTATCAGCATGTGAATTATAGATATCATAGCTATTTGTAGCAGTTTGTCAGTTAAGATACATTGTATAAATTATACCCATTGAACAATAAATATCTTTGGTAATATTAAGTACCGGGTATATAGTTGTAGGTGCATTTATTACTGACACACGTGCCTAGCAATCAGTGCATTTTGGCGAGATTGTTTTCAGAAGTTCAATTTAGTATGTCATTGATATCAGTAGAGGACAGATCCATTTTCATTTTAAAAGTACAATTCACCGAGTGTTTAGAAACAGCCATTTATATCAGAATATTAAGCAGAAGTAATAATAGAACTTGGTTGTCATTGTTTGGGCAAATTATTTTGACTAAATTAAAGATAACAATATTTCTTCTTTTTTTCTATTTGGTTCCCTTGAACAATCATTCACTAATTGTAATCAGGAGGAACATTAAAAACTCCTTTCTAAAAATATTAAAAGTTTATTTAAAATTTCACAATGGGTACCAGCATATAGTTAAAATCAATATATTATCACCTTGGTGCATAAATGGTATACCTCCTTCAAATTTCAATGGTACTTATGCCGTTTTTGCAGAAGGTGATATGTAAGTTAAAATGATATCTATTCTATTTATCTATTGTAATGTAAAACTTCCTTTTTCACAGACACCTTATTGATTTTCCTTATTTATACCATTTAATACCACAAACAATGTTTATATTTGGCGACATATGTTTTTAGATATGAGAAGATGATATCTGGAATGTACATGGGAGAAATTGTCCGTCTGATTCTCGTCAAGTTATGCAAGCATGGTCTGATCTTCGGCGGCCGAGGTTCCGAGGATCTCAGCACGATGGGCAGATTCTACACTAAATACGTGTCTGAAATTGAAAGGTAAACACTCACAATTTTAGAAATGAGCAGCAACATGTGAATGCGAGTTTGACATCAAAATAATTTTGTGTCACTACGTTCAGCAGACGAAATTGATTTGTTTTGCACATTCAGGAATAGAACAAGTATCAAATAAATATGACATAAATTGAAAATAAAGAATCCTTATAATAAATTGTGAGAACCTATACCTGAAGACACATTGTATTTCATCTCATATACATTTGAACTGAAATACATTTAAAGTTAGAACAAAGAGCTCCTAACTAGGAGCTTTTCAGCATGTTGGTTTCTGTTCATAGACTCTTGTGCTGCAAGTATTGGAAAAAAACATGGTTGTTGCATAAGATTATCTGTATTCAAGGAGTGGTAATGTCTTAAGTATCTAGCAAAGATCTATAACATTGAAGTATATTGGATAACTGACGTAAGCTGTCGTAAACAACAAGTCTATTACATGTGAATGCCCCATACAAGATACTAACCAGTGCTGAAGATGATAAAACTGAGATTGGAAACCAACCTAAAATCTCAAGCATCTGATTGGCTGAAATGGTGACTAGTTGCCATGTCATCATTTCAGCAAATCAGATGCTTGAGATTTGAGACTGATTGCAAGGTTTCTTTTATAATCCAGATCCTTGAAGCAGATTTTAGTTTATTAAGGATCTTTTAAAGATCTTTAGATTTAATTTATTTCTTGTGATTTAACCCTTTACTCCAAATATACAGGACTTGTATCACATGGGAGGCCAGTGAAGAACCTTGTCAGCCACCTGTTCTATTGATCAGGATCTACATTGTTCACTTTTTGATTCGGGATCTACATTGTTCACTTTATGATTCGGGATCTACATTGTTCACTTTTGAATTCAATGGGTTATATCTGACCAAGAAGCAAAAAGTGAAGATCCTGGTCAGATCATACGGATGTGGCAGCTGATCTATGATCTGGGTCCACACTGTTTGCCCACACAATAAGGTGTATTTATGGAGTAAAAGGTTAACTAGGTAATATCAAAATTTACAGTCAGAGTTGTGTTTATGTATTACAGTGATGTTGATGATCACTTCAAGAATACAAAACAGGCATTCGAAGAATTGGGAATTCCACATTACTCGGAGGAAGATTGTCGTATTGTACAACATGTATGCTGTCTAGTGTCAACACGTGCTGCATATCTTGCCTCAGCTGGTAAAATCTTTTGTTAATCTGCACTTTAACCACTAATTCCATAAATTGATGTGACATTCGTGGACTTTACTTTCTATCAGTATATGGGTTCTTCTGTTATACAGAGGTTTATCAAATTATTTTTTTATGGAAAAGCAAACACATAGACCCATATCAGACTGTACATCTGGGTCTACACTGGTTGCAGATGTGAAAAATCATTTTGGGTTAATGCCAATTTTTTTTTCTGTAAAAGTCGTTACTCATTACACATATGAAGAGTGTTTTTGTCACTTGATGGTGTGTTTTTCATGCAGCAGCTTGACATACTGTGTCATTATTATACCGAGAACTTCCATGTTGTGATCTGGCAGATACATGACTGAATAACATTTATTATGCTCTTGTTGGATTCAAAATCTACAACAGTATGTCCATATGAAATACAGTCAAACCTGTGTACAAAGACCACTCAGGGGAAGACCCGAAAGTGGTCTCTAAAGGCAGGTGGTCTTTGTTCACAGGTAAATTTGTTCTTTTAATCAGTCAGTGGGACAAAAATGTGTGGTCTTTATCCACAGGTGGTCTTTGTTTACAGGTTGTCTTTAGCACAGGTTTGACAGTAGATTTTTCAAATAAACATAAAGATTCAATTCTTTAAGCACTAAAAAACGTATTTCATACCCTAAGTTCAAAAACAGTATACGTTCCTTTGAAATATGATGGGGTTATACTGTTCTTGCCCTAAGAGGACGTTTGGTAACATTTGCTAAACGTGTAGACATGTCTCGGCTTGCACATCAACACAATGTAATTGTGGTTTACACTGATTGCTCTGTAAATGCAGTTCTGCAAAACACCATATTAACACTGTAACAGCAAATTAATTAAGGTATTAAAACATCCATATGAACAATGACCGGACAGGGTTGAAAATGAATGGACAGAGTTGAAAATAATTGTTAGAAAGTTGAAATAATTTAATTAATCTAGTGGTTTAGAGTACACATTTTCTCCATACAGTAAATGTCTGTAATAAATTACTTATATAAATACCAGGATTTGAACCAGATTTGACATGGTTACTGTCCTGTAGACTGTATTGCTGTATTGCAAATGCCCTATGGAAGACTACATACACTGACTAATTGATGGTTTTAAGACAAGTGCAAAAGTGCATTTGTATACTGGTGTTCTTATTGTAGAAATATCACTGAAAGCCTGTTTCTTTGTTCATATGTAGGTTTTTAAAGATATATTGTTTATATAAAAGAATACATTCGATGATTTGAGATATATTGATAACAAATTACAGTAACTCCACAAACATTTTATTTCACACAGATTTAAATGTCAAGCTACAGCTAATGGGGGAATTCCAAACTCACTGAAAAACTATGCAGTGTTTTAATGTTATTCTCTTCAGGAATGTAAGCCCAAATGAAAATTGAAATTCACAGCGGCTGTGCAAATGTTTAT
This sequence comes from Corbicula japonica, assembly GCA_038501625.1. Taxonomy (NCBI): domain Eukaryota; kingdom Metazoa; phylum Mollusca; class Bivalvia; order Venerida; family Cyrenidae; genus Corbicula; species Corbicula japonica. The sequence continues at coordinate 5,408,668 of JAZAYU010000029.1, read as the reverse complement.
TTCAGCAAAATCAAATGATACTAAAATAGTTTTAATGGTGCACCTGTACTCTGTTCCTCTAGTGACCTTAATGCAGACATGTAATGGATCGTTAAATATACTCATGTTAAACAAGTCTAATGTCTGCACATAAACTGCAAATAGGTTAAATCCTGAATATTTTACCAGCTGTGTTTTATTGATAAAAGAAGTTAATAAACATCTATATAAATTAAATGTTCTGCATGGTTCATGTCATTTATATAAATTCGACCCGGTACTTCATGGTATTTGGCTTTTATCCCATGTGCAGCAGTGTAGATCCAAGTCAGCTGGCACATCTGTGCTGTCTGATTTGGATCTACACTGTTCACTTTTAAAAAACATTAGCTTATTTCTGACCAAGAATTGACCAATGTAGGTCTAGATCAGTTGGCACAGGTGTGTGATGAAACCCTTATATATGGAGTAAAGGGTTAAACTGAATAGCAAAATTTGTTAGAGCCTTGTTTGGAGATGCAGTACATTTATTTGGTTTGAAGTGTATTATTTCCCATAGAAGTTATAAGAAAGAGAAACAATAGTTGACCTGGTAAAAGTTAATAACATTTCTATATTTCAATATTTCAGGTATTGCATGTTTGTTAAACAAGATGAACCGCCCAGATGTGGCAGTTGCTGTTGATGGGTCTTTATACCGCTTCCACCCACACTTCCATGATCTGATGATGGAGAAAACTCAACAGCTAACTAATCCTAACATTAAGGTAGGGGCTCACCCCAGTTGGTAGATTGTTATACTTAAGCATGACTTCAAGGTACGAACACACCCCAGTTGTTCTTAACTGTTAAACTTGTCTTAAAAATAACCTAGGAAGACATCTCAGTCTCTTGAAATAACACATGAACCCACCCCAAATATGCAAATTCCATTTATCACAATTCAAATATGCAAAATCCATCGAAAATAAGGCGACCGCACGACACACTTATGAGAAAGATGTCATAGAAAAAGTAATAAATAATTGAAATTTAAGAATTTTTCCCTAGTTATGAAAGTAATTTGTGTTAATTAAGTCTTCATATTACAGGATGCATTTTAATTCGCATGTGATTTAGTAAATCATTTATCTTGAACAATACTGCAGATTTTATGACAAGTGAATTGGTTTTTGCTGTAACAAGAAGTTAATTTTTTTTAGTATTTTTTTTTAATTGAAACATCAAATAAAATGAGTTTAAACACAAAAGTGTACATACGATACTGCATATCAAGTCATTGTGATGGAAATCATTGTGATGGAAATGACCACAGGACTTTGTTAATGTTTTGAATATGCGCATTTTTCTAAATCTTTATCTACATTTTATTTATAATTGAAAGGACTGGAGTTTCATGTCGAGTCAGACCGATAAATTATGGATTATTGCATTTCATATCATCACAATTGGAGTGTATATGTAGTAAAGGGTTAACTGCTATTACAAGGGGTGTTACATTAATAATTTCAAAACTAATTAAACAAGTAATATCAATTATCTTGTTTATTTCAGTTTCGGTTAATGTTGTCACATGACGGTAGTGGTAAGGGTGCCGCACTGGTTGCTGCAGTCGCCGACAGAGTCCGACAACAAAAACTCGCTAAAGAGATGAACGATCTCAAAGTATCTTAACCACAACAAAAAACATCAATAACTGCAACTACAAGAACAAGATACAAAAGATATTAACATTCTTTGTACAAAAAGTGATACAATATCCACGTAACAAAATGAAGATAATTGACACTTTGTATCACAGATCTTTGGGCCAGAAATATTATTTCGGTATATATCCATTTATATGGAGTGGGTTATTGCTTTAACATCTGCAAAGATTTTTGCTTTTTTCTTTTTGAAGGATGAATGCTAATTTATAGGGTTTTGTTTTATTGTTGGAAAAACCCTCTGAATGAATCTCACTCATTCGTTAGGCATGTCATAACTAGGAAAATCATGGGTGTGTAGAGGATAGTTGTTAGAATGTATCAGATCATTTGAAATGAGAGAAAAAAAGAGAAAAAAACAGAATACAAAAAGTAACATCTGCTATGTTTATAAACAACAACTGTTTATTTAGTGATGCATAATAATTGAGATCTGATAAGAATATTGTTTGTGATCTCTATCTAACATAAATTACAATATTGTTTTTGTTCAGATATTCATTGTCTTTAATGATTGTGATAAAGAATACTGAATCATGGGAAAGAATGATGCAAAAAATGCTGATTTGGTAGTTAAAATCAGCTTAAAGTACCTATATGTGCATGAAAGAGTACCTTGATAAAGCAGAAAATGTCGTATGAGGCATTTATGTTTAAGGGGAGATAATTCAAAAATCACATCAAAAACAAGGATGATAAAAACTGTAATACAAGGGAAACAATCCAGTGATAAAAGTAGTTTTCCATCATGGTTTTGTTTGTGTTTTACTTCTGTATCTATTTTATTGAATTCTTACATTTTGAATTTTAAGTATTTATTAATTAAATGTATAAAATTATCTGTTTTTGTTAATTCTTAGACGGTGCTTATTTAAGAAACTGTGACATTTAATTTTATGATGTTAAACTGTAAAGATGAATACACGATTGAAAGCTTTCTTTAAATTAAATTTTATTTGTATGAGGTATGAATAAATATTTAATAAGAATTGAAAACTTCTGACATAACACAACGATTTAAACTATACCGAAAAGATATGTATAATTTGAAACATTCCTTGGCATAAACTGTCAAATGCTTCTGTTATCCCTTTACTCCATGTATACACGTTTTTACATGTGTGAGTCACCGTGTGACCATGCCATCTGATTAACCAAATAAACCAAAAAGCAAACATTGTGGATCTACACTGTTTGCTCACATAATAAAGGTGTATTTATGGAGTAAAGTCGGGCTATAATTTACTCAGAAATGCTTCATGCTTTGGTGAAGTCGGAAAAGAAATTCAGTTGCTATGTGTTAAAAAAAAAACTTGCCATGTAAACTTTGTTGTTTTGTGTGCAAATTGCTCTCTCTGTGTTGCTTTACCATGAATCATGTTGTTAAGTTGTTGCTTAGACAAGAAACATTACCAAAGAGCTATCTGTTATTATCAAGAACAAGATGAAATTTGTTGCAAGCCCAAGATCAACAAGGTGAGATTGGAGTACAGTCTCACAATTCTACTTTCTGATTTTCTGATTGGTCCATTCAGATGCTAATTTAATTTTCAGCCCATCAGGGCCAAAAGTTATTAAAATGAGAATGTAGACTAGTCTCAGATCTTAAGCATCTGATTGGCTGAAATAGATACTTCTTCCCATTTCAGCCAATCAGATGCTTGAGATTTGAGACTGGTCTCCAAACTCAGTTTCATGATCTTGGGTCCTGATGCTTGATTTTGGAGACTTGTCTCCAGTTTTATGATCTTGGGCAGGTTTATCCTTGATTATGATTAAAAGCTTCTGAAAATAGCTTGCAATAGGAAGTCTGAATCCAAGTTGTTAATTGATCAACTTTCATGAAGGTTAGACTTTTGAACTTTGAGTTCATGTAAGTCGCATTCCAGGTAATGATCTCTTATTGAATTAGGGTACTGTATCTGCAATAAAATTTGTTGAAAACTGACATTCATAGCATTTGTACACTGATTAGCACATATATGTTAAAATAACACTTTATTTCTTGTTGAGCTAATCTTGTGAATGCACTGTTAAAACATGTAAGAGGTATACCGTTTGCTATATGTGTTTTACAAAATAAGACATGATGAACAAATTGAGAACAAAAATGATCATGTTGTGTAGTGTGGACATAGAGTAATTGTCTGTCACTTTACAACAATTCAGTTCAATAATTAAAATATTTAGTTTTTAACATTACAAAGCAAGCAAATTATGGACTTCTGGGGTAGCTTGCACGAGGCTGATGATTCTTCCCAGGTGCCTTTCTCAGTCTGGCAAGGGGCCCTTAATCCTTAACTGGCATACTGGGTTCCTCCCCCACCTTAAGTGGTAAAGTTGTCTTCTTACCCAAGTTGTTGGTGTTACGTTAATAATAGCAAAATAATAATTTATGTCTAATAATGATGTTTAAGGAGATGAGTCTATATGGCTGCACATGTTATTGCACACAAGTTTCTTGTTATCTGTTTTTATTAAGAAGTTTACTGGTTGGAATTTGCTTGTAGTCTCTTGCTTTATTCCATAACCATTGCAAAAAAAAGAATACAAAACTCTGGCATTTATTTAGAAAAAAACAACAGTAATAACTTAATAGAGTATAAATGATTAATGTATGTTAAAATTAAGCTTATGGAGTTTAAATAATTTTTCAGGACACAGCAAAGTCAAACATTTAAAAGCAAGGAATGTTACAAAAGTGATTACTAGCAAAATTTAGGTAGTATATTATCATAGCCGAGTCATGAGAAAATTGATCTACTATTTGTTGAGATCTGTGGAGATACAGAGGATGTTTGAGTGTAAAACTCAGTTTTGGTGTTCTCATTTCAAATTAAAACTGATATAATACTAAAAAGTTTTTTTATTATGACTAAGCAGCCTAGCATGTATTTTACAATAGGGACAATACAGGGGAGGTAAGTGGGTGAAAAAGCAAAGAAAAACTGAAAATGTCACTGTTAGGTAGTATTTCACTGATGTTTACTGTTATTTTATTGAAAATAAATCTGTGTATTTATTATTGTGTAGAATTAAATTATATGCACAACATTACTGCCTAAAAATTAATGTTAAAGTTTATTTGATATAAATACAGTGAAGACTTGAAATGTCAGAACTCGTTTCTGAAGACCCATTTTCTCATGACTTTGGCACATAAACGTAATACTAGAGACAAGTCTCAAATCTCGAGCATCTGAGTAGCTGAAATGGTGCCAATCAGTTGCCATTCCAGCCAATCAGATACTTGAGATTTGAGACTGGTCTCCAGATTGAGTTTTATGATCTTGGGCACTGATATTGTATGTTGTTTGATATATGAGTTAGTATCTTCCATATCAGTGGTGAGGAAAGTTGTTTAAGTGTGTAGATACTTGGTGACCCACAGTGGATCAGACAACAGGCAAAATGCTTGGTTTTGAATTTTGGGATAATTTAAAAAAAAAATAAACAAGGCTCCAAGATCTTAAAAGTATGTTTGAAGACTGTCTCAAAACTCCAGTGTTTGATTGGTTCATTTTGAGTTTGGTCTCAATTTTAACTAGTCTTGAGATTTGAGACTGGTCCACTTCTTAGTTTTGACATCATGGACAAAGTGCATCTGTTATTTTGCGATCCAGGATTGATGTATGTTGTATTGCAGTTCTGTGCAACATCACATGGGCATTGCATTTAATATATGAAATCTGTAGAAAAAGAATAAACTGGATTTAGCTCTTATCTTTCTGTGCAGTTACCAAGGGAAACCCTTAACTACCAATTAGGAGCCAGTTTGCAGATTGATTAGATTTTCATTCCTTTACTCAAAGGACAGTTCTTTTCTCTATCAACAAAAAATGGTTAAATCAAACCAAAGGCATAATTATTAAAGAAAAACACAAATAAAACAGCAGTGCAACAAAAATAAAAAATAAGAAAGACATTTCATAAATTACATAGTTTTGACTGACAATAAAAACAAGTAAAATTCTAATCAAGCTTGCACCTAGTTACATGTATTAAATTCTGCTGGAACTCAGCTTATTAAGTGATACATTCTTAGAAGTTTGTTGTTTTTGGCAGCTCAGACACTATTTATATTTTGTGTGTTATTGTTAAATGTTGTTCAAATGAATGGTGTAAAAGAGACGTTTTACTCTGAAAAGGTAAAATATCCAAATGAAATTGGCACATTTCATATTGTAACCAATATAAAGTTTCCATGCAAACTAATTCGCACTTAAATCCTTCGTCTCATGGAATCCATGGCTTCTGTCGCATGTATGACTAGATCCAGCTGTCTGCACGTATGTTAAGTCTGATCAGGATTTACACTGGTTATGTTCAGATGTGATAGGTTATTTCGTCATGTTGTCAACTTAGTGCAAAAACAGTTTAACCCATTCCTCCTTAGATACACCTTATTGCATGGGATAACAGTCTAGATCTAGATCAGCCTGCACATCCTTGCTGTCTGATCAGGATCTGCACTGTTCGTTTTATGATTTGTTAGGTTATTTCTGACTAAAATTTGACCAGTGCAGATCCTGATCAGATGGCACAGAAGGGTTAACTCCTTATTTTTATGGTACTTGTAATGTTTTGCACTAAGAAGAAGTAAATTATTTTGAAAAGAAGCAGTGTAGATCCAGATCAGATTGCATGGATGTGCCATCTGATCAAGATCTGTAGTTTGCCTAATAAATAACCTAATAAATTATAAAGCAAGCAGTGTAAATCCTGGCACAGATGAGCCGATCTGGATCTACACTGTTCACTCATGTCATATAGGTAGATATTTAGAGGAAAGAGCTAAAGCACATATTCAATCGGGTTAAGAGTTGAAAGTCTTGTTGCAGTTGTTGCTTGATTGTAATCCTGGAATTGATGTCTTTTCCAGGTAGGAATACCAGGTCTGTTTGAGTAATTATTGACATGTAGGATTATGTATGTTATGAAATGTGATGAAAGCTTTGAGGCTGGTGGTGTAGAGGAATTTTGGGAAGTATTTGGATGCTTTGTCTGTTGGTCACTCCTAGAGAAGGCCACACTAGACAAAGTATTCAGTGCAAAGAAAAAAGTAAATAAAAAAAACAGCAAAAAAAATTTAGAAGTAAATCTGGGTTTGTTTATCAAGGGCTTCAGTTACTAGAAATGAAGGTTAAAAAAAAAGAAAAAGAAAGAACGTTGTGTACTTATAACTACAAGTTCTATCGTAGTACATGTAATACACTACCAACTTCTTCTATAAAATATTAGAAAACATTTAATTTACATGTTGGATGTCTATTGTGAAGATCAAATCTGAAGTGGGTGTTGTGTTAAACTTGTAGATGCTGTAACATTCAGAAATTTCTGTTGCTGTGACATACATCCTCGTCAGTAGTTTTCCTACTTACATTAACATGAAACCCAAACTGCACATGTGACTATTGAGGTCTGGTCACGCTTCCAATATGTATATTTACCAAATCAATAAATTCCAAAAAAAACAACCTTGAAATAGATCGACAAATCACCATAAAGTGCCCATTTAGAGGAAAAAATATTATCAAAGGAAAAAAAATCTGGAAAGATAACTGTTACTTGACAAGGATTATTGCTACCATGCAGTAGTTATTTCCCCTTACTATAAAGGAAGTTTTGCACAGCATCAGGATTTATGTAATATCATTTAGCTAAGTCTTTCTTGAGATTTTTAATCTGTTTTGTTGATTTTTATTCAGTATGTTCATCCTTGAGTTTTATCTTCTTAGATTGACATTTTACATTATGTATTAAACATGAGTAGTTTTTTTTTCTGTAAATGCACTGCTATTAAAAATAAATGTTGAAAAAAAAGAGAAAATAATGTTTATTTTGTTGTTTACCTGCACAAACCAAAACATCTCGGCAAAACTGAAGTATGTTTAAACACCCAACATATAGCACACTTTAGCCATGAGGTTTGTGAGGGGATCATGTAAGACTTGATGGATCTTGTTAAAGTTCTTTATTGACCATTTAAATTTTAATGACGAGACTCGTTCATACTTGTGATCAATGACAAAAACACCATTGTTTATATCCAAGGATATCGTTACTTCCTTCAGTACAGACTCATACCCCTCCCAGTGGTTACATACCCCTACTGTCGCTGTACATGACTCAACTGAGCGAAATGCTGGGTGAGCTCTTGTGATCAGTTAATCTTTGCTCAAGGTTATAAAACTCAGCATGGAAACCAGTCTCAAATCTCAAGCATCTGATTGGCTGAAATGGCGACCAGTCGCCATTTCAGCCAATCAGATGCTAGAGATTTGAGACTGGTTTTAAATCTCCGCTATATAACCTTCAGCCCTAGATTCCTGGCCTGAAGCATACTGGCAATAACCTCTTCTAAAGCAATACAAATCGCGATAGCCTTGAAGCTTATAAGGAAGCTCTTTAAATCTCAAAATTAGCCAGCCTGTTTAAAAGATTTACAGTTACACTCCTTAGCACAGTGTCTAAGCGTACAGTTAACCGAAACGGAAGTTGCTGATCTGTACGCCGATGATCACGTAGTTGCTTACAGAAAAACGCGACATCGGCTTTTTGTTTGTAAAATATATTCAAATTAAACGTGCTTTTTGCAGAATTTTTTTTATTATAAGTACATCGTTGATTAATAGTCTTACTGTGATCTTAAGTCTTGAAATAACGGCTAGTTAAGTTGCAATCTGTAATCTTTTCTTACTTGATCAGGGCAAAATGGGGAAAAAGTGTGGAGAAAATCTGCATTTGTGACCTCATATTTTATAATATATATATTGGAAATGTATATATTTGACTTCCCGTGAAAGAAAAATCATTTCCAACGCTCACAAAATGCGTTGAACGGTGCTTAAACGAATTAGCACCGAGAAAATGGTCTTTCTGTGCAGCAACCGAAAGTGACAAGACTGTACGCAAAGTTGCAGTACATCAATGTCAGACTGTACCAACAGTTGCGATCATAAGTGCATCATATACTGATCAACTGAAAAGAATCAATGAAGCAAGAACTTGTTAAAGGAATCAATCAAAGGAATCAACCAAATCTAATGTATTATTTATCAAAAATGAAACCTTATATGATCACATTTTAGAACTGACAAGCAAGTTTTGAGCTATAAATTGATATTTTTTTTACTCTGATCTACTGTTGAACCATATTATTATGAACGAATTGGTACACTTTGCAAATAAGACACCGATAATTGCTAGAAATCCTAAATCCCCTGATCGTGACATTAAATAAAACCTAGTATAAACCTGCTGAAATCCCTGCAGGTGTTGGCAAAAATATACATTATGCACAAATATTATCCAATATATAAAGACTTTAACAATCTGGTCTTTGACAGGACAATTCCATTAAGTGGTTTCAGATTTTGAAATCCACCACTTCGTGACTGAGTTAAGTTAGTATACAATTACGTCTGCAACTGCTAAGAATTTAATGTTTAAGGTCGTTAAAATGTCGAGTTGGATTTCACTTTGGTCGACTTTCATTGGTAGATTTCAGGGATTATGTTAATCTGATTGGAGCATTCTATGAAATCCTTAGAAACTATGGTTGAAGTACTAACGCGTATTTGTCCAGCTATATTATGGCTTCTACTGTTCGCACTTCAGAGAAGAAATGTAAAACATTACAGCGGGCCTCTACATATCTTACACGGTCTTACCACTGATATAGCTCGGTTGGACTATAGTCGTTTTTTTTTCACGCCTCCTTTCATGTAGAGCTAACAAGAGATTTAAAAACAAATCTGACTTTGAAACAGAAGCCAAGATCAGTTATTTGTTTGTACAATTGTATTATTAAAAGAATGAGCAAATTTGTTGAAAAATATGCATTTTTCAGGTTCTCGTGCAAGAATTATTTAGGTTAACTGAAGCTAAAATGATAACCTGTCGATATAATCAGAAAGCATTAACCGGAACCATAAATCGTTAATGATCTGTTTGACAACTATGCGTACAGATGTTAGGCATCTGTTAACAACTAACAATCGCGTACAGTTGCAACTATGCGTAAAGTCTTATCATATACAGTGACATAAAGAGGAGTATCATTTTCTCGTTGCTAAGTCGTTCAAACTCAGGTCAACGAAGTACACAAGTTGAAAAAATGAATTTTCTCCCGTACCAACACAAATATGGTCCAAAATCTATTTACACAAAGAAATTCGAACCCAAAACGTCCCGTTTTGTTCAATGTTTTGCTCATATTTTCACTGATCGAGTTGGGAACGATGATGGATAATAACAATACTAACCCTTCCTTTAAGTCTATATGATCACAGCAGGACTAACAATTAACGTTGTAGTTACCACAGAAATATTTTTTTTTCCAAATGCACATTAAATTTGGTTTATTTACCAATAAATAATTCGATGTCGCAGGTTTTTCTGTAAGCAACTATGTGATCATCGGCGTACAGATCAGCAACTTCCGTTTCGGTTAACTGTACGCTTAGACACTGTGCTTAGAAGACTATTATATTTTAGTAGTTTAAGCCGTAACGTTTCGTGAAAAAAAACAGGGACGGAGCTTGTTTCCATATACACATTACATGTAAAACTCATCAAAACTGCCTGCCACTCGCTGATCTCCAAAAAAATATTTTACAGGACTATTGCTTGGAATATCCCCTACATAAGATGTGCAAGTAATGAAGATGTTCGAAAGGAAACGTGCTTTTTTTCCCTGTATGTCTTTAGGAAAAATTAAAGCATTCTTCCTGAAAAGTGCATGCTAGATTACAAAAATATTTTACAAAATTATTGCTTATTGCCACCAGGAGCGGAGATTGTTACATGGACCATACAGAATTGGTTCAAGACGTCACGTTTAGTACATATCAACACCTCTAGGGAGTACGGTTTGATTTCCTTATATGAAAAGTTAAAAAAACCTTCTTCTCCAAACTATAACCCTTTCACATCACCATTCATTTTATAAAGTTGTGTTACGTTAAATAAATATGGCCACCAGTAGCGGGGTTGTTACATTTAGACTACATGTTAACTTCTCCGAAACGTCAAGCCATAGTTATAGTAAAAAAATCTAAAATCTTCTTTGGTGAACCTTTATCAAACTTGTTCAATCTGTATTGTCATGTTTTTCCTGTATTTCTGTGGCTAGATTGGCCAGAGTTCAGATATTTAGGTATAAACATCCCTAGGCAAGCTTTTAAGGGCGATCGTGACTCATAATTTACATAATTTTATAACTAATTTTTGCTCAAATTAATTAAGATATTTATGATAACGCGTTACACAATTTTGTTTTCTTCTTGTGTTGACGCATAATATTTTGCATAAGGGCCATCTATAGAAAAAGAGGACTATATCTCATAACCAGTGTATTTATATTTAATAAAATATTAATTGTTTTTAATGAGAGACGAACATTTAGCAAAAAGGCTTTGCGGGTTCAAATTGGAAAGTTCACACTTTGATGCACTATAAAAAAAATCAGGCCCCCAAGATAATAAAATTGAGACTGGTCTCCATTTCAGCCGATCAGAAGCTTGACTGGTTTCCAGTCTCAGTTTTATAATCTTCAGCACTTCGCTCGTGACACCATTCTCAGGATGCGAGCAATCAAAAGTCTCGCAGAGATGTCCTAGCGTTTAAAAATGTCGCATGACCTTAAGAATCTTTTAATTTCATGTTGAAACCCGCAGAAATATCGTAACACGTGCATGATTTGACTTGAACAACTACATTTCAAACTGACATTTTCATATGATGATGACGTGTTTATAGTATCAACTCAAACCTACTTCAATTGACGTAATCCTGACAATAATTTAAATATAGTACCGCGCAAATAAAAAAACAACACAACAATGTCTATCATAAACAACAGATTCTAACGAAAACAAGCGCCCAAGATCATAAAATTGAGTTGGAGACCAGTCTTAAATTTCAAGCATCTGATTGACTGAAATGGCTCCATTTCAGTCAATCAGATGCTTGAGATTTGAGACTGGTTTCCAGATTTAGTTTTATGATCTCGGGCCAAGGACTTACCTTAAACTGAAGGTAAGGATATAGATTTACTTTTCACAGAAAGTCTTTCAAAAGATGGCGCCTAACGAACTTTTGGCAAATACATGAAATCAAGGAAAATTAACAATAGTTCACTTCTGAATCGATATAACATATTTGTATCTTCTAAAACAATTTACACAAAAGACATATTGAGGAAAAATTATGGGTAACACGTTACCCAGTGGACGCTTAAAATACACATTCTAAAAATACAAACATTGGTTTCCATGAAACAATTACACGGTGCCTATCCATATCGGCGGACTCTGCAAAATTCGCTTTGTCGGCGGTTTCTTTGCTTCGGCTATGGGTGATAATGGCTAATTTTTATTATACATGTATCATCAAACGATTTTATATTAAAAAATTCCATTCAAAAGGTGAACTTTTATTATCTTCTATCTATTGAAGTCTTTAATAATAACTAATGTCAATGTAGCTTGCTGCATGGATAAATCTTTCATCGAAATAGTCAAAAAGGCTTATCAGGTAAAGCCACATCCGTGCAGAATCACTTTATGTGAAGGGAGGAATATACGAGGGAGAAGACTTATTAAAAGCACGGACAACATTAACCATAAAGAAAAAATAGAATCCCTGGCGATCTTTGTGCGTTCGTGCTTGCGTGGGCGGCGTCTTTGTGTGTGTGTGTGAGTGTGTAGTGGTACCGCCATGGAATTTCCAGTGACAAAACAACAAGAACTGGTTTCAAATGAAGAATAAATTGTATCATGCTCGACATTAAACCATGTTTAAAGTTTCTTTAATTGAATAGGTTCATGATTTCCTTTTCCCATGCTGTTCCCAAGTCCTTAAGAAATAAAAAACCACAACAACACGATTTTGGTAAGCCGTTTGAAAGATCCACTTGTCTACTTTTCGATCTCTTGATAACTTCACGTTTAATTGTTAACTCCTTTATGAAAGATATTTAGGCAAAGTTTTAGCAAAACAGACGGATTGCCTTTCATCTTTCTGTGGTAAATATATTTAACCATTTCTTCTGTTGAATTGTATAGTTTTTTGATCAACTAGGAAATAGAGGCACACAACTGGTATCGTTTACTTTGAAAAAAAAAAATTAAACATACGTTGAAATAGGCCGAAAACTTTGTAGTTTCGTGTATTTCGTATATTTAAAATAGCAACAAACTTTCCAAATGCAGCAGCTAATATACTTTTTTATCTTTATGTCTCTGTCAAATACAGGCATATCTGCTAATAAAATATACAGAACAAAAATTAAATAAAAGTACATGTATCCACTTTATATGCTTATATTCTCATAAACATATTTTCATTAATCAAAAGCGTCTTAAATGATGTTTTATAAGTTAATCTCAGTTGCTATTAAGTTTAATTGTTTATGAACATAATTTTCCATAGTAAGACATGGGCAACTGCCCACCGAATAACAATAAATAATGGATTAGAAAACACTACATATTCAATTTAAAGCGAGGTAATTGGAAATAGTTGGAATTTCTAGCATTGTTTATCAAGGACTTGTTGTTTGATCAATGATTGTTTTCTGATTTTATCTTGACATTTAGAACTGGAGAAATTGATTTAATTCTATTAAATGTGAAAATTGTTTAGAACCACTTACTGAAACCCTAATTATTATAAAGGGAAAGATAACTAAGATGTGACTGTAGATTTTCAAGAAAACTTCATAACTTTGTAATGATAACGGAAGAGTATACTGACCCCCCTTATATCTTTTGTATAGATATGAGAAAAATATGGAGTTATATACTACAAAAATGATTAAAATTAAGAAAGTTATATTATACGCAAAACGTATCTGTGAGTTTGTTATAATTTAAAATATTTTGAAAAATGATGGTTTTTTGTTTTATGTCAGATATGCTTGTATTAAATAACCGGCCAAAATCAATAAAATTATTCTGTCTAATTTACAGCATATCAAAATTGTTAAACATATATAGTAATAATATATAATTGTATGCTATCATCAGCCATAAAAAGTTAGGGTGTTCCGTTGGGGCCATAATTGTTTCGCCCTGTCGACCTCTTGGGCGGGACCATAAAAACGCGACAACACGATTCGAGACCGCGAAACCACGATGCGAGATCGCAAAAAAACACGATAAGAGGTAACGAAAGTACGATGCTGGTAGGTACTCGCATTCTACTTTCGCGACCTCGCATAGTTGTTTTTGTGTTCTCGCCATCGTGTTTTCTGAGGACAGCGAGACCATGAAAACGTGAAAGCACGACGAGAGATCGCCTAAATCAGACGCGAGGGCGCGGTATCGCTCCGTTGTTTCGCGATCTTGCATCGTAGTTTTGTGGTCTCGCTCTCCTGAAGGTCAGCGAACCGAAAACTTATTGCTTTTCCATGTTTGATCAATATGAACTCTTGGGATTCTCTTTGATTTATTACTCTTAAGGCACTATAAGGCATGGTCTTCTGATCGAGTTCATTTAGACACACAGGCCATGCCAACATGACAGTTTGCTTCTGCCTTAAATTTCAAATTGATGATTTTTACCCTTGCCTGTTGACTAATTGACTTGTGTCTAACCTGTTAATTTGCATTCCTTCAAAAGAACAATATATTTTTCTTACATTTGATGGTTTGGACAATGGTTATACAGAAATTTTCAATATGTTTGTTTGAAGAAAGATTTTTACATTTCTTAGCTATTTTGAATACACAGTTTTTGTTTTTTTCTAGTGTAAATCCCTAACTTTATTCTATTTGTCATGTTTGTGTTAGCTGATTAGAAGGCGAGATCACAAAACCGCGGTAACACGATGAGAGATCGCAAAACAACGATACGAGATTGCGAATGCACGATGCGAGGGCGCGAAATAACATAACACCTCGTATCGTACTTTCGCGATTTCGCATCATGTTTTCGCGTTTGCGTGGTCTCGCTATCCCGAGGTCGAGACCACGAAAACTCGAAAACAAGATTCGAGAACGCGAAACAACGATGCGAGGTCGTGAAAGTAAGACGCTAAAGCGCAATATTAATTTTTGCATCCGCACGATATTTGTTTGTTTTTTTGCGCGATATATTTTGCATCATCGTTGTTTCGCGATTTTGCATCGTGTTTTCGCATCTTCGTGGTGTCGCTCAAGAGGTCGAAATGGCGAAACAACGATGGCACCTTAGGAACACCGTAGTAAGTTGGTACATGAGGAGAAATATGTAATTTTCTATTTCTCTCAAATTATATATTATAGTTATCATATAAGTCGTGTTCCAATTTTAGTTATATTATATTTATGATATAGCAAGCTGTTTGTTACAATGACATATATATTTCGCAGAATATAATTTCGATTTTTAAGAAGGAAATTGTATTTAAGTTAAAATAAACGCATGACTTCTGGTCAGATAACTTTTATTACAGCAATAAAAACTAGAAGATAAATATAAAATATATGTATAAGTTTAAGAAAAATATACAAATATATAGTGATATTATGTATATTCCTTACAATTTTACCCTTATAAAAGATTTAAGGGGGGTCAGTATACTCTTCCGTAGATAACAGATATGTTGATTTATTCAAAGAAAGAATTTTAATTTTTCTTTTTTACAACATTACAGTTAGAAAAGTTTTAGCTGAGTATATTTTTGCAAAGGTATCAATTTTAACACGCTTTTTTAAAAATGAACATTTTAACATTCAGAAAATTATTTATTGTTTAACGGGTACGATGATCAAGACTACATTTTGAAAAAAAAATACAAGGATGTGCATAAATCAACAGTGTACTGGATAAAAGTATGCACATTGAAACCATTAATATATTACTACTTTTAGCAGTATTTCGTAAGAGGTTTGATTGAGTAAATCATGGAAGAATGCAGCTTAATTGTCAATCATTCAGTCATTTAATATAATAAAACAAAAAGTAGCTAAAGAATTCCAGTTGATTTTTGTAAGGTTTTCGATAACATGAAATGAGAACAACAACCTTTTACTCCAAAGATAAAACTTATTTCCGATGCGCAACCAGGACCCGAGGTTATAAAACTGAGCATGGAAAAAACCAGTCGCCATTTTAGCCAATCAGATGCTTGAGATTTGAGACTGGTTTCCGATCTCAGCTTTGTAACCTTCAGGCTCGTGTTCATACAGATCAGCCTGCGCAGTCTAATTCGGTTATTTCTGACCAACAGCTAAAATAAACACATGACCCAAATATGTAAATATCACGCGGCACTTCTGGTTTTCAAATTCATAAACAATCAAACACCTAGCTATATATCAGACTTATTAAAATTCTCTCCAAATGATAAATACAACATTCGCTCTTCCACTTGAAAAAATCTCTCACAATTGACTCCGAGAACAAATTACTTAAAAGACACTTTCAGCTACTTTATTAGAGAAGTGTGGAATAATATACCAACAACAATACGTTCAATTGTCACTATATTGCTTTAAGCATCTTTTGAAACAATATCTATTTAATCTGTCGCAATCTTGATGTAATAAATTTATATACTTTTTCTCATATTTTTAATGAGTCTGTCTGTTGTGAATGCCAAATGTTTTGTTTTAATAACATTTTATGTTAACTATAGAATTGTTTTGTTAAGAAGACCATATTGTAACTAAGATTGGCATCCTTTTGTTCAAACTTAATATGTAACCTTCTAAAAATAAAGAAATTATTATTATTATATACAAATTTCCATGTTTTTGATGAACGTTTTATATTTAATCATAGAAAATATTAGTGATACATGTTTGAATCACCATAGAAAATGCAATTTTTAACCATCATAAATTCGGACTAAATATCGTACAATCAAGTTAATTTCTAGCCGGGCATGTGTAACTGGGCATGCAAAAGCCACGAGTCTTGATATAAAATCGTGTCGGTAAATGTCTTTGTAGAAGCATTTTTTTCTGTTATCCCTGGTTTTATCAGGATTAGTCTAGATCATCTAGACGTTCTGTCATTGATCAGTATTACACTGCTCTGAGGAACGTCTAGAGAAATCGTTCTATAAAAAGTCTGACCGACAGGTGGCGCTTTTGCACGATAAACAAATCCAAAATCAAACGCGATTTCTAATGAAATTAGTTAACAGTGCTTCAACCGTATTTCTTCCACACTAGGCAATGTGAAATTTAGGTAATACGATATCGAGCTACACAATCAAGTATATGGTTTATAAAACAAAGGCGTTAAAGTACTTGCCTCTCACATTTAACATAAATAAATGGTAGACCGTTGCTCGCCCTTCGTGATAATGGTTTTAGACTCGCGTTTTATGGTGGTGCTGTGGCAGTTGTCATCGTACTATTATTGATAAAGGGAAGAATTATCAAAATCTCCCTAACGGAAAAATGCAGTTTCATCAAATTTTGCATTAATCAATTTTATTAATGTACGTTTATTTTTATACGTTAAGAAAAGTAAGAACAGTGAAGAAAAATAGTTTGACCTAAAATCCCTTGAATTCTTTCTGCAGCCGAACACAAAAACAAAACAACACAAAACATCAATTTAAATGCCTTCCAGAGTAATGAGTTACTAACAACAATATCTAAGGCCCTCTTGTCTAACACATGTATACAGTAAGAGATTTGTAAAAGTGTGGCACGGTTTGGCCTTTAATTTCAAGGTTGCGAAAATAGATGTTTGATTGCAAATAGAATTTTATGGATTTTAAGCTTTAACTTTTTTCTTTACTGATCTTAATTGTCTTAACGCTCTTGTCATTTCGTTATTGGGAAATTTATAGATTTTTAATGAAATTTAATCGAAGTGATTTCTCTGTAAAATGTTTCTAAGCTCGCCATGAGGGTATGCCAAAGAATTTGAAAGTTTTGTTAAGAAATACAAAAATACGGTTGTAGGGCAAAGTTTTTCATTTCAGTCGTAATTTGATCCAAAACAATCACGTCACAGTCAACTTATTTTGAGATTTCTTGAAAAAGAAATATGATATTTTTGCTTAGACATTAAAATTCAAATTTCCCGAACAGCCAGTGATTTATTAAACATTTCCGGTTTATATTGCTTTTTTGTTATCTATTTCATTGTTAGCTATGGTAATAAACATTTCCGGTATCTATTGTATTGTGAGTTATTTTAGTGATGAAAATTTCCGGCATCTATTACATTGTTAGGTATCGACTGCATTGTTGGCTATGGTAGTTTACATTTCCCGTATCTTTTGCATTGTTAGCTATGATGGTCACGAACAATTTGGTATAATCTATTACATTGTTAGGTATGGATTGCATTGTTAGCTATGGTAGTAAACATTTCCGGTATCTATTGTATTGTTAGCAATGGAAGTAAACATTTCCGGTATCTATTGTATTGTTAGCTATGGTAGTAACCATTTCCGGTATCTATTGTATTGTTAGCTATGGAAGTAAACATTCTCCGGTATCTATTGCATTGTTAGATAGGGTAGAAGAGATTTCCGATATCAACCGCATTGTTAGCTACGGTAGTAAACATTGCCGTTATCAACTGCATTGTTAGCTACGGTAGTTAACATTTCCGGTATCAATTGCATTGTTAGTTACGGTAGTACTTCAGGGAAACATTTCCGGTATCAACTGCATTGTTAGCTACGGTAGTAAAGATTGCCAGTATCAACTGCATTGTTAGCTACGGTAGTAAAGATTTCCGGTATACTGCATTTTTAGCTACGGTAGTAAACATTTCCGGTATTAACTGCATTTTTAGCTACGGTAGTAAACATTTCCGGTATTTACTGCATTTTTAGCTACGGTAGTAAACATTTCCGGTATTAATTGCATTCTTAGCTATGGTAGTCTTTCATATTATTTCTTTTTACTTTATATAGGAACTTTGCCGCAGGATAAGATTTTCCAAATATGGGAGAGGTTACAAAACAATACGAAAATACAAGCTATTTGTATCCACGAGTAGGTTTTGAAAATCCTGTCGGAGGCCTACACGTTTATGATGAACCTGTAAGCATTTTAACAATAAACGAAAGAAGACAGGCCACTTATGAACACAGAGACATAAGACCGCACAAACCAGCGACAATACAACCGCACATGCGCACACCACGACAGTATTTAACTTTGCGAAAACGTTGGACACAAGACTTCTCAAAATCGTCACATTTAAAAGTTGCTCTAGTAACTATGCTTAGCTGTTTGATAGGAGCGGGTATCGCAGTTGGCACTATCTTGGCGCTTCGCCATACCAAGAGACCACCTGACCTCACACAAACTACCACCATGAGTGATAGAACACCTATGTCTTATACAGCCAGTCCAAGACAAGACAGAGATGTCAGAATTGAGAAACTCTCATCCAGATTTTCAGTACTTCAGGGAAACAGAACAGCTGCCGTCAACATGACCAGAGAAAACCGAGAAAACCAAAAGAATCTTGTAAAAACATTCCTTGAATTAGTAATTAAAACAAACAAAAATGGAGATAACATGAACATTGTTAAGAGTGATAGAGAAATGCGAAAAGCTGATGTCATGGAAAGAGAAACTTCAGAGAAACTAGACTAAGACAAGTATAAAGTACAAAGGAAAACATAAGTAAGCGAAGTGGAAATTAAGAAGACACTGATACTAAAACATTAGGTAAAGAACGGCTTACAGGACAGTATTGGTCTAAAAGTGACACAATCTTACATCATTTAAAAACTATGCATTTAAAGGTATCTGTGTTAAAATACAAAATGTAATTTTCTGAATGTTTGTCTTGTATACTATTTCAACAACAACAAATAAAACTAAATACCGGTATATGTACCACTGATCTATTGAAATAAAAGGTTATCAAGTGAAATGTTTAATCTGTTAACAGCAGTGAAATGTCTGTATACAGATCAAGATTGACATAAAAATGCATTTAGTTTCAATAGATACGTACACCACAGCGCCTTCTTAAAATGAAATACTTTGGATAAACAATATTTGTTTCAACATGCTCATTACTTAATTGTTAATCTCAATAAGTCAGTGTTTAGATATCGCATTTTTTGAAAACCCTGATTCTTATATAGAAATCAAGTGACTGAACAGATCTACCATTACTGGACGACATATGGCATTAAAGACTGTTATTTTTATGAATTCGTTTCTACATTAAATGATAATGTAGATATTTACAATAAAACAGAATAATTTTTTATTAATATGAACTGTGTCAAACTGACACATTTTCTTTTTTTTCAATAATTATTTACTAGTCTAACGTTTGCAAGAGTAAATAGATTATAAAATTGTTAAGACTTAATATAAAAGCTCTCTTACATATTGAGTAATTTAGTTTTGGTACCTCAATTTGTAAACAAATATTAGGCATCCATATGGTTACTGAATGCGCATCACTTTTTTAATTTTTTTCTTTTTTCTCCCGAACATTAAGAGTACATTAATATGTGCAAAGATAATAAAACTTAATCTGGAGATCAGTCTCAAATCTCAAGCATCTGATTGGCTGAAATGGCGACTGGTCAGTCAGATGCTTGAGATTTGAGACTGGTTTCCATGCTCATTTTTATAACCTTGGGAACAGGCCTTTAACAACAACTCGAGGTTTCTTGACAATTTGTTAAATATAGATGATACACATTTTTCATCAATGGTCAACAAACTATGTGCTAATTTATTCCAGTTTAATAAGGTCAACAGGTAAAAAATCAAGCAATTTTTCTTTATCCAAATCTCGTTTTACAAAATACTTCCGTAAGTTCTTGAACTAGAAAAAAAAAAAGATAAAATAAGGTTTATACGGCTTGTTCGCTTTTTACGAGTTTAATACAATTTTAAATATTTCCATTAACGTAATCATCGCATAATAGTTTTTAAGTATTTGATACCACACATTATGGAAAACGTATTGAAACAGTAATCACTGTTACCCAGATTTTAGGTCTATACATGACTGTTTAATTTATATTTTAGAGTAAAGTAGATTATTAACTACCATACATACATGTAAAAAAAGTAAAGTTTTGACAGTTCCGATCAGCATTATGTAGAAATCTCAGTTTATTAATATTGGTCTAAATCGAAATATTGTACATGTGTTTATTATCCTTTATTAAACGTTTAGGAAATCTGTACTATGCAAAAAGCCAAGAAGATCAACGGAAACATAAAATACAGTCTATGAAAAAGGACATATTTGGACAATTATCAAAGATCTTGCCCCTATTGTAGCGAATCCGTACGGCGAAAGTGCACAGCCATTCCATGCCGATAATGCTTCCTCTTGAGCTTACCGGGACAATCCCAAAAATAAGCCTGACAAACGTAAACATCATAAAGCAACAATAACTTTATGATTACATGTTTCAGTATTTAAAAATCACTTGAACATGTTACAACTAATAAAAAGTGGTCAAACAGTACATGTAGTTATTATTTATGTCATCAGAAAACGCTTTCTTTGTGTATATCTTAAACATTTAATTATGTTCAGGCTCAATGTTGCAAATACATATAAAGATATAAGCAGAATTAAGTTTCAGGTTATTGCCGTTTGAAAGAGACAGAACTTAGACATATTCAAAGTATTCTGTCAAAACACAAATGAAAATTATAAGCAATATTTTACGATATTAAGGAAAAAAGTTATTTATGCATATCAGGAATGGTCAAATCCAGCAGACACAACCTCCCCACACAGCCAACAAAAGGGAATGAGAAGAGAGCATGGTTATACGATGATAAGTTTCAAAATAGACGCCACAAGCGATTAAGGAAGTGAGAACCCGAGGGGGTACCTCCTTGGGATGGTCAGTGGTACTGGGGGTGCACCAGCTTCACACTTGCTCGAACAGGTTTTCATATAAAAATACACAAACAAGTACAAGTTGTCTAGATGAAACAACTCCGACCCACCGAGGCTGCGAAATTTGTAGAAAGTTATATTATTTTCAAATAACTTTAAATGAAATAAGACTGTAAGGAAAACATAGTAATCACGAAAGTAACTTGAAAAAATATTCACTGTCAAGTGGATTTCGGGAGAGTGGGAGTAATCTCAAGATATGTTGTTATATTCCGTTTGTATGAATTCTTCTAATATTGATTTAAAAAATATTTATATTAGAAATATTACCATTTTGCAGCATTAGCATGAGATTTTGATAATAGGAACTATTTTCCTTCGATGGACAGCTTTGAGGTCTTCAGTAGTCCATGATCCATGATTAGACCAGTTGAGATTGTCAATGGTTAAAATTCAATAGATAAAATTGAACTCTCAAGACAAATATAAAAATATTGCAGGCTCGGTTTCACTGAGCCAGTTCATGGGCAGTAATGGAAATGCCTTTAACTGCCTACGCCGCATAGCTCCGGGGTGATCGCAACCCAATATTTACACCAGTTAACAGTACAATTTTGATCCAATCCAAACGATGGTGTGCATATGACGGTGAACACCAAAAATTCAATGGGGTATTTCAGATTCACACCATTCTATGATCAGCGGCATTATGGTCCCCAGATAAATGAATGAGTTTGCCATAAACGAGAAACAATAGGTGGAACTGATTAGAATAGAATTTTGACAGGAGATCTAAAAATAAATTTATCCTGCTTATCACAGAGAACGCCTATATACTGGCAAACTATTTAAACAAAAGTTATTTTAGAAACACTTCGAACAAATATAAGTACCTTGCTGAAAGTATGGGGAGACTTTTTCTAGCCGGCATTAACAACTCCACTGTGATATTGAAATATATGAAAAGGGAACTTTGAATTCCACCAGGCATGGCACAAGAAAATATTGCAGGCTCGGTTTCATTGAGCCGGTTCATTGGCAAATGCATATTACTGCCCATGCCGCATAGCCCCGGTTGGGCGACATCGATATATACACCAGTTAATAGTACAATTTGGATCAATCATCAGCAGCGGAAAACACTTAGCGAACCTGCAGGCGTGTGACTTGTTAGTCCATTAAAACAATATGGATACAATGGACATTAACGTTTAATAATAACCAGTCATACTTTAAGCGCTGAGAGAAATCTAGTCAGATTTTAATATTAATATATTATTATCTGCTTAACATGCTTGGTCACGTTTTCTTCATGGAATGGGTTGATAAAGTACTTACGAAGGAAATAAAAAATTGACTCGACCATTCCCTGTTCCGAAGTTTAACGCTGAACTCTGATCTGCCCGCCTCGGTGGCCGGGTTGTATCATATCCGTTATCAAAACTGCACGAGGAAGTGCATGGTAACTGTATTCGTGACAACAATTAACTTGTCATACTTGAGATAAATTAAGGCTTGATTACTGCAATATCCGGCCTTCCTAAGAGACACTCTAATCATAGTGTTTTTCAAAGTCATTTGACTTTTGGTACTTATTTTTAAAGTCATTTAACTTTTTGTACTTATATAATTATTATGTATTGTTAAGTCTGACAAAAACAAACACTCCATATTCAATGTTTTTCTTCAAGTACATTAAATATACATTTACATTTTCTTATTATGTACAACTTAAGCTTTTGAATAGATTTTAATGAAACTTTCCTTCTTTCTCAATACTTGCAAAGACATATCACCGTTGAAAGATTTCGGGATGCCTTAACTTTCCCACAAATACGACTGTCTTAGTTAGTTAAAAGACAAGGATAATTGAGCTTGATTTTATCAAAGCCTTAAGGGAAGATGTGCAGGGTCGAGCAGGTGTACTCGGTAAAATCGTAAACAGATCGATCTATGTAACACTTACGTGTACTTTTCACCAAACTCTACATTTCAAACCCTCCAGTAGGAAGTTTTCGGTTAATTTTACCATTTTACCGGACCTGAAAACAATCCGCTGAAGAAATCCCTAAACAATAACACATTCTATATTTAGCGATCATTCTATATTAAGCTCATTGCTGAGCTTACTATTCTTGGTGGCCCAGGCATTTTGAAACGAATGGCGATGACGAAAGTCGGCAAGGTACACCGAATGCGTATTTTGGTTGAAGTGATCACGTGACAATCCCAAAAACCACCGCGGCTTTACGCGGGAAATACAAAAATAGCTAACATATGCGCGTCGCATAGGATAGGAAACACCATTCGTATATCTTTTTTATATATATAAAATATTGGTTTGAAATATTTCAGGTGAATATCAATATTTGAACTTCTAATAATGATATTCAACTGATTAATAACCCTTTTCGCAAATCAGTCCATTCATCAATCCTGCACATCTCCCTTTAAATAGTTAAAACTACCCCAAATCCTCACAACCAAGTATATATATAAAGTATAACCTGCCTTAGCAGCCACCTGCACATAGCAACCACCTGTCTTAAAAAGCCAGTTTGAATATGACCTAAACTAGCATTTTGTTGTTTTTTTTCTGTCTTTAACAGCCACCTGTCTTCAGCAGCCTCTTTTTGTCACTCTCATGGGTGGCTGCTTAAGCCAGGTTTGACTATATAGTCTTCCTGTTACCTTGTAATACCTACAATCCCAATGCGCTTCAGATATGTCTTAAATGTAATGTTGATGATCGGTTAAAATTAACTGTAGGAAGTCATATTATATACCTCGAACTTCACCTTTTGGACAAAACACGCCACCACTTACGGTGAAAATGTTCAAATTCAAAAGTACCCATCCCAGACAAATAATACATGACATTGAACTGTTGAGTTAGTTCATTTATTTATATATTTATAAAACATAAGTCACAACAGATCATTTTAAGTATGCTTTAGTTACATTAAATTTTAATGACACTGAAAGTTTAATTAGTAGCAAAATTGTTATAAACTATATTATCTTTTAAACCATTCAGATTCGAATAGATGAGATGTTCTACATTTAAATATTTAAAATATTTATTAGACATTGTTATATCTAAATGAACTGACTTAAAGCATTGATGTGTGTTTGAACGTATAAAATTTTACCGCCAACATAATTTTTGACTTCTCAACTTCTTTCAGCTTTTATGTAAAGATATTCTAAAGATATACTAAATCTAGTCATGTCCGGCTCTTAAACCTCTTAAACCATGTTTTAAAAAAATACAAATCACTTGATTCACGATTTCGAGTAATAAATGTACACATGTTCTTGAGGAAGATCACACCAACTGAATTACTTTATAAAATTATAAAAATACTAAAATACGGGAATAACCCATAATTGTATATACCACTTACCACCGGATAATTTCATGTTCTAAGAGTAAAATTTTTCAGGAGAGAACTACACGTATATTAAAAGCTGAGTTTTAATGTTAGCTGAACTGACATACACGTTGTTCGTTTTGTGATAAAAATTGTAAAACTGTAATTCGATGCTCAACTAGAAGCGACCGAAAGAAGCCGAACAGATATTTATTTTTTGCTGTTTGATCAACGAGGGTAAAATCAAACCTGTGGCATCGTATACGTTGAAAACTACTTTTATAACTGATATATGTTTTATTTAGAATCATTATAGTTTTACTATACATATGGAGAACAGAGCACAGGAAAGCCATGCGCGCAGTAATCTGAATAATATATACAAAAATCGAGCAGCGGAAAATTCGATGTATGTTTCTGAAGCTTATATGAATGCATCAGCCATCGCCGGACATAAATTATGTGTAGAAGTTCAAAGTCAGTATGAAAATGCACGTATAAAATCAAACATCAGGACTAATTTGTATTCAAATGTGGCTGTAGAAAGCGTCCATTACTACGATGAACCATCAATAACTACGACAACACCAGAAACAAGAGAGGCCACCAATGTTCACAGCAGAAGTGCAAACGATTCAGACATCAGAACACCACATCCGCCGACATTACATCCGCGCATGCGCATACACCGGCGGCCAATAACTCGACATTATGCGAGATTGAGACACTCGGTGATTGAACGCTTGTCCAAAACGTCAAACACAAAAATAGCCTGTGTAACGCTGATAAGCTGTTTAGTAGGAGCTGGTGTCGCAGCTGGCATTCTTTGTTCCCTGTATTTTACAAACAATCTAAGTATTATTAGGCAGAATAACGTAAGTAATTTCTATACAGCTTTAACACTTAAACATAAATAATTAATAACTTTATTATTTAAATTATTTCACTTCTATTTCTATTTGCGTCTGAATGACAGTAAACATAATATATTGCTTGCCACAACTGAATTGTGTCTGGCTGCAAATCATGAGCAGGTCTAAAATGAGTTCAAGTATTCTTGAAGTATTCTGGGTTTTTTTGTCGGTCAATAAAATTTATGGATTTTACAAATTATATATTCGATAAATTACACATACGTAGCTCGAATCTGACGAAAGGAACTAGTTTCACTGAGTAGTGTTCTGAGCCTGGGTCTCAATCAGAAAGCAATAATCTATTTCCTACATGGTGTAATGGTAAGCGTTACTGAATCGCTGCACTACCGAAGTCTCGCTTCACCTTCACCAAAGTAAAACTTAATTATAACAAATCTTGCACGGGTAAAACACATTTCCTTAGAATGATGAGTAACATTAAACTTCATAACATTTAACCTGTTTTAATTGTTCTGAAAACAAAAGAAAAATTTAAAACATTACATACAGTGAAACCTCTCTATTACGGACACATAAGGGACTGAGGGAAAGTGTCCTTATTAGCGGGTTGTCCTTAATTGTTGGTTTGAATCAAAAAGAAAAGAACATGTCTGTTCTTTAAAAACTTGTCTGTAATACCGGGGTGCCCGTAATATCGAGTGTCCGTAATGAGGGGTTTTACTGGTAGTTTGAAGATTTATTTAACGAGAAACCCCTTTGTGAAAACGAAAGAAATGAACATGTATAAATAATAATATGTTTGTAGTGATATTTAAAACACGGACGATATTAGAATTCATAGTATATTGTTTGTGTTGTTTTCCAGAAAAATGAAATCAGTAACGTTTGTCCACCATGTGCAGAATTTTGTAAAGACGAAATATTTACAGGTATATTTTCTTTACAATTTTGATCTTTTTTATGGCAATGACACGTGTCGTACGTGTCCCTAATTTATTAAATTATTAATAATATTATAATAAATATTTATAATAGAAATATTTAATAGCCGTCGGTAATATACCTCTGGTTTTATCATGGGCGGAGTTCAGATTCGCACGCATAGGAGCAAAGCCCCAAGTGATATACTAGTATATAAATATTTTTTTTTTACTTTTGAAACCCAACTCGGAAGCACTTGTAAGTAATGCCACACTGTTATTCCCCAAATATGAGCGATTGTAAAAGCAAATCTGAATATTTCAGAAAACATTTTTACAATTTGGCTTGCAAGAAAAGCTCCACCATATTCGTCCGTGTTTAGGTTGAACCAAAGTTCATCCATCCCAAAGGGCTAAATGTTAAAATCCCTATATTCAATGTACATTTTTCCTGATTATTTCTACAATCTTAATGCCTAGAACCTTATATTGGTGTGAAGATCTAGATTTCATCTATTCAAAAACAAACAGACAATTGGGGAAAACATACCTGTAAGAAAACAACTGATCTCTAATCGAACAGATCCTATTTTAAACGCGGTATCGCAAATACGGTGCCACAAATATACGTCTACTATTCCGGCACTAGTCCGCCTCTATCAAACAAGATATAGGCATGAAATTGCTTTCGTTTCTTTTCCTGACATGTTATACCTGCAAACAAGCAACATACAGGTCGATTCTAAGAGTTAGGAGGCCCCCAGATGAAGAGAAAACACGGCAGTCGGAACGACAGCAATATCCCCCGCCGCAAGCAGGAATGTTGGTAAAGTTATGGATGCTTAATTGCAAATTAACAAATATATCTCCACCAGTTTGGAAAGTATGGAGCAAATATGAAATACAAAGTTAAATATGAACCTTCAAAGACAACTAGTGACCTTGACCCGGCCAGGTTGGAACATGGATTCTGCACGTCATCTTGGAGGAATGAACATTTGACTAAAGTTTGATAAAATTCATTCCAGGGGTTCAGAAGATATGAACCGAACACAAAATACATAGTTCAAATCTTCAATGACATTGACCTTGAGCCAGCCAGGTTGGAACATGGGTTCTGCACATCATCTTGATGGGCTGAACATTTGATAAAAGTTTCATATATTCATTCTAGGGATTCAACAGATTTAAAACAGACACAAAATACATAGTTCAAATCTTCAAACATCACTGGTGACCTTGACCTTGAGCTGGCCAGGTGGGAACATGGGTTCTGCACATCATGTTGATAGGCTGAACATTTGATTAAAGTTTCATGATAGTCATTCCAGGGGTTCAAAAGATTTGAAAAGATATGAACCAGAAACAAAGTTCATGGTTGGAATCTTCAAACACCACTGTTGACCTTGACCTTGAGCCGAACATAGATTCTGCACATCATCTTCATAAGCTGAGCATTTGACTAAAGTTTCATGAAATTCCTTCTAGGGGTTCAGAAGATATGAACCGGACACGAAATACATGGTTCAAATCTTCAAAAAACACCACTGGTGACCTTGACCTTGAGCCGGTCAGGTTGGAACATGGGTTCTGCACGTCATCTTGATGGGGAGAACATTTGACTAAAGTTTCATGAAATTCCTTCTGGGGTTCAGACGATATGAACCGGACACGAAATACATGGTTCAAATCTTCAAACACCACTGTTGACCTTGACCTTGAGTCGGCCATGTTGGAACATGGGTTTTGCACGTCGTCTTGATGGGGAGAACATTAGACTAAAGATTCATCAAATTCCTTCTGGGGGTTCAGAAGATATGAACCAGACACGAAATACATTGTTCAAATCTTCAAACACCGCCGGTGACCTTGACCTTAAGCCGGCCTAGTTGGAACATGGGTTCTACACGTCGTCTTGATGGGGAGAACATTTGACTAAAGTTTCATGAAATTCCTTCTGAGAGTTCAGAAGATATGAACCGGACACGAAATACATGGTTCAATCTTCAAACACCGCTGGTGACCTTGACCTTGAGCCGGCCAGGTCTGAAGATGGGTTCTGCACGTCGTCTTGGTGGGGAAAACATTTGACTAAAGTTTCATGAAATTCCTTCTAGGGGTTAAAAAGTTATGGATCGGGCACGAAATGAGTGCACACGGAAGGACGGACGGACGGACAGACGGACGGACGAAAACATGCGGCGGGGGATAAAACATATATTAAAACTGACTTTATTCGATGGACTATGGAGGAATACATCGTTTTATGGTGTAATAAAACCTTTTAAAAGGTTATATCAAGGAGCCGAAATGTGTTGGGTGTGTGAAATCATAAGTTCATTAATGTTCATTTCTTATATGACTTGTAAAGTTCTGGTCGCTTGGCATATCATTTATTGTGCATACGAATGTTTAATGTCGTGCAAAAACAAAATAAATAAGAAATTGGTAGTAATTTCTTACCTTGGAAACAGACTTTCTGTGGGAGTCCAAACTTCCTATACTTCCACTTTTGTCAACAATTACTGATACACAAAGGCAGTCCATAATAAGGACAACAACGTCTTAGAATCTTATTCACTAAGCCATAGCAGAAATGTACAAAAACAACATTCTCAAAGTGAATTCACACTAAGATTTGGCATCAGTGTTTTTTTTCTCTTTTGGGGGAAGGAGGTCGCAGCCCTTTGGAGGGGGAAAATTGCGACACGAACAAAGGAAAGGGGGAATATTTGGAAGATACTTGCAGCCTTTCAAACACAACATAACAAAGTATTCACTGATCTTTTAATTCAAAGAAAGTCAGTGGTGTACTGTGAAATGTCTTTTTCTGTCTGCAAATTTATCAATTATTCTTGTCACTGTATTGTCCATCAGAGGGGTATCCATTAAACATATCCAACATTCAGATTTATCATCTTCTTTATCGAACGGTGCTTAACAGACTCCGGCAAAGGGGGAATTTTTTTATGGATGTGGGGGAAAAATATATACTATTTTGAGGGGGGAATGGGGCCCAATTTCTCCAAATATTTGGCATAAAAAACACTGGGCATCCATGTTTGTTTACTAATTTCTCAAATGCAAGGTATGGTGTATAATATAGGACATAACATTCAGTGTTATTATTGAATTATCTGCATTTTGAAGATGGAAATACTACTTATCTGTTAACAAATGAAGTATTTATGACTAAATGATATGTATTTAATAATTAGGAGTGTTTTGAAATAAGTAAAAAGATACATAATAACATAAATAGTATAAATAAACAAGTATAATGTAATAATATGTCCATAATGTTTATACGTATAAAGGTATGCAAGAATTATTTTCATATGAATATTCAAAGACACACGTAATTGTCTTATCATATGTCGCAGAAAAGTGCTGTCTTTTCTTTATTTAGTATCTCACCTTTATTAAAATTGCAGTTATAATAGTTTTAAGTATTCCACAAAAGTCTGACAAACTGAACTGTTTCAAAGTATTGTGAATTTCTAAAAGGCAATGTCAGTTGTTCAGCCCTACTGTGTTTATAATTTCACAAATTGTGCAACAGCGGCCCTTTTCAAGCAGTTACATGATTTCCTTGACTTAACATGACACCATCGACTTTCGGACACCTCTGCATTTATTGCATATAACACTTCTTGTCTATCTCGAAACCAGATGTTTATTGTCATGTTCTTCATAGTTTTATATCTGTTGGCTTCGGTTGATCTCTGTTCATCACTCGTTTTCTGAGAACATACGAAACTAATGGTCTTCAAGCAGTGTTTTGAGATCAGAATTTAAAATTGTTTCATTAAATGTCACATCACATGTTGGTACCACAACGTAGGAAAGTTTCATAAGAGTAGCCTTACAAACAACGCAATGGTGCGTCGTTTTCCATATGAAATTCATTAGAATTCTTTACAAAGTTTACGTTGAGCGATGTTGCCATACAGACAGCCATTTTTTTATGAAAATATGAATAGCAATAATATTTGTAAAATAAATGCAATACAGCCAAATCAGCAGAATCAGAAAGTTTCTTTGCGTTTGTACATTTTAAAAACAAAATGTAGCACTTTCTGCAAACTTTTTGAACACCCTCTTTTATCTTATCTCTTTCCGACTATAGTAAAGTCGATTTGATTTATTTAGACTGAGAAATACTAACATGTATAATAATTGATGATAAATTCCAATTCTAATACTATGTAGAGAACTGTATCCTGTAATTAATAAATGGTCCATATATGGCCACAAGTAAAACAGGTACCTAGAAGGTGGGTTTAAAACTTTGGTGAAAAGTATTTTTTACAATGCATAAAACTGTGTACATAATTTACATATTAATAAGTAATTATTAGCCTTCCAACATTTCAAAACACTTCTTATACTAGTAGAAAATACATTTCATTTAGAAATAATTATTTGGAATGTTAACATAAATCTCATAAGTAATGTCCTATATTGTACACCATACCCATAATTACCTTGCATTTTGGGAAGTCCTACTTTATAAACTTGTAAAGAAATATGGATGTAAAATTATATGTACAGTCACTTGCAGAGTGCTGTTTTTGTGCATTTCTACTGTTCTCTAATGAATTGTCTTCTTAGACATTGTTGACCTTGTTATGGACTGTCTTCCTGTGGCAGTAATTGTTTACAACAGTGGAAGAATAGGAAATTTGGACTCCCATAGAAAGTCAGTTTTCAAAGTAAGAAATTGCTACATATTTCTCTTATATTTTGACTTTTGCATGACATTTTACATTCATGTGCTTTATAAATGATATTTCAAGCTAAAAGAAGCTTTGAAGTCAGAAAAACAAATTTAATTTCATAAAGTTTGGATCTCACACACCCAATCCACTTCAGATGTTCCATGACAAAATGATACCACCTTAATAAAACTTGACTGACAACTTCGAATATCGTCAAGTTGCCGTAAAATAACACAACTTATTTGATGGCGACGCAAATGCGCAATAGCGATTTGAATAAAGAAAACGCGCTGTACGCCCAGCAGATGTGAGTCGAGTTCGTTAAGAATGTTATTCTTTACCTTGAGAAATAGGATAAACAGAATCTGATAGCTCATCCTAGATCCTTTATTAAATGGTTTATTACATATAACTGTCTTATATTTATTATCGAAATGTATGCTGTTGTTTTTTTCAGTCGCCTACACTACCCCGACACATAATATAAAACAAATCACCATAATATGCAAGGGAATGACCTTTGTCGAAGCCAAGGTACATGTACCCACAGGTTTTCTTAATTTATACTAGTAAAATATATTATATTAGATTAAACGTAGGGGCTTCACGAGGAACATTTTTCCAAGATGCAATCTAATATACAAGATTTCGTAGAACTGCTTCATGTAAAATAGGTATACTTTTTACTTGTTTGCTGCTTAAAATAATGATGTTTTGTATATTTTAATTAAAACAAAAACAAGAACTGCAGTCTGTCAATTTTGTTTTAAAACTGCTCCGATACTAAATAACAGATTCTTAAATACGTGGACCAAGAATGAAATGCATGCTCTCCTATAAAATAGGAAGAATATGCATACAAGCGTTTTTCTAGACTTAAACAGACGAAAACTAATAAGTGGCTGCAGCTATGTAAGCAAATGGATTGAATGTTACCGTGCATACGATCTGATTCAAGTTAACGGCGCCAATATTTCGGATTTTCAGAATGAATACTTAATGGCGGATTGCATTCCTCTTGGACACAGGTGTCAGCTGGAAACTTTGGTCATAATTTACTGCTGCTGGTCACGAAGTGTTTTGTATGGCAATTCCAATATACTTGTTTACGCATCTTTACACCAACCCTTCATTATTTTGCCATAATTTATCAAATTAATACTGTTTCTTTTCAGAAACATTGCAGTGATTTGAAAATGGACCTTTATTATCCCAGAAGTGATAACGAGGAAGCCAATTTCATTTTGAATTGTTTGAAGCTAGGCATGTTGTTTTACGTTGCAATGTTTTCAATACATAAAAATTGCTGGGATTATATCACAGAAGACAATTTGATTATAAACATCAATTATTGTGTCATTATTTATGTAAGAACATGTTTTACATAAAGTCAGCCGAGCTTTGGTGAAATTTTCAGACGTGTTGCGGTACGAGACTACTGACTTAATATATCAAGCAACATTTTGTTTTACTATGTATTTCATGACTGTTAAAATGATAAATATGCATATCAGGGAAAGCAACACCCAGAAAACACAAACTCACCACACAGCCAATAGAGAGGAAAGTGGGCATGTGTTTTTAAAATAATCAATTTCAAACACATTCTGCAAAATCTTTAGAAGTTCGCTTCAATGACCAACCGACCAAACAACAACATTTTGACTCTTATAAAGCCCCTTAATGTGACAGTCCATGATCATTTATTTATTTCAAAAGAGAGTTAATTCCATTGTATTAAATACAAACACTCGTAGTGATACGCTGTATTTATAATGTACGTTCAATTTATTGAGGGTCAACATTTTTCGAGCGAATAAAAGTTCATTAATATTTATATAGTTTGACACGTTTTTATTTTCCATAACAAACATCTTGTAGGATAACGAATCAACAGAGCGTACAGGTGCGGGAGATGTAGATCTATATCTGCAGTTAACATTTTTAATATAATTTAATTTAACAGAATTTAATTTGTCAATAAACGTTTGTCTTGTGAAAAATATCAGATTTTTTTCTTAATTTAGGACCAGAATGCATTCGTTCGAAAGTGAAATATTGGACAGCTGAGTCAGACATAAAAGAAACATGTAATGGGACAACGCTTGATCCGTACGGTGGTGCTAACAGACTCTACCAAGCTGTCGATTGTGATGAAGAAAACTTTCCAATTTGCGTATAAGATTATTAAGTGACGTGATGTGAAAAAAACAACAACTGCAGCTCATAGTTTATATTCAGTGCAAAACATACGAGTTTGAAATTTCACTTGGTTTAGAATTTCGGGAGTTTTTTTAAACGAAGGTCACAGGTCAATAACTATCAATTGTAAAATAAATAAAGCATGCAGTTAGTTCTATTCCAACATGACTTTAATGTTATTTCGCATAATGTGTTAAATGGTGTTCTGACAATAGATTCTTGATTCATGTATTATATGTATATATTAGTCTAGTATAAATTGTACTTTCCCTAACATTCCACAAACAAAACATGGGTTAAATGTTATAAAACTTGAGATCCATGCTTAAAACTCAGTTTCATTCTTAATCATTAGGAGTGAAATTACTGATTAACACTCCATTAATTTCTTTTTTTGAATTCTCCGATGCATTAAGATGTTGAACCCAAACAACTACATGTAATTAACAACGAAAATGTCTTTTTCTTGTTAAACAAAAGAAACACTAATTTGAGTTTTGAGCACCGAGTTCAAAATTATTTTTTATTACCTTGGGACCAGATAACCCACAGTCAATGTTACCCTAAGATACCCCAATAAAGTTGTTGACAAATGCATGTGCCCTCGGAGTGGCGACAAGGTTTTCCTTCGCCAAAAGTTAATATTTATGGGTCCTATGGTATTCCTTAGTAAAATCTTATAGGAAGGGAGATTTTTATTTTGCCTTTTTGGCAAATAGAATCACTATCGTCAAGTATTAAAATTCCTATATTTGTGAAAAAATCTACAAAATGTGGGTGTTCTGATGATTTGCCACTGACCGTTCCAAGACGGTAACCCCAAGGGTTCTCTTTTTTCGTTAATTGTTTATGACGTCTTATTTGAATTGACATACTTATTACAAACATGCTCTCTCTTCCTCTCTTCTTTTTTGTTGCGTAGGGAGGCGGGCTGTGTTTTGTGAGTGTGGCGATTCCTGATATGCATATTTCACTTTTTCTATATCGAAATTGTTAGCAGTCAAAATAGAAACGTTGTTTTTTCGCACACTATCTGGTCGATCATTAAACATGCTAATAAATCAATTTTCGGCAAAATATAAATTTAGTAAGCCCCACGGCAGCAACGAACTAAATAATATTTTGTTGACGATTATTAAAAAAGTTTTTTTTAATGTGCCAGAGGTAGCTCGGAATGTGTTTGTTGTTCTAGTTATAGGCCTCAGATGACCAAATATTAAAACTGACATGTAATCACCAAAGGAAATGTCACAATTAAACTTTGTGATCATATATTGAAAGTTTGATGAAAACTTGATTAAAATATGTTATCTAGTCAAATAGGAAGCAATTTGAATGACTAAACAAAATGACTGACATTTCTGACTCCAGATTACCTGTTTACAAACATTTCAAATATCAACACCCTGGTCACAATGATGAAAAGTGTGAAAAGAGAAATTATTTTACCTTTAACCATAAGGTAACGATATTGAGAAGTTATATACCAAATCATCCTAAATAATTTGTAACATGTTGCATATAGAGTGTTACTGGTTCCTTTCATTTAACACACTAGAAGTTCTTACATTATAATTAGGTTTCATATTTGACCTAGATATCATTGAGGAAATCAATCCGACAATGCTTGATGATTTAAAAACGTGATAGATGTATATCACGAATCTCCACATCCAGTAGACACAGGCTCCCCACACAGCTTAAAAGTAGAGAGGAGAAGTGCATAGATATACAGTGATCAGTTTCAAAATAGAAACCACAAACAATAATAACTAACGTGAGAACCCGAGGGGTTACTACATTGGAACGGTAAGTGGCAAAACAATTTGCCACTGGGGGTTTAAATCAGGTTCTAGGGAGCATCAACCTCACACTTGCTCCAAAGGTTCTCATATGAAAAAATTATTACAAGTTGTTTTGGTAAAACAACACTAATCTACCTACCAACTCGACAATGTTGATTCAAAAGCACACAAACATATAAAACGTAATATGCTAATAGTCTTGAAATTGATATTACTTCTACCTGGGAGCGAACCCACACCATCAAGGCGACAGCGCCTAGCCCTGCAATACCGACAACTCAACCAACTGAGCTAGCTGGGACAACCCCAAAAAGGTTGATCGGATAGCCCTGATATACGTTACCATCACTGCATGACCTCGATAACGGGTTATTTTACTGATAACAGTACTGACTATATGTACGGGAAAGTAAAAAAAGTGTAATACAATACCTTACCGAAACCAGAGCCCCCGGAGACAAATCAGCAAAACCACGATGTCAAGAATAAAAGAAACAGATCGAGCTTCTAGGTTCTTTTAAAAGATTTCCACATAAACCTTTACAAACTCTTATACCCATGCCACCTTTGTGCACTAAGGTAAACATAGGTATGATTTTCCTCTGGCAAATGTCATATTGTTGTGTATAACTTTCTTATTTTTTAAAATTCAATAGTTAATTGTGATGTTTTCTACAATAGTCCCAAAATCCTCTAGTGAAAGGATTTTCGGTAACGAAGATCTTTCAGCGTATTTAGGCAGATGTTTTATATGTTTCCCATTTTTTTCTTCAAAATTCTATTCTGTTCACTTCCATTCATTGTTTCTCGTTTAGGGCAACTCCCTCCTTTTATCTTAGGACCATACACTGCTTAAAATGGAATGCTATTAATCTGAAAATACCTCATTGAAGGTTTCATGTTCACCACTTAATGCACACCACCGTTTCGGAGAATCAAAATTGTACTGTTTATTTTTGTAAATATTGAGTTGCGCTCCATCAGGGGCTAGGGGGCATGGGAGGTAATATGCATTTCCATTACTGCCAATGAACAAGCCAAAATGAAACCGAGTCTGGAATTTTTTGATATTTGTCCTGTTCAGTGTCTTTCATCTAAAAAGACCCGTCATTGTAGGGACATGGCAAATGTGTGGGGATTTTTTCGGGTTCTCGCTCTTAGGGTAATGATTTGAAATCGTCACGTGGTAATGTCATAAATTTATCATTAGCTACGTGCTTTCAACCATGACAGTAATGAATTTGGCTGGACACAATACCTTGATAATCGAGAGGGGCGTCTCTCAGTACGAGAGTGTTAACCGCGGGGACGCAAACGCGTCATATCTCTCTAATGTACATTTATCTTTTAAAATGTATTTTTAAGACGTTTAAACATATAAACATCGGTCATTTTCCGAAATCAAACATTTTCTATAAATAGTAATTTTCTGAAAGTTGTATACACACGTACTGAATGAAGAAGGTGTATACTTACACTGAAAAGTTGAGCATTCTACCCGAGCCAACCATTTAATCCAGTTTTATAATACATTTTTGGCTTCCCGTAATAGAGACGTCTGTTTTACATTAGTAACCAACAAATAAATTACCTGTATATGATCATTTCAAACAAGAATCATCAATTCTAAACTCCCGAGGTTAACTTCAATCTCATATTAGTTGTACGATTACTTACTATCAAACTTTTGGTACTCAGTTTAAAAGTAAAGTCTTCTGGTTTAAACATGCATACTTTTTAGAAAGATTTAATAAAGGAGCCTACATAGGTAAGTCATTTTATTTTTATATAAATATTTGCTTTTTTGTCAGTTTGTAATTAGTAACAGAAGTCGTTTATTAAATCATTATAAATACCATGCATTTAATGCAATTTTTTCGAAAATATTTCAAAGATATCTTTCTTATCTAATCAAATGTGTATAATACGTAATGACGAAATGTACTTACTTAATATTTACACAGTTCGCATTCAAGTTGTCGCATTGGATTATTATTTTTAAAAGACAAACCTGGCAATGACGGTATTATTTCGATACTAGTTGTAAGTAGTTTTTGAAGAAAAAAATGATCACAATAATCTTACTGAACTACATGTATATACTGAACAAAAATAAAAAAGTATCCACTTTTATGCTTATATTCTCATTAACATATTTTCATTTACTCAGGAACGCTTTGAATGATGATTTGTTAGTTAATCTCAGTTGTTTTCAAGTTAAATTGTTCATGAATAAAAACTTCCACACCAAGACCTGAGAAACTGCCAATCGAATAACAATTAATCATGGGTTACAAAACACTACTTATTCAATTTAAAGGGAGGTAAGGCCTAAAAAAAAAAGTTTGTTTCTGGTTACATCCTTGAAAAAACAATGGGTCGGTAAGTCGGCTTTCTTTTTTTTTCTTTTTTTATGGGGAAGGAACCAAAGTCCAAGTATATACCATCTTGTGTGATAGTAAGTATATCAAAGATTAAAATTGTTCAATTTGTACAGTAGACTCCGGGAAATCGAATACACAAATTGTCAGCTAAAAATATTCTATTGACCGGAGTGTTCGATTCGCCGGTAATCGTATACATCATTAAATCTGCATATATTTGTTGACAAGGGAGGTCAGGTAGATCGTGTACTGGACAATACTCGTGATAAATATGCATCATTTATATGTTTATTAATTGATTAACAGACCCTTCTGTCATGTACTGCTACAAAATCAAAGTTTCAAATTATATTATGTCACCGCGAAATTTACAACGTGAATGTAAAATAAGTATTAAAACAAAGACCTATATATTACCTATATAGGTCTTTGATTAAAACACTAACCAATGCGAACATATTCCATAATAAATTACATCCCAATTTTATCTCAAGTATCATATTTCAGTATTATTGCATCATCAACCAATTTAACTCAGCTAAAAATGACAAATGTCACGTACACACTTCTTGTAGATCAAACGATTTCAAAGCAGAGCCGATAAAACAACACAGTCTTGATATGAGCCGACAATTTCTTTTGAAGTTGCATTTCATTGACGGTTGGTATCAATGTTTACCTCCATACTGACTGTCAATCAAATTCAGTATCCGTATGAAATTAACAGGGAAGGCGGATCAAAGAAATGTACATTAATCTACGAGTATTTTTAAAACATTTTTCAGAAAATTTCTTTTTGTTTGTTTTTGAATTGTGCGGATTATGTGATAATTTAAAAGAGACAATGGAATTTGAACGTGGATTATTGTAAGTACATGTACCAATAACGTCTCGATAACGGATAGGCCCAGGTTCCTGTGTATTTGTAACAGATTTTTAACGCCCGATTGAATATGCTGTTTGAAAGAGGTGACAGGTTACAGTTTATTTGCCCGGAAATGTATCCATCTTTTTTAGAGGTATCTTTTAAGGTATTGAAGTGTAGAAAAGGGAAAACTCACTGCATTTTATACTTTTATTCCATTGAAACTAATAAACCAGTGTTTCAACTTAAAGTTGAATTGTTTTGCTTAACATGTAATATAAATAATTATTCTTTTAATTACAATTAGATGTGTAATGCCGTAATGTGGTTTAATGCGTGGATATTGTTGATTTGTTCATGGCTATTTTTTGTAAAAAAAAAAATATATTGGATATACTTACCTTAATACCTACCACTTTTTGCAACCACTGTGCCTCACTTTCAATTCGTATTAAGTCGTTTTTAGCGGTATTCGTGACATTGTTGCAATTAACACATAATCAAATATATACATATCCCGTCAAAGATGGTAAAAGTTCTATCACTACCACCAAAGCAGGGTTAATAATTTGATCAGTGCTGTTTCTTTCACTCATTTTACGATACAGATATCAGTACATAATTGTTCACTCATAAAGCCATTATTAAACGATTCTGCATTTAAGCCATATCACGTATGCACTTCGAACAGAAATCTTAATCTATTTGCTTCCTTAATTCTAAAATGAAGTCGTCGGTGGATCAAAAAGAATATTTTTACTGGCTCGCCGAACGTTGACATCCATGATTGTTTACATCGGCGAATTCAATCATGGAATTAGCAACGTTGACCCGAAAGCACACGCAACGGGGTTTACATATGTTACATGGACAAAAATCACGCCGGAGAAGAAAGTGAAAGTAAATTTTCCAAAAATGAAACGGTGCTGGCTGTTATTTTGCATCGGACATTGTGTCCGAAAATAACAGAATTTTTCGTCGGTCAAAATCCCGGTCGGCTTTTCATACAATTTTTTTGGGAGGGCTGAAAAAAAGGTACGGTCGGCGCTATTTAGAGACGGTCGGTCGGGTAACCAGAAACAAACCTATTTTTTTTTAGGCCTAATTGGAAATAGTTGGAATTTCTAGCGTTGTTTATCGAGGACCAGTTGTGTTATTGGTGAATATTTTGTGTTTTTATTTATTCACAAGAGGCAGTGAGAGTGATTCAATTCAAATAAATGTGAATATTTCAAAGAATCGCTGACATTTTACTGAAACACTTATTATAACAAAGGGAAAGATAACTAAGTTGTGGCTGCAGATTTTCAAGAATACTTAAACCCTTTGCAATGATAACAGAAAAGCAAATTTGTACACATATAGAATTTTGAGTTTTCATTTTCAAATTTTACAAAGTTTAAAATAGGAAAGTGGATACTTTTAATTTTTGTTGAGTATATAAAAGGTACAATTCAAATTTGGATTTCGATTATAGTTACAGGAATGTATATAAACGCTATATCAGTTAGTTATTTCAGTAAATTTAATTTTATTAATTGTTAAAGAGATGATAAATTTAAACTGAAATCATCCACAAAATCATCAGCGTTTGGAAACGAAATCATTTGTCTTCTCTCTTCCAGATATACCGTTTCAATGCGGTTATTGTTTGATAAGCTTTTTAGCTCACCTAAACTGGCTCAGGGTAAGCTATTAGGATCGATGATTGTCCGTCGTCCGTCCACACTTAGTTCGTTAACACTCTAGCGGTCACATTTTGCTCCGATTGTCACGAAACTTGGTCAGGATGTCTGTCGCATTAATTTCTCGGACGAGTTCGAATATGGGTCATCTGGGGTCAAAAACTAGGTCACTGTTACTAAAAATAGAAAAATCTTGTACAGGCTGTTAATTTGTTATTTTTATTGGATTTCAAAATAACTTTGCACAAATGTTCACCATGTAAAGGCGGTTTGTCACATACCATACCCATGCCTGTTGGTCCAAGGTCAAGGTCACTGTTACTAAAAATAGAATTTTCTTGTTAACACTCTAGTGGTCACATTTTTGCTCCGATTGTCACAAAACTTGGTCAGGACATGTGTCCCAGTAATTACTCGGACGAGTTTGAATATGGGTCATCTGGGGTCAAAAACTAGGTCACTATTACTTAAAATAGAAAAATCTTGTGCAGGCTTTAAAATTGTTATTTCTCATTGGATTTCAAAATAACTTTGCACAAATGTACATCATGACCAGGCGGTTTGTCACAGAACATACCCATGCCTGTTCGTCCAAGGTCAAGGTCACGGTTACTTAAAAGAGAATTTTCTTGTTAACACTCTAGTGGTATTATTTTTGCTCCGATAAGCACGAAACTTGGTTAGGACGTTTGTCCCAGTAATTATTCGGATGAGTTCGAATATCGGTCATCTGGGGTCAAAAACTAGGTCACTGTTATTAAAAATAGAAAAATCGTGTGCAGGCTGTAAATTTGTTATTTCTCATTGGACTCAAAATAACTTAGCACAAATGTTCACCATGACAAGGCGGTGTGGTGAGTACAATACCCATGCTTGTTTGTCCAAGGTCAAGGTCAATGTTACTAAAAATAGTATTTCTTGTTAACACTCTAGTGGTCACATTTTTGCTCCGATTGTAATGAAAATTGGTCAGGACGTATGTCCCAGTAATTACTTGGACGAGTTCGAATATCGGTCATCTGGGGTCAAAAACTAGGTCACTGTTACTAAAAATAGAAAAATCTTGTCCGGGCTGTAAATTTGTTATTTCTCATTGGATTTCAAAATAACTTGGCCCAAATGGTAACC
Organism: Corbicula japonica; assembly: GCA_038501625.1. Lineage (NCBI taxonomy): Eukaryota > Metazoa > Mollusca > Bivalvia > Venerida > Cyrenidae > Corbicula > Corbicula japonica. The sequence continues at coordinate 5,367,221 of JAZAYU010000029.1, read as the reverse complement.
ATGACAAGGTGTTGTGTCTCGTACAATACCCAGGCCTGTTGGTCCACCTGGTCCGTAACAACTTTGTTGTACTCAGGTGAGCGATAAAGGGCCATCATGGCCATCTTGTTTTATTACTGATCATAGTATAAACATTTCTATTTATTCCTTTCTACTTTTTGGCTATGTGGAGAGACTGTGTCTATTGGATGTGGTCATTCTTGATATGCATGTTTGATTTTTTGCCTAAAGTACTCATGTTTGCACATCTATTACTCAGTAGATATTCGAAAACTGACCCCAGTAATCAACCTATTCCTAGCAGAATGTCCAGTATGTTTGAAAACTGTTTGAATTTACAGCATACATTCCTACTTTCGTTTTAAAACTCGAAAGCAAAAGTCGAAAGTTAACTAATGAATTCAGATTTCTTACAAACTGAACAATCTGTGTTATTTTCCTCGCTAAGACATTGTAGTGTGGCAGATTTGGGTTGGAAAGAGTAGCCTCGACCAGGATTCGAACCTCGGACCTCCGTGCCGTCGCTCTACTAATTGAGCTACCGAGGCCGCTGGTACGAAATCTACTACATTTCCTCCCCATTTATACGAGATATTTCCAACTTACTTGGAAATGTGCACGTTTCCGCCCAAGTTCGAGTCGAATACCCCAAACAAACGTGCTTCGACCGAAAAAGCTCCAAGGGTAATCGCCCTGTCCACGACGCCAATGTGGCATATTTGGATTGGAAAGAGTAGCCTCGACCAGGATTCGAACCTCGGACCTCCGGCTTACCGTGCCGTCGCTCTACCAATTGAGCTACCGAGGCCGCTGGTACGAAATCTACTACAGTAGTACAAACTGTTCTGTAGTTCTGTGAGGGAATTGTTTAATGACACTCTGCTCCTATGGTTCAAGAAACCGACTTTTCTGTAGTCTAAAATTCAGTGAAATATTGAAACATTTATAAGTTTTAGTTTAGTAGTTTTATTGTATGATGCAACTCATTTATAGCTCGAACAGAAAGCATGAAACAAGTTTGTCGGAATATTTTATTTATTCTGTATCATTATCTTAACTGTTGGAATGATTGTTCCAATGTAACCCCATAGATTTGTTGTATAAACGGATAGTTAAAAATTACTTCTTACGTTAGACATATATCTCTTATGAGTGCCTTTAAAAACATGTTCTTTAGGAAGCTAATCAAATATTTTGCATCCTTATTCATAAGCAGCTTATTATATGGTACCTCCTGTATATAAAAAGTAAAACATATACATGTTAACATGATATATTAGTTGGTAGTTTTAAAACATAAATTCAACTGACTTTCAAGACAGTATTATTACCAAAAAAGAAGTTGTAGTAGTCATAAGCAGTTTCCTTTAGTCTAGGCTATTTTAATATTAAACATTTTTACAATAAATATAACAGATCAATCAATGTACTCTTAGTGCTTATTAAGTTCTACCTGAGATTTAATTTAATTATGTAAATTTTTATTGTTTATTATTATAGTGAATGGTGCTGATTTTGTTTTACATTGCAGCGTTTTGATGGATTGACATGATAATACTCTGTAATTTATTTCATCTGCACCAAAGCTGATCTCATACGCTACATATTCACGCTGGAATGATGGATTTCAAGGAAAATGAGATCAAACCGGAATCCACCCGGAAGTTCCTTATTCATCAAGTCGAGGAGCAGTCAGACCTTTGTGATGTTACTATCAAGGTTGGTCACTGGGTAAGTAGTGTGTCCTGAACTTTGATTACAATTTGTATAATAACTTACGCTTACCAAATGAATTTACATTTTTCACGTTTTGAATTTTAATCACAATTATAAAGTATGGGAAAAGTAAGAATTCGAAAATTAAGTACAATGATACTAGAATTTGTAAATGATATAGAAGTACTGTTTTTCGTTGTTTGTTACGAAGAAATGATTATTAATTCTAATTTGTTTGTTACCAATAAAATTAACAAAATTATCAAGATTTATCGGGCAATTTTAACATTCATCAGTGAGCCTGACTTTAGTGAGTCTCATTTTTAGGAGAAGAGATTTCATCGTTGTGTACTGATAAAGAGTCCCTTCTTTGATTGTATGTTCAAGCACGATTACAAAGAGACACACACAGGTAATCCTATCGGCACTCTTGTTTAACACGTTTATACTATTATTTTTTCTCTAAAATATTTCGAATAAATAATTCTATATAATGTTATAAGCACCCAACAAAACACTTAGTAATGTTTTTAATGTCGCAAAATACACGAAGTCAACAGGAAGTCCAAAGAACCGAATAACCTTTAGAAAGATTTTAATGCAAATAAATATTCGTATACCGTATACTTATTAATAGTTCGGAACTTGAATATTTAAACTGTGTTAATTGTTTAGTTTTATGCATCAGTCGTTGTCCGCTTTTTTGATAAAGTACGGTTTGTAAATATTTTATCAGTAACTTTTCGGAAGAGATATATGGAAATTTTGTCATAACTATACCAACGAACTGATTGAACAAGTACCATATTTTTTGACAGAAAATACGTCAAAGTAATCCCACTTTTTCACTTAAAATTTTATCTTGTTTTCTTTGTTTAAGTTTGCTTTTCTTAGAAACCGGCCAAGGAATAGCTTTAAAATCTCACTTTGGATATTATTTTATTAACGTAACAAGTTTGTTTTATCGTTCTTAATAATATTTTATACTTTTGAATGTTATTTTTTTAATTTAAGTCAAGAAAGGTTGACGGTTCTTTTTCTTAGGTATCTGCTTTATTAAAATCGTGTTCATTAGAGTAAATTGTATTGGCAAAATATGGTTACTTGATTACACTGATAATCATTATGGGTTCTTTCTCTATCAAGCATATTGTTAAGATACCGTGATGTGTTTCTAATGGCTGTTATAATGTCAATAATAATAATTATAATAATAATTGTAATAATATAAGGTTGAATTTATCAAAATATTCAAAACGACTTAAATTTTAAGATTTTTAAAGGTCTGTGTCAAAAGTTGGTATATCACTATAAACAAATTAGGTTTTTGATTGACTGAAATTAATGAGAATACAGGTGTGTCATTGAATGTGTAAATCAGTTTTGTTTTTATTTGATCTAGTAAACTAACTATTAATAACAAAATAAATGTGTAAATGAACTGTAATAAAACACAGCATGCTTCGAAAATTAAGTTGCAATCGGATAAAAAGTGACCCCTAATGCATGTTAATAAGGTGATCTTTAGAGTTTACCCAAACTGGCTTTGTGTTTTTTTTTCTCGGGTTATCCTAGTTTCGAAAAGACCCGAGACATTTACAACACAAACATATTGAACACGTTTGATGGTTATCTGATTGCGACTTATTCTGTGTTAACAAGATTTTCCCTTTAATTTGACATGGTAACCTAGTCAAAAACGTGACCCCTTATGCAATGTAAATTACGTTATTTTTAGGTTTACCGACTGACCTAGTTTTTCACGCAGGTTGACCCAGTTACGAAGCTGAGACATTGTCGATTAAAACTTTTTAAATAAGTATGATAGTAATCAGATAAAACTTGTTACTATTTTAGCAAGATAATTCTTTTGATTTAGTCAAGTGACCTATATAGTTTAAGATTTACCATATATGAAAAGGATAGAGGAGGACGTTAACAGAAATCATTGATTTAAATAGAAATATATTGGGTTCAAGTTTAAAAAGTTAGAACATGCACGTTTCACATTTGTTTGATTAATGCATTCACTGGTGTTGACGTGCAAACAGAATTGTTTACGATAAGGATGGCGATTGTATTGATAATTAAATATTTCTAGGAAAAATTGAAATAAAGATCGGCACTCCTATCACAGTAGAAATTGCGATTATGTTTCTGTATGGAAAGAAGCCCAAACTGACGACAGAAAACGTGGAAATCCTGATGGCATTGGCAGAATTTTTCCTTATTCCAAACCTCAAAGCAGCGTGTGTGGCGTGGCTGAAAAAGGTTGAAGTGACAGATGAAAATTGCTTGAGACTTCTTCAAGTTGCCAGTTTGTTTGATATTGAAATACCGAAATGCATGGAATTTGTTGAAGGTCATCTAGATAGCCTTTTTAAAAACGAGCAGTTTACTGATATTGATGCTGATTCAGTTAAATATATTTTTACCGAAAAAAAGCTTTCTTACATTTGCATGGATGACAAATTGAAATTTCTAATACAATGGACACACGTTGATCCTATAAAAAGACGAATGAGAGCAGATGAATTCGTAGAGCTTTTGAACTTCAACGATATAAGCGATGAGTTGTTAGAAGAAATTGCAAACAATCATGTGTTTAGCAAATTAATAGGAAAGAAGGTAGCTGCTGAAACAAACAAAGAGAAAACCGACCGACACGAAGTGTTAGTCATGAAAAAGGAAAATTACCAGAACAGCTTCTGGTGTTTTGACTTAACAAGAAACAAGTGGTTCAAACTTGAGACTACCACATCTGACGATCAGCCGATGTATTCATATTTTGATATGTTGGGAGTTCAAAACTCTGAGTCAACTGTTTACTTCTTGCAAAGCAGTTATAATGAAAAAAATATTGTTTTCTTTGATTTAGAAACCAATATATTTCAGACTTTTCCTGTGGTTCAAAGTGATAGTGGTGAAACACTTAAGACAGTCGATAAAACTGCAATGTTTGCAGACGTGTGTATTTTTACTGAAAATGTGTCTGTTCAAACGAATAAACAGACGTCAGAAAGTGATTATGAGTCAGATTTACAAAGGCAATTAGGTTTAATGAGTCTTGTTGGTCTCAATCCCATGGAGCAGTTGCTCATGTTGGGACGGGTAGGAAGTAGAAGGATTTCTATACAAACGACTAACATTCATATTGGTCGAACCGTGGATAATAAAATTGCAACAAAACCGTTGTTCACTTTATTTAAAGGGCGCGTTTCCAAAATGTGTATGGACAATTTATCTTGTGTTGCATTCATCACTGACTCAAACAAGCGTATTATTATATACGATTTGAATGAATGCAAAATGGACATGGTTGAAGAAACGACAAATTACGATGATAAATTATGTCCAGCAGAGAATGGCTTTGTTATTTTCGATGAAACACGCTGTATATATCTTCAAAGGCTTCATGGACCCGCTCTCGAAACCAAGTACCAGAAAAGGATAATAGAGTTTACAATTACTGGTGGGGAAATTTCAGATTTTCAAATGTATTTTTGTAAAGATCGTTGGTACCGTTATTATCGAAGAAATTACAAAGACAATTACCAGTTTCAATATATCCCCCATAGCGAGATCCTTGCGGCAGAACATGCTGATGATGTTGTCTGGACATCCTTACCGCTACCGGTGGAGGCTTCGAAATGTCATAGCGGTACATTGAAGCAAATTTATCACGTTCGTCTTTCAAAAAACAAATTAAGATGTGACATTGAATGCCCACACTGTGAAGAAATGAAAAAGGCAAAATCAAAATCAAGAGCTGTGTACCACACTAGAGATAGTGACGATGACTCGTCATACTACGAGGACTCTTCGGATGATGACTACTACGGTTATTACGGTGGTGGATACGGTTACTACGATGACTCCGATTATTACTATGATTCCGATTAACTCTGTGTCTACCAAAGGATCGAGTTTTGAACATTTAAAAACTATAAAGTTATCTTCTAAAGAAGTGTTGGTAACGCAATATGCAAACGCAAGAATTATCGATTTAGGAGCTCGTGTTGTTGTTTAATATTATTTTTGTTTAATACAGGCTGGATGAGCAAATCCATTTTGTGTTTGAATTACATACATGTGTAATTAGTTCGAGCAAAGGCCTTTTGATGCCACTTATATAGAACCAAATAAATCGAACGAAAATGTATACCGATAGCAAATTTCAGTTTCTTCTAGAAAATAAAAGCTATTTGAAATCAGTATAATTTATTTTTGTTTACTTATATATATTTTATTTATATGGCGGTAAAAACAAACAAGGAAAGGATAGACTTAATTCAATTTATATAGTTTTCTATACGTTTATTTAAATTTGATCAAAGTTGGATCAAATATTTTGGATACAGTTGATACAGTTTTAAAATCCTCATGTCTTGGCCTTTTGGAAATTACACTGTAATCAAAATTTATTGTTAACGTCTGTGTTCATTTGTAATCCTTTCAGTATTTCGCTTACTATCTCCCATCTTGATTTCACTTCTGAAAAAAGCACATTTAGCATCCTTTTCGTGAGTGTCACAATTAAAATTCGCACAAAACATTAGTAATTTGTACAAACCAAATTTTCGACAGTGACAACATTTAGGGAAACATTATGGAAGGGAGATCACTCCAGTTGTGTGTAGTTTGGGCTAAACCCCGTACGTATTAAGTAACAAAACCCTAAAACTATCGACACGGTATTTTTTAATTAATGCAAAAAAACTGAAATACTTCTTGCACCAAATCTGCGTTTAGAATATGGGCCATTTTGATTGTCTTACACATACGCAGCTATATATTAGCGCGCCTTTGTTACTTTATTGATTAACATGAATGATTACTCTCTAAAGCAATCATTTTAAATGATTGTCTACAACTGATTTTTCTGGTTTCTATGTTTTTGGAACTCTTTCCCGACGTCTACCGGAAACTGTGCTGCGACCTTCAACGTTTCAGCGGACCTGCTGGAAGATATGTGCTCTCGAAAGGCCATTCCTTCAGCCAGCATATCCACTAACTTGAATATATTACGTCAGATACTTGAAGACGTGACGTCACTAGGTAGCTCATGGTACATGGGGATGGAGTGTGTAGGATCGTACGGGTGAAAACACCGGATGACCTGATCTGGCATGCAAAAAAAAGTAATTTCAAATGATAATATGAAAGCGTTCTTGCATACCAGATCATGCCATCCGGTAATTTCACCCGTGTAAGAAATTTCGATTCTATACACCCCCCCTCCGTATAGAATGAGTCACGCGCATTAAATGGCGTGACATCAAGTCAGTAAGTATTTGGCTTAATGTATTAAAGTAAGTGACGTCATTTAGAAAATAAGTACGTTAAAGTAAACAGTTTAGCGTATTAAAACACAAATTTAGACAGTATACATGTACACAAATACTATGAACAATAAAGGTATGCAAGAAAAATGTCCCTTGCATGAGGCATTCGGTTAAGATAAAAAAATCTGTAACGTCAGGAGAACTGTTTTGGCGGGAACGAGCCTCGTTTTAAGAATGTTTACACATTTCTCTCCGTTTACGGCTTACAAGACCACTGGGTGCTGACGCCTTTAACGACAAAGTGTTCTGCAACTACAGCTAGTGTAGGTTTCTCAACAGAAATTTGTTGATAAAACGTCCCGCTGTTAAGACCTATGCCCGACCTGTTTCTGTGCGAGTAAAATTAACATAGAAAACATCACATAGAGGTGACCCAAACATCAAACAGAAATCAAGGTGGGTAATGAAGGGTTTATTTTACGTTTTTCAAAACATTTAATGCTTGTCAATGATTGATTCCATCTGATATTAATATTTGTTTTGCCAAATATATCTATTAATATTACATATAAAATATTATTCGATTTCTTTATCTGTTTAATTTCTTATTGAAGTGGCCATTAGAATTAGTTTCAAGAACCAAATCATTACTTATCGATTGTTCATTGATGATAAGTAAAGTGTTTCTATGCTTATGTTAAAGAAAAATAACGAGCACGTCCATATTCGAAATCAATATAAGGCCAAAATTAAAATATTCTTTGTTTTCCCATCCCGACCCAAGCAGATTTAGTATGGGTAGGTAGGTAGGTCAAAATATTTTTTATTTGAAATTTTTCAGATATATGATACACATCATTCTAGGACTAACTCCAAGGGGAATACCAACACTCTAAAATTTAAATATATATAGGTACTAAGTTTACATGTAAAATAGATGAATGCCTTTCTGCAAAATGACCAAGTCGTCCTTGTGATAAGCCTGCCCAGGCATAGTGCTATATAAATTATGAAATAAACTTCCTTATTACTTAAAATCGAAAAACAATTTAATACAAATTTCACATTTTGACAATGAAAACTTTAATTACTGTGGTGATTATTTATTTAATACAGATATATTTAGGTACTGATCATCTAAGTGTTGCAACATGAAACAGGACACTCAGACTCCTTTGCAAATCAAGTGTTGCAAACAGGACAGCCTGTGAAATTCCTTTGCTTTCAATTTCCTTATCACCGACAGGTTAAACAACTTCGTCATCAATGTCTTGACAATCTACAAATATCCTTGGATACCAAAGAACGACTGGTGTCTCCATTTTAACAGACACGCAAACGGAATGTTCCCTGGGTTACAGACTTCGCGTCAGGCCAAAAACATCGCCGGTCATTCGGACCGATGAACGATGAAATTCAGCCGGACCGTAAGAAAATATGCCGCACTGAAACAAAAGACGTAGAAGACATTGCAATATATTTATTTTTTGTCTTTCAGGTACATTTGTTTAAAACAAAATGTGACACTTGTAATTATTTTTTTTTAGTTTTAACAAACTTTCACCAATAAAACTTAAAATACCAGTTATTTGCTTAGACAGAGCTTATTTTATACATAATACCAAACAAGAAAATGGTTGAGATGTACATTTGATCCTTTATTTATTACGCTACATCCGGTTTATAAAAGATAACTTATTTCGATTGCCGATCGCCTGTCTTTCAAACGAATTCAGATTTTAATACCATTAAACTTTGTTAGACTTCCATTTTATTGTTTCCGTGAGATGAAAATCAACACAGGCAACAAAGCCATTTAAAATTTTGATAAAATCGTATTGCTCTGTGATTCGTGAATTGTCCCCACTTTGAGACAGAATATCCTCTGCCAACGCTAGACAGCCCAAACAGCATTTTTCATTACATGGCCGTTAAACGATGTTATCGAATTCGTGATTTGACAATAGGAATCAGGCAACCAACAAGAAACCATTTTACTGAGACTGAAGGGAAGTAACCAGAGTTTATGAAGAAGAAAAGGTTGCTTCCCTTAGATTTAGAATCACCGGACAGAAAGAACGAGGCCAAGCGACATTTTACCGGACCGTAGCAATATATATCGGACATTTCCGATGGTCCGACGCCTTCGCGACTTATTCGTTTGACCATTTCCTCATGAGTTATCACCAAGCTCTAATACTTGCTTGCGTTCGGGTTCGTACTCAAAATGATTAGAAAAAATGCATTTTTGTCTCCAGGTTTTTCGTACCAAATAAAAAAATCATTTAGGCTTCGGCGATAAATTTTTTAGGGTCTTGCCGATTTTTTCGGGTCGGTCGTGGATGGGGAAACAAATAATATTTTATTTTAGGCCTAAGTATGCGCGTTTCTATTGAGAGTGTGTGCGTTATTCATTGAAGACTGTTTTTGTGTTATTGGGACTATGGGACACGTGAAAGCGAAGGTGCGGTAATTATAACGTTTCATATTAATAGGCGAATTGGTAAACCATAGAGGGGTTGAGATTTTAGGCGTGTACGGGTACGTGTAGTAGATATTTCTGTGTTTTACGTCATCAATTCATGTTGGGATAAAATTGACTACATGTCATTTTACATGTTATCTCCGTGGACAGATGTTCTTCACGTACGCCAATTTCTTGTAGATTGCTGCTAATTTATTTTTGGGCGTTAGCTGTCTAAGCTCACTTTTGACCTAGTTTTTCGACCAACCAAATGTTGTAAATAATACTCGTATTCTATTACTATGCAGCGGGAAAATGAAATAAACTATTTCGATTGGTAGCTATTTACAACAGAGAGGCATCTAGCAGGGTGGAGAGGTATCTAGTGGGATTTTGATTATTATGCAGCGGGAAAATCAAATAGATTATTTCGATTTTTTCGGCGTTAGCTGTCTAAGCTCACTTTTGACCTAGTTTTTCGACCAATGAAATATTGTAAATTAAACTTATTATGCAGCGGGAAAATCAAATAGATTATTTTGATTGGTTATTAGTGGGTCTCGTTAATGATAACCGTAACGATTTTTATATTGTGTGTAAGTATTTACATGGCACTTATATGTTCGGGCATTTTCGTTTTTTGAAAGCGATAATTGTATTGGAGAAAAAGATATTTACGGTATAAATAACCAGTTAAGTCAATTGATGGCTTAAATACGATTTTATATGGAATATTCATGGGTGTCAGGTAAACACTCGAGTACAATACACAGTGTAAAACGACAGAGAAGTGCAGATATTTCTGGTTCTTACTGGTTCCTTTCCAGTTCCTTTGATACTGATTGTTAATTTCAAGTTCAGACATTCAAATCGCCTTGGTGTAGTGGTTATCACACTCGCCTCTCAAGCGGATGCCCCGGGTTCAATACTCGGGAGGGACACTTTTTTTAAAGATAATTTACGTAAAAGTTGGTAGATTTCGCTCTTGTAACAAGTTGTCATTATTTTCATTTATTGTATTTTAATAACATTTATTCGTCATTAGTACTAACTCTACAAGAGGTATTTTATTGACACTGAATAAATGTACAGTTAACATTAGACATTCTTCTTTAATCGACGTATTATCATCAGACGAAATTTTTGCACGCTCTTTATTTCTTTCTTTCTTATATATAAAAATCTTTTCCATCAACGCCGTTTATCTTTTTTTTCGGCGTTAGCTGTCTAAGCTCACTTTTGACCTAGTTTTTCGACCAATGAAATGTTGTAAATAATACTCGTTTTCTCTTATTATGCAGAGGGAAAATGAAATAAACTATTTCGATTGGTAGCTATTTACACCAGAGAGGCATCTAGCAGGGTGGAGAGGTAGCTAGTGGGATTTTTATTACTATGCAGCGGAAAAATCAAATAGATTATTTCGATTGGTTGTTAGTGGGTGTTGTATTGGAGAAAAAAAAACATATTTACGATTTAAATAACCAGTTAAGTCAATATTGATAGCTTAAATACAATTTTATATGCAATTTTCTTGGGTGTCAGGTAAACACCTTGCATACAAGTTTACACAGTGTAAAACGAAAGAGAAGTGTAGATATTTCTAGTTCTTAATGATTCCTTTCTAGTTCCTTTGATACTGATTGTTAATTTCAAGTACAAAAAAACAAGTTCATTGTAGTGTAGTGGATGACACTGTCGCCTCTCAAGCGGAAATCCCGGGTTCAATACTCAGGACGGACACATTTTTAAAGTTAATTAACGTAAAAGTTGGTAGATTTCGCTCTTGTAACAGGCTGTTTGTATTTATTTTTATTAAATTTCAAGGACATTTATTCATATTGAGTTCTAACTCTACAAGAGGTATTTTATTGAAACTGAATAAATGTAGATCAAGACTTAATGTAAGACATTGCTTCTTTAATCGACTTGTTATCACTGTATGAAATTGTTGCAACAGCTTGAACATTTTTTTGAAAGACACTTTCAATGAATTTATGAGTTGTCATGATTCGGTCGCTTAATCTCTAGGTTATACTAAGAAGGCAGGGAGGGTTCGTCAACAGCTATAACAAGTAAAATAAAATAACTAAACTGTGTCTGCTTCGCCTCTCTGTATTTCTTTATATCTTATATACGTGTATATATAAATATTTTCCATCAACGCCGTTTATCTTTTTTTAAAGATATTTATATTTAGTGGGTGTAGATTACGATTACCGTAACGATTTTTATATTTTATATCCTGGCACTTACATGTTCGAGCATTTTTATTTTTAAAAGCGATAATTGTATTGGAGAAAAACATATTTACGATTTGTAAAACCTGTTAAGTCAATATTGATGGCTTAAATACAATTTTATATAGAATATTCTTGGGTGTCAGGTAAACATTTGCGTATAATACTAAGTGTAAAACGAAAGAAAAGTGCAGATATTTCTAGTTCTTACTGGTTCCTTTCTAGTTCCTTTGATACTGATTGTTAATTTCAAGTGGGAAAGTCACGTTCTCTGTAGTGTAATGGCTAACTCTCTCGCCTCTTAAGCAAAAGCCCCGGGTTCAATACTCAGAATGGACACTTTTTTAAAAGTTAATTTACGTAAAGTTGGTAGATTTCGCTCTTGCAACAAGCTGTTATTATTTATATGTATTAAATTTCAAGGACATTTATTCATCTTGAGTCCTAACTCTACAAGAGGTAGAGTCCTAACTCTACAAGAGGTATTTTATTGAAACTGAATAAATGTAGATCAAGACTTAATGTAAGGCTTTGCTTATGGTTTAAACCCCTGTTGCAAATCGATTTGCCATTGACCGTTCCAAGGCGGTAACCCATCGGGTTCTCATTTTTGTTAATTCTTTGTGGTGTCCTTTTTTGAAACTGATCATTTTATTAACCATGCTCTCTCTCCCTCTTCTTGACTGTGTGGGGAGGCTTTTTTCTGAATGTGGCAATTCCTGGTATGCATATTTCACCTTTTTTTAATCGACTTGTTATCACCGTATGAAATTATTGCAACAGCTTCAAAATTTTTGAAAGACATTTTCAATAAATTTACAAGTTGTCATGATTCGGTCGCTTAATCTCTAGGTCATACTTAGAAGGCAGGGAGGGTCCGTCAACAGCTACAATGTATAACAAGTGAAATAAAATAACTAAACTGTGCCTGCTTCGCCTCTCTATATTTCTTTCTTTCTTATATACATGTATATATAAATCTTTTCCATCAACGCCGTTTATCTTGTTTAAAGATATTTCTTGTTTCAAATATCAGGAAATGATTTTGGCCATATAGTATATTTCTTTAAATCTTTGTTGATGTATAAAGATTCAACGAAATCAACATCGGTTATTTCCGAAAAGTAAAAGTTAACCTGCCGCTAAGTTCGAAATTATATCAATTTCATTTTTGATATAAGACAAATTTATGATTTAATATCTAATGGTTTCGATAAAAGTGTACCACAACCTCAAGATTAGGAACAGAATCATGCTTAGGAGTTCTTACTATCCTTGGCAGTTTTATGTTACACCGCTAAAAGCCTACCTGACTGTAGTTTATTGATTCAAAAAGGGACGTTTTTATTGGTTATCAGTTTTATTTGTGGAATATTTTTTATTTTATTGATACTTTAGAGACTATTTATGTTTTATAACAACAGTTGAACATAGCAATGCTGAAAGTGGCAGTGAGCAAATGGGAATTTAAAGCAGTGCGATTTCTACCACAGTTTGATCCTTACGAGCAAATGGTTTTGAATTTTGTAAATAAAAGAAAAAAATGTAACGAAGGTTCCATTAACTATTATTGTTTACAGAACACCAGGGTTCACATTTCGTTGTAGATATTTAAGGGGTCATGTAAAGCTGCTCAACAAAAATATATTGTTATAAGATTTTTACCTATGACCTATGACAACAAGAATGTCTTATGAACGATCTTTATTTCTTTTTATACACCCGAAGGGACGTATTATGTTATCGCCTCGGTGTCCGTCTGTCTGTCTGTCCGTCTGTCCGTTAGAAATTTCCTTTCCGCTTTGAAACTCTTGAACCCCTTGAAGGATTTCGAAGAAATCTGACACAAATGTTTACTACATTAAGATGACGTGCAGAAGCCATGTTCGAGATGGCTCGCTTCAAGGTCAAGGTCAGACTAAGAGGTCAAAGTTCATATGACTTTGTTTCCCTTCCGCTCTGTAACTTTTGAACCCCTTGAAGGATTTCGAAGAAACCTGAAACAAATGTTTACCACATTGAGCTGACGTACAGAAGCCATGTTCAGGATTTCTCGCTTCAATGTCAAGGTCAGACTTAGAGGTCAAATGTCTCGTGACTTTGTTTCCCTTCCGCTCCGTATCTCTTGAACACCTTGAAGGATTCGAAGACACCTGACACATATGTTCACCACATTATGACGACGTGCAAATCGCATATTCCGGATGGCTCACTTCAAGGTCAAGGTCACACTTAGGATTTAAGTGCCATATGACTGTATGTGTATTGTTCGTTGTTTTTTTTATACATTTTGTACCTTGCTAGGATTTTCGCGGTGCGGTCTTGGATTTTTTTATGTAACTTCAATCTTTTTTAATTTGATATTTTTTATGCTTGTTCCTTCCTTTGGGCTTCAACTGTCTAAATTTTGCTCACATCCTCTGATACAACCCTTCGGGCGTATATTGCCCCGCTTCGCGGTGCTCTTGTTTAAGTATTTAGTAAGGATAATACGTAGTGCAAAAAGTTAAACGTACAACCTTTTAACAATTAACAGTCAAGTGTATAAAGATAAACTCCTGTCACACTATAGCAGCGGTCTCACGACGATCCTACTGCGTTCAAGAACGCCGAGGTGCGCGCAGTACGAGCACATGCATCGCCGCGGCAATGCAGTGGTATCGCCAGTCTCCTTCGCAGAGTTGTCGTTCCTTTCACTCACTTTACATCTCTGCGAAAGGCTCAATGTCAAGATTTTTTACCAAACTAAGAAGGTTCGTTACATACAATCATAATTATGAAATTGAAAGCTTGAGGTAAAACAAATGACTGAAATCTTCAATATCTTTCATTAAAAAGGGGAAACCCAAACTATTGTGTATGTAAATGGTGAACTATTTCTTTGAGTTATAGTAAAAATAGTTGAAAGTAGTCCCAGCCTATAACATAGGTGAATGTAATGAGCCGATAGTGTAAGAGTGTGTGGTATCGCCAGTAGAACGCCGAACTAGGTTTGAGCGTGCACAAAACAAACGCCGTCGCTCATCGTTCTGAAAAGAGCGAAGTGAGGTCGCCGTAAGTCGCCGTAGCAACACAGTAAGTTCTCCTTCAACGACACGGGCGCGCACAGTGCGAACGCTGTGGTTGTTAGTGGCGCTTGTACGGTGATTTTAAGGCGATCTCTGAAACGTCACTGCGTCTATACTGCGCGTCCACGGCGCTTATACAGAGTACTATTTTTTATTGCGATCTTACAACGACTGTATGCTCTAATTGCTCTTCTATTGCTTTCATCGTCGTTTGCTTTATAAAGACGAACAAAATGGTATAAGTTTATAAGATATGCTTATAAACATTCATTTCTCTTTATGTACACCACCATGCCTGGCTACTGCTTTCAGGTCTAGCAGATAAATTGTGCGTATCAATCTGGGACGAGGACGGACGCCCAAAGCCATAGATTCAACTCTTCGAGAGCAAACAAATAATTGATGAAAATGTGTCTATTCACTTCGTTTATAGGAAGTGCAAACGAACTTCTTTAGCATGCCGTCGGCGCGGCCCCGGTTTATAAAAATAACATTTACCACCGCGTTACTGCTGTTAAATGACAAGTAAACATGTACAAGAAATACACAAAAATGCATCCATCGTGTGATCAAAATAATATTTTCTTGAAACAATGTAAACTCGCTTTCATTAAAAAACAAACACGCGGTGTCGTTGCGGAACACTTTTCGTCACACGCGTCAACCCCCAGCGAAGACAGGAATACTTGAATGCTTTCAGATAGCTTGTAAAGAAACTGTTAACGGACACAACTCCTGATTGATAAACTGGTGTAAATGGTGACAAAGAGATACCTTTAGTAATAATGAATTGAAGGGCATTATAACTATAATCTTGCTGAACCCTTAAGTACAACAAGTATACCGTCATACAGTTCAGCCGGGACATCCGTGCTATCTAATATGGATCTACACTGTTTGTTTATTAGTAGCTTAGGTCCTACTCAGGTGGAATTGATGTGTCAGCTGATCTAGATCTACACTGGTTGACTATCCAGGAAACATTTAGTGGAAAACATTTATGCACATGAATTTTAAATGGGGCACTTCATGGGAAAATGTGTCTCAATTGACGTTATTCCTTGAAATGACGTCATAAACGAAAACAGACAACATTGCTTGTTTTGTATTTCAAAATGAACAAAATACAGCGAGTCAAAATTTTAATTAGCAAGGCCTTTTTTTATCATGTATCTAGTATAATTAATATTATTAACATCATCATGATAATTTTAATGAACATTTGACAGAAATATTGCATACCTTTTTAACATATATGACACTTTGTATTACAAATGAATATTATTGTACATCATATTTCTTCATATGTGACTACTATAATGAAAACAAAAGGTTTTCCATTTTTTAAATTTTGTAAAATTCATGAATAATGCCAACTGTTGTTTTTGAGATGTTGCCTTTTCATTTCAGTATATCTCAACAACACATTGTAGTTGAATATATTGACCAGCTTTTGCACATGTTACTTTTGACAATTTGATCTTACTTTTTCTTGTAAAATTTACTTTTGATTATCTTTTGAAGTTTGTCACATTTACAATATATACAACATATTATTTAAAATAGTGCTTGTAATGATATGGTCTAATTTTTATTTTGAAAATAACTCTGCTTTATGACATAAACCCCTTCAAAGTTTATGCATTACCCCACCCAAGGAGCATGTTTGCGAAACCTTAATCCAATTGGTTATAATTTGTGTCCAATATAACCGACGAAACTAGGCTTTCAGTAAAAAAATTGTGTTGATGAGTTATAAAAAACACACGCCAGCACGCACACACACATACAATCTGGCGGACAGACAATCAGACCGACCGACAGAATGATAAACAATTCATTTTATTCATCCAATGAGTTTTAAGTTTTGTCGTATATTGACCTACGAGGCCCCGATGTTCAGACAAATCAATCACTCCTCCAAGATATGAAATAATGTTTCACAATTACTCCATGAGAAGAAAATACAACATGATGACCTTTCTGTGATGACCTAATTGTCACTTAATCAAAATCGTGTTGTTATCACGAATAAAACAAGAGACACTGAGAACAATCTGAATGCATTCTATATTGTTGCATATGCAAAAAAAAAACAACCGGGAATGTTCGTAAATTCGAGTTAGTTCACTTTGGTTAATCGTATGTGATTTTTGTTATGAAACATTGCCAGGCAAGTTTGAGGTTGTGTTGAAGCTGTGTTTTTCTGACATCTATATACATTTATATCTATATGCATTAATAATATATATATATGAATTTAATTTTTTTTGAAGACATGAACTTATCAGTCAGAACTGAAACTTTTGCAGTTCAAATGACATGTCATATTGTTAGAATGTTCCGTAAATTTATCGTCTAAACATCCTCTTTAACCGCACTGAGACGTCCGAAGCTTCTGGGCGTTTTCAAGGATCAACATGCCAACATGCTTCTATTACAGTTTTCAATTCATTGTCTGGAGAAAACGGATTGAACGCAGGTCGGTTTCCTTTTTTGAGCTCATCCAAAAGCTGAGAAGGGAAAAGTCGTTGTAACTCGGTCTCTGAGTATGCACGGCGGCCGTACCACAACTCCCATAGTAATATTCCCAGACTGAAAATGTCAGCGCTAACCGTATACTGATTGTGCATCAGTAATTCAGGCGCAACGTGTATAAAGGCGGAAACGGATGTCCCCGTGGCTGCAAGGTCCATGTTTTCATAACCAAAGTTACTCAGTTTCGCTGTGTTGTTCTTTACCTATAATAAAGAGATGTAATTAAAATTGCAATTTTATCTACATGCTATATTCATATCTGCAACATGCCACGTGTTAATTTTTAAAGGTTACAACTGTTTATAGATATTTAATTAAAGCGCTGAAAGCACAGAAGATGTTTGGTACTAAAATATTATTCGAGTTCAAAACATCAGAATCACAGATTTTCTCAAGGCATTGTCAATTGATAAATGGTCTTTTGAAAGACCCTGTTAAAAGAAAATACTACTACAATATTAAATTTGTGTTGTTATTTTGTTAAAATATTTCATAATATAAATGAAAACACGTTTAATTATATTTAAACCTACACACGTGCAAGCACGCATACATAAATCAAAGTACTGAAAGTACAGAAAACCAGCGAAGCGATTTTGCTTATTGAGAATAACCAGTGTCATGATTCTCATACATGTATCCATTTACGTAAAAGCAAAAGAACTTGATTCACTCGCAAAGACCTTCATCTTGTCTGTATGATAGTGGTATAAGGGTTTCAATGTATTATCTGGACGAAGGCTTCTGTTAACCCTTTACTCCATAGATATACCTTCATAGCTTAGGCGAACAGTTTAGATCCATATCAGCTGGCACATCTGTGCGATCTGATTAGGATTTAAACTGTTCGCTTTTAGAATCATTAATTCTTTTTCTGACCAGTAAACACAAATTTTAGATCCAGATCAGATGGCACTATTGTGCCAGCTGATCGGGACCTGAACTGGTCACCTTTGTGATGAAAGGCGTATATATTGAGTAAACTATTTTAAGCAAGAAATTATAATAGTGAAATCTGTGTACTCACATCCCAAAGACAGAATGAACACGAAAAATGATATAAAAAGTGAGACCCCATCGATGGGAAAGATTATGTATTTATTTGAAATAAGAAATATATAATTGTTTCCTTCATTGTGAATAACATTTAAGGAAATCATAGAATTGAGAATCCTACATATTAAGATAAAACAACCGAGAGTCATAACATTGCCGAATTAAAGCATTGGAATTTAATGCTAGATAACACACTTGTAAAATTGAAGAAAATTTCAGAGGAAAATGAATAACTATAGCTTATACCATAAATTTCCACCGTATTAAGTTGTATATAATAACGGACTCGATGGGTTTTTTTCATGTAGCTCTAGCATATTATTAGAAAAAGGTGCCAGATTTAAGACATTGGTGAACATATCATTGAGTTTTGGTTGTTAAGGAGCTGGGATAAATGTCCATTAGCTTACAATCCGTTCAAATAACATCAGTTTCAGCAGACAGATGTGTCGTTTTTAATTTAAGGCTTCATCATGGTTTGTCCTCTATAGTCATACGTACTTTTACTGTTATTTGGCTTTCTTCAAAACGCGGGAAATTGTGACGTCACTGACATTTGCATATTCAATGTGTTATTGCGCCTATGATTTCATGTACTCCGAACAAAAATAGTAGTCATCTCTAGCTTAATCGAAAACGTAAACCTAGTAAACATCTTCACCTTTGGAAAAAATGTAAATTATGCATTATTCCTGAAACAAATCATAGTCCGTTCCTTGGACCACCACTGGCCTTATTGTCGACGTGTCTCCAGCCACGTACGTGATAGCCGGACACGTACCGCGCTTGCTCGTAGCATGTTTCGAATACATAGATCTGTAAATCTTACATGTACTTATTTCTGTACGAGTAATATCCGGTTTACTAGTTTAAATATGTAAAATTTTACACATCTCAATAGTTTACTGTTCACGCTTATATATGGAAATCCAATATATAAAAATATTCGGCAATGATGATTGCTTCATTTTCAGTGATTTACAACGCTCATGAACGCATATCATCAAAAAATAAACAAATGTTCGCAATTTGTCTTGAAAATTTCAAGTGAAAGCATTTGCGCATTGATTTCATAAAGTGGACAATTGAAGAAAAATATGCTAAGATGGAAATTTATCATTATCGTTATTGTTAACGATAAAAAAAAATATTTCGTGAAACAAACAGTTTAACCGCGGAATAAACGTCCAATATTGAAATGGCTTTAAAATGAGAAAATAAAGAAAATGTTTTCACTGTTATTTTGAGCTTCGATTTAGCAGAAAAGATATATTAAATATTTCAGAATTAATATTTGGCTATTGTAATATCCTAACATCGGGAATATCGTTTATATCTCTATCTAAAGTAACATATATGTGGCTCGCTTAAGAATCCCTGGCGGCTACAACCCTCAGATAAAATTGGTTTACTGTTGTCGATTGTGTTCTGAATAAGGGACAGCGCAGTGAAGCAGTTAAGTATTCTTTTAGCTATACTAACGTGGCAAGAGCCAACTTTAACACGTAACAGGAAACTTGGACTACTTTGCTTACTCTGACTACTCTGAAATGCGTAAATCGCCGGTTGCCAGTGCCTCGTTTTGGTTTGATACCGGTTTCAGAATTGTGATTAGTAAAACCAGCTTCGCTGGTTAAAAACAAAAAATATGCAGAGAGTTTACAGTCGTTCCGGATATTTTCTTTAGTACGGAAAATGTCCGGAGGGCAGGTATTTTAGACCAAACTATTTAATATCATTTGATAAACGAAATTGGACATTCGAATATTACTATTTTTGACCGATTCTCACCACTTTCCGAAAAATGCAGTTTCCATAGTGAACTAGATGCCATTTAAGTGCTTGTTTTACGGAAAATTGAAAAAAAAATCATATCATCACAGGCGACTTCATGCATATGTCGTGACTTCACATTTTTTCTTTTTACTGTTTTACGCTTAGCCTCTTGAAAAAGATGGCCATTTTATAAAACCCACCGAAATGTTGGAAAGTCTCAAGTCCCTGTGAAAAAAGCCACAGAGAGAGAGAGAGAGAGAGAGAGAGAGAGAGAGAGAGAGAGAGAGAGAGAGAGAGAGAGAGAGAGAGAGAGAGAGAGAGAGACAGCCGATAAGACTTAAAACATACAAACACACTTTTCATTCTTTTGTTAAACGTAAAACAAGAAACTGACAAATTACCCTCAACATTTTGATATCTTTCAATTTCAAGTTGCGTGGTAGATCTGGATAATTTAAGTTCCTTTCCAGCACCTTCACAGCGACTATCATTTCCTTGTTATCGTGATTCCACAGTGCCAGACAGACATCCGATAACTTGCCTTTATCGGTTTCCTCTTGAATATGAATGTCTCTCGGATCGATTATGTATTTCGTCAAGTAGAAGATTTTAAACATCTTTAACTGTTCTTGAATTTTGTTCAATTTTACGAACGTTGGTTCTAACAGTTCAACTATCTTGTGGGAAATTGTACCTTCTTTAATGATCAGATTTAGCTGGCGTTCATCTGCAGCGATTTGCTTGGGAATGAAATCCTCACAAAGCTCGTCTAACTTACTTTTAAAGTGTTTATAGTATATCTCAAATAGAAATTCTCTCAAGTTTTTTTCGTTGAAAGTGCTCTTTAAAGCCTCGCTTGTCCAATGCTCCATGTAAGTTACTTTGTACTTTTTAAAGTCTTTTCTTTTGAAACCATCTATTACAGTCGCCCCTATAGCTACTGGCAAGCACAAAACTGCAATCGCTAGTGTAACAGGAATCCAGATCGGAGCTGTTACTGCTAAGGCAACCTTTGCACCCGTCGACATCTGTACATCCTGATGATCTATAGATCTGTATGAACTCACCGTTGCTTCTGAAATGTGTTCAATTTGACATTTTAATTTCATCAACTTTTATATTTGGGACTACGTCAAAAGAATATTCGGCATATATTAATGTGATGGATTTGTTAAAATTATAAAGATTTTTTCTCGATTTCCATTGTGTGCCATTTTAAACATTTACGTGTTCGAAAATGTACGTAACATGTACAATAGGCAAAAACAAAAATATCATCAAGGCGGAAGTTGCAGTAACATTAACACATAATTGCTAACGATAAGGAAAAATCAAATAATCCTAAGCTGCTGAACATGGAATAGTATCAATTTGAAAATATCGCATTGAAAGGTACCATGAACACCGCCATATGCATACCATTGCGAAACAATGATGCGAGATCGCGAATTTACGATGCGAGAGAGCGATATAATATCGCGCCCTTGCGTCTTACATTCGCGTTCTCTCATCTTGCTTTCGTGCTTACGTGGTCTCTCCTTCAGATCCTTTAGGAGAGCGAGACCACGATGCGAGATCGCGAAACAACGATACAACGTCGCACAAGTAAGATGCGATTACGCATTATTAATAACGCGCCCTCGTACTTTCGCGACATCGCAAAGTGGTTTCGCGATCTTGCATCATGATTCCGCGTTTTCGTCGACAATTCACCGACAGGGCAAAACAATAATGGCACCAACAGAACAGCGTAACTTACCGTTAAGCGCGTATTAGATTTAGACTTTTTTTTAATAGTTATACTGTCCAAATTATAAAAATTGTAAAACATATATTAAATATTTAACAATGTTTATATATTGTAAAGTAGACCGAGTACTTTGATTGATTTTGCAAATCGTACATTATTTTAAACCATAATAAATATCACAGATCCGTTTCGCACATTATATAACTTTTTAAAAACATTATTTTAGCATATAACTCCATAAATTTTCATGTCTTGGGGTCAGTATACTCTTCAGTACAAATGTTAAAAAGCTTTTGGATGATTATTGATTATCTTACATATTCGAAAATCTTGCTAAAATAAACTGTGATATAGTTTTTGAGTGAATTTAGAGTATAAGAAGCATTAAATCAAGACTAGATTTACTAGTTTTAGACTGTCTACACACCCACTTAGAATTCAGATAGATAGATATGCCATAAATATAATGCCTCGAGACGAGTGATACTGTTTTGTTTAAGGATTGAATCGATAGTTGATGGTTTCCATTTGGGTATGGAAAACGGTTGGGTTGTTTAAAGTGTGTGAAGCCCAAAGGGCTTCACGCGTACTTTAAACAATCCAACTGTTTTTCATACCAAAATGGAAACTGTCAAATATTGATTCAATCCTTATATTTACACTCATAAATAATCTCATTAATACAGAAATAACTAGAATAATTCGTGATATACGGCTTTTTTGAATGGCTATTGGAACAGCTACGTTGACGACAGTGAATGACGGCACGCTTTTTCGTAGCTACTCGTGGCAAAACGTGCGTGCACGGCGACGTCACACGTCAAAACATTGTGCAACGTCCAATAAATTGTGAACGGTTCTACTTTAGCCTCAGCTTTTAAACTATTACGTCACACTATTTACCACTGGAAATTATGATTCCTTGAATGAATAAGACTTCATCGTAGAGGACGAAGTTGAAGTGTAAATATACATTGATGAATTTCATTTTACTTGCATATTTCCTTGTTAAACTGGTCTAAGAAAAAAGTAATATATGCATATCAGGAATCGCCACACTAAAAAACACAGCCTCCCCACGCAGCGAAAAAGAAGAGATAAAAAGAGAGAGAGAGCATGTTTTATATAAGTATGTCAATTCAAATAGGACGCCACAAACAATTAACGAAAAAGAGAACCTTTGGGGATACCGCCTTGGAACGGTCAGTGGCAAAACAAATTGCCACTGGGGGTTTAAACCAGGTTCTAGGGTGCATAGGGTGCACCAACCTCACACTTGCCCCAACAGGTTCTCGTATCACAAAACAAGCACAAGTTGTCTTGGTGAAATAACTCCAACCCACCCATCGGCTCAACAATGTTGCATGCAAAAGCACACAAACATATAAAACATAAGAAGCTAATAGCATTGCAAAGCCAAAAGGTAGGTACTCAATGATCTTACCGAGACCAGAGCTCCTGGGGTAAAATCAGCAAGAACACGATGACAGGGATAAAAGAAACGAATCGAGCTTCTAGGTTCTTTTAAGAAAAGATTTCCCCATAAACCTTCATAAACTCTTAAACCCCTGCCACCGTCGTGCAACCAAAGAGGTAAGCATAATGATCAACTGTAGATGGGTTAATCACCAGGCCTGCAGAGCGCTGTAAAATATCATGTTGGTAACCTTTCTTTTTAAATTTACAGATGGTTTTTACAAATAACCGAGAGAAATTAACATTGCCTTTTATCTTCTTAAGTTTGTAAATTAAATCTCCATAAAACATCGGATGTGAAATACCTTGTTGCAATAGTGATTTTAAACTGCATCTGTATTTATGAATTAGATCTGGGTATCGGCGATAAAACTTGCAAAAGGTTTTCCTTAATTTGTGATACCGATAACCCTGTTTTAAAAGTTTTTCTGTAATGCACTGATTACGTTCATTGAAATCATTTACATCGTTGCAAGCTCTTGAAAAGCGAACAAGCACGAGGAACATCGCCGTCTAAAAACGGACAATTTACTATATTAAAATTAAAATCATCTCTTTTATCATATATTTTAGTAGTGACGTAACCATTTTCAATGGACAGATTTAGATCAAGAAAGTTTGCTTGCTTTTCTGAAGTGTTCGCTTTATTAAGCTGTAGTTCTTTAGGATAAATCTTGTTAACCAGTGATGGAAAATAGTTATTATCAAATATTAAATAAATCATCAAGGTATCTTGAGGTGTTATTAAAAGCTGTAATAATATCATCTTGATGTTCGGTAGAAAGAGATAACATAAAGTCTCTTTCATAACAGTATAAAAACAGATCAGCAACAAGGGGTGCACAATTAGTACCCATTGGAATGCCAATTACTTGTTTATAAATAGAGGTACCAAATCTCAAATAAATATTATCCAATAAAAATGTGAGCGCCTGGATAAGGTCTTGACAGGTCCATGAAGTATAATTATCATAAGAACCATCTGTAAAGAATGCCCTATGTTCATTACAAGCAATAAATGTTTTATTTTCTCTAGCAAAAGTTTTTTTCAACGAGACTGGTTAGCTTGTCTCTTATCAAATTATGAGGGAGAGAAGTATATAGAGTTGAAAAATCATAAGTAGACAAACAGAACGCCTGAAAATTATTTGATTTAAGCTTCTTCAAAACGTCATTTGAATTTTTTATAGACCAAAATAAATTTTTGCCCGTGGTTTCAAAAACTTTTTCGCAATACCTAATTACATGTTCTTTTATAGCTGTAAGACAAGATGTTAAGAGCACGGATAATTTTGTTGTAGTACAAGAACTAGAGTTTGCAATAAATCTTGCTTTGTACGGTGTTTTGTGCATTTTAGGCAACCAATACATAGTAGGTACTTTGTCTTGTTTCGGCTCAACACTGATTCTGAATTTTGTAATTTGTAGAGTGTGTGCATTAACAATATCACTCTCAGATGAAGAGGTCAGTGTATAAGCATTAGTGCTATTAAGCTCTTCAGTTTGAACATTAATATAGTGTATACGTCACACTATAATTACATTATTTGCAGCCTTATCAGCAGGTGTTAAAACAAATCTGTTGTGAAAATCTTGAATACCCTTTTTCAAATGACGAAAGTTAAAACGAGGTCGAGGTGGTAATAAAGCTATGTTTCTTTTATAGAAGGATATACGAGTGTCAATTATTTTGAATATTTGTTTTTTTCCAGTTTGAAAGAGCATTAGGCTCAGCATGTTCTCGTTTACACCATTTATTGCAAAAAGAGTTTAAAGACTCAGCGATTTCCGCGCGACAGGTATTAAAGTCGATGTCTGATGGAATTCTATATTTCGGACCTTTTGAAATTAAATTGCGTATTCTAGAGTCTTTGATAACATTTAGATCCCCTGTTACGATGTGACCGGCTGGTTGATAGCAAAATTTTGAATTGGAACAGTCTCATGATATAGGTGTATTCTCAACAATCTGTAAATTTGAGGTAATTTTGTTGTGATTGAAAATTGTGTTTCTAATTGGTTTGTTGTATTTATAACAAACGATGGGTGTTTCAGTATTCTTGAAATAATTAGGTATAGCCGAATCAACAGTTTTATCTTTAAATATACTTGGAAGGTCAATAAAATCTATACCTTTATTTAAAAATGAAATTTTCAGGAAATGTCTTTGGTGATCAGATTCCAAGTCGATGTGTGGTTTGAGAACATGCCGATTGTAACACTGAGCAAGACTAGCAACTTCATAAAGGGGATGAGTTCTTATAACAATATCATCGGCTTCCTTATCCACTTTGTGTAAACTTGAAATAGAAAGAGGAGCCAAACGAGACAGCATAGCATGTCTACCAGAATGTTTTAAAATATTTTGAAGGTCATAAATAGAACATTGAATACGGAATTTCCTTTTGATGTTACCATTGATGTTTTCGTATTTGAAGCAAATAAAAAATGTCAAAATCAGGATTTTTTGAAATGTTGCCTTCTTGATAAATATTATCATTTAAACCAAGTGGATAAGGTGTTTGTAATTTCTTTATCCATTCATTTTCTGAGACTAGACTCGCTCTAATTTTAAATGCTCTAGAAGCATTGTTATCAAATATATTTTTTTCAACTGGTTGAATATTAACGTGTTTTAAAGTGTGGCCTGATTGTTCAAAATGTTTATAAAAATATGTATTGATTTTATAATTGTTTCTTATTTTAGAACAGTGCTGACTAAAACGTGTTTTCAAAGGCCGCCCCGTCTGTCCAACATATTGAATCCCACAATTTAAAGCATTTCAGGTTAAAACATAAACAATGTTATCTGTTTGTCAGTCAATATCTGAATTGATGTTTACTGAAAAAGTCCTTCCAAAGAAATACTTTAAACGCAATTATTATACACATCCTTACGTGTACAAATATTTCAAACAGTTATTAATAGAATACTATAAGAACGATAGAAATTTAACATGCTTTATATGTTAAAAAGCTCATGGTTATATTATAGATGAAACTTAAATTAAATAAATAATAAGAAATTAAAATGTTATGTTTTAAATTAAACATATGTTACACAAAAATTATGTAAAACCGTGTTTTGCTATTTCTATATTGAAACAGAATGTACATAAAATGCAAACTATTCTAAACATGTTTAAATAAAATATAAGTTATTATTATAGCCACAGAAATAGTTACACTTGGGACACAATCATTATACCATCAAAATGAAAATTGTTATTTAACAATTCTAATCAACTTCAACAGCGAGCATGATTATGAGCAAAATCAACTACAAAAATGTGTAGTCAGTTTGATCCATTCACTGTTGGATTTATAAGAAATAGTGTTTTTGTATGTTCTGTTTCATTCAAACAAACTGGCGCAAAACTCTTTAATTTGTACTGGCCCTCTTTAAGACAGGTGTGCATTGTGTGATGTAATTGTAATTGCAAGAAGTTGCTCAATACACTACTGTGATCTTTAGTTTATCAAATATGGGGCTTGTTTAATTTCAACGCTTGTCAGATCTACACCACTCGACACTTCCTATTTAAGTATGCATGTGATATATTGTTTTATAACTTTTGCTTTAGCCTCCTAAATAAATAAAACAAAAAATTAAAATTAAAAGTTAGGTAAGGGGTAGGTACCCCTGATAGTTTCCAACCCCATCACCTTAAAGTTTTATTTGAGTTTTAAAAGAAATATTTCAAAAAGTAAAAAAAAAATGTTTAAGAGAGTAAGGAGGGACGGTGAGTAGATGACTGAATGCCATAAATTACCCGCCATCCTCCCCAAACAACAAAAATAGTTTGTTCGTTTGAATAAAAGTTGTGTTTTGGTGCTACTGAATTTGTTGTAAACTTTCAACTGTACTGTGCTCTTCCACTAATTGTGACTAAGTATGTAAATGTTTCTGTCTTTAGTTCCTGTAAAATAAATTAAATTTGTTTATGTAATGCATAAATAAAAGTTTTTGTATCTAGAGTGTAACATTTATACTACTACATTTGAAGGCAGTATTATTCAGATAAAATATCACTAACATAAATAGATTTTGCCCTACTTTCAATTTGGAAACTGTCGTAGATGAATTCAAGTTGGAATTTCTTAGTTATCCGCAAAAAATTGAAATATACCGCATTCTTTTGAACGATAAGTTTTTACTTGAATCATGTTTTCTAATATGAAGTAGACACATGGTTTATCTATTTTAAAACTTCATTTACTGTTTAAGAATCTGTTTACGTACAGCGCCATCTTCAATTAAACTTTCCCATTAAAAAAACAAACATTTTTTCTGTACAGGTGCTCTTATAAAATGACATCAAATTATGAGTTTCGATTATAATATTGTACAAAATACAATGAATATTCAAAGTAACAGTTTAACATTTCATTAAAAAAACAACTTGAACGTCTAAGATTAAAAGTGAACGAAATATTCAATGTGGTAAAGCTACTTTTGATGTTACGGTCGTATGACATTACGTATAGTTATGTAATTTAGAATTTAAATGTATTTTGAAGTAAGGTCAATTTAAAGTAATGATGTTCTTAAAACAAGACGGTAGGTTTCGAACCCGTTAAGCTTTAACACGTTGTCAGGATGACACCACTGGCTGTAAAATATGTACTGGTAAGCCCAGCCAGGTATCTATACTCAGGTAACGGTAATGGTTTTCTTTAATGTAGAAGCTGTACTTAATCTACATTGAAAAGAAACAGCAGTCTGTTTTTATGAATTGTAATTGTAATGTAAAAAGAACTAAACTTAAATCATGAACATATGAACATTACATGAAATAATGATGTATTTAAATGAAATGATGTAGTATTTACATTATATGATTGCCAGCCAAGTCTTAAAGAAAATGATCTTAAATTTATGTTAAGTAATTCTGGACTAGAAAATAAATGGGAAATTAAATAAAGACCTTTAAACGCTCAAGAAAGTACAGTTGACAAACGGATAGCTCACATGTCTACCAGTCAGGGTCTAACAACTATAAATTCTCACATAAAGATATAGTCAAGAGTTTAAAACAAAAAGGGACTAAAACCCAGTCTATAACATAGAAATAAAGACAAAGTCCTTATTATTATAAATAATTACTAAAAAGTTTCAAAAGTCTGTAATTAAATTAATCTATTTAATTAAATGCCAAAATTAAAGCTTCTTTTCTGCTTTAATGTAAATAATCAATAATTTAGAAATATTTCCCTCAATTCCGTTATAAATCAATATAATGTTTAGAATTAAGAATTTACATTTTAATTAGCTATGATCTTTAGGATCAAGCTCTGAGTTTTAGTTGTTACATTTTCAGAAAATCGTGGCCAGAATGACAAATGCATCAGGGATTCTGGTTTTATAGCACTAACGGTAACTCCCACTGGAGTTATCTATTATTGACCAATCTTTAATAGTATAATCTATAAAAAGTTATCTGGATTGTACAATTATCCATTAAATCATATTTGTGCACTTATTTGTACTACAAATATTAAACATTAAATCACTTTATCACACATAAAATGCATAAATTAATGTTAAATCTACACAAAAAAGTATTTTAAGTATGCATATAAAACAAAGCAAAATCAGTATCCTTTGTCTCTAAAACAAAGGAAAGTAGTTCCTCAGCAATGAGAAATAGTCCCTTAAAAGATTACTGTGTTTAACTGAATATACTTAATTTCACAGACAGTGCTATTTAAATATCATCATTTTATGTGAAAAGTTAGTTAAACAAACTAATGCATTCAGGGTTAAAGTTTGATGAGTCATATAGTTACAAAGGCCTAAGAGTAAATTTAAGTACAGTAGCTGATGCTTATGAAAGATTCTTAGAATGTGATTATGACAAATGACATAATAGTTTCCATAATAACGCATAGGCTGATGTTACTAAAATCCAACTTTACCACATCAACAAGAAAAAAAAACACATAAAAAAATAAATGTCACGCTAAAAGTGTTACACTCGGGACATTTTTACCTGTTTTTTGCTGTAACTTTTGAACGAACAATACAATCAAGTTGAAAGTTTGCAATATAATTAGCAACACCAAAACACAACTTTTGAATGTTAACTGTTATTCTTATGTCCTATAGCTCTTACATATGGTGGCTGATTTATGCCATTTCGTTTTTTCGTTATTTCGCCGCGAAATAACGCCAAGCGAAAAGACGAAATAACGAAAAAACGCCACGCGAAAAGACGAAATAACGCAAAAACGCCACGCGAAAAGACGAAATAACGAAAGAACGCCACGCGAAATAACGAAAAGACGCTATTTTTGCGCGAAATAACAAAAAGTCGCCGTGCAAAAAAAACCCGCCAATTTAACTACAAATAGCGTTCTTTCTAACTCGCCTGGCGTTGTTTCGTTCTTTCGCTTGGCGTCTTTCCGTTATTTCGCTTGGCGTCTTTTAGCTCGGCGTTATTTCGTTATTTCGCCTGGCGTATTTTCGTTGTTTCGCCTGGCGTTTTGTCGTTATTTCGCGTGGCGTTATTTCGCTTTGCGTTTTTTCGTTATTTCGCCTGGCGTCTTGTCGTTATTTTGCTTGGCGGCTTTTCGTTATTTCGCTTGGCGTTTTTTCATTATTTCGTCTTTTCGCGTGGCGTCCTTTCGTTATTTCGTCTTTTCGCGTGGCGTGTTTTCGTTATTTCGCTTGGCGTCTTTTCGCTCAGCGTTATTCCGTTATTTCGCGTGGCGTTATTTCGCTAGGCGTCTTTTCGTTATTTCGCTTGGCGTCTTTTCGCTTGGCATGCATGTTTCTGGCAATGACTCAAAGTGCAATGCACAAGAACCGTTACTCGACCTTCTTTCGTTATTAAGGTATTGCTCTTTGATTGATTTTAGAGCATTTCTTGTGCGGAGCGTAACTTTGTCACCATAGGTTCAAATGACTCCAAACTTGGAATGCATGTTTCATAAAAGCAGTGTTAAGTATGCTTTGCGACAATATTGCTCATATTTTGTGCCATTAATGTCGTTCAATTATTCCCCTTTGATTGACTTTATTAAGCATTTCTTATCATTTTTTAATTATTGCCCTTGATTGATTTTAGTGCATTTCTTGCCAAGGCATTACTTGTTGTGCATTTTCTTGCAATGATACAATTAAAATGTTATTTTAAACGTGAATTTTGTGCAAATACATTGCTAATAACTGTACAACAAAAAAACTAATTAACATGTTAACAAAAATTTAGTCGATACATCCTACTCGCGGAGTTCCTAGTTTATTTTATGTGTTTATAAACTTAAACCAACAAATGTTTTTGTTGTTGGGATTGGGTGGTAATTCAGGTACCTATCCATTACACCCTACCTGTATTTTTTTAAACTTTTATTTCTCAAAACTCGCACAAATCTATTTTAAACCTTTTTGGTGGTGGTGGTGGGGAAGGATCATTGGTACCGCCTCTGCTCTTACATTTTTATCCCCTTCCCCGCGTAGCGAGGGGTGGGGTATAGGAATGGTCTTCGTCCGCCCGTCCGTGTGTCTGTCCGTCCCTCCTTTCGTCCGTGAATAGTCGTTTTTACCCATCTGTCAATCTTATCTGTTGCTACTCTTTGCGATCGTCAATCCGAAGGCGAATAGACGAAACAAGGCCAAGCGAAATAACGCCAAGCGGAAAGACGCCAAGCGAAATAACGAAAAGACGCCACGCGAAAGGACGAAATTACAAAAAAAACGCCACGCAAAAAGACGAAATGATGCAAAAACGCCAAGCGAAATAACGAAAAGACGCCACGCGAAAATACGAAATAACGAAAAACGCCAAGCGAAAATACGAAATAACGAAAAAACGCCACGCGAAAAGACGAAATAACAAACAAACGCCAAGCGAATTAACGAAAAGACGCCACGCGAAAAGACGAAATAACGAAAAAACGCCAAGCGAAATAACGAAAAGACGCCACGAACAAAGACGAAATAACGAAAAGACGCCACGCAAAAAGACGAAATAACGAAAGGACGCGACGAGAAAATACGAAATAACGAAAAAACGCCCAGCGAAATAACGAAAAGACGCCAAGCGAAATAACGACAAGACGCCAGTCGAAATAACGATGTTTTGTTTAGTTTTTTGTGAATTTATGTAAATAGAATTTTAGAAATGTTTAAAGCTCGTTATTTTTCTTTATCGTTCTAAACATATGCAAATAAAGATACATTAGTAACATTTATTTGTGAAAAGTTT
Organism: Corbicula japonica; assembly: GCA_038501625.1. Lineage (NCBI taxonomy): Eukaryota > Metazoa > Mollusca > Bivalvia > Venerida > Cyrenidae > Corbicula > Corbicula japonica. The sequence continues at coordinate 5,335,642 of JAZAYU010000029.1, read as the reverse complement.
CATTGAACTCCATTTTGCCTTTATTGAGATTTTGATAATTTTCTTTTTTATCGATGAATATGCAATCACAGGTGTAGACGGCCCTAAACATTTCTTTATTTAAAACATTCTTTACTTTATTAAAAAGAAAATAATTGCATAATTTTTTTAAGTGTTACTCACAGTTTACTCTTTTCAAAATCAGGATAAGCAGATTTTTACAAACTAATGTAACACGTGTAAAACAACAGTGTCTTGTAGATAGACGATATCGGTATGACAAGATTTGCTATCTACAGCATTAACTTTTATTTATACTTCAGGACACTCCGACATGACAACATTGCCATCTGTTACGGCACATGGAATCAAGATCATGGCTTAGGCAGATTGTGCCAGGTGTTGGAGCCACTTAAATGTAGTCTGAGAGACCATCTGACAGCTGCGGATTTCAACGCTAACCGTGACAACAACTGTGTTCGAACCATGATAGAAATTGTCTCGGCACTTGACTATCTACACAACAGGAAATTTGTCCACTTCGATTTGTCAATGGACACTGTTGCGGTTTGTACTTGCACTTAAAATCACTCATGATTTAGTGTATTTGTTTAACGATTTAGGTCTTAACGAATGATCTTACGTCCAAGTTTGTTAATCACTTAAACATTTTAATTGTATATTTCGTACCAAAATAGTATGAGTACTAGTTACGAACCAAACCTTCTAAATGACTGTTTATGCATACTTTCAACTATTCAACATGTTATTAGCTAAGTTGTCTGCATGTTATGCAAATAACATTAATAGTATATTATAAAAGTAAAACTACATTCCATTTCTAATATGATCTTCAAGATTTAGGAGTAAGGAAGCTTTAAATTGACACCGGAATGTTGTTATGATGGTGTCTAAATTCATATTATATATTTCGTCTTGCTGCATTACTATGTAGTACGTTGGACTGAAATAAGTAGACGCGGTCATATTTAAATCATGTCACCTTTTTTCAATAACATGATAGATAGATAGATAGATAGATAGATAGATAGATAGATAGATAGATAGATAGATAGATAGATAGATAGATAGATAGATAGATAGATAGATAGATAGATAGATAGATAGATAGATAGATAGATAGATAGATAGATAGATAGATAGATAGATAGATAGATAGATAGATAGATAGATAGATAGATAGATAGATAGATAGATAGATAGATAGATAGATAGATAGATAGATAGATAGATAGATAGATAGATAGATAGATAGATAGATAGATAGATAGATAGATAGATAGATAGATAGATAGATAGATAGATAGATAGATAGATAGATAGATAGATAGATAGATAGATAGATAGATAGATAGATAGATAGATAGATAGATAGATAGATAGATAGATAGATAGATAGATAGATAGATAGATAGATAGATAGATAGATAGATAGATAGATAGATAGATAGATAGATAGATAGATAGATAGATAGATAGATAGATAGATAGATAGATAGATAGATAGATAGATAGATAGATAGATAGATAGATAGATAGATAGATAGATAGATAGATAGATAGATAGATAGATAGATAGATAGATAGATAGATAGATAGATAGATAGATAGATAGATAGATAGATAGATAGATAGATAGATAGATAGATAGATAGATAGATAGATAGATAGATAGATAGATAGATAGATAGATAGATAGATAGATAGATAGATAGATAGATAGATAGATAGATAGATAGATAGATAGATAGATAGATAGATAGATAGATAGATAGATAGATAGATAGATAGATAGATAGATAGATAGATAGATAGATAGATAGATAGATAGATAGATAGATAGATAGATAGATAGATAGATAGATAGATAGATAGATAGATAGATAGATAGATAGATAGATAGATAGATAGATAGATAGATAGATAGATAGATAGATAGATAGATAGATAGATAGATAGATAGATAGATAGATAGATAGATAGATAGATAGATAGATAGATAGATAGATAGATAGATAGATAGATAGATAGATAGATAGATAGATAGATAGATAGATAGATAGATAGATAGATAGATAGATAGATAGATAGATAGATAGATAGATAGATAGATAGATAGATAGATAGATAGATAGATAGATAGATAGATAGATAGATAGATAGATAGATAGATAGATAGATAGATAGATAGATAGATAGATAGATAGATAGATAGATAGATAGATAGATAGATAGATAGATAGATAGATAGATAGATAGATAGATAGATAGATAGATAGATAGATAGATAGATAGATAGATAGATAGATAGATAGATAGATAGATAGATAGATAGATAGATAGATAGATAGATAGATAGATAGATAGATAGATAGATAGATAGATAGATAGATAGATAGATAGATAGATAGATAGATAGATAGATAGATAGATAGATAGATAGATAGATAGATAGATAGATAGATAGATAGATAGATAGATAGATAGATAGATAGATAGATAGATAGATAGATAGATAGATAGATAGATAGATAGATAGATAGATAGATAGATAGATAGATAGATAGATAGATAGATAGATAGATAGATAGATAGATAGATAGATAGATAGATAGATAGATAGATAGATAGATAGATAGATAGATAGATAGATAGATAGATAGATAGATAGATAGATAGATAGATAGATAGATTTATTTCGGCATAGGAAACATACAATGGTTTACATAATTTTTATACATATGAACAATAAAAATAAATATTACCAACAAATAACAATCATATAAAATGTTTAGAAGCAGAGATAACCATGGAATGCTTCAAATACCAAGGATAACGCAATAAAGTGCAAGCACTTATTTCCATTGCGGTCCTTTGTATTGGTTGCATGACCCAGAGATGCAAACTAGTAAACAGTAAAATAAAAATAAATAAGTATCACTTTGTTATTATCAAACTATCACAGTGGGTATGGAATACAATATAAAGGAAAACATTAAACTACTTTGTAAATTAAAAAACTTTCTGTCTCAGCAGAATTCACCTACGCCGAAATAAGTAAGTAAAACAAAAAATAAGATCATGAATATCCGTGCTTAAAAGTTAAAATATTTATTGTAAGTTTATCATTAAGAAATCTTTAATGGAGACATTAAAATTGTTAAGATGCTTTATTGTTGTTAAAAATGAGGGTAAACTGTTCCAAAGTTTGGACGCTAAAAAGCAAAATGATTTTGAGCCGGAGCCTTTTACCTTAGGGAGACCATATCCACCTTTATTGCTGAACCTGGTATTGTAGCTATGGACAGAGTCTTGAGATACAAAAAATTCATCCATGTAACCAGGAGCCAGATTGTTCCTAACCTTAAAAACATGACATAACATTAAATTATGAACCCTTTTCTCAACAGGTAACCAAGAAAGATGATTAAAATGTTCTTTACGAATGCTGGCTCGGGCATCCAGATTAAGTACAAATCTTATCATTTTATTCTGAGTGGTTTGTAGCTTGTTTTTGAAACTGTGATAAACCATTATACCAAACTGAGCAGGCATAATCCAAGTGACATTGTACCAAAGACATAATAAGCAGCTTTTTCGTAAATTCTGAAAGAAACTCTTTTTTGCGGTAAAGGAATTTAAGACGTGAATTTGCTTTCTTAAGAACAGCATCGGCCATAGAGGCAAATGATAAATGCTGATCTAGAGTGACCCCAAGATATTTAACTGACTTTGTAGGTTGAATGGAGGTGCCGTTACAATTAATGTCAAGAACGGACTTAGACTTAAGTTTGTGCTTTGATCCGAAAACAATGGACTCGGTTTTACCGAGATGTAATGATAATTTATTGTCAATAAGCCACTGACTAACTAAATGTAAATCTTCAGTAAGAGCTTGTTCCACTCTAGACAAACATTTGTGAGACACCAAAATAGCTGAATCATCAGCGTAAAGTAACAATTTGTTTTTTATCACTGCTGACATATCATTAATGTAAATCAGGAAAAGCAGTGGCCCAAGAATAGAGCCTTGTGGCACACCGCAGGTTACAGTGGCTGTAGATGAAAAAGTACCAGAGATATCAACAAGTTGCTGTCTATCTGAAAGATATGAGCTGAACCACCTAACAATGTCCTTACCCAGGCCAGAAGCTGACAACTTCATAATTAGGATTGAGTGGTCCACTGTATCAAAGGCCTTCTGTAAATCCAGTAGTAGCATGCCTACATAGTTACCTTGGTCAGTTTCTTTTCTAATGAAGTCTGTCAGATAAATAAGACAAGTGTCAGTGGAAAATCTACCTCTAAAACCATGTTTGAAATTTATACAACAGATCTTTATCAGTGAAATAAGATTCAACCTGATCATAGACCACCTTTTCAAGAACTTTAGGCACTATGTTTAAAATTGAGACTGGTCTATAGTTACCAACTGATAATTTGTCACTCTTTTTAAAAAGGGGGACAACTCTAGCAGATTTGAGTTCATCTGGAACAATACCTTGAATAAGTGAAAGATTTATAATGTGTGTTATAGGACCAACAATAATAGGTGACCCATCCTTTAGGAAACGAGAGGAAATGCCATCTAGTCCAGTCGCTTTGTTTAAACCTAGAGACTGTAAATATTTTAATACTTTGGTTTCACTTACCAAATTAAATGAAAAACTATTAGGAATAACACCTTTACTTGAGTAAAAACTGCTCACAAAATTACAACCAAACTTTTGTACACATTTAGGAAGCTTTTCAACTAATTTACAGGCTACAGTAGTATAAGGAGTGCAATACTGTCGAATACTGATAAAAATACTTGCTTAAAACAAACCCATGCATTGTTTACATTATCACTTAAAAAGTTAAAATGACTGGAGTCCAATCAATACATAGGAGCCTGGCTTGAAAATTTTCTTTGTTGTAATTCTTAGCAGACCTTAAAGCAACAGTATTGTGAGAACCAAAATAACATTTTGTTAGTTTTCTAGTACAATAACCCATACTATGATCACTAAAAGTTGTGTGAATAACATCAGATTGAGATATTTTATCACTATCTGACACAAGGATAAGGTCTATGGCTGTAGAGCTGGTTGAACATCTTTCATCACTTTTGTAAGATTAAACATGTTTATTAATGAATTAAGAAACTGTAAAAGAGGGTAAGATTTAGAACATAAAACATCTGAGCCCTTATGAATAGGAAAAAGACATGTCTGTATGACTTGAACAACATAAAATAAGACGGTATTCTGTGTTCATCAGTTTTGCCAACATTGATTTTGTCGTCAAATTAAGGTGCATGATGTCGTCGTCTGTGCGACATCGAACTGTTATGTTAACATAAATAAGATAAAAGAGAAGGCATACACCTTAAGATTAAGAGACGAAGATGTTAGAGTTAACCCATAGCTATTTAAGAGGTCGAAAATAAGGAACATAAGCTCGGGGCTGATCCCGACCAGCGTGCCACCTTCTTTAATTCATTTTTATATTGTCACCAATTTAATAAATTTGCCGAAAGTATTACTGCATATGGTTAATAACAAAACATCGTGCTAAAGCGGCATACTTTTCTGCGTCGGACCCATTGGAAAAGAGCTTTTTAGCTCCCTTATATTGTATTATTTTTATTGGCTCGATCAAAGTGATGCTTTGTCTCGACACTCATCCGGATGCAAGACCAACGTGTTTATTTGTCTAAGAGCTATGCAGAGGCTATTCTCCTGGAAGAACGGCTACATGTCGTTTGTGCCAGAGTGTTGTTCGGCGTATCTGTCTAAGTTTACTTTTGACCTAATTTATTAACCAATGAAGTGTTGTAAATAATGCTCGTATTCTATTATTATGCAGCGGGAAAATGAAATAAACTATTTCGATTGGTAGCTATGTACACCAGAGAGGCATCTAGCAGGGTGAAGAGGTATCTAATGGGATTTTTAAACAATTAGTTTACTCTGTTTGAAACGATTATTGCTGTGACGTTTAGATCTTTGCTATTCTGTTAAGTCGAAAGATGTTGAAATGATGCACACTCCAGTACTCGTCACTGGTTAGGTTTATTTGTCAAAAACAATACAGTCACTCTTTATCAACCTATCCAAAATGAAAGTGAAAGTAAGTGGAACTGCCTTCTGGCAGCTGCATATAATATGCTACGCGATATAAACAATGAGTTCGCTATTTAAAATCGTCACTAATTCTTTCAGCAATTGATACATTATGTTATAAGAATAAACAAAACCAAGACCTTTTACAATACGTTTCTGACATAAAATTCATTCTTTAACACGACTGAGGATTGTACGATGTGCTTAAATCTGGCAACTATATGTATTATGTTACGTGAAAAATTTCGAGTTCGCTATTAAAGCAATCACACTCAAGTCAGATCTTAGAACATCTTAGCGTAGCGGTTTTCAGGAGATGATTTTTATCAGATTGCTTTTAAAGCATATAGCTTTCATAGTGAAGAAAGTTTGGATATATTCTAGAATTGTTTCATATTCCTAAGATTTTTTTGTCCAATTTTATAAAGAAAACAATAATTATAACTCTTTATTCCTTTTTTTATTGCTAACAATAAGTCTTAAGATATTTACAGAATTTATTTATTATCTCGGTAATTGATACATGTACATACCTTGTTTATTATGTTAAAGCCAAGACCTTTAAAATACGTTTTTCATAATTATAAGATTCACATTTATAAACAAAACTAAAATCTATGTATCTGTTCCTTCTTTTGTGTGGTATGTAATTTTACATTCAAATTTAAGTAATTTTAATAAAAAAAGTCATTGTGTAGGATTCTCACGAAATGATTTAAATTACACGTAAATCAAGATGAAGTGAATAATAGCAGCTATAAACTGCATCATTTCGATATACGCGTTTATCTTTCTTAAAGATATTTATTGTTTTTCATATTTACCCATAAACTGATTTGCCAGCAAACGTACTGCCTTATATAGCATTACAGGAATACAGTATGTATATTACTTTGCACTGACTCTGGATCGGTCCGTCCTCAGGGATTCACCCACTTGTTAGATCGAAACTTAAGGTGTATCAGCTCGGACCGGAGAACGGCCTGCGTGTCAGAATGATATTTATTTTCAGATAGTTACTCATAAATGGATTTGCAAACAATATAACTGCATTCACATTTCACCATATCCTGAGTCACAGCGAAAAGCCGCTTGGGAGGCTAAATATAAGCACGAGCTCGTGGCGGACTGTTTCGAAATGTTTGTTGTTTTTTTTTTCTTTTTTAGATGGTCGCCTATGAATTGATTTGTCTACAATATTATTGCCTTGCATTGCATTACATATAAAGTTGTAGGAGGGTACCTCATACATGTATCTTTGCCACAAATCGGTTCAAACAATAATAGGTATTTACCATGTGCTAAATATTTCCTGATAATGTCCCTTTATGATTGATAGCGCACCGAACATTTTTGTATTGATTCATCCCTAACTGTTCATTTATGTTGGTATAACATCGTAAAAGCCGGAATGAATTTAAATAAGTGTTTTCTCGAAAAATGGGTTTTCCAAATTAAGAATTCCTATCTTATGAAAACACTTCTCCCAGGCTACTTTGATGCTTATTTACAGAACATTTATCAAACGAAAAGTGACTGTTCTTTCAACCACGAAGCAAAGCCCCTGTATTGTCATCAGACCTATAAACGCTCTTAGTCCAGTTGTGTGCCTCGGTTTGCTATCTCTTTGTTCGGACCAATACAATATAAGGGAATCTAAAGCCGCTGTTTGGCAATGGATACGACAAGTGCTGATAATGTCCGTTTTAGTGTTGTTTCCGTATATACTGTGCAGTTATATATTAGGCAACTCGATTTATGGGTAACTACTTAAAACACGCTGGCACTATGGAGATGTCACCCGTCCCCTATTTACATGTATCTCTTATAATGTATGCATTCCGACATGGAAGCAGTTTTATGTTAACAGTTAATAAATGTTTAATGTCGCCGATATGACAAAAACTGACTATCACAGAATACTTTCTTGTTTTATATTGTTCAACTCAAACAGATGTCTTCTTCTTATTCATAATGGCTCGTGTTATTGAAATAAAGTGACACGAAATGATTTAAATATGGCCATACTAGATTGGGACCCGCGCAAGCGCGGGCTAAGAAAAGTGAATATTGAGACTACCCCTCCAATAAACCATTTTACCAGTCTTATGAGTAGTCATAATAACGAGGTTTCACTGTATTGTTATAATAATGATGAACAGAACATGACAAAGCATATTTACGTTTCATAAGGTCCACCATTAATACAATACATATATATTTTATGACATTTACATTGGTTATATTTTCAAAATGAAAATGATTGTAATTGTTATTTCCAATTTCAAAATTAGATTTAGACACATATAATTCCATGTTAAATAGGAAATGATCTAAGTTAACGGTATAAAAAGAAAGATTCTCTCTCCAACACTTCACTCCATAAGGGTAAGGGTAAATGTGTGTAGATCGTATTGAAGTAAACTTCTTATGTTGTCAAAAAAGCGATACCCTTTTTACATATTGTATTTAGTTAAGAAATATAATTGTAACTCATCATGAAAATATCTAATGCTGACACTTTAATGCAAAATGTTCACTTTCAAACCTACAACAAGTTTTTTTTTAGTTTTTAAAACAACGACCCGTGTCATAAAATGATAATAAAACATTTATTCAAGTAATTAGCTTATGTTTTAGTGCCAAGAAAAAACAGTTTCGCTTACTTATTAACATATGATTGTGTGCTTGCGAAGAAATTTGTGTATATAACGTTGTTCGTCAACATTTTTCAAACAATGCTATTTCCGTGATCACAATCATTAACTTAGAAAAATAATAAAGTAACCTAAAACTGATTTATTTTCGGTGTCATTTAATATATTTTAAACGTATGCAAAACTATCTCCTGAAATGTTTGTTGATGTCCATAAACAATTTTGAACATACGATCGATTAGACATACGCGTGCCCTGCTGACCGATTGTAAGGTCAATATCGATAACTTTCAAGTCAAGTCAAGTCAAGGTTTTTTTTATTGGCATAAACATTATACATGTTTTGTGCCATCAGTTAACGGCGGTTTACAACATTAACATATACATAGAGAAAAGTATGTTAAAAAAGGAATGTTGTAACGAAAAAAAGACACATATTTTCTATATCAGTTATCTATACAACGATAAAGCGTTACTCTATGCCTTCATATAAGGCAAAGTAAAATAGCAATAAAAAATAAATTAGATAAAGGTATCTCTTTTTCTTATTTGCTAGAAAAAAAATTATCTAATTTTACCAACAATGATTTTTGTTAAGTTTCAACGATGCTTTGAACTTTTGAATTGTCTGTCAAGTATAATAATATTTCGGTAAACATGTTATTCTGAGTTCTCTGTAAAAAGGACATACAAGAATAAAATGAAATTCATTTTCAACAGCTTTCATAAATCAAAATAATAAACATAGTCCTGGCGGGAGTGCCAAATTACTACTTCTCAGACAATTATTTATACACTTAGATGTATAATTCCTATTATCTCTAAAAGGGGGCCAAACATTTTATTATGAATATTTTAAAACAATTTATTTCAAATTAGTAAAAAAGCTAGAAACTACTGATAAATAAAGGAAACATTGCACTATATTTTTCCAATTTAAGCTTCCGGTCAAATTGACGTTTCAATTAGACATATAAACATATACAGGGTAATATGTATATTAATACATACATATTAAAAAAAAACGTCCCGTCTAGAAAATCCGTAGTTAGGATAGATGGCCTTATCCTTAACTCCACGTGCGCTCTACTTTCGTATCTGTGCGCAACAATCAAGTTGGTTGTTATTGTTTGAGCACTTCTTTTATTTACGAACACTAATTCATTATGCTAATAAATACGTCATTTTAATTTCATATGTGATGTAATTTAACGAACGTTTACTTTTTAAAAGAGCCAGTTGTTTATTTTTGTTTAAACAAAACTTTGTTCCAAAATCATTTGGAAATTATAGGGTGTTGCCTAATTTTTAAAAGCTAGAAGTGTTTATCGTGGTGTGAGTCTGTAAATGCTATGATATGAGAGTGTCTCATACCTATACCGCTGCAGCGAGCTTCGTTAACATCAGGCTCAACGGAGAAAATGAAATGGAAAATAAAATAGGAAAAACTTGCTTTTTAATAATTTTAATAATGATTTTTTTTTTCAGTGCTATGTACAATTCACTCTATTTTAATGATGAAATGTGAAAAAATAATGACTAACAACTGAAACCCTAAAAAATCGCAGATCCTTTATCAACAGTTTATGCCCTTTGACCTTCAATAACGCTTCTGTTCCCTGACGTATCTGGCTGATTTACTGTTGCTACAAGAAGTTACGCAAAATAGTAGTTCTCAAAAAACTGTTGAATTTGTTTGAATTTTGTAGAAGTAAGTGTGCAAAATAACCAGTATTTGGTATTCTGCGAAGACGCAGCCTCGTTTACGCCAGGAAAGCATTACCATCGGGTTTGGATATGAAATACCTTGATATTTACCGAATACCAATTTAAATTGATCTTTATCTTTATCTTTATCTCCGCATGCTAATGTTTCAGGTTAATTTCAATAGAAGCGTCAAACTGACAAATATTAGTCGCGAGATGACAGTTAACTTACATCCGGAGCTTACAGATGGCAAAGTGTGTATGTCTAATTACATTCACCTGCCACCGAAGTTTTTCCTAAACGAAAACAATCCAATATACGGAGCCCGTGATGATATGTACAGTGTTGGCATAATGATGTGGGAAATGTGGACAGGGCAAGGAGTTGTTGAGCTTGGCAAACTTTATGATATTGATCAAGTGTTGAAAGTATGAATGGATGCATCACTTTTTTAAAAATCTTCTGATAACGCACCACTAACTTCAAGGGTAACAGCAACAGATTCCTTTGATAATTCTAAGAGTGCGGCGTCAGGTTTCGCTCAACAGTCAAGAAGCTGCGTCCTAAGAAAATCCTTTAGCGATTCTTTGGGAAATGATGATGACGATGACGATGATGCAAGCAAATCTTCTGATGTTCATACAACCACCGATAGTGATGAAATACGCGGTTCAAGCTTGTATGAAGTTTCAGAAGACCCAGAACTATTTCGGACTCTGATGGTTGCTCTCCGCCCAAAGTACCTTGCTTTGCAATTTGAATTTAAAGATAATGAGAAAAAACACGCTTTTGGTCAGCAGTGGTGGAAAACCGTTCAGAACTGTTTAGATGAAAATTGTAGTGCTGAAGATTGGTTAAATTGTTGGGGAGAACATCCCGTACATGTAGCACAAGATCGGTTTCAATAATCGGAAACGCCGAGGGAGGGTGGGAGTTGGGGATAAGTTATTACACTTGTGGGTATATACAGATACAGGAATTTTAAGAAAATGACAAAAATGTGTTAAAGTTTACGGCTCGGGCAGTATATCAACTCTTCATAGAAATTCGTTTTCCTTGTGGATTTGCTAAAACACCGTTATTCAAGTTTAGAAACTGAGAGTGTTAATTACTAAATGTTATTAATCAATATATTACTTTGTTCTAAAAGAAATAACTACTAATTATTTCTACAAAAATAATTAGGGATTTTGTCTCAGAAAGAGCCTCTGAAATAGATAAAAAGAAAACTTTGAAAGCCACCGAACACGATAAATATGAAAATATTGCATGCTTTGAGACCATTCATCGACACTGCCGCAATTCCGATATTTTATTAGGCAAGTTTGATATATGTTTAACAATGTCCTTGTTATGTTGATTGTTTCTGTTTGTAACTGCCAAATGTTTTGGTAGTATTAATGGCCAAATTTGTGGAAAGGTAGGTTTTGTGAATGTCTTTGCCATTTACGTATTTGTAACTTGTTTGCAATCTGATGGTAGGGCTTTTTTTCTGTAACGCCTGTTTGAATGTGTAATTTTGAGAAAAATTTGTGTATGCATGAAGTACGTGACATTTTTATAAGTTCTTATCTTAACCTATCTTTTCTACACCAGGAAGATGTTAGCCGAATTACTAATGAAGTTAAACATCTGCAACCTTAGGTACGATTCTAACATACTCATTTAGATATGTTGTTTATCACCAAAAACTAGTAAAATTTTATGTACGAATCAAATCTTACTTGAATTAAATTTATTTTTCTGTTAAAAATATATTCGCCTAAAAAGAAATCAATGTTTAAATGTGAAACATCCACATACAGACCCACTTATAATTTTATATGTATTTTATTAATATTATATATAAAGACACGAAAAATAATTGTTTATAAATGAAATTATAAAGAAATAAGACCTTTTAGGCATTTGTTTTACAAATATAAACTGTGTTAAATTTGTGTAAAGTATCATTCAGTAACTTTATTGCAATATGTTATTTCTATACCTAATATTAATGTGTTATAAATTTCAAGGATTTGTGTTAATTATTTTGTCAAGATACATTTCTTTAGGAATTATAAAGAAAAAAAAGTAATATATGCATATCAGGAATCGCCATACTCACAAAACACAACCTCCCCACGCAGCGAAAAAGAGGAGAGGAATAGAGAGCGAGAATATGTTTTTTTATAAGTATGCCAATTCAAATATGACGCCACAAACAAAGGTTAAAGGTTATTTAACTAAACAGCATAAATGAAACTATGTTATCCATATAAACTTGTTTACCAATTTTAGTTACTACACTATGATGATGTAAATTAAATGATATTTTTCGTGATTTATTGTGTTCATAACCAACATTCAACAGCCTTATGTCAGTCAGTTAAGGAGAACTTTTATGATGAAATAAGTTTCTGTATAATCATCATTTTTAAAATGATGTAGTGATTAATCTTTTTTAAAGCATTAGAAAGAAATAATTAATTCCAAGTAAGTAATCCAATTAGTTTAGTTGAGCTATTAATGATTAAAATATTTTGTTTATAAATATTAGTTTTATTTATGACAGGATTTATTTTCAATGACCGGCAATTTATATCTCACCATTCAAAGTGATTAGCCATTATTATAACAAAGTCTTAAGCTCGGGTAACATGACCTTTGCAGTCAACGATTTTCACTTCTAGTTTGGTTAAGATATCTTTTTTCTGTATATAGGTATAATGCCTACAGTTTATGCGTCCTGCATAATACGTATTTAATATGTAATTAACTATTGTACATAAATAATGAAAATTAGATTTTAAATGAAAATATTGTTAAACTATAGTGATAAATGATTGTTAAACTATATTGATTAACGTGGACTGTTCAAATTGTCTTGAAAAATGTGTAAAATGTAGTTTGCCTTTCTTTTTTACAGCCTTTCAAATCAACAATAAAACTACCCATATGTCTTCGCGTAATAATTTGTTGGCAAAATTGGACAAATAACATGTAATATATCGATGTTCTTTGTCAATATTGTTACTTATTAATCATTTCATGTTATGCAGGTTTTTAAAGTTTAAAAAGGATCAAATATAAAAGGTTTAACATGTTTATTTATAAACTTACTTTTCGATATAGGAGAAAATGTCATATATGTTGGATCTGGATATTTTCTGACAAAAAATTCAGGTTCCTATGGGTAGACATGATCGGATGATATTTATTATTGTATGTTTTTGTTTTTGATAACTGTGCATATGCACAAACACTTTTGGCTGTATTAAACAGAACACGACCTGCTTAAACCTATAAATAAAATTCTCCTGGAAAATGCTGTTGTTTTAAAGTAAAATTGCCCAGAATGCGATGCTCATGTTACTGATATATCTACTCTTTCCGCATATTTTACAAAATATCGTTCGTCAAATGATTAGAAATAATACGCTTATTTACAATCAAAAGGGGCTTAATCATATACGGAAAATATGAAATTACCCTCTGCCTGGTTTTGACGTGATCTTCACGTTCACAATGCGACAGAGTTTCCACGTATTCTCTGGTAGATTGCCTGTGCCAGACAAGAAATTATACTTATAGATTCTTTTATACCAGATCAGGTTATCCGGTGTTTTCACCCGTGTAGGAAATTTTGATTCTACACCCCCATGTAGAATGAGTCACGCGCCTTAAATGACGTCACGACGTCTTACGCATTTATGAATGAACGATGGAATGTCTCGTAAATCACTCCGCTACTACAAACAAGTAGTGCGAAGAAAAATGTACAGGAAAATACCCCAAAATGCGCAAAATAAATACGGTATGCAATAAAAAGTATCATTCACTTACGTTGGGTTAAGATCGCGTGTTCCAGCCCTCGTGAAATATGCACTTAGGCGGTAACTCGGCAGAGCCTCGTTACCGCCCCTGTGCATATTTCACTCGGGCTGGATCACACGATCTTTACCCAACACACGTGAATGATACTTATAATCTATATACAAATGCTTAGCTCTTATAACCTTAAGACAAAAATGAATGCACACTGTCAGCCAACAGATTCAGGAGCTGACGGCAGATACACAAGAAGGCACGGTAAGTTTTTTTGCATATTTTACAGCGGTGTAAGTAATTTTCGTTTTCGCTGGTTTTGATAAACGACTGGAACAGCAGCAGCGGGCAGCGGCAGGAGTGGCTGGGCCTTAGATCGAGCTGGACCCGGAACAGAAACACTTCATATACACAGAGGCTTAAAAATTTTGAACTAGCGACAGTTCCGATAATCCTCAACTCATCAGAGTTTATGCACCCGGAGCTTTCGAAACTTCTGTATAACTGATTTTGGTAAAGTTTATGACATGTACTGATTACGGACGGACAATATTATTCTTGTATGTCAACAAACTTTTATTGTTAATCACGTAAAGTACTGTTAATATAAAAATACATAAAATGATCTTCAGTACTTGATTATATCTGCTCATGGTCCCTGCCAAGAAAATCCCCTTCTAACGAATTTATTAAAAGTCTGTCTTTGCAAATATTTTACATGTTGCAAAGAGAAGGATGGACTTTTTCAACAGTGCTTACATATCAATGCAGATTTTCACATTTGGGGAGCATTTTGTTATTAAATGCAGAACTTCACATCGGCAAAAGCCTCGTTTTATATCGATTTAGACGACTCGTTTAATACTTTCAGTATAAAATTATCACTCTTGTTGTATCCTCTATGTATATGATTATATTGACTGTACTCTTGGGCCTAGCCTAAGGCCTTTTGTATGAATAAATTATCTATCTATCTATACTTATTTATTATACTATATATATTTGTGATTCGACACCGCGGCGGGTTTAATCGTATGGAACACGTCATTGAACATCGGTTAATCTAAGCTATGAAGAAACTCGGTTGTTCTCCTACTGGTTTTGTGTTATAACCATGGTATCATGACATTATTATTTTGTAATTACATTGACCATATGTGTCAATACGAGAACGGTCAAGTTAAGTAATTAAAATGGAAAATATCGACCATTTTACTCTAAGGACTCATTATTGTCTTACAGGACGTGCTTCATGTTCAAACAACTATCTGGACGCACTGTGGGAAATCATTCTATCCCTATTCTCCATAATCGAAACATAATTCGAGTTTGCTTAATATTTTGATAATACGGTGTTTTAAGTGTCAAACCATACAAGAAAAAAACTCAATATATCTAAATATCATTTTTCGAAATCAATCACTTTCTAAAAGTACCCATTTTCCGAAAGCTATATACACACCTACCGAATGAAGTTTAACGTGTTAGTTTACAACGATTATATACTATCAACTTTTTGGTACTGAGTTTAAAAGGAAACGTCTTTTAATATAAACGGGTAATTTATTTACATAAACACTTTTGACTTTTGTAAATTAGTACAACGTTAAATGAAATGTAGTCGAAAATCCATTCACTATGTATACGATTATTGCTTAAAAATGCAATTTTCCGAAAATGTCTTCAACCTTCGATTTTTGCTGATATAATTAATATTCTATTATAAAGACAAAGTTTGCTTGTAAATGGTTTTAAAGTGTTTGCATTCAAATCGTCACGTTGGATATTCATAAAGCTAGCAAGAAGTCAATGACGGTATTTTTTGCCATATAAAATGTAAGTAGCCTTTTAAAAAAAGAAAAGAAGTTTCAATATTATTGATTACGATAATCCTATTAAACTGCATGTACCTCTATATGAACAGGTAAAATGATAAAACTGTAGTATTAAACTTAAGGTATAGATAAGTAAATAGACGTTACATTACGTTCTTTTGATTCAATATAAATATTACTTGTTAAAATAGTAAAACTGTTCTAGAAGTATTGAACATGACTATTAAACATACAAAAAAATAGTATAGGCAAACTAAAAAAAAATCCGTATGGCTATACAGCAACAGTGTCTATTAAATGCTAAACGACATGGAAACACCAGCCTCTTCAGGGAGCTAGATAAAGCATCGTTTGAATAATGTTTTCTTTCAGTAGTCGACTATTTGCTAAGATTAATGGCTACATTTTCATTTGAACAGCCAAGCTTTGACAGTTCAGATTGAAGTAGGGTTTTCGATAAGTTAAACACTGAACATGTATTGAGATTCTTTGTCAGATTATACACAACCTTAGTATGTGTAAGATGTGTACATGCCACCTAAGATTCAGCTTAAGCAAATGTGGTAGATTCTGGTTGTATTTGACTTCATGCTTTCCATTTTATATTTTGCCCTGTACTATCAAGCATGCAGTCTAAACGTTCCTGTTTCAATTCATGTAGAATTTGTAAACTAGACAATAACAATCAATAAATGCCCCAAAACAATCTTCACGCTGCACCAATAATACATGCAAACACAGAATAATCTCACCATAAACGGATTCTATGTGTGTGGTTCCCCTTACAGTTTACTAAAGTCTGCCATTTTTGTAATGAATGAAAATTTAGGCGAAATTTTATTGTTAATAGTCAACTGCAGGCATAGATTACGGTTTAAATGTACTTGTTGATAAATGATATAAATAATAAAACAAATATATTAATTGAAAAAAATGTCAAATAAAAATTCTGGTGAAATAAAGATATTTATCCCAAAACACCATGCTCTTAAGTATTTCATTCATAAACATTTTTTTCTGATGTTGTTCAATCAACTGCACTCGAAACACCTTTGATTACAATTGAAAGCTGTTGTCACGTTATTCTACTGCATGTGTGTGTCGACCCAGGAGCCCTCGTCGTGGTCACTCGGACGAGCTACTAAGACTGCCGCACTGGCATGCTTAATAGAATACTGCCGCCCTGGATATGGATCTCTCTGGATGGATCTGGATAGCAACTGCCTTGCTACTCCAGTATATATAGGCCAGTTTATATAATTATTGTAATAATAAATAGTTTGCAACCAAAGCGATACACCGGCTGACCCTATCCACAGGCAGTGTGTCCAGTGCAAGCTTGCACTGATGACAGGTTCACCGAGTACGAACTGATCTGATATCGCTGTGGTTGCTTATAATATTACAATATCTCCATTGTTTATATAAAAAATTCGAAAAAAAGTTTGTTACCCACGACGTTAAGCTCCTTGGCGTTATTTATTTATTTATATATTTAGCATAATAATGGTACCCAAGAGATAAAACATTTTACATAAGAAAAGCAAATGAAACAATAGTAATAAAGTAGAATTTCATACACAATATGCAAAATTTAATATGGAAAAAAAAGTTTAATGTAAATCGGCGGTTGACGAAATGAATGTTTATGAGGAACACCTCCACATATATATTGTTTCCAACGACGAATGCTTGAAACTCATTTAAATACTCATTATGCGAAGATACACACAATAAACCCACAATATATGTTTCCAACGACGAATGCGACGATTTGAAGTTGGGTCCAAAGAATATAAATATAATAAAAATTGTGTCCAACGAAAATTTGAAATTTACTTGAATCCAACGACGAATGCTCGAAACTCACTTAAATACTCATTATGCGAAAATACACACATATATATATGTTTCCAACGACGAACGCGACGATTTGAAGTTGGGTCCAATTAATATAAATATAATAAAAATTATGTCCAACGAAAATTTGAAATTTACTTGTATCCAACGACGAATGCTTGAAACTCATTTAAATACTCATTATGCGAAGATACACACAATAAACGCACAATATATGTTTCCAACGACGAATGCGACGATTTGAAGTTGGGTCCAATGAATATAAATATAATAATCATTGTGTCCAACGAAATTTGCAATTGAGTGGAATCCAGCGACGAATGAAACGATTTGAATTTTGAAACTTTTGAATCCAAGGTGGCCTGTTCTCATCTAGTGGACATTGATTGTGATTTTAGACCACAACCAAGCCACTAGGGTGACCACACAATGAATAATATAGTCCACACAATGCAATTATTGATAGTCCACACAATGAATTTATGGAAATTATTATTAATATTACTTTCGAACGACCACCGGATATAGTGATTTGTGATTCGCTTTTTGTTGATGCTCGCAGGGTTTCATTGGTACATTGTATCGTGAACAGGAGGTGTGTTTTGTTCCTAATCTTGCTTATTAAAATCTCCTCCGCACAATGCCAACACTTCACTGGCATTACTACCCATTAAATAAATCCCCATTTAGTTATTAAATTTTTGTGCAATGATAATAAATGTTGTGTACGTAATAAAATTTCCCCAGTGAACTTGTGCCGCTTATTGAAAATATGAAACAATAAAAACTATTAATGCTTGCAGAAAATAATAAACATACGAAATGCAAAAAAAAACAATGCATTAACATGGAACATGTAATAAAACATTCAGAAATATTACATTCATTCTTATATTGAAAACAAATCTCATACAAACAACAATAAATAATAAAACAAAACTGACATGTGCGTACGGACGCACAACTTAAAAATATGCAACAGCGATGTAATCGCGGTTCAATAATATTATATGTAAACGGAAACATGTGCGTACAAGCACACAAAAATATTATAAATGCCATTTTGACTTCGATATACTCGCGACTCAATACATACATATGAATATGCATTAAAATTAATGACAACGATATACTTCAGCGATAGACTCGAGATAACATAACGGAATAATAAACATGTGCTACAACCGCACAACTTTATTTTCACGAATCACGTGACAATCATTTTAATTGTCGACATTGTTAGCGCACTCGCTCCCAATGCCTAAAAGTATTGTACTTGTGTAAGCCTAAAATGCTTCCCACTGACATACGCAGCAACTAAGTCACATTAACGACTTAATTTTAAAAAGGCTCACCGACCTCACCGCTGATAAATTCAGCAACCAAGTTATATAACAATAACTTAAAACTTATTAGTCAATTCATGATGTAATGCATCTACGACTAATACGCGCTAATCCCATAACAGGAAACTGTATTTTATTTAGATATCACCCGATATACTCGGAAAAATAAAATTAACAAAAAAAAAACATCGCATCTAGATCGCGATAAACATCAGTATCTTACTGTTTTTTTTCTGTTCATGTAAAATCATACATGTTTAAACACTACCTATACGCTCGGAAAAAATCAACAAGATTGTACACAGCGCTAGCAACGCGACACATTTATAACAATTAATCTAGTTATAACATCTTGTAAAAATGTTTATATTAATACAACGCGAGTTCTGATCTAACTAAACGATTTTTATTTCTGAATATTTATATTTATCTTCGACATCGAAAATTTGTCTTCTAAACCTATTAATAAATTCAGTTATGACATTCGAATCTGGCTTACTGGTGTGATTAGCTGGTTGGACTGTTTGTTTTGGATAGGTATTAGAAGTGTTGTTATTTCTGGTGTAATCGTAGGTATTGGAGTCATTATCTCCTTTATCTGTGTAAGATAGTGTATTGATGGTGTGTGTAATACTTGCTTGATCATGACTTGTCTTATTTTGACGTTGTTTACCAATCGTCTGTCTAGACTGCACAGTTTGTGTATTTGTTTGGTGCAATGTTACGCCATCCTTAACAACATACCTGGTTGATTTGACAGGTGAACGTGAATGACCCTGAGGAAGCTTTCTGTTATGGTGATTTGATATGCACAAATCTTCGGTCGAACTTATCTGTACCGAATCTAGCGACCCATAAGTGTCATTAATTAACCTGCCGATCGTGCAACCACGCTTCAGCTTGATATGTTTGTTGGATGCATTAGTAATGACCACTGGTATATTCTGAACTTGGTATCTGACAGATTTTGATTGCAAGTGAACATGTTGTGTTTTTGAAATGAAACCAGTTTCCAGAGAGCAAATATCATAACATTTATTTTTATTTAACGCGGATCTTTCTTTTACCTTACACTGGATTGTATTAATAGAAAAAGGTTTTAAAATAACATTCTTTTTGCATCTTAAAATTGATGAAATTTCCCTATCATTTTGCATTGGTACTTTAACATTTTTGATTATTAAACAATTTATATCGTAAAAAATCCTACAGCCATTGCTGTTTAAAAAATCCTTTCCTAAAATAACATTTTGCGAAATGTTTGAAACTACAACAAATTGGTGAAAAATTTTCAAGTTATTTTACTTTACTTCTACAGATATAAAACCTAAAACATTTACTTGTTTGTTGTCTACAGTTTTAAGTGATATACACTAGTCAAAAGTTCTAAGTGCACACTTGATAAATGTTGATTTTTCAAATTATTTTATTGAATCTTTCAAAATAGTGTAAATTACAATGAAGAAGGATCAATATTCTATTAAAGCACACCAAACAATTTAAGTCTGCTTAACCAGATTAAAAAATAATAACATTTTAGCTCACTTGTACTCAGAGAGCAATTCTCAAGTTAATTATCATTGCATCGGCTATCATCTGTGATCGTTTTCTCATCTCTGTATAATTTAAATTTCATGTACATTTAAAGGAAATACTGTAGTTCGCCATTCCATTGCACTGAAATATCTTCCTGTAGCTTTGTAATGGTCTGCTGGGCACGACGAGCCATCGCACTCTTCCCTATTTTATCCATAACGTTTTTACAGGATTTCAAGGAGAAAATTCCATTTTTTTCACAGTGTTTTATTCCAAAAGTTTTTGAATTTTCTAGCAGTTTGGGATAATGCAATTCACTATGATAGATGTGTAACAGCCTTTCCGAACGAAAAAATGTATTCATTTCGATAAAATTGACCAGTTTTCGGACACGCTTTTTGACCAAATAAACGTCATTTTCGAATAATTTGATTGTAAAGTTTATTGAATTTCTATAAATTTGAGTTTTAAATTTTTATTAATTGGACACTTATCCAACAAATGTTACACTAATATTTTCGAGTTTACGTTGTTTTACGTAAATATTTAATGACGTTATTGAGTAACATCAACGTTCAACGTAAGCAACGTAATCAATCTAGAAAATAATATCGTTTGATTTTCTTCTTAAATTAATAAAATATGCAAAAATAAGGTATTTCTTTTGCATTTACGAAAACCGTCAAGATTTTTTACAACAAATTTGAAGTTGTGCCAGTGAAAAGAATTTTGACGGCAATGTCGTTATCTGCTGACGTCAACCATTCCATGGTTACAATTTGTTGGTGTGTTTTTCGTGTTTGTCTGGAGTCGGTGAACATGTGAAAAACAAAAACGATTGTAAAAACATAAATTTCGATTGCCGCACGGGGATTACGCATAATAGCGTATGCCGACGTGGATGACGTAATACATAAAACATATGCACGGTTTTCAACAAAAATATTGTTGTTTGATCATAATGAACATTATGTCAAACTTTCGTTCAATTAGAATAAGTTTGCTTTGAGATATTCAAAATTGAAAAGTGTGCACTTAGAACTTTTGATGAGTGTATTTGTTCTTAACAATTTCGGTTTTGGTTTTAATTTTTCAAAAATCTGTTTATTAATTAAAGAAACAGAAGATCCAGAATCAATTAATGATCTTACGGTTAAATTTCCAAAATTAACTTTGCAAGAATTAGGCACGTTGTCTAACATTTTAATCTGAACTGACCTGTAAGCCTCCATCTTTCCTTCCAGTCGATCTCTGGTCTCGGCGCCACAAAGGCGTATGTAGCGTTATATGTTCCCTGGAAAACTTATGCTAACAATAAATTACATTAAAATTCTTTCATGACAAGTTAGTGTGGTGTATATTTATAGTTGTGTTTCAAAGATTAGGGAGAATTGCATTGGTATCAGTTGTTTTCTGTGAGATATATCAAGATTCGTTAGCTTAAATGACTATTATATCAGCGACAAAATTCTGTGTCGCTGCCTCCTATAGCAAAGTGACTGAAAACGATAAGACCTGACATAACAAGAAAATGAAAAAAAAGATAAATACGTTATGTCAGGTCTTATTTATAAGACTTAACCTACGGATGTTCGAATTGACCTTTTTGATTAGATGTATTAGACTTAAGTTAAACCAAAGTATGTGCCAGATGCTCTGTACATTGAGATTCAATGTCCTACTGAATAATGTGAAACACAGTTCCCAGTTGACAGTCATTTAATAATGCTACAATTCTTTCTACTTTTAGTTTCAATATCGGAACCGAAAGAAGGAAGTTTTATATAATAATTCAGATTTTATTTAATAAAAGAATAAACATTTCGAGTTATCTACCTCGTTTAGACGTTGACCACGTTAAATATAACCTTTTTCACAAATCATAAAGTCTGACTTAAAAAAATTATATCAGAAAAAAGTAATTAAAAGCTGTTGCGAAAAAACTGAAAGAAATGTTGCACGTTTTTAGTTGTACACTTGTAATAATTGATCAAAACAATAGTGAAAGATTAAAGTGCTCGTAATGCTCTATTGGCTTTCATATAAAGTTGAGAAAATTTCTTTTGTTTATTTCGTTTGTTACTATCAAAAGGAGATTAAAAATGATATTGTTTCAAATTTCAACAATTTAACAGATCGACATTATATTAATTTATTATTTCTTACGTAATTCAATCTGCACCAAATACAACTAACGCTACCAAGTTAATAAAGATGTATATCGAATAAAATGTATATCTAATTAGTAATTATCTTCGAGGTACACTCGTGACTAATGGAATTCAAAGAAAATCAGATCAAACCGGAATCAACCTGGAAGTTCCTTATCAATGAAGTCGAGGAGCAGTCAGATCTTTGCGATGTTACTATCAAGGTTGACCAATGGGTAAGTAATGAATCTTAAGGTTTTGCATACATTTTAATTATACATCTGCAGCAGCCATTGCTTATTCTAAACACTTATGACTACTCGTAAATATCTACCTTTGATATAGGTTGGTGCAGCTTTGAAATTGTTTTAAACTCCTAGTAAAACAATGTTTCGCATCTCACGCTTATTAATATTCGTTTATTATGTGTGACATATATTTTGAAATCAGCATGATATTATAAACCGTTCCAAAGTGTCTTTACATATTCAATAGATGATAAGGAACTTTGAACGCCATCGAACACGACAAAATGAAATCTTTGCAGGCTCGGTTTGACTGAGCCTGTTCATGGACAGTAATGGAAATGCATATTACTGCCCACGCCGTTTAGCCCCAGGTTGAATAAAGATACATTAAAATCATTTATTTGTGTAATGTTTCATTTAACGGCGTTTTGCTGTTGTAGTAAAAGTAAAATATATGTAAATCGAGAGTCGTCACACTCAGAAAACACTGTCTCCCCATGCAGCGAAAAGGTAGAGAGGTAAAAGAGAGCATGCGGGATTTGGATGATTTTCTTTTTAATCAATGCACGTGCAATGGTGACTGTAGTCTCAATAATTCGACGGTAAGCACAGACCTATTATCATACTGACTTTTTTCGTTGTCTGTCCTTTACGTCTCAAGCAGTTACGATCAAAACTGTGGTGGAAATCGCACTGCTTTTAATTCCCATTTTTTCACTGCAACTTGAAAATTTTAGCACTGCTAAGTTCATATGTTGTTATGAAACATAAATATTCTCTAAAGTATCAATCAAATAAAAAATATTCCACAAATAACACTTTTAAACTAAATTAACTTACTATTGTTTATGCCGTTTACATGTAGATTTTAATGTGCTAACCAATAATAACGTACCTGTTATAAATCGATACACTACACAGTCGGATAAACTTATAGCGGAGTAACATAAAAATTGCTGACATGGGTGGAGGTTTAAAAGAGTTTTGAATAAAAAACGAAACCGTTATTTATAAAGGATTACACATATTGATTCTACTTGAATGTGGATTTTCAGGTATGTAATTTTTTTAAAGATACATATGGTTTAAAATGCTTTATGGAGCCGCCAAAAGTTGCGTAAAAGTTGCGACTCAAATTCCGATCGGCGGCATATAGAAATAGAAGAAAAATATGCCGCATTGATTTGAATAGTAACTGGGTTGTACGCGAAGGGCAAATATCGCATATATAGAAAAGCCCTTGTCGCGTACAAATAGTTGTGCTATGGTGACTGTAGACGGTCCTTAAAAACCGTTATGCAAAGGAAACAACATTGATTTAGTATTAAACAATCTATCATGTAGAATTTCATCACTTATTTTCAGGCGAAGAGGTTTCATCGTTGTGTGCTAATAAAGAGTCCCTTCTTTGATTGTATGTTCAAGCACGATTACAAAGAGACACATACAGGTAACCATATCTGCATGTTGTAAAGAATTGCTAAACTAGGCGGCGTGGGCAGTAAATTTCATTTTCATTACTAATTAGAAATAGGTTCAGTCAAAACGAGCCTGCATTATTTTATATATTATTATGTCGTGTTCTGTGATTTTTAAAGAACTTTTATCTATTTCAAAATATTTCGAATTCATTATTTCAAATAAGATTTTCGATTTAATGCTTAAAGCGCCGAACGAAATATTAAGTAAGGTTTGAAAATGATGAAAAATTATGCACTGATAAATCAAATATGCAAAAAAAACCGGTAAAAACGCAATTCCCAGAATTTAAATCAAAGCAATTACATTCGCTGTTTAAATAGAACGGACAAAGCCTAGTTTGTTAAAAGAAAGGCTTATTTCTTATTCTACACCATTCTACACCATTGTAATATTGTGTCAGAACATGTAGTAATTTACAGGCAAATTCTAAATAATTTCTAATATATTTCATTATTGTTACTCCAAAAAGCGCTAAACCACTCTACACATTACGCACAAATAAGCATGTATTATGTCAAAATAGATGCGCTTCAGTCATTGTCACATATGGCTTCTAATAAAACGTAACAGAATTCCTAGTCAAAAATTGTCTACAGACATGTAGATATTGCATTAAAATACCCATCGCTTTTCGCTAAAAGTCAATGTGACATTCAAACAGTCATATTATAATAGCTTATGTTTGCCATACTTACAGACAATCAACAGTGACCTCAATAGAACAATTAGCTATTTGTTTTACGAGGAATTTTTATGTTACATTTTGCATGTTCACATGCAACTAAGATTGTTTGCGATTGCAAAATTGTTATTGGTGAATAAATATATTTCTAGGAAAAATTGAAATAAAGCTTGGCACTCCTGTCACAGTAGAAATGGCAATTATGTTTCTATATGGCAAGGAACCAAATTTGACGACAGAAAACGCGGAAATCCTGATGAGATTGGCAGAATATTTCTTCATTCCAAACCTCAAAGCAGCGTGCGTGGCATGGCTGAAACAAGTTGAAGTGACAGATGAAAATTGCTTGAAACTTCTTCAAGTTGCCAGTTTGTATGATATTGAAGTACCGGAATGTATGGAATTCGTGGAAGGTAATCTAGATAGCCTGTTTGAAAACGAGCAGTTTACAGCTATTGATTCTGATTCAGTTAAATACATCTTTACTGAAAGAAGGTTTTCTTACATTTCCATGGATGACAGATTAAAATTTCTTATAAGATGGACTCAAGTTGATCCTATCAAAAGATATGTACGAGCCGAAGAATTCGTAGATCTTTTGGACTTCCAAGATATTAGTCCAGATGTGTTGAAAGAAGTTTCAAGCAATCCTGTCTATCGTAATATTACAGAAAAGAAAGTAGTTGCTGAAACAACTGTCAATAATAACAACCGACGCGAAGTTCTGATTATGAAATATGAAAGTTATGGAACCAGCTTCTGGTGCCTTGACTTCACAAGAAAAAAGTGGTTCAAACTTAAGGCTTCTACATCTGACAGTAAAACGTCGTGTTTATATTTTGACACTTTTGGAGTAAACTCAGAGTCAACTGTTTACTTCTCAATTAACAGTTATGGTGAAAATGAAATAATATTTTTTGATTTGGAAAAATGTATGTTTAAGACATTTCCTGTGTTACAAAGTGATAGCGGTGAAACACTTCGGAATGTAGATAAGATTGCAGTTTTAACAGACGTATGTGTTTTTATTGAAAATGTGTTTGTTCAAACAAATAAACAGACGTTTGAAAGTGATTATGAGTCAGATTTACAAAGACGATTAGGTTTAATGAGCCTGGATGGTCTCAATCCCATGGAGAAGTTGCCCATGTTGGGACTGGTCGGAAATAAAAGGATTTCTATAGAAACGACTAACATTCACATAGGACGAGCCGTGGATAATATAATTGCAACAAAACCGTTGTTCACTTTATTGAAAAGTCGCGTTTCCAAAATGTGTATAGACAATTTATCTTGTGTTGCACTCATCAATGACTCAAACAAGCGTATTATTATATACGATTTGAATGAATGCAAAATGGACATGGTTGAAGAAACGACAAATTACGATGATAAATTATGTCCAGCAGAAAATGGCTTTGTTGTTTTCAATGAAACACGCTGTATATATCTTCAAAGGCTTCATGGACCCGCTCTCGAAACCAAGTACCAGAAAAGGATAATCGAGTTTACATTTACTGGTGGGGAATTTTTAGATTTTCAAATGTATTTTTGCAAAGATCGTTGGTACAGTTATTTTCGGAGAAGTTACAAAGACAATTACGAATTCGAATATATCCCCCATAGCGAGATCCTTGCGGTAGAACATGCTGATGATGTTGCCTGGAGAGCCTTACCTTTACCGTTGGAGGCTTCGAAATGTAATAACAGCACATTGAAGCAAATGTACCTCGTCCGTCTCCCGAAGAGCAAATTAAGATGCGATATTGAATGTCCGCACTGCGATCAACTGAAGAAGTCATTAACGGTGTACCGCACAAGGGATATTGATGAAGATTACTATGAGGACTCTTCGGATAATGACTACTACGGATATTACGATGATGGATATGGTTACTATTATGACTCCGATTAACTCTGACTATGTGCTTTTATCGAAGGATCGAGTATCGAACATTTTTGAAAACGATGAAAGTTTTCTTGGAAAGAAATGCTAGTTACACAATATACAAACGCATGAATTATCGATTTACGATTTCGTGTTGTTGTTTATGATTAATTTTATAATGTTTGATACAGGCTATTTTGTGTTTGATTTAGTTTAATTTACCTGTTTTGCAATAGGTTTGTTCACAATTGATTAAGGTGCGTGTGCAACTCCGCGTTAAACAAAAATTAATTTGTAAAATATCTCAAAGGTTAATAAGATTCTACGTTTTAGTTGCAAGAGAAATATACAAACCTGGAACAGCCATATCAAGAAAACAACACAGTCTTAGAAGGTCAAATCCTTTAAAAAAAAGGAATAATCAAGACACACAGTAGATAATGAAAGTGTTGTTTTGTTTGAAACATTATGTCAGCACTGTTAATTTAGTGCAACAGATATGTAGCTTAAGTATTTGCTATTCACTCTAAGAATTAATAATCATGCATTATCCATGTACCTTTATCAGAAACTAACGACTTTCTTAATGAGTGTCCATTTTACTCCTTATGCACTATCAATACTAAGTTTGATTTTCCATTTATGCATAATCACTAAATTTGGTTTTTATTAATTTTGCTTTATAGTTTTTTTGAAACGAAAATAAATAAAATGTTGCTTCACAATTAAACGTTTAATACTATTATTATTTTTATAAAACTGTCAAATAGATCGTCATTGGTCTTTATATTCGATTATCTTTGGGCTTCCTTATTCAATTATTTCTTTCATTATAGATTTTATTCTAAAAGACAAATTTATAACTTGGCCTGAATTCCACAGAGCAATGTCATTTGTCTGTTTAGTTTATCGCATTCAGTTTCTGATATAGATCTTATTTTTAAGTCGTTTATTAGGCTGTTTTAGTTAAGGGGTAGCAAACATTGCAAATGGCGAAAACAGGCTAAAATTTCAAAAATGAATTTTTGGGGAAATACTTATTGCCTAGATTTAAGTAAAGAATTGTATTTAGCTAAGGATGTAGTTAATGGTTGCAAGGTCAATTTAGTCTAATTCATGTTCTATTTACCAAGCGCATACTAAAACAAAAGAAAAGCCGTTTGCATGAGAACTCTGAATTTCATGGACAATATACCTAAGCAACTCATGCATGAAATAAGTATATGCTGGTGTACAATGTTTAGTGCAAATTCTTCAAAACAATGTTAGGGTTTTCAAGAAAAACCTACTTCCTGGTTCAAATCTACTTTCGTTTTGAACCAGGAAGTAAGTTTTCCTTGAATTTCTTGAAAAACCTAATATTTCTTTGACGAATTGGCACTAAACATTGTACACCAGCATAATGTAACTTGTTATATAGTCTTTATAACGACTAAACTTATTGTTTCTTTTTATTATTGACATAGTGAAATATGCATATCAGGAATTGCCACATTCAGAAGAAAAACCTACACACACAGCCAAGAAGAAGAAGAGAGAGAGCATGGTTAATGAAATGATCAGTTAAAAAAAAGACACTACAAACAATTAACAAAAAGGAGAACCCGAGGGGTTACCGCCTTGGAAGGGTCAGTGGTAAATCAAATTGCCACTGGGTGTTTAATTTAGGTTCTACGGTGCACCAACCTCACACTCGCCCCAACGGGTTCCCATATCACCACACAAGTACAAGTTGTCTTGGTGAAATAACCGCTATGCCAATGGGAACGGTTCAAGATAGTCATATGTTGAAAAATCATATTCTGCATGGTGGTTCTTTCATAAGTTCAAACCCTCGTATTTAACAATAAGAGGCTGGCGCTATATTAGTCAATACTCACTGTTATTTTGACTACTGAGAGGAAACATTACGGGAAATCTTGATATTATCTACACGCAACGGGGAAAATTACGCTTAGCATCAAAAGAAATGAAAAACAGACAGAGCTTCGTGTTGAGTATTATATAACAACGAGAATAAGTTGGTAGCTGTTGAAACAGTCAGTTTCAATATAAGTTTTTATTGCATGGGAAATGTTTTTAATTCATTTTCACCGTGAAAGTCAAGATGATGCTTTTGAAATAAAAAAAATAAAGAAGAAGATAAGTAAAATTTATTTATTCATTACTCCTTTAAAGCCATTTTCACGACGTTTATTTGGTATTGACCAAGATACACGACCATTCAAAGGTTCTTTATTTTCAAGTTTAGAAAGATACAATAGGTTAATCACGTCATGACCTATTGTGTACAGACAATTATAACCATGCTGTCGATATGCACATGGCTAAGCGACCAAGTGGTTGGCGTGAAGGTCATAGAATAAGGAGATTGTGAGTTCGAGACACGCACGATTTATTTTATTCAAAATTATCCAAGATTGTGCTAGTTTTTCACGTGATCTATGATTTGTTTTTCAAATAATGTGTACAAATGAACAGAATTCATTGAAAACTTGTCATTTTTAATTCAAAAGTCTAATGAGAAAATCAGAAATGGTAACTAGCATGCACGATATCCGCAACATTTTTGTGCTATCGAAGCGAATTATTTGACATTTTTATGACATTGATTATTCACAATTTTTTGAAAATTTTCGATGTTAATTCGATATACAATCACATCATCCGACGCTAGAAATATATATAGAGGATACAACATGAGTGATCATTTTATACTGAAATGATTAAACGAGTCGTCTAAATCGATATAAAACGAGGCTCTTGCCGAGTTTTATATCGATTTAGATGACGAGTTTAATAATTTCAGTATAAAATGAACACGAATGATGTAATCTATTTATCACATACCCTGAAAAAAAGCAGCAAAATCCATGAATTTTCCCTTTCTATCGCCTAGTAAAGCGAAATTAAAAACGTGTGTAATTCGGTCGTATCGGATGTTACATAAGCTAGTTCCCAAAGAATTTATCCTACCATTTTCCCATTTGCCAAAATAAGTATTAACTGCGCTAGAGTCAAGATAAAAGAATCTACCAGTTATAAATAGGCTTCTGAAGTTGTGTTTCGATCTTCTGTATGACGTCATTTGTGTTAACTTTCATAGCGGCATATGACAACATTGAAATTTGCTGAATATACACTCATAATTCGGATTGAAAATGTGTTTCTCGTGTTGTTGTTTTTTTGTGTGTTTCGGGGATGTTGTAAGATCACACCGACGATGTTCTGGAAACGATGTCAGCGTCTGGGTCATTTTGTTTTCGATTTAAACGAAATGAAAATGGCTTTGTTGCTGTTGTTGAATTTCATCATAGACTTTCGGCGTATTGCTATCTTACGGAGTAAACAAGATGTCAGAAAGTTATATTTTCCGTGGATATTATCAATATCAGGGATGCTTAAGTTCCTTATAGAAGTCCATTGCTTGCCAGATGTCATTTTCATAAATTTGTTTTGATCGCTGATAACGCGGATGAATACTGATTCGGCTACGATATATAACTAGTTATATATCGGAAATATATAACGGGTGTTATTACACTCTCACACCGGAAGGTATGTGATAAAACATTATATAAGGTAATTTGTGAGATTTTGGTAAAAGATTCCGTCCTGTAAGTTACATATATATTCGTAAAGATAGTTTTTATTTCATCTACATATTTTTACACGTTTTACAAAACATTCGTTATAAACAAGCTAATTTTCAAGTCTTTATAGGATTTTAAAGAATTTTTCAATAAATTATATATATATAATTTTCATTAATATTTGAAATGCATTTACGTTACTCGCATAAACTTTTCAAGAAGAGCAATTGCTGAGGCTTGATTTATGTTTTTGGTTTAAAAATCATAAGATAGCAAAAGAACGACACCAAAAAAAAAGAAGACATATGAACTAAAACCTAAAAGTTTATTATTTGTATGTTTAAACATGAAAAATGTGTAGACATTATCATTGTAACACACAAATAATAAACTTTTAGGTTTTAGTTTATATGTCTTCTTTTAGTGGATAGTTAATCTAGTTGAATTATCTCTTGTAATGTTCGAAATAAAAACATTTGGCTACCATTTTATCTAGCAATCAACAACATTTATTTTTAAACTAATTATATGTCAGTTAAAATATTATTGAAATTCAAAGCAAATGATTTTTTCCTTTTAGTATGTTTCATCATACAACAAAATACGTGTATAATCATATTGGACGAATCATCATCCGTGTATAGATCAGGGACTCGTAATAGGTAGTCCAGCTCCACCAATTTATCCCAATTAACACCATTAAGGTTGGAGAGATGCCAGCCATTATACCACCAGGCTCCCTGAAATCAAAGTAGGATTTTGTTCTATTTTTGAATATTCGAAACCACCTACATGTATTACACAAAATAAAAACTGAAAATAATCACCATAAATTACGGAACCATAATGGTTGACCGTTCCGATAATATTGCTTGATATAATAGAGTTTAATTCACTTAAACGATAATACTTGCAAATAATTGATTTGCCAATAATAAGAAATCCATTTATAAAGTAAAGTAAACGTTGCTTTGAACATTATTGCTGCTAATTAACTCGAGCTTGTCCTATTTGACAAACGATGATTGAAGATATGGCATTTCCTTAAACTACCTATAGAATCCGATAGACTCATTTATTTACAGCTTCCAAAATGTTTGGAATAAGGCTCTTTCTTTGCAAAAAAATGGTTAAATATTAATTATTATCTGGCGATAGACAACGAACCCCGGAGTCGGTCACATTATAAAAAATAAAATCGACAGGAATTGTCATTTATCACGGACATATATTTAGTTCCTTTGGAGAAAAAACACATTTCATTTCGTAAGTTCAATATAAACCGTAGGTACAGAATTTAATAGCTAAACATTTTTTTCTTAATGCTTAATAATTTTATAAAAGCAGTAAATGTTATGCAGCTATGATTTCGCTAAAACACTTGTGTTTCTCTCAATGCACAATAGTTTTTCTTATTGCAGTACTTTTTGTTCCAACAGATTTTATTGCTGATGTTTTTGTTAATACAGTACTGTTTTATTGCAGTACCAAGTGACAGGAAACCCAAATGCCACAAAGAAATCATAATTAAGGATACTGACAGTTGTAGTTTCTTCCAACTCATAAAGGAGACTGTTCATTGGAATGCAATAGTCATACCTTGTACAATTCGGAGCAATAGACGCCTTTGTCGTACATGTACGTAGTGAAAGGGATTCCATTGTGCCGATATAAATAATCTCCTGGATCTATACCCAAGTCCCTGTAGTCCCAAACTGACAATCTATAACCAGTTGATACATCCCCAATATCGAAATGCTACAAGTTGTAAATATAGTTTATTTTTAATGAACTTAAGAATCGGCATAAAGTGCAGGTTTCTGCCTTCAGGTACAATAACAAAAATGTCTGACATGTAACTCTTTTCGTAGCAAATCGCAACACATTATTCTCTTGTTACACGTAAGACGATTAAAAAGGTAGCACGGAAAACTGGATAACGATCATGTGGAAAAGCAAGACCTAAAACTAAATATAGTGGGAAGTAAAGTTCGATTTGTAGGTTGATTTTATCTCTTAAACCGAAAGTATGGTATGACTGTCTTCCTTATGGCTGGGGTAAATAATTTACATTCTTAAACAAATGCACGCAACATGCTGTTTTTGAAAACAAAGGAAATGTTGTAGCAGACAAAGTGTATACATGTACTCACCATGTACTTTACGCATGAACATTGCCCTCCCTCTTCATGTCCATGCGTAACGTAAAGTTACCTACAATAATTAAGGTTTATAAAGGTTTTTTTTCACAGTATATTTACTTCATGAAGATAAGAAAACGAAGTAGTAATGCTCTCTGATTCTTGTATACATATGGACCAAGGTGGATTTTTTGTTTTTCATAATTGATAACATAATACTTGTTCGTTAGTTATACGTAATAAACTGTAAACACTTTGAAACGAATATATTTAAAATTTTGTCATTATCAAAAATAATTGTTTAAAAATTTCTTTGATCTTGTTAACATATAAATGATCGTATTTATACCAATTTGGCAAAGTTAACTTTACAGTTTTACTTTTTATACAGTTGAATGAATTAAGAATTCAAAGTCCACGTTCCATTATCTTAGCATTCGGATGAAATGACGTCAGATCCGGTGGTCGACTGGTATTCTTCCCGGCATCTTACAATTACTTTATTGTCACACAAAAACATATTGCCAAGGAATATTGTGTTTGCAAGATTCCCGTCTATTCTCGGACATTCTGCTTCAAAGACAATAAAATGTCATACAATTTAGATCACCTAAGATATCACCATGCATTCTTCCGGAAGTTTGAGTTTAATTATAATTTTCCCAAAATGAGGTTAAATGCGCTCTCAACTTTGCTTCAAAGTTAATTTAACACAGAACAAAGAGTGTTTCTGTAAATTGTAAATAATTATAAGCCCCCACTGGGAATCGAGCCCATAGGGCGAAAGAGCCTACCCATAAAATATCGAGCATTCTGTCATTTGAGCTTGCCAGGAAAACCCACAAACAGGTTGCGCGGAAAAACCTTATATCTGGTTAACGAACGCATTGTTTTTGGTATGAACAATGAAATAGACACCTCTGGATATAGAAATACGACACAGCCCCCACAACTCACTAGAAATTAATTTAATTATGTTTGTTCGTTTAGAGCTTTATTACATAAACAATACACATAATTAGAAACTGTGTGAACAGGTGATTTTACTGGCTTTGAACATACCCCTAAAACCTCAAATAATTTCTAAATACACGTAGTGGCTTCATCTTCCCTAAGCGCATGCTCTACAGGTAATTCGTATTTAATATATTAAAAGAAATTAGAAACGCAACTTCTTTTAACAAAACATACCTTTAATGTTAAAAGAAGTTGCGTTTCTTATTTCTTCAAGTAAAAATATTATAGTAAAAGAAATTAAAAACGCAACTTCTTTAATCAAGAAACATTATTTGTGATTAAAGAAGTTGCGTATCGAATTTCTTTAAGTATATTTACATTTAGAAATATCCCTACCTTGTATCTCGCAGGTGTTGCTCAAGCTGCACACCTCACCATCTAAGCAAAGTTTGTCCACACAGTTCTGTGACTGAGAATCTCTTATATTTTGAAAAACTGTTTATTCAAATGAACCGATTTCTATGAAAACTTAGTTTTGTGACGCTTGGTTTGAAGTTAGATTAACTTGTATTAAATTTAAATAAAGAGAGAAAAAAATAAACACAACCACCCTTACACATCCAACGAACAGGAAGAATAAAAGATCATTATTTATAAAAAACAAAAATCAATTTGAAATAAGTAATAATGTACAAAAAAAGAAAAACGAATATTAAGGGTTACCGACTTGCAATAGTCAGTGGCAAAACAATTTGCATCAACCTCGCACTTGCCACAAAAGGTTCTCATACCAGTATTAACAGAAACGAATAAGTTGTCTTGAGCTCCAATCCATTCATCAAATCTACAGTGTTGCATGCAAAAGAACATAAACATTTAAAACATAAGAAGTTTATGACACCGTCCTATTCACAATAACACGAATGCAGACATAAACTAACAGACCGAGCTTCAGTGTTCTACCACACGTATGCCGATTGCTTATTTATAAACTGAGGTACCAAATCTCACCCAACTCGTAACTACTCGATTTTTTGAAAAGTCAGCAAAAAATTACCATAATAATCATCTGTAAAATGCTCTATATAGATGTTAATTACAAGCACTTGCAAGCGTTTTTTTTTCAATAAGATTGGTGAGCTTGTATTTTTTTAAAATAATGCTGAAGTGAAGTTCATAATTGGAAAAATCATAAGTTGGCAAACAGAATGTCTGAAAATTATTTGAATCAAGCTTCTTTAAAACGTCACCTGAGTTGCAATAAAATTGCTCTTGGTTTCGAATTCCTTATCATTATATAGTACCTTTAAAGTTATTACATGTTTGCTATAGGAATAGCAATATGAAACATATTGTTAAAAATCTACAACTACTACTTCAACTTTTTATTTCATTCCCGGTTACATGTATACAGTAACAACAGGGATCAATTAAATAATAAACATTCAGTGGGTTACAAGGGGGACTGACAAAACAGAGAACAAATACACTACAGAAAAAAGAACACATCCCGGGCCTCTGAAATATAAAGCTAAATGGCGGTCTATCAGCCCGAAGAAGTTGGTATTTTTAGGGGTTTCAGTTACCGCTGTAGCCAATTTTAGAGGCCTCGGGTTTACATGGGGATATTCATAAACTACGTCAACAATATATTACATATTTTGGTTCTGTGTCAACTCTTCAATAATTGTTCAAACAGCAACAATTGTACAATTTGCAACATAATAAATAATAACTGAACGCTGTTATCGTATTTGGGTAAGTAGGATGTCTACGCACCTGCATTATGACAGGCACGTGACGGGTATTGATTGTTAGTGAATGAATCAGGTAATACAGTCAATGAAGTGTAATTGTCGGCGTGCAATTCGTGGGGGATCGTGTTTTTACTACAAGTTGGTCTGGGATGGAATGAATTTACTACGACTCATGAAAGAGTATGTACTTTGCTAAATTTTAATCTATTTTAGTAGTTAATAAAGTGTAAGATGTACTGTAAACAAAATGCTTTGATTATCTCATAGAAGTCTTTTTATATAAATATAGCTACTTGAATTGAAGAGCATGTACATGTATGATTGCAGGTAGCAAGGGCCACTTTTAAAGGTAATTTTGCGTTAATCTATAGGGCTTCAGAGGCTAGTTATGATATGTGTGCGTGTGTTGTGTGCGCGAGCGTGTGTAAATGTATATTTTTCAGTGATTGATCTGGGAACAGTCATTAAATAATCGGATCAGTTTGTTAAGGATTCCTAAATGATGAGATTATATGTTTTGTAAATAAGCTGATGTTTCTCAGGATTTCTGCCGAATCGGTGGTCATTAATTCTTTGAATTTCAGTATGTTAGGTTGGGTGTAATAGTAGTTTGGTATGTATTTGCGTCTGGTGATTGTGAAATAGGGGCATCTCAGGAGGTAATGATACTCGTCTTCGATATCGTTTAACATACATTTTAAGCATTTCCGTTCATTATATGGAAGATGAGAGTTACGCCAGCGACCAACTTCCACAGGCAGTTTGTTATTTACAGTTCTAAAATGAAAAAGAGTCTGTCTTAAAGTTTTTGGTAATGATATCAAATATTTCTCGAAATCGGGTTTGCATTTGAAAATCTTGTAATTCATTCCTTTAGAAGAGTTGTTCATGGAGTTATTCCAGCTATGTTTGAACGTGTCAAGAAGTTTCTGTTTCACTTTATTATGAATATTAGTAAGATTAAAATTGTGTTGGTTCATCCAAACATGAGTATTGTCTGTTTCGTCAAGAATGCTTTTAACAGAATTTATCCATTTAAAATTTGTTTGAGAATGGTACATATGGGTATAGCAAAAACGTGCAATTTTAGAATCCTTTCCTGTAAGTAATTTGCTCCAATAGCTTACAATTCTAGTTTTGATAGTGATTGAGATGGGATAGCGCCCGAGTTCTCCGTAAAGCATGTAAAGCGGTGTCGATCTCTTACTGTTGGTTATTTTTCGTAAAAAGTCGTTATGTATTTTTTCGATCGTTTCTAAGCCTTCGGTACCCCAAATTTCGCAATTATATGTTAGGATTGGCAAGATAGTTTGGTCAAATAATTTGAGTTGTAGGTCAACTGGCAGATCTAAGTTATAAATACGTGAGTAAAGTAAGTGTATTGCTTTATTTGCTTGGTTAGCTACGTGCTCCCTAGCTTTTTTAAAACCTCCAGACGATGCAAATACTACACCTAAATACTTATATTCTTTAACTATTTCTAGTGCAATACCATTTATATAAAATCTAAAGTTGTTTGGGCGTGTTGTGCCAAATATTATAATTTTTGTTTTGTTCATATTTATTTGCAGTTTCCATTGTTTACAATAATCGTAGAATTTGTTAAGTAGTTGTTGAAATTTTAGAGGGTCGTCGCTAAATATGACAGTATCATCTGCATAAAGAAGAACAAAAAGTTTCAGAAATATGTCTGTGCCATTTACATTGTTTTTAAATACGATGCCGGTTTCGTTTTCTTCAAGGTGATTTTCAAGGTCATTTAAGTAGATCGAACAAAGAATAGGCGACAGATTCTTACCCTGCCTTACTCCACATGTGCTTTTTAAAAAGGGGGACAGCTCGTCATTGTTGGAAACTTAAGATTTTATATCAAAATACATATTATAAATAATCTGGAATATTTTTCCTCTAATTCCGGTCTTAAGTAGTTTACACCAAAGTCCTTGTCTCCAAATTTTATCGAAAGCGGCCGTAAAATCTATATATGCACAATAAAAACGTTTATGTTGGGAACGCAGTTTATCGATAAGAAACTTCAGAGTAAAAATATGATCCGTTGTTGCATAAGTCGCACGGAAACCAGCCTGGTTCTCAAGAAGTATTTTGTTATCATTAAGAAACTTAGTAATTCTTTCGTTAAGGATCGCCGTAAAAAGTTTTCCTAAGCAACTGAGAAGTGTAATAGGTCGGTAGTTTTCTGGACTCATGTGGGAACCTTTCTTTTTTTAAATAGGTTTGATTGTACCTATTAGCCAGCTGTCCGGCAAGACGCCGTTGTCAAGAATTTTTATTAAAGTAAGAATAATAGATTGGGAGCATTTTGTCTTTTGTACTTTTAATATACTCGTTATATATGTAATCCTGTGGTGAAGCTGCTTTAAAATTTTTAAGTTTGTCTATTAATTTCGAAATTTCTTGGATCGATATTGTTTTATTCAGGTTATCTGTATTGTATGGTAAATCTTGCGATAAAGAGGAATTAATGATGTCCGAGTTATTAAACGGAGTAGTGGTGTCATCTACGTTTTGATTTTTGAAGTGATTATAGAAATCCTGTATATTTGGTGTTTGATGCGGATCAACTTTGACCAAGTTGTTTATAACTCTCCAAAAATCTTTAGGTTTTTTAGAATGCATATCTCTTAGTTTACGTTCTGTTTTTGTTTTGTGGATTTTTAGGTAGGTATTCATCGTTTGCTTGTATATTTTTGCGGCTCTATTCATTTCATATTTATATTGGTCTGTTCGATATAGTTTAAAGTTTTTCTGAGCCAGAAAATATCGTTTTTGTAATTTTTTGCAATGAGGCCCATACCAGGGGTAATTTTTACTATTAGTGGGACTATCAGTAATTTTTCTTTGAAATGGTGCAGGGAAACTGCGAAATGCTGAATCATTAAAAAGGTTAGCAATCGATTCTGAAATTTCATTTATGTTTTGTTTAATGTCAGTGTTTTCAAGTTCCCCTAGTTGTTCGTAAATTTGAGTTATTTTACTTTCATCAAGATTTTGTGTAAAATTGTCTTTTAGATCATTATGCCATTTTGGGGGTTTAGGTAAACTAGATTTGTTATTTTGATGAACATTTTTTATTTTGGATAGGGTTTTTGGCTGTATCAAAGCATGAGTGGATAGCTGGAGTGATAACAGTGAGTGGCCGTCTGAAGAAATACTGTCTACATCAATTACATCAAAGTCAACAATATTTGGAAAACAAGACGCTGTCGCAGCAGCATAATCAAGGACAGATGTATTTCTAAAGGTAAATTTGCCAATATTTCTGTCTCCACCGATTCTACTATTTAAAATATACAAACCATTACATTTGCATGTTTCAATGAATTTAAGTCCCAGTGGATTAGTTTTATTGTCCTGCGATACCCTATCAAGTGGGATATTAATATTACTCAGTATTTCCGCAGAATTATATGTACTAAAAAAATCATAATCAATATCAAGTTGTTTTGCAAGAAAATCATCCATTATAACATAATCGGGGAGGTTAGAAGTATGGCCATTAACATCACCTATGAGGAGACAATATTTAAACTCTGTACATTTTAGTGAGATCTCGTCATGTAAATTATAGTAATAATCATCATTATAAAATCTAGATTGCATTGGTGGTATGTAAATACAACCAACAATAACGTCTTCATCAAAATTACACAGCAAATCTTTAGACAACTTTGTCCAAAGAATGTACTCGCAATCATTTTCAATAATGGTTACATAGTGAATACAACATAAAAACATAATCTAGACCTTAAAAGTAGGGTCTCATGATCAAAAGACTCAGTGAAGGAGACCGGAGTTTAATATCTCACAATTATTTCCAATGTTCATTAGCACACAAAAAATATAACAAGGCAAACATCAACGGATTAACAAACTATCCTTATTAATGTCTTTTCCAAATACAGAATACACAAAAAGCTTACGGACTATTATATGGAACACTTCACGGAAAAGTTACTATATTTAGAAAGAACTTACAATAATATATTATTTTCATATAACTTAACTTAAGAGAGAGATGTGTAACCTATTTTGTTAATAAAATGGTATTTTTACCGCGAAATGAAATGTGGTCTGCTCAAATTTATGACGTCATTTCAAGGATCGACGTCAATCGTCCGAAGGTACCGTGACGCGCCCATCTATTTTTTTTACCTTAACATTGTTCTGCTCCTTAGCTTTGTAAACGAAACCAATATCCTCTTTAAATACATTCCCAGTTTCGTCGTTTGCTGTATAAAGATTGCACTGATGAAACCGTCTTGACCTACACGACATTCTCTTCTCACAGTTTTTCCAACATTTTTGAACACTTATTCCTCTTATTTGTGTGAGAGTAAATCCTTCTAACTTAAAATTGAATTTTATATTTTCGAAAAGTTGTAAGGCCACACCTTTTAATAAAAACACGTACAAGATGATGTTTAGATTGGTAAACATTACGAATTGTAAAAGTATTAGAGTATATTATACAGTTAGGTCCCCTTTCGAAACGATCTGAAAATTGATGGTAATACTAATACTATTACATATGCACCATTATGTTTTATGTTGCTGTCACGGTACGAATCTAGTCACTATCTGGGGGAAGATGTGTAAGCGGCCCGGATAGCTCGGTCGGGAGAGCACTCGCACTGTAAGCGAGGGGTCCCGGGTTCGAGTCCCGGTTTGGCTGCACATTCTTTCTCACCCTGTGACATTTCCAATGGTGAATATGGAATATAATGAAATCTCAACCAAAACATTAACTCAAACACTT
This sequence comes from Corbicula japonica, assembly GCA_038501625.1. Taxonomy (NCBI): domain Eukaryota; kingdom Metazoa; phylum Mollusca; class Bivalvia; order Venerida; family Cyrenidae; genus Corbicula; species Corbicula japonica. Next base: position 5,295,111 of record JAZAYU010000029.1, on the reverse strand, counting down.
CTATTTACGGATGAAACTTCTTTTTACTTCTCATTCCGTTTACAATAAATGTATGAATGCAATGGGTAAAAAGTTTTTAAAAGGTTTTACTAAAAACAAATAACGTTCTGTCTCAGAAATGCTGAATTTTCTATTTGCAAACACTACTTTTTTGTAAATATTTAATAACGGCCCTTATCCATAGCAATACTATAGATTTCAGCATATACAGACAGACAATCATTCATTTATATATCAGTCTGTCGGTGGGTAGGTAGGTAGGTAGGTAGGTAGGTAGGTCGGTCGGTCGGTCGTTTGGTAGTTAGATAGGAAGGAAGGTAGTTAGGTTGGTCGGTCGGTAGGTAGGTGTGTAGTTCGGTCGGTAGGTTGGTCAGTAGGTAGGTCGTTAGGTAGATAGATCGGTCGGTAGGTCGGTTGATAGGTAGGTAGTAAGGTCGGTAGGTAGATTGGCAGGTTGGCTGGCAGGTACGTAGGTAGGTAGGTCTGTCTGTCGGTCGGTCGGTAGGTGGGTAGGGTAGTAGCGTGGAAGGTAGGTAGGTAGGTAGGTAGGTAAGTAGGTAGGTAGGGAGGGAGGGAGGAAGGGAGAGAGAGAGGGAGGAGTGGAGACAGGGAGGTTGGCAGGGAGGGAGGTAGGCAGGGAGGGAGGGAGGGAGGGAGGGAGGGAGGGGTTTCGGTCGATCTGTCGGTCGGTCGTTGGGTAGATCGGTCGGACGGTCGATCATCATCAATGCATCTGGCTTATTACGATTAATTTGAGGAAGGTCGGGTTTTTATGGCATTTCGAGCAGTCATGAAAACAAATTGTCGGTTTGGCCGTGTAATAGTTTGAATTTAAAGCATATAAGACTAAAGGTAGATCGGTCGGTCAGTCGGTAGGTAGGTGGTCGGTTGGTCGGTAAGTAGGTCGGTCGGATGGTCTGTCGGTAGGAAGGTAGGTCGGTCGTAAGGTCGGTCGCTCGGACGGTCGGCCGGTCGGTCGGTAGGTAGGTCGGTCGGAAGGTAGGAAGGTAGGAAGATAGTTGGGTAGGTCAGTAGGTAGGTCGGTCGATAGGTAGATAGGTAGGTACGTTGGTCGTTTGGTCGATCGGACAGACGGCCGGTAGGTCGGTCGGTAGGTAGGTAGATCGGTCGGTAGGTCGGTCGATAGGTAGGAAGGTCGATCGGTCGGTTGGTAGGTAGGTCAGTAGGTAGGTTGGTAGGTAGATATGTAGCTGGGTAAGTAAGTAGGTTGGTCGGTCTAAGGGAGGAGGGAGAAAGAGAGGGAGGGAGGCAGCCAGGCAGGCATGTCGGTGAGTCGGTTGATCGGCCGGTCGTTCGTTAGGTAGATCGGTCGGTCGGAAGTTTGGTAGGTCGGTCGGTCTGTAGGTAGGTAGTTTGGTTGGTAGGTAGGTAGGTTGGTAGGTCGGTCGGTAGGTAGGTAGGTCTGTAGGTAGGTAGGTATGTAATAGGTAGGAAGGTCAGTATGTCTGTAGGTAGGTCGGTTGTTCGGTTGGTTGTTCGGTCGTTCGGTTGGTCAATATTCGAAATTCGGATGTTTGGCCTCGCTAAATACATGATCTTCTTAATAAACGATTTAACAGGATATTACTATCATATGATTTTCGCACTCTTTCATTAACTTAGAAAAACATCCACAGTGACTATAGTTCCTGAAGTTTCAGTAACTGTCAGGTTAGTAAAAAAATCAGTTTAAGGGGTCACTAACATTGCAAATGGCGAAAACTTGCTAAACTTTCAAAAATGATTTTTGGGGAAAATACTCATCGCCAGCTAGATTCAAGTGAAGAAATGTATTAACCTAAGGATGTACTAATGTTTGCGAGCTCAGTTTAGTCTTATTCATGTTCTAATTTACAAGCACATACTAAAACAAAAGAAAACCTATTTGCATGAGAACTCAGAAATTCATTGACAATATACCAAAACAACTCATACATGAAATAAGTATACGCTGGACTACAATCATTAGTGCCAATTCGTCAGAATAATGTTACTTTTAGTTAGGGTTTTCAAGAAATTCAAGAAAAACTTTAATGTACAAGTATAAATATAATACCTGTTTAGTATGTTTTGCTTTTTACCCGGAAAATTGTCTCCCTTTAGATGTTTTATATCACAGTCTTGTCATTTTTACGATACATTCCCATTGAACCGCACAAATTTATCCTTTAAGGGAACCGAAAACGCAGAATTAAGAACCTCCACAGAATTATTTGCATCCTTTTTTGTGGTCAAAACTCAGAAATTTTCGGACGCGGAAAATACCAGATATACGGTATATGACATTTAAGACTGGCATTATTACACAGATTGCCAATGTATAATACGACATTTGCCGAACATGCGACGGGGAAGGTTGTTGATTTGTGAATTGCAATCGACAATCAAACCCACTAATTGTGACAATTTACAATGGTTACATTGAGGTATCACATCTGGGAAATGCTTGCACCCTTCATCACTGGAGCCACCTAACCAATAAGAGTGGCAAGTCGTTGTGAAAAGTAACAAAAGTATCAATCTCTGAAACAAAATAATTTGAAATAATCAGGAGCTGACTACCGGTAGTCATCGAACACGAGCGCGAAGGCAACATCGCCTATCTATATACATCCCATAACCACACTATTCTAAAACACAGGATGAGAAACAAGCACAACATGAAAAAAGGAACTTCGAAAAACCACCAAACATGACAAATAATCAAAATATTGCAGGCTCGTTTGATTGATGCTGTTCATGGGCAGTGATGGCACGGTCAAGCCCCGGTTTGAGCATAACTCAATATTGGTTAATTGACCTTACGCTGGAGCTTCCGAAACCACGCCCACCGATTTTCAAGGGGCACTACTCTTCCTATGTCCGTCAAACAATATGGCTAATTTAGTCGGTATGCTCGCAAACATACCCGATGATTTTTGAATTAATTACTTTAAATGTAACTTATCGTCACAAAATAAACAAAAGGCACACGCTTTTATATCAGGCTATTACTTGGAATATTTAAAAATAACACACGATGACGGAAGCCTAATAGATTAAAGGGTGACGTACATCTCAACCCCTAGACATTATTTTCAACCCATCGTTCAAAACTTTTTACCCTTAAAATGAAGACTGTTCAACCCCTATACCATTGGACATTTCATCTCATAAAACGAAGACATATACTCTCCATTTATGTTTCAACCGTTTATACTGAAGACATTTCAACCCCTATTATTAAAGATATTTCTACCTCTCCCGTGAAAAACAAATTTATAGTATACCCTTCAAATTAATTGACTTGTAATGGTTATTATTTTACAATATTTTGCTGGTTATAACAAATTTATATGCGATTTAATCAAAAGGATGTATACCAAATATACCCTTAATGAATAGTGTTTTAGTATAGTACTATAGTTAAAGAGTACTATTTGTTATTTTTCACAAAACAAGTGAATGTATTAGAGACCTGTGTTTTACAATGATATACCAAAACTACATTTAATGACGGCAATTGTGGCGAACCTTTTAATAATTTTAATCTCATTAATTAATCCTACAACTCTATAATATACAAGTTTTAGTTTTCCAAAAAGCTAGTCGGTCATTAGCAGATAAATTAAAAGAATAAGTATGTATTCGTGCTGGGATTTACTTTTTGACCAATGGAAGTCAAGGCTTTGTCCAGTTTTCTGCCGATCAATGTCAAGTAGATTGTATCCGACAAACTATTTGTGAATTTAGTTGTCCATTGCTGTTACTCTAAAGCATAGTAGATATAAAATGGGGTTTTTGGCCCACCCTGCGGCGATTTTTAACAATAGCCTCTACCAAATATAACAAAGAACTCTACCGTTTATAACAATGGCCTCTACCGTATATAACAATGCCTCTACTACTAGATTGACAATAGGGGGATTAAACAGGTATAATGTAATCATTTAAAATAATTTTAAATTAAATGAAACTCATTTGAAAATGAATTATTATTATTATTATTATTATTATTATTATTATTATTATATTTTAGCTGATAAATGCGATTATTTTAGCAGATAAATGCGATAAAAGGATTCACTTTTATTTACAACAAAAACGCATCGAAGTGAGCTTTGAAAATACTCATGTAAGTGAGCTTTATTCACTCTGCTATCCTTTTAATTTATGAAATGGACTCTCTTGTATATCGATTTAGTCCAGTTCATCTATTGTGGTGTTTTGCAGAAATTTATTAACTGAATCCTGAACTGTGCGTAGACCCAGAGCAGACACAAACATCTGGATCAGCTTATATTTTTATTATTATTATTGTAGCAGATATTACAATTATAGCATTCACATTTATTTACAACAAAACTCATCGAAGTAAGTAGTAAAACTCTCATTGAAGTGAGTTTATTCACCGTTAAATTTATGAAATGGTTTCTTCTTAACGTTTTATTGCAGTATTAAATAACGGATGCGTGTACACCACCTTATAAAAATGTAACGATTTTATTCTAAATGTTACTTTCGCAAAATAGTTTATGCGTGTTTGTAGTATTAACACTTTTCATCAAATAGTGCATTCTTGTTTCTTATTCTTAATAAATAATCAACTATTCCTAATTCCGAAACTATATTCGAAATTCAGTTTTTTTTTCACTAGTTTTAATTCTCAACTCAGATGCAAAACTTATTAAATTAGAATTTATAAATATTTTTTACTTAAACATAGAAGATTCGTTTTCACTACGTTATTCACATATTTAACATGTTTAGTATTCATCATAAATATTTGCGACTGGCGCTTGAAGAATCAGTATGTTATTCAAATATTTAAGAAGCCGCAATATTGTGCCTTAATCCTCGCAGTGAAATGTGGTCGGGTGTAATCTTGTACATAAATAACTTTCGCAAAAACTATTCATACGAATTCTTGAGCATACAATGAAACAAATTTAATCATTCAAACATTCGAATCCGCTTATCTTTTCTTCGATTCCATTACAAAAGTTTCATTTTCAAGTAGACCTCAAGTGTGCATTTTTAACATGTATTAAATTTAACAATAAATATTTGTAATACCTGTGAATGTTAAGTGGATTAACGCAATAATATTGATCCCTGTGAAGTGTTTGTTAAGTGGATTGAGGTAATACTTAATCCGTGTACAGTATATTTAAGTGTATCACAAGTATGTGTGAGTGTCCTTAAGTCTGTCTGTCAACTGGGCCCAAAACAAATGAATGGAACCGGGGCAGGCATTTTTCTTCCGTGCATGGCAATATCAATTCTCAATCGCCACAAATCATCCCGCTGTAAAAAAGCAAAGCCAGGAACCACAAAATCATCGTCAGCAGAAACATTTGCAGTATGAACAACTACAACAACAACTACACATTGATCATCATCAGCAGCTGCATAATATGTCAGAAGCAACGAACGCCGAGAACAACAACAACAACCAGAACAGCAGCAGCAACAACAACAACTAGATAATCAACAACAACAACAATTGTCACTCCTACTTTCACATCTCATTTATTTCTCAAACATTATTTGCGTGAGAGATTTTTGAATTTTTCAATATTCTTTTTATTTATAGAACATGAATAAATTTCCATTTTACCATTTTTGAAAGTAATGTACTTGGTGATAAATCATTTTGTTTATATCCTGTGATTCATCTGTAATGACTTTATACAAATCATTTCTTCGTTTCAAAAATAAAAATACAATTGGTGAATGCGTTGACTTTCCGTTTATTTCAGTAGGGCACATTAATTGTTTAAGCTTTGTCTTATTTCACCAATCTTGTGCACAAATTAATACTCGTAAATATAATTGTAATGAATGGTGATATTCAAATGTGACATAATAACAGCGCGTAGGTCTTTTAATAAACGTCAACAAAAAATACTTGCTATCTCGTATTCCATTTCTACATTTTAAGTTAAAGTATCAGTCTAATGAACCAATAATTTAACATTAATATTCATAATTTTTCATAAGAACAATAGCTTCAAGATACAATGTTGTCATTAAGGAATTAGTTTGTGACTGACACCTAACATATTCGTGTTTTGTAATTTGTCACAATCAAATACATCCAGTGTTAAAGAAATAATATTCAATGAAAATGATTTGTCATTTAAACAGATTAGCTTATCTTTTCTTTCAACACATACTTCGCATAAGCATGCTTTTAATCCTTGTCGAGGCAAGAAGGGGATTATACTCATTTGTATTCATTAGATTTTGTTGATTTTCTTAATAATACCTAAATGAAGATGAGACTTTATGAAACCAATAAAATATTTGTCTAAAAAAGAATTTTCAGAAAAGTTTATACTGCAATTTATGCATATCTATTGCGTCCGATGCGCTCTTTGTTTCCGTTTCATCTATTTCTCTCCCAAATAGAGACAATGTCATTTTTATCTTAGTAAAAATTCTTCCAGAATAAATAATTGTCTCCCGGTTAAAATGTTTCAATAAAAAAAAAATATAAATGAAAATGAAATGTATAAACTATTTCAAATGAAACAGAAAAATGTTTTGAATAAATTACAAACAAATAAAATTATAAAATAAAATAAAATAAAATAAATAGTTGTTATTTAGGTAACATATATAATTTGTTACAATTGCTTCAGATGTTACTTCTAACTTAATTGTAAATTGACTGTTCATCTTTTCATTTAGATCCTACTTGTTAAGGATTTACACCAAATCAACTACCACATTAATAGACAGGATAATTAAAGCAACACATGTCAGACGTTTAAACAGATTACGATAGAAAAACAAACAAGAACACAATTGTTAGAAAAACAAATCATATCCATTTCATTCTAACATATTTCACTGTAGAAAAGAAAACATAAATAATTTCTGTGTTTTTTGAGTGTGGTGATTCCTGATATGCATATTTTGCTCTGTTTTTTTTTTATATAAATCACCAAAGTTTCACATTTCAACTTGTCCAAAATTAAAATGCTCTTTTCACAACAGAGTGGTTTTGATATAAGAACTTTAGACATATAATTTCGGACTTCTTACTAATTTTGATAACAAATACAAACTTTATTACTGACACTTAAAGAATAGAATTTTTTATTAATTATTTGCATATGTTTAGCAGATACTGGTTGTGTTTTATACTCCTAACAAAAGATTGCAATTTGTCAAGAAACCCATTAATAAGACTCTGCCGATAATTACAATTTAAGGCATTCGTCCCTGGTTAAATAACATACAGTGATAAATATTTTATCATTCATGCATTAAGATTAGCTTATCTTTTATAACAACAACAACAAACAACAACTTTCATTACAACTTTCACATTTTCAAGCAGGTTTTAAGTGTGCTTTTAATCCTGATCATTAAAAGAAATGGGATTTGTATTGTTGATTATCACAATTGTACTCCACTTTTCATCTATTAGACAATGTTTATTGTAAACTCCAGAAAAAAGTCTATTCACAAATTTTATGCAACATAAACAAATTTAATCAAACTATTCATTTAAAATCATCACAATAGCCATTGTTTGTAAACGGTTACCAGTATGATAACATACGTGATCGAAAGCGGGAAGGACATGAAAATCGAATGCTCCGTAGAAAAAGTGAAAAATTGATGTTTTGGTAATATGTTGAAGATTGTGATTACTCTTCTGCTAACAATATGTGTTTTTTCCTTGTCTTTTCTGTTTATTGTATTATGGCTTTAAACATTGTATAATGTTTTATGCTGGAATAAACTGATACTGATAGTGATACTGAACATAATACCGACCACTACTCAATCGATAGGGTATTCAATATTTTGCGGATAGGCACTGTCACGATACGGGGTTACTTTCCAGCGTGGGTGTATAATTAGTGATCTGTCGTTATGATTGTTTGTTCTATTCAAGAAGGAAATCCGAATTTGCCTCATAGTAAATTCAAATGTATCTGAAAAGAATTGTTTGCGTACGTTTTAACATTCGTTTCTATCTAGCTAGACAAAATTAAAATTTTTTAATAGCATTTCAAATTTAAAGTAAATTAAACCTTATTTCCATGTTGTTTGTTTTTAACACCTCTCTTCTTGTATGCTCATTTATATTCAGTTTTATCATAGCTTTAAAATTTTAACTCTTAAAGTTTTTAGAGTTTCCTATGTAATTAATATTTTAATTTCTTTTAACTGATATAATTGTTATTTTGCTTTTAAGTAATATAATTTTTATTTGGTATTGAAGTCTTATTTTATCATTCCATTCAAATTATATTTTCTGAATTGATACTTTATAATTTCATATTTCTTTCATACATCATTTATCTTATTATTTGCTCGTCTATTATTATCAAAACTATTATATTACTTTTGGATCTTGTGGTTGTTGTTATTTTCTAGCACGTTAAATGAAATGAAAAGTTTGAAATATAAATCGTTGTTTTCAATATCGTGTTAAGGAAAAGTGTCACTTACCCTTTTGAAAGTGTGTTTCTTCTCACATAAGATTTAAAAGATTCACAATTAAAAATAATGTGATTAAAAGTATGCTGTCACTGTAAGAACAATTTAGAAACAACAATTTGTCATTTTTGTACTTTTCATACAAAAACATTCAGACAACTCAACAGTAAAAAGGATAACATGGTGTATTACTCATTTTTGCATAATTACAATTTAGTTTCAAATTTCAGTAAGTGTTATTATGTCATGATCATTCAGTTTTGATAGTTAACACTTTACAAAATAGTAAATTTCTTTTTTGGGTTTTTAGCGATTTTTGTTGACGGCTATCCAAAACAGATGTTTTCGTTTGATGGAAACCGAAACCATGTTGTTCATGTGGAATTAAATTACAAAATGAGTACTATTGTTTTGTATAATTTCAAAGTGCGCTTATTCATGTCAGTCTTAAGACAAAGTCTCAATAAAGTGTTATGCGAAGCTGTGTGTATCTGTTAATTCTTTCCGCTCATATTCTTTAAGCTGATTTCAATTTTAACACATTCCGTTTCGAGCCAGCATCCTGTTGAGTTCTCTTTTTGTGTTAAAGTTTTATAGTGTCTTTTGATAATATTGTAAACGAATGCCCTCTTTGAACCCCCTGGATGTTTGCTTAGTTGTTTTTTTTTTAATGTGGCTATTTATGGCATTACTTTTTCACGTTTTAATAAAGTATTCGACATTTTGGGATGTCAAAATAATATAGTTTTCAAATTTTAACTATCTTCTATTACAAAACATTAAAGGGTTGAAGAAGATTTCAATGACATGAAATTCGGACAAAATAAAAATATGAACATATCGAAGGCTCGGTTTAATAGAACATATTCATATGCAACAACCTGAACTTGATAATTTTTTATTTCGAATTTTAAATATAAAAATGATATTTTGATTTCGATCAAATTTAAAACTGATCCTCCACAGTAATGACGAGAACACACTATTAAAAACCACATGTGTATGACAAGAATAAAATTGACAATAAACAACAACAACAAACAAACTTAAAATACATTTTCACAAACAGCTTTATTAATCACTAAGTTTGTATAATTAAAAATGAAATTGACATGAAAAACAACAAATAAAATTTCACAAAACAACTCTTATTAGCATATTATATGCTGTTGGTATTATAATCGATACATGTAATTCCTTTACAAATGAAAATTAACTATAATGATATTGTTTTCTTAATGTTTTGTAATAGAAGATAGTTAAAATTTGAAAACTAGATTATTTTGACATCACAAAATGTCGAATACTTTATTAAAACGTGAAAAAGTAATGCCATAAATAGCCACATTAAAAAAAAACAACTAAGCAAACATCCAGGGAGAAAGGGGGTTCAAAGAGGGCATTCGTTTACAATATTATCAAAAGACACTATAAAACTTTAACACAAAAAGAGAACTCAACAGGATGCTGGCTCGAAACGGAATGTGTTAAAAATTGAAATCAGCTTAAAGAATATGAGCGGAAAGAATTAACAAATACACACAGCTTCGCATAACACTTTATTGAGACTTTGTCTTAAGACTGACATGAATAAGCGCACTTTGAAATTATACAAAACAATAGTACTCATTTTGTAATTTAATTCCACATGAACAACATGGTTTCGGTTTCCATCAAACGAAAACATCTGTTTTGGATAGCCGTCAACAAAAATCGCTAAAAACCCAAAAAAGAAATTTACTATTTTGCGGAAAGTGTTAACTATCAAAACTGAATGATCATGACATAATAACACTTACTGAAATTTGAAACTAAATTGTAATTATGCAAAAATGAGTAATACACCATGTTATCCTTTTTACTGTTGAGTTGTCTGAATGTTTTTGTATGAAAAGTACAAAAATGACAAATTGTTGTTTCTAAATTGTTCTTACAGTGACAGCATACTTTTAATCACATTATTTTTAATTGTGAATCTTTTAAATCTTATGTGAGAAGAAACACACTTTCAAAAGGGTAAGTGACACTTTTCCTTAACACGATATTGAAAACAACGATTTATATTTCAAACTTTTCATTTCATTTAACGTGCTAGAAAATAAAACAACCACAAGATCCAAAAGTAATATAATAGTTTTGATAATAATAGACGAGCAAATAATAAGATAAATGATGTATGAAAGAAATATGAAATTATAAAGTATCAATTCAGAAAATATAATTTGAATGGAATGATAAAATAAGACTTCAATACCAAATAAAAATTATATTACTTAAAAGCAAAATAACAATTATATCAGTTAAAAGAAATTAAAATATTAATTACATAGGAAACTCTAAAAACTTTAAGAGTTAAAATTTTAAAGCTATGATAAAACTGAATATAAATGAGCATACAAGAAGAGAGGTGTTAAAAACAAACAACATGGAAATAAGGTTTAATTTACTTTAAATTTGAAATGCTATTAAAAAATTTTAATTTTGTCTAGCTAGATAGAAACGAATGTTAAAACGTACGCAAACAATTCTTTTCAGATACATTTGAATTTACTATGAGGCAAATTCGGATTTCCTTCTTGAATAGAACAAACAATCATAACGACAGATCACTAATTATACACCCACGCTGGAAAGTAACCCCGTATCGTGACAGTGCCTATCCGCAAAATATTGAATACCCTATCGATTGAGTAGTGGTCGGTATTATGTTCAGTATCACTATCAGTATCAGTTTATTCCAGCATAAAACATTATACAATGTTTAAAGCCATAATACAATAAACAGAAAAGACAAGGAAAAAACACATATTGTTAGCAGAAGAGTAATCACAATCTTCAACATATTACCAAAACATCAATTTTTCACTTTTTCTACGGAGCATTCGATTTTCATGTCCTTCCCGCTTTCGATCACGTATGTTATCATACTGGTAACCGTTTACAAACAATGGCTATTGTGATGATTTTAAATGAATAGTTTGATTAAATTTGTTTATGTTGCATAAAATTTGTGAATAGACTTTTTTCTGGAGTTTACAATAAACATTGTCTAATAGATGAAAAGTGGAGTACAATTGTGATAATCAACAATACAAATCCCATTTCTTTTAATGATCAGGATTAAAAGCACACTTAAAACCTGCTTGAAAATGTGAAAGTTGTAATGAAAGTTGTTGTTTGTTGTTGTTGTTATAAAAGATAAGCTAATCTTAATGCATGAATGATAAAATATTTATCACTGTATGTTATTTAACCAGGGACGAATGCCTTAAATTGTAATTATCGGCAGAGTCTTATTAATGGGTTTCTTGACAAATTGCAATCTTTTGTTAGGAGTATAAAACACAACCAGTATCTGCTAAACATATGCAAATAATTAATAAAAAATTCTATTCTTTAAGTGTCAGTAATAAAGTTTGTATTTGTTATCAAAATTAGTAAGAAGTCCGAAATTATATGTCTAAAGTTCTTATATCAAAACCACTCTGTTGTGAAAAGAGCATTTTAATTTTGGACAAGTTGAAATGTGAAACTTTGGTGATTTATATAAAAAAAAAAAACAGAGCAAAATATGCATATCAGGAATCACCACACTCAAAAAACACAGAAATTATTTATGTTTTCTTTTCTACAGTGAAATATGTTAGAATGAAATGGATATGATTTGTTTTTCTAACAATTGTGTTCTTGTTTGTTTTTCTATCGTAATCTGTTTAAACGTCTGACATGTGTTGCTTTAATTATCCTGTCTATTAATGTGGTAGTTGATTTGGTGTAAATCCTTAACAAGTAGGATCTAAATGAAAAGATGAACAGTCAATTTACAATTAAGTTAGAAGTAACATCTGAAGCAATTGTAACAAATTATATATGTTACCTAAATAACAACTATTTATTTTATTTTATTTTATTTTATAATTTTATTTGTTTGTAATTTATTCAAAACATTTTTCTGTTTCATTTGAAATAGTTTATACATTTCATTTTCATTTATATTTTTTTTTATTGAAACATTTTAACCGGGAGACAATTATTTATTCTGGAAGAATTTTTACTAAGATAAAAATGACATTGTCTCTATTTGGGAGAGAAATAGATGAAACGGAAACAAAGAGCGCATCGGACGCAATAGATATGCATAAATTGCAGTATAAACTTTTCTGAAAATTCTTTTTTAGACAAATATTTTATTGGTTTCATAAAGTCTCATCTTCATTTAGGTATTATTAAGAAAATCAACAAAATCTAATGAATACAAATGAGTATAATCCCCTTCTTGCCTCGACAAGGATTAAAAGCATGCTTATGCGAAGTATGTGTTGAAAGAAAAGATAAGCTAATCTGTTTAAATGACAAATCATTTTCATTGAATATTATTTCTTTAACACTGGATGTATTTGATTGTGACAAATTACAAAACACGAATATGTTAGGTGTCAGTCACAAACTAATTCCTTAATGACAACATTGTATCTTGAAGCTATTGTTCTTATGAAAAATTATGAATATTAATGTTAAATTATTGGTTCATTAGACTGATACTTTAACTTAAAATGTAGAAATGGAATACGAGATAGCAAGTATTTTTTGTTGACGTTTATTAAAAGACCTACGCGCTGTTATTATGTCACATTTGAATATCACCATTCATTACAATTATATTTACGAGTATTAATTTGTGCACAAGATTGGTGAAATAAGACAAAGCTTAAACAATTAATGTGCCCTACTGAAATAAACGGAAAGTCAACGCATTCACCAATTGTATTTTTATTTTTGAAACGAAGAAATGATTTGTATAAAGTCATTACAGATGAATCACAGGATATAAACAAAATGATTTATCACCAAGTACATTACTTTCAAAAATGGTAAAATGGAAATTTATTCATGTTCTATAAATAAAAAGAATATTGAAAAATTCAAAAAACTCTCACGCAAATAATGTTTGAGAAATAAATGAGATGTGAAAGTAGGAGTGACAATTGTTGTTGTTGTTGATTATCTAGTTGTTGTTGTTGCTGCTGCTGTTCTGGTTGTTGTTGTTGTTCTCGGCGTTCGTTGCTTCTGACATATTATGCAGCTGCTGATGATGATCAATGTGTAGTTGTTGTTGTAGTTGTTCATACTGCAAATGTTTCTGCTGACGATGATTTTGTGGTTCCTGGCTTTGCTTTTTTACAGCGGGATGATTTGTGGCGATTGAGAATTGATATTGCCATGCACGGAAGAAAAATGCCTGCCCCGGTTCCATTCATTAGCAAAACACTTATCGCATGTTTGACATTCCATTTTTCTTTCTTCAAAATAAAAAAAAAAGAAAAGAAAAGCTTAATTCTCTGTAATATCTGCAATTTCAAGCGCATACATTTTAACAATCATTATCTTAATTTGTTTTAAAGAATTAATCATTTCTGTTTGGAGTAGATGCAAATGATAAATATATAAATCAGAAATATTTGAAATAAAATAATATATATGTACCTTTAATGCGGTTTTCTACACACAGATGTTTTCTGGTGCTAATAAGAAACCCCTTTCATTCAAGAATAAAATTAATGACAAACGTGATTATTTGTTTTGGGCCCAGTTGACAGACAGACTTAAGGACACTCACACATACTTGTGATACACTTAAATATACTGTACACGGATTAAGTATTACCTCAATCCACTTAACAAACACTTCACAGGGATCAATATTATTGCGTTAATCCACTTAACATTCACAGGTATTACAAATATTTATTGTTAAATTAAATACATGTTAAAAATGCACACTTGAGGTCTACTTGAAAATGAAACTTTTGTAATGGAATCGAAGAAAAGATAAGCTGATTCGAATGTTTGAATGATAAAATTTGTTTCATTGTATGCTCAAGAATTCGTATGAATAGTTTTTGCGAAAGTTATTTATGTACAAGATTACACCCGACCACATTTCACTGCGAGGATTAAGGCACAATATTGCGGCTTCTTAAATATTTGAATAACATACTGATTCTTCAAGCGCCAGTCGCAAATATTTATGATGAATACTAAACATGTTAAATATGTGAATAACGTAGTGAAAACGAATCTTCTATGTTTAAGTAAAAAATATTTATAAATTCTAATTTAATAAGTTTTGCATCTGAGTTGAGAATTAAAACTAGTGAAAAAAAACTGAATTTCGAATATAGTTTCGGAATTAGGAATAGTTGATTATTTATTAAGAATAAGAAACAAGAATGCACTATTTGATGAAAAGTGTTAATACTACAAACACGCATAAACTATTTTGCGAAAGTAACATTTAGAATAAAATCGTTACATTTTTAGCTCGACTATTCGAAGAATAGGGGAGCTATCCTACTCGCCCCGGTGTCGGCGTCGGCGTCCGTTAAACAAAAAATGCACTTTGGTCCATTACTTGAAAACTACTTATGATATCAACTTGAAACTTGGAATATATATTCACCATCAAATTCTACATCATTACCAACAACACCCATAACTCTGCTACAAATATTTTTCAAGTTATGCCCCTTTTTCACTTAAATTTTGCGTTAAGGAAAATATGCACTTTGGTCCATAACTTATAAACTACTTGAGATATCAACTTGAAACTTGGAATACATATGAACCATCAAATTCTACATCATTACCAACAAGACCCATAACTCTGCTGTCAATATATTTCAAGTTATGCCCCTTTTTTCTTATATTTTGTGTCAAATAAAATATGCATTTTGCCCCTAACTTTAAAACTACTTGAGATATTGCCTTGAAACTTGAAATATATTTTCACCATCAAAATCTACATCATAACCAACAAGACCCATAACCCTTCTTCCAATATTTTTCAAATTATGCCCCTTTTTCGCTTACATTTTGTGTTAAGCAAAATATACAGTCGGCCCTTAACTTCATTATGAATAGAGGGATTTCAAAATAACTTGGCACAAATGTTCACCATGACAAGGCGGTGTGTCGTGTACAATACCCATGCCTGTAGGTCCAAGGTCAAGGTCACTGTTACTAAAAATAGAATTTTCTTGCAAAATTGTGTCCGCTCTGTAACTTTGTTATTTCTTATTGGGTTTTTAAATAACTTGGTATAATTGTTCACCATATCAAGACGGTGTGTCACGTACATGCCCAAGCCTGTAGGTCAATGGTCAAGGTCACTGTTAATAAAAATAGAATTTTCTTGTCTAGGCTGTTACTTTGTTATGAATGGAGGGATTTTAAAATATGTTGGCACAAATGTTCACCATGATAAGGCGGTGTGTCCGCACAATACCCATGCCTGTAGATCCAAGGTCAAGGTCACTGTTACTAAAAATAGAATTTTCTTGTCCAGGCTGTAACTTTGTTATGAATGGAAGGATTTCAAAATAACTTGACACAAATGTTCACCATGACAGGGCGGTGTGTCACGTACCATGCCCATGCCTGTAGGTCAAAGGTCAAGGTCACTGTTACTAAAAATAGAATTATCTTGTCTTGGCTGTTACTTTGTTATAAATGGAGGGATTTGAAAATAACTTTGCACAAATGTTCATGAAAAGGCAGTGTGTCCGCACAATACCCAAGCCTGAAGGTCCAAGGTCAAGGTCACTGTTACTAAAAATAGAATTTTCTTGTCCAGGCTGTAACTTCATTATAAATGGAGGGATTTCAAAAAAACTTGACACAAATGTTCACCATAAAAGGGCAGTGTATCGTGTATTATTCCCATCATTGCACTTGAGTGTCTGAAAATGATGCATAGCGGGGCATCCGTGTCCTATGGACACATTTCTAGTTTCACTTATATTTTCACTTAAGTGCACTTAATCGATAACTTTGCAAATACTTAAGGTATCAACTTCAAACTACCATTATATTTTCATTTCAGTTCTTTTTCTGTAACATTACTGAAGTGATTGATATTTGACTAAAAGTAAATGTCTCTAATAAAAAATTACTAACAAGTTTTCTAACAAATTCAGAAATATTTCATAGTTATTCCCCTATTCAGTTTAATATTTATGGTACATTTAGGAATTATTTCTGTTATTTGAAAAGAATTTCTCCCGTACCATTCACTTGTTAATATTTTTCCTGATTGCACATGAATGTATGGCCATAGTTGTTATTGTTTTAATCTTCAAATTGCATTTGTTTCAAATGATTCGAATAGTCGAGCATGCTGTCTCCTCTGACAGCTCTTGTTATAAGGTGGTGTACACGCATCCGTTATTTAATACTGCAATAAAACGTTAAGAAGAAACCATTTCATAAATTTAACGGTGAATAAACTCACTTCAATGAGAGTTTTACTACTTACTTCGATGAGTTTTTGTTGTAAATAAATGTGAATGCTATAATTGTAATATCTGCTACAATAATAATAATAAAAAGATAAGCTGATCCAGATGTTTGTGTCTGCTCTGGGTCTACGCACAGTTCAGGATTCAGTTAATAAATTTCTGCAAAACACCACAATAGATGAACTGGACTAAATCGATATACAAGAGAGTCCATTTCATAAATTAAAAGGATAGAAGAGTGAATAAAGCTCACTTACATGAGTATTTTCAAAGCTCACTTCGATGCGTTTTTGTTGTAAATAAAAGTGAATCCTTTTATCGCATTTATCTGCTAAAATAATCGCATTTATCAGCTAAAAGTAGTAGAGGCATTGTTATATACGGTAGAGGCCATTGTTATAAACGGTAGAGTTCTTTGTTATATTTGGTAGAGGCTATTGTTAAAAATCGCCGCAGGGTGGGCCAAAAACCCCATTTTATATCTACTAAGCATGCAAATAAAAGTTGAACGGCTGATGTTTGATTTTTTGAAACATGAACAAGACGTGTACCGGCAAAAGACATTAATGTAAAAATGTTTCTAGTAGACGTAATTTATTAGTGTTACATCTTTTTATTTCGCGCGGGTTTAATTTTCGCGTATTTCGCACTACGGCAAGATCGCGAAATTCAACCACAGCGAAATTAAACTCTTTAACAGTGTTTCTTATAGGAAAACACAGTTGAGCTAATTCATATCGCCGCGAAGTTTTTACTTACTTGTTTTGCGCGAAAATTCGTCCCCGCGAAATTAAATGATACTACAGTATTTTATTCATGTATTTTTTGTAGAAATAATGACGTTGTTTAAGCACCAGCGAGTTGGAATTAAATATGTTATATTAACACGAATGCACGCAGAGGTACCATAGAACTTTCCACATCGATGCTAATTTGTACAGTGAGCAGTATTCGTTACCAACATTCAAGTGTAGTTTTAGTTGAGTCTGCAGATCTGGTCAAACCTGAGCGTTAGGAGAAGTAAACAATAAATTAGGATGTTGATGCATTTATTATTTTCACTTAAGCTTTATGCTGCTCATATTTTTTATTTGTGTTAGAACGATTTTCTCAGTAACTATTACAGAAACTCAAGAAGCACTATTTGTATTTAAATTAATTTATGAAATTCTCGTTATGCCACTGTTCTGAAATTTTTTCACAATTATTTCTTTAGCACCCTAGAACCTGGTTTAAATCCCCAGTGGCAATTTGATTTGCCACTGACCGTTTCAAGGCGGTAACCTATCGGGTTCTCATTTTTGTTAATTGTTAGTGGTGTCTCTTTTGAAACTGATCATTTTATTAACCATGCTCTCTCCCTCTCTTCTTCTTGACTGTATGGGGAGGCTATGTTTTCTGAATGTGGCGATTCCTGATATGCATATTTCACCTTTTTTACTTTAAAGGATGGTTTTGCATTGCTTACAGTATATTCTAGTAGATCGCTCTTACATAGTCTACCTTACAGTACCGAAACCAGATCCGTTATATTGCATGTGTATGTGGTAGCAGACATCGGGGTCAGGGGTATCCCCGGAAATCTTTTAAGTTAAACTCAATTTGGATTGCAACTGCGGCGAGTCCAATCGTTCATTATTATTTTGACGAATAGGCACTAAACATTGAAGACCAGAATATACTTATTTCAGGCATGAGTTGCTTTGGTATATTGTTCACGAATTTCAGAGTTCTTATACAAAAGGTTTTTCTTTTGTTTTAGTATGTGCTTGGTAATTAGAACATGAATTAGACTAAATTGAGCTTGCAAACATTAGTACATCCTTAGCTTAATACATTTCTTCACTAAAATCTAGGAGACAATAAGTGTTCCCCCAAAATTCATTTTTGAAATTTTAGCCAGTTCTCGCCTTTTGCAATGTTTGCGACCCCTTTAAAGAGGTGAACAGGTAACTTTGAAAACTACCGAACACGACAAATATGAAAATATTGCAGGCTCGGTTTGACTGAGACTGTTTAAAACTTTTTAGCAAAAAGCATAAAATACCGCATCGTAATCAGTGCTCAAGTTTGGATTTCAAAAGGACAGGGAAATAGATAGATCTAAAAAAAGCAGGACAGTCTTTGCGCAACAAGCTCAGAATTAGACACTGTTATGCAAATCTTTGAGAAAGAGAATTGTATATTATTGTCCCTCTGAATGAGTAATTGCAAATAAAAGATAAAATGTAATGCAATGAAGACATGAAAAGTCATCCAACCAACTAGTTTGAAACGCTCGCAGCTCGGGTTTTAACATTCAAAGTTCTGAACATGAATTAGACTAAATTGAGCTTGCAAACATTAGTACATCCTTAGCTAAATACGTTTCTTCACTAAAATCTAGGAGACAATAAGTGTTCCCCCAAAATTCACTTTTGAAATTTTAGCCAGTTCTCGCCTTTTGCAATGTTTACGACCCCTTTAAAGAGGTGAACAGGTAACTATGAAAACCACCGAACACGACAAATATGAAAATATTGCAGGCTCGGTTTGACTGAGACTGTTTAAGACTTTTGAGCAAAAACATAAAATACCGCATCGTAATCAGTGCTCCAGCTTGGATTTTAAAATGACTGGGAAATAGATAGATCTCAAAAAAACAGGGCTGTCTTTGCGCAACAAGCTCAAAATAAGGCACTGTTATGCAAATCTTTGAGAAAGAGCGTTGTATATAAATGTCCCTCTGAATGAGTAATTGCAAATAAAAGATAAAATGTAATGCAGTGAAGACATGAAAAGTCATCCAACCAACTAGTTTAAAACGCTCGCAGCTCGGGGTTTAACATTCAAAATCCTGAGGTTGATTAGCTGATCACAACTAGTTATGGACTGAAATGATTTTTCATCATACAAAGTACTTGTTAATATATGACACCAAAAACTGAGGTAACATGTCGCCTTTTATCATATTAATTGATATAAGACAAAAACAAACAAAAAAAACCATTTTTGATACTACCCTGGCACTCTGAACGTGTAATCATAAAGTGCAGTTAACCTCCTGTGGCCATCCTATTCGTAAATCTCTGACGTTCGTAGCTAATTATTCGTATCGATAACTGTCTTTTAGCAAACCGCCGCCCCATTGACTACGCTTATGATTTTAGACAAAAAAATTGTCCATGCTGATCTCCTATGTTAAATAATTGTCATCTCACGTTCGCTAAACCTCCGGTTATTTCTGAGAACATTCACCAAAATGCACTGGATATCACAAACAAATTGCAAAATCCCTGACCTCCCTAAGTTTACTTTAAACAATGGTCATCTCACATTCGCTTATCTTCTGTTAACTTCTAACAACATTCACAACATTTGCACTGGAAATCACAAAAGGCAGATCTCTCTTTAAAAGTCAATATTTTTACAATTAAGCAAAGTTCTGAGCATTTGCTTCGTCCTAAATGCTTATTTAAAACTTCTTGCCATATGCTATAAACCTCCACTATTTAACGACCATATGTTTGGTGATTTATACCACAAGTTAGAAAATTGTTTAATGTGAACGCATGGGTAGAAATTTTCATCAATTTTCAAAGTGAACGCAGTGACAGGAGTTTTTTGAGACCCGCATATTTCATAGAACATGGCATACACCTATATTGACATCATTAAAACAAACAACAACAAAAACAACAAGAAAATGTGCAAGAACCTGTAATATATTACATTTTGAAGTTCTAAATAAATAGCAATACCAACATTCAAAAGAAATTGTTGACAATCAGAATTGTAATTATAAGATGGTAAGATTTATCACCAGCTTAAATGCATTACTTAAAAAAACGGAAATATATATAAGTAAACTTATTTTGTATGACATCAAATGAAATTTAAGCGCTTTTATTTCAAAGCGGCTTAAAGTTTTGACTGCAGTGCCATGTTTTTTGGTTAAAGCTTATGCTAATGACCGACTAGCTTTTTGTTAACTTTTGTTTACAGACAGCATTTCCCACCAAAGTCGGATATTCGAGAGTCTCTAAGAAAAACATGAACGGTTTCTTGCTTTTGACGAACAAATCAAGATAACTTAACGAATCTATTTCATACATGGCATCATCCTGAACAGTTGTTTGATTCAAATAAAGAATCAGTTCAAATTATGTGCAACTAAAAATTTTGCTATAAAGGTGTGCATCACGTGACTTTCTAAATAAAGACGCATAACATTATTTCTATACGCTGTAGAAAATACAACATACGTATGTTTACATAATTTAACATGTCGTAATAGATCAGCTCAATTTCTGATTTGCCGTAACTACAATGTTTAAATATTGTTTCATCAACATTTAAAAAACATTTCTTGCAAGTAGGGGGGACGAAATAGCATTCGCAAGCTTTAGACGGGCGGTTTTGTCTAAAGTGACAACGTCCGGTGCCGCTGTTGACCGGTGATACCCTTCAAGTTCAAGTTTGGTCCATTATAATATGTCGGTCATCAGGATGACCGATAATTAAATTAAGTATACAAGTAACACGATTATCAACATTGAAGTCTTTTCTGGTAAACGTCTTCTTAATATATCAAGCAATCAAACATCAGCCTCTACACTTTCATTTTGCATCCGTAAACAGGTGGAATAGTCTAAATTATGTGTTCCGTCTGGTACGTGATATCACTGTTAACCGGTGTTCAGGCTAAAGATCTCAAGATTGGTCGATTATAATATGTCGGTCATCATCAGGATGACCGACAAATACTAGGGATGGCAATGAATATTCAAACATTTTAATATTCGAATACAGACAGGAAATTCGCAAACCTTTTCAATGTTTGAATATTAAATATTGTAAAATTAAAGATAAGGAAAAGCAAATAATTTTAAATTATTATCGAAATGCAATGTAAAATTAACAGAAACACCTGGTGTTATTAAAAGATGTGCCATGATCTATCTACTGGTCCCAATTAACGGCGACTGACAGAATGCAAATTATCTTTATTATCTTTATCGTATTATACTCTTAACAGTCATTTGATGCGGTTTTTAGCTTCATCCAATAATGAAGTTTTTAATTTAAAGGAGAATGTTCACGAAGGCCTAATATTGGTCTAAAAATATTAAAAATTTTAAGTTTTGTTACATATCACAAATTTTAATGCCTTTGAATACATAAGTTGTTGTAATTTCGATATCTTATAGTTTTATATCAAACACTGTTAATGCAGTTGGATAACGGGTCTTCAAAATTGCTTAAAATAAGAGAAATATGTATAAATTAATATTTTTTTCCATTTTCATAGCAGATTTTAAAGGATTTCAATATGGGCACACTTCTCGACCAAAACCAAATTTTGACCATGAATTCAGCATGTGTTACTACAAATAAAATTCATTAAATTATTTTGGTCGAGGCCTGTGCCCAATATGAAAATCATCAAAATATGTTGAAAATTTAACAGAAATATGCATATTTTGAAACATTTTCATATTTTAGAATACATTTGACACACTTAATTTTTCATTTTGGTTAATAAGTTTGTCTTCCTTTACAATCTGTCCAAGGAAACAACCATTATAGATTATAAAAAAGCTCACTTTCTGCGATGTAGATGCCATTTGAATTTTTTAGATATTTTAGGCCACTGTTGAGCCTTCGTGAATCTACCCCTTTAAACATGCACCACTATGGTCATTCTAGTCAGGTATTTTTTAAAGATTGTTTTTGTTGTTGATTTATTATCAAGATTATAAAGATGGTGTACATATTGAGCATCCAGAATCATTCCAAAAGCAAAAAAAAAAACGTTAATAAAACAGAAAAAAATGAAATTTAGAGTAAATTATCCCCGTAAATATCTTTTATCTAATTAATTTTTTAATAAGTCCCCAGTTTTATCATTTAAACAATATATTTAGCTTTTTTCTCCAGATTTGTTGTTGGTTTAGGGAACGGAATGAACCTTATTGCATTCGCTTGCTTCTCCGGATATCTAGTGTTAGAATTGCAGGGGCCATAGTTGCACCTTTTCACCATTATTTATGAAATTCTTTTAATAAACTTGATGTCAGACACGCTGATCAGTTTAACGGACAAAATGGCGGATAGTAACAAGGCTTTTCAGCGCGATACTCTGATTGGTTAATTGCACTGTCAGTCAGACGGCCAGCGTAACGTCAATTGGTAACATCACTCACTGAATGTACTAGAGGCATTCTACAGTCGCCACACAACACAAACAACGCTTCTGTGTTATTCAAATAGATGGAAAAGAACATTCGAAAGCTACAGAACACGACAAATAATAAAAAAGCAGGCTCGGTTTGATTGAGGCTGTTCATGGGTAGTAATGGAAATGCATGTTACTGTCCACACCACCTAGCCTCAGTGTCA
The DNA here is from genome assembly GCA_038501625.1 of Corbicula japonica. Taxonomy (NCBI): domain Eukaryota; kingdom Metazoa; phylum Mollusca; class Bivalvia; order Venerida; family Cyrenidae; genus Corbicula; species Corbicula japonica. Next base: position 5,271,991 of record JAZAYU010000029.1, on the reverse strand, counting down.
GCACAACTAAATATTTACACAGATATATGTATCGTAATTAATATCTAAGAATGAAATGGACGTAATGAAATGGAGTGTTTAAATGGAAGTAACCTCATTACAATTGACTGGACCTGACCAATTCCGTACCAACAGAAGTCTCTGAAACCGTTCCGAAAATGTTTTGGTAGTCTTTGTTGTTCTTTGCTCATTCATTTACTTTTGTTTACATTATAAATTAACGTCTTTCTTTTATGTATCATATTACAGTAGTAAAAATTATAAATTATAGTTTGATTTTCTTTAAGCAGAGTCTGTTTTTTTGACCATTGTTTACTATTAGTTGAACAACGCTGTTTGTTAGTAGACTATTGTTTAATCGACACTGCCTTGAGAAACAGTTCAATCATATATATTTTTAACCAGCGTAAAGTATATTTTGCTAATTTTAAACATGTTTATTTCACCACAAAACTCCAGCGAACTAGCGCAAATATTGTTGATTATGCAGAGTTATCTGCTTTTTGTTTAGCGTATGATATATCCTTTCCGCGCCCGACCCTGTTTTCCGGACGGACGTCCGTAACGTATTTAAACGTGACAAAATTTTGACTTCCCAAAACCCGACCCTGTTTTACTGGAGGTCGCCCGAAACGTAATTAAACGTGTGATTTTTTTCACGATTTTAAAAACCATAACGTAAATCTGCGTAAATTTTATTTTAGTGCCCGTTGAAAAGTGTATGTTTGAATAAAGCATATACGCTTTTGTCCGTTACCGGTATTCTACCTTTTAAAGAAATTCGGAATTTTCAACATGGTAAGAAACCCGTGTAAAACACGTTATCTAACGTTACGGTCTTTCTTCTGTAAAAAAAAGGGTGGAAAAAAGCATATCAAGAATAGTGCGTTAAAATCCCAAATTTCAACGCTCTTTTACGTAATTTGTGAAAAATTCGGTTTATCGCAGGAAGACTGTAACGTAAAATTTCGTAAATTAATTAATCTAATTAACAGTCATTAATTTTTATGCCATTGCAAAAAATGTCATTTTTAAGTAATTACTAGGTAGATATAGGATTTTTTTAAAATAATGAATAACTGTTTTGGAGCCACTTTTTTATTTTGACAATGAAAGATGAAGAAACAGCAACACATGTAATTAGATTTTTTTTTTCTTAAAATTTAACTTTTTAAAATTACACTAATTTTCTTATCAGATTATCTATGTCAAATGTATTCAATTTCTTACTAAATTATATTTGAGAGAAAATATGTGATGCATTCAAATGACTAATGGTTCCGCGTTCTTTTAAATAGCCACCAAAGTAAGGACTTTTTTAAAAATGAAAAATAAATTGACGGGTTTCCGACGGAAAAACAGAGTCGGGTTTTGAAAAGCGATTTTTTTTGACACGTTTAAATACGTTTCGGGCGTCGTCCCGTAAAACAGGGCCGGGTTTTGGGAAGTCAAAATTTTGTCACGTTTAAATACGTTATGGTCGTGGAAAGGATATCATTGAAATTAGCTTTAATGCTGTGAAAACTCAAATATATAGATTTTATTTAGAAAGTTTTCAGCGCAAGTTGTGTTTTAGATTAAGTACATACAATTAAGTGTTCAACGAGTTTCCTTTTTTTTCTTTTTTTAAGAAACCCTTAGTTCGTTATAATAAAAGCATGAACGAAATAACAGTCGCGTAAATTTATAGTGCACTTTAATGCCAATCTCATCTTCTGAAGTAGTCAAGAACATTATGATTGGTTTGCAATTTGTCTCTTTACTATCGTGAACAAAGTTAGGAAAACGATTATACATCTAAAAATATTCGCATTTTAGAGTACATAAATTGCACTTCTAGTTCTAGTCTATCTTGAAGTACAAACAAAAATACATTCTAGTCTATCTTGAAGTACAAACAAAAATACTTAATTTCGGAATTCACGACTGTAAAGAAGCGTACTTTTATGTATATGAAGAAAATTTGAATTTTTTTTGCTTTCAAAACAGGATCCGCAAATAGCATTATGAGCGCAAAATGGATGTTTGATGCGATACATTTGGTCCTATTGAAAACAATATATCCACCAGCCTTCAACACTAGTGCTTTTAAGGAAGACATGAACAATTAAGATTAAACATATTTAAAGTAAAAAGATCATCTGAAAGAAATTACTGTGAATTGTTGGACCCCTTTACAAGGCTACCAATCTACCACAGCCGCGCATCGCGTCAAACGTATTGTGCGATTTCAGTGCAGGTATTAAATCGAATTGAAAGAATATCAATGTTTGCCAGTTACAACAATCTCAAACTGCCAAACAGGACTCAGTTTGTAATGAAACTATTACAACTAAAAAAGTGCAAAACCTGTTTTTAAAAATGTTTGAAATGACGGGTTTGTTTTACATAATCTGTCTATTTTTAAATATCTTAACAAATTGACGTATTGATTCTCATATATATTGATTCACATAACGTAGATCAGAGCTGTCCGATCATCCTTGGGGTTGTCCCGGCTATTGCGTTGTCGGCATTGCAAGGCTAGGCGCTGTCGCCGTGTTGGTGCGGACTCGCTCCCAGGTAGAGGCAATATCATTTGAAATTCACATTAGCGCTATTTGTGCAGTGTGGCGGCCGTAAAAAGTCTCCCCGTACATATAGTCAGTACTGTTATCAGTTAAATAACCCGTGACCGATGTCGTGCAGTGACTGTTACGTATATCAGGGTTATCCGATCAACCATTTTTGAGGTTGTCCCGGTTAGCTCAATTGGTTGCGTCGCAGGAATGGCAGGGCTAGGCGCTGTCGCTTGACGGTGCGGACTCGCTCCCAGGTAGAGGCAATATCATTTGAAATTCACATTAGCGCTATTTGTGCAGTGTGACATCCGTACAATGTCTGCCCGTACATATAGCAAGTACTTTTATCGGTAAAATACTATTAACGATGTCATGCAGTGATGATAACGTATAACAGGGATATCCGATCAACCTTTTTGGGGTTGTCCCTGCTAGCTCAATTGATTGCGTTGTCGGCATTGCAAGTCAAATGTCTCCCCATACATAAAGCCAGTACTTTTATAACAACCTTTTTGGGGTTGTCCCGGCTAGCTCGATTGATAACGTTGTCTGCATTGCAAGGCTAGGCGCTGTCGCAGTGGCGGTTAGGGTTCGTTCGCTCCCAGGAAGAGGCAATATCATCAGAATGATTTGTCAATAAGAGTTTAAATCAGTTTCTTGATCTTGCTCCTTGGGGTTCTTATCGTGATTAAAAATGTGTGCTATCAGAGTCATTTATGCGAAAGTAATTGGTCATGCTTTACACATAGTATCAACAAGCAGCACAAATGACTGAGAAATGCTAAATTCTTTATCGCGGTAGGCAATTCCAAGTAAACATGTATGGTTTGAATGCATATAAATTGTTGGCATATCGCAACAAAAAGGTGATATATTTTAGGAATGGATGTGTCTGAATCATATAAACTGATTAAATATAATCACAAGTATGAAATATATAAATAACATCAAAACAAAACAAGAAATGCATAACATACATTTATGTTATATATAGACAACATTCAATGGAAATGTAGAAACACATATATATCACTTTGTTTTCAATATCACAAATATGAATGAAACAGTTCAATAATATGTATGGTAATAATTATTTGAAACTTATTAATAACAATAAAAGTATAACACAGATGTGTTATATGTGGGCGACATATAAACGAAGTTTGATGTTGGGTGTAAAAGTTCATGCAGGTGATGGATTGTTTGGTAAACAAAGACCGTATTAAGTGACAATATATTGTTGTCTTTTATTTGCGAAGGGTATTGAACGTTGAAGGATGTGACTGTGTATTAGTTGTGGAATGCGTTGTAGGGAGAAGTTTGAAATGAAATTTACCTGATATGGTATGGCCTGTGGTTTATGTAAAAATTTGTTTACAAGTTTGCAGTAAATGAAGTGAATGATTTGAAAACAAACGAATTGAACAGGTTTTTTTTTAATATAATGATAACTAGCTGGAAAATAGTGGAAGAGATGGTTGCTATAGTAACGTGCATTATGAAGAATTATATGCATTGATATGTATTCATTTTAGGATACAAAGTAATTTCTCACATTTTAAGGAATTACTTAACTCCTCCTTGCACCTTTATCGATAAAAAAAGTATCAAAATTTCAATAACGGCAAAATGCCTTTAATTAAACTTTGCACAAATGAATGTTAATTATGTTTACTTTGATAATCAATTTTCTTTTTAATCGATGGTCGAACAAGGTGGAGTGTAGTTGATCGTTAAGAGCACTCAAAATTTCGTAAATGTAACTGATTTTTCATTGTAGTTTTTCATAAGTAGATACTCTACTGAGAGCTATGTATGCCATTTCTCCTTGGAATATCGTTTTCACAATATCAATAGATGCTGATGTTTGGACTTGCACTTAGGAAGTTTGAAATTATCATAGCACTAACCACATTACAATGAATTTGCTCTAGATAAACTCAACAGTACCTTTTTAAATTTGTCCTACCACGTACATGGTAATTGTTTTTGTACTTTCAGAATGAAAATATACTAACTCTATATTCAGACACAACTCTTGTTGGGGGGGGGGGGGGGGGGGGTTGAGTCACACTGCAATACCACCTCAAACCAAATTATTCTGAACAACACAAAAATACCCTCAAAACGGTTATACAATCATTATTTACTTTAAAGACACGAACTCAGCTTCTCCCTTTAAAACAAAAACCGACTAGAACCGTCAATTTCAACATCAGAAACATTTGTAAACAAAAAACCATTATATATAGGTCAGTCTCCCGCGCCAAAATCAAGTCACGTGATCGCCAATATTTGTAAACAAAACACAATCTTCAATATTTCGCCAAGAATAACTATCTAAACAATGTCTATTACTACATGTACATGTTCACTCCTTCTATAATGCTTACGACAATAAACTTTCAATTCTCATATATTTCGATTAAAAGAAAACACCAACTCATCGATCTCATCTATATATACGCTTGAGCTGGTACTTAACGTTCGCTAACAACCTATATATGAAGCTGGGCCACATGGTACTCAACATTCGCTTTAAACGTCTATTTGAAGCCGGACCCATTATTCCTTTGGGTCGGAATAGATGTACGTTGTAAAGGTCATCAAGTAATAGTTAAATAGTACAAATAAGCTATGACCCATAATTCGTCCAGAAAATATTATTCAACCTTAAACACATTTGTTGCCATGTCTTCAACTATCAGTGTCACATTTTCAATGTGTGACACATACGCTTGAAGTAGAATAATAGTTTTCTAAGGGATCTTCCACCTAAGGCATTTAAATTTTATGAATATTCTATTTCCAATATTACTATAATGGCCCATAATTCGTCCAGAAAATATTGCAAGAGTTAATGGAATCATTTAAAGAATAAATTTCGTGTTTGATAAGTTCACCGAGTCTTGAACGTCATTAGGGCTGGTTAAAGTGTGTGGAGACTCCACGCGTGCTTTAACCAGCCCTAATGACGTTCAAGACTCGGTGAACTTATCAAACAAGAAATTTATTACTTATATTTACACCTCATTTTATCATTTTGTTTCTAAATTTAATATAAAATATATACTTTTTACTAATTTCGAAATGTTGTTTTAAACATTTCTTACCCCGGGTTTGGCATTTGGACTGGTCCGCCTATTTACTCAAATAAAAAAAATCATACTACGACCAAAAATAGTTCCATGTTTATTGAACACATTCATCCGTTTTTTCAAACATTTATATACAGTACAGAAAAACCTAATATTTCACAACAAACATCAAATTTGTATCACAGCAAGTACTATCTATGCGAGTAAATGATAGTCTAAGTAAAAACCGTTATTTTGGCGGGAAGTTAGAAAAGGCTAATGCGTTATTTTCAACCAATGATAATTCTAGAAAATGGAACGTGCTTATTGATGATGTCATATAAGTAAACTTGTTTACTTCCGGTTTGAGGGGTATAAAAGCAACTAAAAATAAAAGTAATCTAAAAATAGCAACATTCCAGGAAGAGCTATCTAAAATTAGCAACAATTATAAAAATAGCGGGGATTTCATGACGTCACCAGGGCATTCCTTTACCATCGCGCGGTGATAAGGCTAACGGTGTTCATTGAAGATTGACCTTCACTCGTCCGGTAAAGGATATTGAAGCAGTGGAAATAAAGGTGTAAATATATGTTCACGTAACGCGTTAAAAAGATCAGGTGTATACGAGTATTAAACCGTTAAAGCAACGTAACGTTTAAACAAAACAATTTCAGAACTTAGGGAATTGAATTAATAAGAAATAAAGTTGTTTGTGTCAAGTTCCTAGCCAGTTAATCAATTAGTTTGAACGTTACGAAGAAATTTTTGAGTTGAATAAGTATGAAAGGTATTAACCGTGAAACTAAAGCGTTTGGAGTTATGGAACCAGATATGATCAACCTCAGAAGATCCAACATTGTTGAAAAATGTTTGAATTGTGTTTATAAGAATCAGAATAACATAACCACGAAAGAATAATATGATATGCAAGTAAAAAGGGCTTGATTTAACAAGAATCGTTTGTTAAATAAAGTTGTAAGTCAGTCATTTAATTAAAACCAGGACCTTTTTTAATTCTACCTGATAGGCGAAACAAAACAGTTAAAGTTTGGAAATGTTTGAGTTGTATGAGTATGAAAGGGCATAAGAAAACAATTGGAACATGATATGTTATGGTAATGTAATAAGAAGAGTTGGATTATTCATTTAAAGCTTGTAGGTATCCTCTGAAATACTTTGAAACAAAACACATCTGAGTTAAAAAAAACAGGTATGTCTTGTTGTAAGAAGTACTCCAAATAGTCGGGATCATTTGTGTGAATTTTTGCGATAATGCGCAAGAGTAGTTTTAATTTTAAAGAGAATTAGTATCGAAGTGGCATAAATCGGAGTCAATAATTTGAAGTAGTTTAAACATTATTATGAAGTGACTGAATTTTAAAATTTTCAAATGAGCATAAATATATAATAAAACATATCTGAGTTACAGGACACGTATGTGTTGATGTAGTGAATGATATGAAACATTTGTGTAAAGTTTTTTTATAAGGCACTTGCGATGTTCAAGTGTGAAAGGAAAATAACTTGGAAAAAATATTAGTTATTGGACAGTAATGTGTTGATGAATTTAGTGACGGGGGTCATTTGTATAAGGTTTATAAAAAGAGAACTGTTTTTGTTATATCAAAGCGTCGGAATAACAGACGGAACAACAAACAGACAGACAAACAGGATTTATCAATCTCCAAGTCTAATATTCTTACGCAAGCTGCGATGCTTATTGACAGTCATTATACGCGAGTAAATGATTCATTTTCGGTCACAAGTTTTTCAAGTAAAGATGGAGAACAATAAAATTGATAAACATGTATGTAGTTGTTCGTTTTACTTATATATCCCTTAATTTCAATAGTGTTATTCAACTGTAGAATTAGATCGAAGTGGAAAAACCGACGAACATCATTTTACTGTCATTGCATTGAAAAATTGTAACCAATGAATATATGAAACTATAAAAATTAACTAACGAGAGTCAAAGGTAGCGAGATGTAAAACTACGTTATTTCTATCCTACTCGCACATTGATACAAGTAATGAGTAGATATGTTAGATGTTGTTTTGACATAGATTGTACCTACTTTCGTTTTACTGACAGGTTCTACATAGTTCTTTTTTGCAATGTTACCGTATTTTTTACACAGGATGTAGAAGTATTATTAAATTAACCAGAATAGCATGAAGTCTTTATTCACATAATTGTAATGACTCTTGTTGTATAGATATTATCAAAAAACCAATGTGAGGAATTTTTCAAACTTTGTTCCATAACAGAAATGAGAGTAACATTCACGGGTTAACTGTTTTGGATCGGTTAAATATGAAAAGTGACTATTTCAAACATCAGCAAAAATAAGCACAACACTTTTCAGATAAAGAAACATCTTTTGCAGTTTAACCTTGACGTTACGTGTCTTCTTTTTGTAGGAATATATTTCAAACAAAGATATAATACATCGTGTGTAAATATTCATAGATATTAGTATTTTTATAAAAAAAAATATTAACAGCAATATAGTTCAATATTAAGGGAACATTTCACTTTAGAAAATACGTTAAATACACACCCCATATCTCCTAAATTATGTTGGAGCATGCCAGCAGCTCAGCGATATATATTAGGTTTAGTGGTAAATATGTAAGGTACTGCTTTCAAACTGATGAGACATGTATTTAGATACTGAAGTGAGTTTCTTGCAAAAACAAGACTAAATGTACTTTTTAAATAATTAAACAGAGATTGGTTTGGTTTTGTTCGTCATAGATGTTTAAGGCGCTCAAATGCAGCATATGCGTAGTCACCAAGTTAAACGAAACACTATTTTCAAGGGTTATCCAGAGTAGAATAAGCTTTGAGGGCGAAAACTTCAATCAAAATGCAAAACGATATTTTCTGGAAGTAATGCAATAAGATCAAACTCCTCTAGTTTTAAAAGCTAAGATATAAAATAAGAATGTACACGTATATGGTTACATGTCTTTTTCGAATGGTTTTCTACAAAAACGAGTACGGTATGTTGAAAAAAAATAGAAATGGTATATGTACACATAGTTTATAATACCATTGCTAAAGAGGAAAACATTGATACATATTAAATGTTGATATAATTAAAGTAATATGAAACTCAACAACTTTAAAAACGAAATATATTAAGGTATTTAAAGAAGCTGCGTTCATAATTTCTTTAGGTATATATGTGCCAGTGTTAATATACTAGTGTCCAAAAGAAACGATACCAAACTCAATAAAATATTCGTTTTAAACCTGACCCATCTTTAAATTATGTTCATGCTTGTGCAGGATAGATAAAATTTATTTTGTGTACACATGCAGGATGCCTTCAAAAGGTATCTCGAATTAAATCAATTAAAATGTTCTGTAGCCGTTTGGTTTTATACTATGTTCTTGCAAACTAGTGGTATCGTCTTTTTTGACACTAGTATATATTGTCAATTACTGACAAATACAAACCAAGTTGATGGGGAAACATGCTATGCAACACTAAAAATGGCGATATTTTACATTTAGTCACGATTGATAGTATTGGTTATCATATAACTTATCTAACTAGAATTCGGTCTTCCTACCGGTCCCTTTTGTCGCCCGATATTTTAAAGGGACATAACTCAAAACAGATATAATTTTGGAAGCGCAGATGACATATTCCAAGTATTCCGTCAAAAGAACAAAAACTTTCTAAGTTATAAGCAACATGATGTTTCAGGTTAGAATAATTAAGAAAGAGGATATTAATTTAAAAAAGTAAATCGGGAGTTATCATTCTAATCGTCAGAAAACGTTCAGTTTCTTGAAGACTAAATTATAAAAGAGATCAGCAACAATTTGTTAATTTTGTCATGTTTGTAGGCGAATATGCTGACACATTAAGTATATATCTCTTAAAATATATCATGAATAATTGTAAAAAAAAACGCTTTTTTGGAACCATGATGCGAACTTAAAAGTGCAAAATGGACTGTGAGTCACCTCTATCATGTTTCAGTCCTTTATTGAAGCATGAAGCAGAAACGAAACGCTCTTTTGGAACCATAAAGCGGACTAAAAAGTGCAAAATTGGCTGTGTGTCACCTGTATTAAGAATCTTATGACATAACAACTATTTTTCAACTACTTCTAGTGTTACTTGTTTTCTAAGAATCAATAAGCAATGTGCAAGTGGCAAAGAACTACGTAGTTTCAATGATTCACCTGATACGTAGATTTAATGATTCACCTGACGTTACTGGATACCTTTTATGTAAACGAAGACTGTAACTAGATAAAATGGTAAAGAAATAAGCCCATTTGTTCAAGCTTGATTAGTGAAAAAATAAATATATAATATCAGTATAAAATAGTGCTCAAAGCTATTACTCGGCAATACATAATTCAAGAGCCAGTCGGAAACGACTGCACGCTCGACTCTCCGAAAGGTCGGAATTAAAATAAGTAGACATATTAAAATAGATAAAAAGGGAACTTTGAAAGCCACCGAACACGAAAAATATGAAAAGACTGCAGGCTCGGTATGATTGAGCCTGTTCATAGCTCATTTGAAATGGGGCATTATTTCAACTGGGGAGTGAATCAGGAATTCGAGCTGATCCTTCCCTACCAACACCAACAAAAATATTTTATTGGTGTGAGTTTTCAAAGTAAAAAAAAAATAGTAATTGTTTTTGGAGGAGGACAGGTACCTGAATCTCCACGCCACCCCAAATAAACAACAAAGGCGTGTTGGTCAATATAATCTCTAAAAAAAATGGAGGGGGTACCACAACTAGACAACCCTGACCCCTGTACTTTCTCCCACACAAACTTGCCCACCCCTTCAATCAATCACTTCTTATCTAAGTGTCATTTGTTTTATATATAATTTAGATATATAAAATAAAAAAGTACATCTGACCCTTCCCCAAACTACCACAATTTGTATTGGTATGAGTTTTGACAGGAAAAAAGTAAAACACAATTTTTTGAATAGGGGGAAATAAGAGAAGTGGCGGATTTGTACCTGAATCTCCACTCACCTCAACACCAAAAATATCTGTTGGTTTAAGTTTAAGAAATAAATCAAATGAAATATTTAAATAAATGTTTTATTTTTGCTTGGGGTTACCCAACCAAGACACCACTGAACCCTCCCCCTCCCTCCTTAACCACTCGACACTTCTTACTAAAGTATGGAAGTGTATATGTATTATTTTTTTGTTGTAGCATTACATAAGAAAGAAACTTGCATGCACATTTTGACCATACATTTTGAAGTCGTAAAAGAGATATAATTCAATCAAAATGCATTAGAATGGTACTTGACAACCAACAATAATTTGTTATACAAGTATACACAGAGTTTCAAAGACGTCATCATCATGGTATGAAAGTTATGAGTCTGCATGCAAAATTACCCATAAGCTTTAAGTCCAAATAGTGAAAAAAAAGTGATATTTTATTTATTAAATCAAAAAGCAAGTTAGAGTCGTGTTTCTTGACACATCGACTTAAGATAGGTTGGTGAAAATTTGTACATAGTTTCAAAGCTGTAGTACAAATAGTATGAAAGTTATAAAGTTGTTACTGCTTGCATTCAAACGTTCAACCTAAATTGAAGAAATAGCCATAATTTGATCAACGGTAGAGTTATGGTTCATGGAATACATACTTGAGATATAGTGGTTAAGAAGTGTACAGAGTTATGGTTCTTGGCACACACTCGGCATAAGAAGGTTAACAAGTGTGCCAAGTTTAAAAGCTGTAGCTGTAGTACTGTTTAAGATATAAGTAGGTTAAATGCAAACTTTAACCAAAGCGGGGAAGCGATGGCGACGTCAACGCCGATGTCGACGAAAACAAAAGCTCGGCATATTCTCCGAATAGTCGAGCTAAAAACCACATACATGTACCTTTTGCCGGTTTCATTGTCCTCCATCTCATATTTACTTGTATAACATGTGATCGAAATGTGTACCCGCTGACTAAAGTTCAGGACATTTACAAATTATCTTGAACTCGGTTAAATTGACCAATAGACCCAATTACAATCTAATTGCTTAGTAATGAGGAAAAAATTTCTCAGCGTTACTTAAGCATCATTGTTGGTGGGGGAGGGGCGGAACTCGATGGCGAGCTCAAATTCATGTAGCATGGTGCCTTAGCCATTGCACTGCTGGCTGGTTCTATTTCCGTTTTGAGCATTTACCATTCATCACAATTGTATACTTCTGAATTACGATCTTAATGACTAGAAGCAACAGCTTTTAAAGAAAAGCAATGCTTTTTATCTGTACTCAACAACTAATAATACGATAACAAAAACGCAGCTTCATTTTAAGGGAACAAACAAAATCTAAATATATGAAATATTGAGAGGAACCCGAACAGTCCTTACAACTTCAATACTGTTAATAGAATATTCACTTGTTTATTGCTTGTAGGGATTTTTATCAATTTAGTACGAGGGGTGTTCCAAAAATAATGTCATTTGTGCATTATCTCTTGAATATCGTGTGATATGTACAATAAACCACTTCGGACCGATAGAATAATCACAGTTGAAAATCTCGTTCACAGTTTCACTGACATTGATACAGTGTACATTGCTTTATTAGTCGGCGGCCCATGAGTCCGTCGACTATATTTGTGCTTACTTTTGGAATTTATTGTGGAGGGATAATGACATAATTTCAGAAATGTTTGTATTTTTGTTCTGATATGTATTAATGAGATTTGTTTTGCCAGAAAAACGTATTAACAAATGTTTTACGAATCGTACCATGGGAACTGGTTGACATCGCTTTTTAAGGGTTTTTTTTAATAATAAGTTCTCCTAAGCACGTGACTATTTTTGAAAACAACGGTGGCCGGTCCTTCCTTATAATCGGTCAGTAATGTTGACTGTTGCACAGCCTATGTACCTGTTTGTAGTTGTGGAACATAATTTGTAAGAGTTTTGTTAGGAAACAAAGGTGTAAAAATTGTACAATACACTAGTCAAAAGTTCTAAGTGCACACTTGATAAATGTTGATTTTTCAAATTATTTTATTGAATCTTTCAAAATAGTGTAAATTACAATGAAGAAGGATCAATATTCTATTAAAGCACACCAAACAATTTAAGTCTGCTTAACCAGATTAAAAAATAATAACATTTTAGCTCACTTGTACTCAGAGAGCAATTCTCAAGTTAATTATCATTGCATCGGCTATCATCTGTGATCGTTTTCTCATCTCTGTATAATTTAAATTTCATGTACATTTAAAGGAAATACTGTAGTTCGCCATTCCATTGCACTGAAATATCTTCCTGTTGCTTTATAATGGTCTGCTGGGCACGACGAGCCATCGCACTCTTCCCTATTTTATCCATAACGTTTTTACAGGATTTCAAGGAGAAAATTCCATTTTTTTCACAGTGTTTTATTCCAAAAGTTTTTGAATTTTCTAGCAGTTTGGGATAATGCAATTCACTATGATAGATGTGTAACAGCCTTTCCGAACGAAAAAATGTATTCATTTCGATAAAATTGACCAGTTTTCGGACACGCTTTTTGACCAAATAAACGTCATTTTCGAATAATTTGATTGTAAAGTTTATTGAATTTCTATAAATTTGAGTTTTAAATTTTTATTAATTGGACACTTATCCAACAAATGTTACACTAATATTTTCGAGTTTACGTTGTTTTACGTAAATATTTAATGACGTTATTGAGTAACATCAGCGTTCAACGTAAGCAACGTAATCAATCTAGAAAATAATATCGTTTGATTTTCTTCTTAAATTAATAAAATATGCAAAAATAAGGTATTTCTTTTGCATTTACGAAAACCGTCAAGATTTTTTACAACAAATTTGAAGTTGTGCCAGTGAAAAGAATTTTGACGGCAATGTCGTTATCTGCTGACGTCAACCATTCCATGGTTACAATTTGTTGGTGTGTTTTTCGTGTTTGTCTGGAGTCGGTGAACATGTGAAAAACAAAAACGATTGTAAAAACATAAATTTCGATTGCCGCACGGGGATTACGCATAAATAGCGTATGCCGACGTGGATGACGTAATACATAAAACATATGCACGGTTTTCAACAAAAATATTGTTGTTTGATCATAATGAACATTATGTCAAACTTTCGTTCAATTAGAATAAGTTTGCTTTGAGATATTCAAAATTGAAAAGTGTGCACTTAGAACTTTTGATGAGTGTAGACCTGTTTCCCAATACCGTTGTATAAGAAATGTTTTAAAAGAAACGGACAAAGCAGCGTTTTTCGATTTTAATAAAAAAAACAACACTATTTCTTGTGCTAATGAAGTTTGTCTAACAATCAAACTAAAAAAATTAACTAATGAAAGGCTTATGCTTAATCTACGACAATAATCGAGTGTGAGTGTTTCCCAGGATTTTTTTTTAATAAAATCGAAAAACGCTACTTTGTCCGTTTGTTTTAAAACATTTCTTATCCCCACTTCAAGTTTATTCTTAAAGAAAAAGGCAGTGATCATGCACCTGATAGACTTATGTGGTCAACTCTTGTTAGCAAGATTCAGTACACTGCAGTTGTCTGGTTAGAATAAACATCCTGTTATTTTGTGTCACTTCATCCATACCTAGAGGCTATATAATTTCATGCTTCGGTACGGATTGAAAACATCACAATAAAAGTTTCAAATAAACAGTTTCTCTAGAAAGATCAGCGAGGGCAATAAGATCGTTTTCAATTATTTTAAGAGTCGAGTAATTCAGTAAACTTGTCAAATTTCTCGGAATTGCGTTATAATCTAATGTGTAATGACGCGGCCAAGCATATTATGCCTCGTTCTGAAATTCGGAGATTATGTGTTAGCGATAAAAAACGTAATACAACGGTATTGGGAAACAGGTGTATTCTTCTCGCGCCGACTTGATGCCCTGCATCAAAATTGTTCTTGTAGCGTATCCATTACACTATACATGAAATGGGGTGTAAAAGAGCTAAAGATGTGTTTGAAATTAAGGCTTGTTCTATCATTGAAACAGACTTTAACTGACCGATCACGTGACTTTGGAGCGCTTCCTTCACCATATAACTTCACTTGATATAGAGATTTAAGCATGCCAACATACTAGCTTGTAAATATATGCAATAAACTTAAGAATAGAACCATTCGTTGAGTTGCCTTCACAATTGTGTTGACATTCACAAAACATAAAACAGGGCTTATATAAAAGGTCGGACATTACTCGGCATAAAGCCTGTAGATATTCACCGTGAGGTGTGCGACATTTATGGGGAGGTTGAAATGTCTCACAGATCTATTTGTAAGTGGGTTGCTAAATTTAAAACCGGTCAGCAGCAAGTCAAAGATGCTACTCGCCCAGGTCGTCCTGCAACAACAACGATGAAAAGCAACATAGAAAAAAATCAGGAATATGCTGAACAAAGATGCCCGATACACTGTGAGAGATTTAGCACGGTTGACGAACTTGTCTTCAGCACGAGTTCATGGCATTTTAAAGAAACATCTTCAACTTCGAAAAAATAAATGCAAGATGGACATCCAATTTGCTAACAGACGAACAAAAGAGAACCCGTGTTGCAAATGCAAAAAAAGCTGTCAAAATGTATCCCCAATATAACAAAAAGGATTTCCACAACATCATTACTGGTGATGAGACATGCGTTTAATGATTTGAGCCAAAGAGGAAATGTTCAAATAGAATTTGGGCCACTAAAAATGCAAAACGTCCAAGTATTCCCAAGCGCCAACGCACTGTTAAGAAAGTTATGTATGTGATTTTCTTTGAAACATAAGGAAACAGTAATGCGAATTCCTGTATCACTAGGAAGAATGGTAACAACAAAGTTCTACAAAAATGTATCCCTGAATGCTCTGCTATAAACGCCGCCGCCCAACCAAAAGAATCAAGTACCTCCGGCTTTCGCATGATAATGCCCCCGCTCATAAGGCTAGGCTTGCGACCGAGGTTTTGGCATTAGAAAAAGTCACTGCCCTTCCACATACTCCATATTCACCAGACTTGGCCCCTTGTGACTTTATCTTGCTTCCAAAACTCAAATTCCAACTGTCTGACAAGAGATACATGTCGAGAAATTCCCTTGGGTCTGCTGTTTATCAGTACCTAATGAATGTCCCCATTGAAGAGTATGAAGTCTGCTTTCAAAGTTGGATTGAGCGACTCGAAAGGTGTGTTCAAGTACGTGGGGAGCATTTTGAAGGCCAGATAAATTTAAAATGATGATAATAATTTTAGTTTAGGAAAACAAAGGCAAATGACATTTTTTGGAACACCCCTCGTAGTGATGGGCCGACAATCGGCGACAGTCGAATATATCGGCTCGACGAGTCAAAACCAACGATCGGCGACGTAGAGCGGACAGTTTCGATTAATCTAATTTTTCTTGATACCGATATTAATTTTTGTTCGTGAATTTTCGTTTTTTGGGTATAATTTTTCCAAGGGAAGTAACTTATTTGATCAAATGTATTCTGCGATCATATGCAATTTAATATGCGGTCCTAAAGTCGTCTCCTTATATCTGCAGCACTGATACAGTACTACTGAGAATTTACGGTATCAAGCTCACTATGAATACCAATTTTCTGTCGTGCGTTTCATTTATTAATGGTAAATAACAAATAAGTTTTATACAGAAAGACAGCTTGAAACTTCACACTAAGGTCTGTAATAGAATAGTAGATTTGGGGCCACAAAAAGCCGCAGATTAGACTTTCGTTGTTTAAGGTTGAATTACAGGCTAATTACTTGTAAATAGTCCAGCGGATGTTCCTACTCGGGCTAGTCAGACAATGGCTGACACTAAATAGTCCCAATTTTTTTTCCTTTTGGGGGCATTAAATGGCTAGTATGGCCTGAAAGGAACATGTTAAGTAAATGAGATGCTTTTACTGACACACTGATAGCAAATTTATGTTTGGAAATGCAGTATATGAAAAAAGGCCCTGGTTTTAGGACGGCATATGTAAAACAGTTTTGAAGTTCACACAGAAGTGAACCGGTTTCAAGGTGTCAAATCTCTGTTAATTGATACATGACCCCTGCTGGAAATGGACAGTAGAAACAATTAGCTTTAAAAGCATGTAAGTTAGCCCTTATTAAAATGGTACCAGCTATGATTGCCAGCCTTTTGAAACATTGTCATGTTTACTATAGTTTGTATAGGGAAGTCTATTTACAGGTCTTACACCTATGAGAAGTACAAGTGGATGGCAGCATTTGAATATTTATATTGTCTGCAATGTTATTTTCCACTAAGATTGTGTGCTGACCAATTTTAAGCAAATTTGAAAGTCAAAAATCAGTATAACTTTGTTACAGGAGGCAAACTTAGGTTTTAATTAGGTTTGGGGTCATTTTTAACTGTTTTTGCCTTAAAAATGCCACAATTGATACCCTGTGTGGCCCATTTTGCATGTGTCAGCTCAAAAAGTGAGTTGCTTTTATTAGTTGAGATGTTTTACTATTATTCATAACCATGTTAAGAAATTTGATGTTTTTCAATTTTTATTAGCAAGAAATGAATTCTTAGGTTTAGCCGCTTGGCCGCAAACGCGTACCAGAATAGGTGGTGTTGGAAAATTCCTCATATTGAGTTCATTTTTGCTAACTGAAAGCTGAAACTTGGTAGATATATTGCAAACATCATATTATTGAATAAAAACAGAAAATATAAGATATTGAAAAACACAAGTTTTCTTATAGGCTAATTACTTGTAAATAGTCCAGCGGATGTTCCTATTCGGGCTAGTCAGACAATGGCTGACACTAAATAGTCCCATTTTTTGCCTTTCGGGGGGCATTAAATGGCTAGTATGGCCTGAAAGGAACATGTTAAGTAAATGAGATGCTTTTACTGACACACTGATAGCAAATTTATGTTTGGAATGCAGTATATGAGTAAAGGTTTTAGGACGGCATATGTAAAACAGTTTTGAAGTTCATACAGAAGTGAAAAAAACAGACCACCGGTTTCAAGGTGTCAAATCTCTGTTAATTGATACATGACCCCTTCTTTTCTTGCTGGAAATGGACAGTAGAAACAATTAGCTTTAAAAGCATGTAAGTTAGCCCTTATTAAAATGGTACCAGCTATGATTGCCAGCCTTTTGAAACATGTCATGTTTACTATAGTTTATATAGGGCAGTCTATTTACAGGTCTTACACCTACACCAAATCACGCTGTATCCCTCCGTGGTCCATTCGAATGAAGTCCGTTTTAATAATATGCTATTTTTTCTCATCATCTGGGGGCCTCTTAACTGTTAGAAATCGGCCTGTTTGTGGCTTGTTTGCAGAAATAACATATCAGGAAAATAAATGAAAGCAATTTCATGCCTATATCTCGTTTGGTAGAGGCGAACTAGTTCCGGATCAGCGGATGTATATTTTTGGCACCGTATTTGCGATACCGCGTTTAAAATATGGTCTGTCCGGTTAGAAATCAGTAACTTTCTTACAAGTAAGTAAGCCCCCTATTTCCTGTGTGTTTTTGAATAGATGAAATGTAGATCTTCACGGCAATATATGGTTGTCTAGAAATTAAGATGACAGAAATCATGTTAAATGTACATTGAATATTGAGAATTTAACATTGGGGTCTATGGGAATTGAATTTATCTTGGTTCAACCTATAAATATGGCGGACGTATTTCAGGAAAACGAGACAGACCACATAAAAATTTACGATTATCCGTGAAAAAGAAGTTTTTTGATGTTTGAAAGAGTTTAGGTTTTGAACACTAAAACCATGTCCCCCATCAAAGAAAACTTTGGACATAAAATTAGTGATGGGCAACAGGCTGGACTTTTTTCAACAGTAACAAGTAAATGTTAAATGAAATGTTTTGAGTAAATAATGACCATTGGGTCTACCATGAAACATTTGCTAGTTACTGTAAGAAAACTGTTGTTATCAGTCTGTAACTCTGAAAATGGGCAGCGGTGGTCCAGTGGTATAGCGCTCGCTTGGGGATCGGGGGGTCCCGGGTTCGAGCCGCAGCCGGACCGCTAATATCCTTGAGCAAGAAATTAAGCCTTCATTGCTTCTCTCCACCCAGGTGTATACATGGGTACCTGTGAGGAATATAAGCCAATGTTCCTTGGTTGCTTTCTGCGCCGACTGTTAACGGATGACTTATATCCAGTGATCAGGGGGGTAAATGTGAAAGTCGGGTGAATATGTTTCGTACGAACCAGACTATAAACCCATAACCTTTTTCTAACCTTTAAAATGTATTTTATTTTGTAGTCAGTTTATCTAGTCATAATCAATATTGTTTTACCAGTTAACCAGTTATTTGAAAGATAAACATTTAACACGATTATATAGATATAGACAACTGTATTGTTTCTATTCTAAGTGTACAATGCGCGAATTGGACATGTCCGATAACTGCCGATTAGTCGATTAATTATTTGGTTGAAAAATCGTATTAATCGATGTTGAAATGCCAGCCGATTGCCTATCACTAAAATTTAGATATGTTCTATTAAGAGATTCAAAGTGTCTTTACTTTCGTCAGCAAATGATGCATCTTTGGTGAAAGTCAATCAGTCAGTTTATAAAAACATATACAAACCCCCATTTATATATTGTGCTGGTCACCTTATCGTGGAAGTTCTGAAACTCGGGCGTTCTGCTAACATACCTTATCTGCCCAAGTTCATAAAGTTATAATGCGGTCAAGGAACCGTTGCATAAGCACGAAAAGTCATCGACTTTAACTTTTTAAGCTGCTTGTTCACAGATGAACACCTATGGTGAAAATAACACGTATCCTATATCTTGTTTGCCGATCTTCGTCAGTACATTCGTTTACAAATCGACTTAATTCCGTAGTAACCATTGCAAACACAGGAAAAAGGAAGGCTTCAAATGATAAAATCTTGCAGTTTTAGAGTGGATAAGAAGAACAAAATGTGCTCACCATTTCGATAACAAGAAAAGTATAACACACACGTGTTATATGTGGACGACATTCATGCTAATGATGTAATGTCCCTGAGGCAATTTGTGGTTGCATCCATCTCATTGTAGATATGAAGTGAATAGTTGTTTGACCTATGATATGAAATAGAGATCAAGTATAAGTAGTTATATAAGTGGTAAATTTTATTGAATATCACATATGACTGGCAATGATGTGATAATGATATCTTGAAGAATATCAGCATGGATGAAAGATCCCTGGGTAGAGGGAAGTGGATATTGTCCACATAAGTTAAGCAGTGTACTAAAAACGTTTAATTAGACTAGATATCACAAAACATAGACATGAGAACTTCTGACATAAATAGATGTCGCAATTAAATGATACAATGTAAAAAGGTGTTTTATGCAATCCACATTAGTGGTAAGAAAGAAATCTTTGATCACAATGAAATTGTTAAAGGTTAATAAGAACCTTTCAATAGGAAGGATTCACAGCTACGTCATCAATTTGTGTTATCAGTACCAACAGGTAGCCAATATGCTAAACATAGATTCCCTGATAAGAACTGACCTTAGCAACCGTTGCTAGCGGTACAAATTTTGTATCACTTGCATGCAGTTTACTATAGATTTGCATGTGTTTAGTTATGGATCTGCAACCAAATTCTTCTAAAAAATCCTCTGGTAGGACAAAACATTGTTGCTATGGTGTTTGTGAAAGTGACTCGAGGTATGCAGACAAAGATGACATGAAAGATGTATTTTTTATACCCTTTCCAAAACCAAAAACAAATGAACAGAAGTGCAAAAAGTGGATAAGTGCTTGTGGTCGGGAGTATTATACTATTAACAAAGTGAAAAATTGGACATATATATGCAGTAAACATCAATGGAAATAATAACGTCCTTCCCTCCCCCAGCTTCAATGCATGACCTGCATCTGAAAAACAAAGACAGCAACACTGAACAATATATTTAATTACTACACTTGATTAAGTATTATCTCAATTACTGGTATCAATAGCTACATATTAAATAACCAGGGATCTTCATTTTACAATATTGATCACATAAATATACAGATAAGATCAGCCATGATACAATCATACAGGCATGAAACTGCACCTGTTTCTGACTACCTCTAGCTCAAGATTATGTAAATGTATGCTTACACTGCTGCTTGATATGAAATTTTTTTTAGTATTATAATTTATTATTCTATAACATAACAAAGGCATTTCAATGATTTTGTTTAAAATATTATTAAAAGAATCAAACAAAATATTAGGGATGGCATTTTTCACCTATTTTACCATTCGAATGTTCGAATCAGTTTGCATTCGAACGTTCAAACGTTCGAATTATTCACAAACAATAACATAAACCATGAAACCACCTGTCTTTATTAGTAGACCCCCACAGTAACACAGATACAACGACATTGACATACAATATATTTTGCCGATAATGTCCGAGTGTTCGAAAATTATTTTTTTTTTATTTATCGGAGCACGTGTCTATCTACGGATCTACCACTATAACTTTTTAATAGTCTATAGAAAAATATCAAAGGAGAAACTCCAAATCATTTTGTAAGGGGATATTATCATTTTATTTTATATGAATATATTTTCATATGCTGTGTTTTGTGAGTGTGGCGATTCCTGATATGCATATATTACTTTTTTCTATTCATAAAAATTAGTAATTGTCACGCAACAAAGATTGCACGTGAGCATTGAAAATGCTGAAGATGGCATAATTGCGGGTGAAAAGTAATTAAGATGCATACAGTAGAAGAGTTTAATTTGTTAAATTATATTTCCTTCGATATGAAAAGAACACTATAAAGTTAAGCAATAAAAATCAAGTTATTCACACCTATCGTAATATCAATTACTTTAAGAAAAATCTTTGACACGTGAAACATGACGATTAGGGGTGCAAGTTAAGTGACAATATACGGACTGGCATGTTTATTTAACACATGCCATATCTGCCGTTTTTGTTATAGATAATTTACCTTAAAAAAAGAAACGAGAATTTAAATTTAAGAACATTCGAAAAGCTTCCAATGCATTCGAATGTTCATAATGTTATCCGAACGTTCGAATGTTCGAACGTTCGTTTACATCCCTACAAAATATACAATGCTACCAAACAGTCATGTTTCTCAACTGTAAACAAAGGAAATATATAAAGTGGATGTTGCTTTCCTGTCAATTAATTCTTGCCTTTTTCCTGACAAATTTAAACCTCGACACTGTAACCAACATTTTAATTCAACATTTGAATGCTCAGCAATGTCAGATGAGCGAAACTTAGCTCCAGGTTCATCATTTTCTGTTAAATTTACAGCAAATATCTTATCACAAGCAGCCATTGTTTACACTGTGTTGTACCGCATGTGTATCACATTGTACAGATAACACTAATTGATGACGTAGTTGTGAATCCTTCCTATAGGAATTATTCACAGCTACGTCATCAATTTGTGTTATCAGTACCACATGATACACATTTCTAGGAAGGTGGTACAATAAGTGTAAACAATGGTTCCTTGTGAAAAGATATTTGCTGTAAATTTAACAGAAAATGCTGAACCTTGAGTTAAGTTTCGCTCATCTGACATGACCTGAGCATTCAAATGTTTAACTAAAACTTTGATTACAGTGTCAAGGTTTAAATTTGTCAGGGAAAAGGCAAGCATTAATTGAAAAGATTCATAGAAATTCTCATAGTATTTTCATATCAAGCAGTTAAAGCATGTATTATATAATCTTGAGCTGGAGGTGGTCAGAAACAGGTGCAGTTTCAGTATCTTTATGATGTATCATGACTTATCTTGTCTGTATATTTATGTTTACAATATTGTAAAATTAATATGGCTAATTATGTATGTAGGTATTGTTACTAGTAATTAAGTTAATATACTTAAGGACAATAAAAACGGAAGGTGGGGATAATTGCATTTTGACAAGGAAAATATACATATTATCAACATTTTTCACAGTTTCATAATACTGAATGAATTGCAGTAATTTATTTACCAAAATTATGAAAATTTATTTATAATAAAAAAGTTATTGCGTAATAAAAACTGTACCCCGAAAATAAAAGAAACACTTTTTGCTAAATGTGACAATGAATTGGTTCAATCTGTTTCCTGTTGTTCATTGTCACTAAGTATATTTTATCAAATGTTGAAATTAAATGTATTGTTTTTGTTGTTGTTGTAATTGTTTTTCAGATGCAAGGCAGGTATTGAAGCTGGGTACGAGAAGGACATTATTATTAATTGATTAGGGCAAATGGTTCTAAATTTATAGTACCATAATTCACAAGAAAAAATCTATATAGGTGCAGCAAAATTACTATTCTGCCATGCAAAATAAAATGTCTACAGCTAAACGATTGACTTAATTTTCTATACCTAAAGCGGAATGTAAGAGGCTCGAATAGGGTCTGGATTTCCTTCTGTAGGTCCTTTTCCTCCAACAAAATATCAACTGAATTTGCATGTCCACTTTTTTAAATTTTTTGCTCTGTCAATCATAAAATACAGCCGACCACATGCACTTATCCACTTTTTGAACTTATGTTCATTTGTTTTTGGTTTTGGAAAGGGTATAAAACACATCTTTCATGCTCTTTGTCTGTATACCTCGAGTCACCTTTACAAACACCATAGCAACATTGTTGTGTCTTACTAAACTTTTTTTTAAAGATTTTGGTTTCAGATCCATGCCTCAACACAAGCTAATTTATAGTAAACTGAATGCAAGTCATACAAAATTTGTACTGCTAGCAAGGTTGCTAAGGTCAATTCTTATCAGTGAATCTATTTTTAGCATATTGGCTACCTGTGAATCCTTCCTATACAATATTTACATGCAAAGGGAGAGCAATCAAACATAACTTATTGAAAGGGATGTTCAAAAAGTTCTTCTACCGCGTCAAAATCACTTAACAATTTCACTTCAAAAACTAAGGTTTCCACCCATAAAAACGTTCATAGCAATACATTTTATTTATAAAACAATAATTTTGAATTCATAAGTGACAAAAATCACGTATTTACCAAAACAACATCTTTTCTGAACTTTTTTAGTAACCCTCGTATCTCTCTTGGGTCAAACTAGATGTACGTATTAAACATCATCTATTAATAGTTAAATAATAAATATAATACATGACCCATAATTCGTCCAGAAAATAGAAAGAGATCACGTGAGACTCGAACCTATAATAACGAAATGGCACTCATAGAATGACGTGCAACTAATTTTCAAATAACAAATTTATAAAAAAAAAAGCCTGTATGAAGCCTTAAATGACAATTAACTTCTTTAGCTGGTTACGAAAATTCTCATAACACAAAACAAAGCGCACTGTAGCGCGGATACAACTTCAAGACTATCCGCGCTCTTAGCATCATTCTTACAACCATTAAGGTGTTTTAAAACGACAAAGAAATCTATTAATTTTTCGTCTTAGGTTAATTACTGATAGACTGGACACAAATTTCAGATAGCAAGCTTCTTACTTGTCAGTCTACAATTTCAACCAATAAACTTGCTAAGATCTAAGACTTGTATGAGCGTAACAGCCTTGGAGCCTGAATAAATCAAAGGGACCAAAGTATATTTGTAAAAATAACATCAGTTATTTCATAATGGAAAGCTACGTTATAGTTCAAGTTCACATAGCCGTAGTTATTTAATCTGTTCATATCGAGTACTGTTGTATCATTTAATTTCGCTCGCATGAAATTTCGCGTAATCGAAAAAATTACTGTAATCAATATTTGACTGACTCGTTATCGATACCTATTGTTTATTTAAACATGCGAGCTAATCATGTGTAAGTTGGCCTCCTGTCAATAACTACTTCCCAGTCCTACAGGTGTCCCCAGATTTTAAAGGTTTCACCCTATCCAACAACCAGCAGGGCTAATTATCTAGATAATTAGTTACGGACAGCATAACTGTTAATTAGTAACTGATAAACCACTGACCGCTGTTTTATTGCCCTACCATGTTGTAATGTAGTCATTAGGTTTATTTGTGAGCAAGTGTTTCTTTGGAACATAATATTTTGTGTACAGAGTTAAAGACAATAATTTACAAGTCAACAATATTCTTCATATGAACTAATGGATCACATCTAATATCAGAACCAATGAGAAGGTTAAGAGTCATATTCATTATTTGTATTTAAAATATTGATATTTTCACTTGTCATTTAACATATTTTTGAGAAAACATAACTTTTAATTTACATATTATAGAAGCTATGGATGACATATTAAACACAAAGGCTTTGGAGACGGTCCCTTTTGTATCAGTCGAATGTCGATTAAAGCAGCTAATTACAACTGAAGAATGTTTGCATTTTGATAGAGATAACAACTAAAAATCACAGTAAGAGAAGAAAAAACATGTGGTTTAATGACGAATGTAAACAAGCAAAATCAAGATTTTTAAACGATAAAAGAAAGTTAAAAAATTTACAAAATGAGGAAAATAGACTTGCATTTTTAGAAAGTCGCAAACACTTTTGTAACGTAAAACGAAAAGCGAAAAATATTTTCAATACTAAAGAAAAAAGAGAAGTGTCTGAAATGAGTAAAAAAGCACCCAAAAAATTTTGGAACAAAGTAAATCAATATAGACGTTCTAAACGTTCAAACTCTGTTTGTGTTGATGCAAATCAGTTTGGTACTTATTTTTCTGATCTTTTAAATACACCTCCGGGAGATAATAGTATACGGTTAGAGCAAACTCCAAATATAGAAATCAATATAGAAAATAATAACTACATACATTTTTTAGATAAATCGTTTGATGTCGATGAAATAACTAAGACTATTTCATCATTAGTTAGAAATAAAGCCCCAGGCTGCGATAATGTAGTATCTGACTTTTTCATTGATGCTAAAGATTTTATTTCACCATATCTAGTTAAAATATATAACAAAATATTTAATGAAGGAAGATACCCTAAATGTTGGACACAGGGGATTATTGTACCAATACATAAAAAGGGGGACAAAAATGACCCTTCGAATTATAGAGGAATAACTCTGATCAACACTATTGCAAAAATATTCTCTCTTGCACTTAGAAATAGATTAAACACTTGGTGTGAAAATAGTGATGTTTTCAGTGATACTCAATTCGGTTTTCGCTGTAACAAAAGCACTGTGGATTGTGTTTTTATCCTACATAATATTATTAAAAGGGTGATTGAAAATAATAACTCACTTTTTTGTGCATTTATTGATTATGAAAAGGCTTTCGACACGATTTTAAAAGATGCTTTATGGTTTAAACTTTTTGAAATTGGAATTAGTAGTAAAATGCTTAAAATCCTACAGGCTATATACGAACATGTCTCAGCAAGTGTTAGGGTAAATGCAAATATATCCGATATTTTCGAAATCTCACTCGGCTTGAAACAAGGGGAACCACTCTCGCCTCTACTCTTTATCCTTTTCGTAAATGACGTATCTATTAATATAAACTTTAACTCTTTAACAGACAGAGATTTAATTCAACTTAATATTTTTATGCTCTTATTTGCTGATGATATGGTTTTGTTTACAACAGATCAAATGAGCCTTCAAGCTCAACTTGATAATTTATATGCTTACTCTATAAATTGGGGATTAAAAATCAACATAAACAAAACTAAAATCTGTATTTTTAGAAAGCGTAGAAAAAATGAGACATTTCATTGGCGTATTAATAATGAAAAACTAGAAATTGTCGATTCTTTTTGCTATCTTGGAGTCAAATTTTCAAGTAATGGTTCTTTAAAAGAGGCTATGAAAACGCTTACTGAGCAAGCGCTAAAAGCGGTAAATGGTTTATACACTGTTTTTTTCTAGAATTAAATTTGATGTTAAAACTAAACTTTTGCTTTTTGACCGCATGGTTTCTCCAATATTGTTGTATTGCTCTGAAGTATTTGGTATATATGATACAAGCATAATTGATCAAGTGCATATGAAATTTTGCAAAAAGATACTTGGTGTTAAAACGCAACTCCTAATATGGCAGTTCTTGGTGAAATTGGACGGTATCCGTTAACTCTCATATGTAAAGAACGAGTAATCAAATACTGGCTTAAAATCTTAGCCAATCCAAATTCAATTATGTACAGTATTTTTCAATCTCAATGTAACGGTATAGATGACCCACGGTATAATTCCTGGGCAAATAAAGTTAAAACTATTATAGATAAATTAGGTTACAGTTATTTATGGGGTAATATCACCCCTTTGACGTTCAATTACTTTCCTCAACTTAAAACACGTTTGAGAGAACAATTTCACCAACACTGGAATGCTTCTATAAACGAATCGCCAAAATTACAATATTATGCGAAGATCAAAAAAGTCTTTGAATTTGAACGGTATTTTGACCTAATTGAAAATGACTATTTAAGAAAATTACTCACATGTTTTAGACTATCCTCTCACAAATTAGCAATTGAAACTGGTCGGTTTACTGGTATACAAAGAGAAAATCGCTTGTGTCAAAATTGTAACATGCATGTTGTAGAATCAGAATACCATTTTTTACTGATTTGTACTAAATATACACCTTTAAGAAATGTATTTTTGCCAAGGATATCTTGGCCAGACTTGCGGAAATTCGAAAACTTGATGTCGTCAAAAAATATAAAAACTTTAATTGGTATAAGTAAATATTTAAAGAAAGCATATGAAACACGAGATGGGTAATTTATTTTTACATTGAAATTATCCCTATACTGTATGTCTTTTTTCCAATGTTTATATGGTGTTATATAAATTGAGTTAGTGATTATAACTTCACTTTGTTTTGTGTGTGGTTATTTCTAGTCACTTTGATATTGTACCTCATTTGTATTTGATTGTATTTTCATTGTCACTCTGAATGCGTAAAATATGTTTTAAAAATTGCTGTTCATTGTTAGCCAAAGGCATTTGGTTGCCGATTTTGCTAATAAAAGTTCGTTGTTGTTGTTGTTGTTGTTGATAAATCTTATACATAAATAACGGATATACGTATGTATAGAATTTATCAAAATTCAGATTGATTGGCGAAAATAGTTTAAAGACATAAATAGTATATGGCTTACACTATTATTATAACATATTACACTAAAAGTTGATTAATATCGCTGAAATGATATTATAAAAATACATCCCATAATCAATTTCAGGCATTCTAAAATGATTTTGGAGAATGAAGTTTCCAAGTCTAGTGAATGTAAAAAAATACAACATTGGAAATATTTATGAAAACGTAGTTTCATTTGATACTTTTTATACGCTTGTTAGTAAAACAAAAAGTGTTACAAAGTCTAGTTTAAAAAGAACATTCCAGGATTATAAAGCTGGACTGAAAACAGTGGACAACAAAAATGTGATTCCAGTTTCATCAGTTCAGTATGCTGATTCTTCTGAAATTTGTTACCAAATTGCTAAACAGGTTGAGAAAGAACTTTTAAGTGATACGACAAGCAGTGTAACAGTAATTGAACCTTCAGTATCAGACAATATCAAAAACTAAAATTCATGATGGTTCAATCCTTTTTGACAGTTTAATTATTGATGGACAGAAAGTTCCAACATTGATATGAATATGTTGTTGATATGAATATGTTGTCTTACAAAAACATCGATCAAGCTATGATATATGATATAACAGCTATGTTGAAAACATTTGAATCATACTTTTCAGCCAAATTTATAGGTACAAAAGTAGCATTCACGCTTTGTATGGGAGGAAATGATTTTTTTTCCAAAGAGTTTTCAAATTTCTCATGACACAATATTCTACAGTTCTGCAGACACAATACTTAAGAGAAAACTTATTCGAATTTAGAGACGATGGTGTGAAAGTAAATTCAGCGGTGTTTGTTGCATTGTTTAAAACGTGTGCTGTCCGAAAAAGTACCTAAACTCAAACCTAACATTTAGGGAAATCAGGACGACGTCAATCGAGAAAACCGAAGATCCATCACAGAAATCTGGCTACAAGACAAACAATCCCAGGAAGTGGCTTCCTCCACAGTCTGTAATTGAACGGCTAGCCGATTTATTGCAGCTGCTAATACAATATATCGAAACTTTCGGCATCCATAACAAACCTATGCCTGATTTTCTACAGTCATCATGTTTGAAGAAAACAGAGTGTGCAGAAGTTGAGTATCGGACTTCGGTCCCCAAACCCACTTCCATTCTATTGTTGACTTACCTTATTTAAAAGATCTTGTACATAAGAAAAAAGGGGGGCCAGAAAATACACCACAAAAGGGATGTCGCAGAAAACACTGCTAACATCAACTCCAAAACGATTAGCTTACCAGGACAAAATTCAATTTTGGGCATACAACGTCTTTGCTTTTTATAAACTGATGCTATATCAATTTAAGAGCAATATATTTTAAATCAGTATTGGTGTGATTAAATCTTAAGAGTTTTAAAAAGTGACAAGGAAAACATGATTTGTACCTACCAATGATAAAAAACTAAACAATTGAACTAATGAAACTTTGCCCAATGTCATGTAATTTGGTCGTAAATTGTATTGTTGCAATGGGCAATACACTTGGATGATAAACTTTACAAAAACAAATTTGGGAATCACCTGATATTATTTCATTTGCTTTAGTGTGTATAATTTTCTTTACGCTCATATATTGTTGTATGGTTATGTACTTCTGGCGCGCTTACATGCACTTTGAATTTCGATACAAGTTTTGTATTTATTTGTATTAACTCTGGTATCATTAAAGTTCGCGGGCAAGAATGGTCGCGCCAAAGTTGCAAAGGATATATTCACGCGGGCTTCAATTCGTGCTGTTGTACTTGTTTTCAGGTGTATTTTTAAAGGGTGTTTTTCGCTGGGGTTTTAAATTCGCGCATTTATCCTAGCGCAAAAGTACGCGTATTTCTAAACCTGTGCGGAATATATTGATACCATAGTAATTAAGCGTGCTTTCTTTTTTAGTATTGGAGCATAGTAATGAATAAACGCTCCCAGTTCCTCCTCATTTGCCTTGGTTATTTGTTTAATTGCATCTTTTTATGTTATTATGATTTTATTTTAAATTGTATCTGCCTATGTTACCAACACTATGTGAGTCCTATCTGGAAATTAGAAGATTGAAAACAAAATTGAGAAATACAGATAAAAACTTTTCACTATTCAATTGCAACAACCTGAAGATGCATTTTTATAAAGATTTTATTTAAAATGGTCACTTGTGACAAATTATGTGAAAAACTGGTCTTCAAGAGTAGATGGTTTATAACAAGGGTTTGACTGTAGTAAAAACTGTAAATATATATAACTATACAAGAAAATAGAATTTTACCTGTGGTTTCAAAACATGTCTAACATAAGCGTTGCTTGTTTGTATGATATCAAATTATGTTGTCTTCTGAGAAATATAATATTTGGGCACTGGAAAGATTTATCTGTTTAATGTGGTCTTGAGCAGGGTTGAATGTAATACATGTATAACTGTAATGAATTATATAAAACTGTATAATTATATGAAGGATTACCAAAGATTTATATTATAGTACATAATAAAATTATATGTTTTGAATAAATGATTGTGATAATAATTTGTTTTCTTTTAAACCTGGGCGTGCTTGCTGACAAGTATATTTGAAATGTGTTTTATTAGTGGGGAGGAATGCAAAAAAATATTCGAACCGTGGCCTCGGTCGCACAGTAAGGTAGAGCGTTGACCATGGTTCCTATATCCTGCTTATAATTCAAAGTTTAAAGGACCCCATTTCATATTATGACTTTGCAGTTTGTTTTTCTTACTTGCTATGCTTTCTAATATTCTTGTTATGTTCGCTAACTTTTTGTATGATTCAAAAGAAGGAGTAACATTTTTATATTTTGATTTAAATATAAGCTATTGACCGACACGCAAACAGAAACATAACATTAACAACAAATTAAGGCCATTTAGACATAAATTATAAAATAAGTACAAGTTATACCCCTGTCACACTGGGGTCGCGTTCTCACGGCGATCCCACGGCGTCCAAGAACGCCGAGGTGAGCGCAGTGCTATCGCAAGCATCGCCGCAGAAACGCAGCAGCATCGCCAGTAGACGCAGTGGGGTCGCATAGAACGCCGATCGACGGCGCTCACTTTCAGCATGTACAAAACAAACGCCGTCGGCGTCGCTCGGCGTTCTGAAAAGAGTGCAGTGGGGTCGCCGTACGTTCGCAGTAAGGTCTCCTACAACGCCACACGAGCTCCGCGGGCGAGAAAAGGTCGCAGTGCAAACGCTGTGGAAATCGGTGGCGCTTGCAAAGAGAATGCACGGCGTTGTCTGAGATGTCATTGCGATTCCAACGCGCTCAATGGCGCGTCTACGGCGCTTATATGGAGTGTTTATAATTTTACTGCACTCTTTCAACGACTGTTCGGAGCTGTCATGGCGATCATTAAGCTCCCAATGCGCTTCTACCGCGTTGTACAAGATGTGCAAACAAACATTCATTTCACCATTACTGACTTAAGGCAGCAAGTCTGCTACTGCTGGCCTATATAAAGGTCAAGCAGATACACCAAGATGCAGACATTATGCATATCATTCTTACACGACGAAGGAGGTTGGGAGAGTGGGTTCGACCATGGCAAAAAAAGTATTATGCAGACGACGACAACCAAAGCAGCATTAAAATAGGTATGTAATTGGGTAATAAAACAGAAAAAAATGTCAACAACTGAGCAGCCAGCGCTAATCATGACCATTGCCCAGGGACCTTAAGTTCCAAGCCTAGGCCTAAAAGTGACTAAAAATGCACAAGAAAATAGAAAGGAAAGACACTTACGTGTATTTAACAAAAGAAATTAAAAGACAGAAATTATGGACAGTTGCCATTTAGATTTTAAAAGCATGCAAGTAAACCTTTATTAAAATGTAATCGCTTTGATTTCCATCCACTGAAATAAAATTTCCTAGTACCTACTCCTAGACTTTGTATGACTTTGCAGTGTTTAGTAGGACCGCATACTCTTTTTGAACAAGAACGGCAAAACTGATTTTATACCTTACTGTTCTTTGACAGTTGCTTCCCCTGGCGGAAGTTTACATTTTGTCACAAATAAATGAGAAATTTTCATCAAAATGGGACTTTTTGGGAAAGAAAGTCAAAAGTCACCTAAAGATATGGTAAACACACAGAATACTTTTCATATTAAGTGAAGATATGGCGTTGATAATTAGAAATTTTACTTTAACTCTTGCAAACAATTTTCTAAGATCTAAAATTCTAATTCATATTTGTTTTGATACTTATAAAAAGAATCCTGTCATTTATCTTTAACAATTTGATTTAAGAAGTTTAACATAATTTTGTCACATTTAAGATAAGATTTTTTTTAAGCTGTAGGTTGAATCTGAGGAATCTGTGAAAGTTTGTAAGCTGTAGGTTGAATCTGACAATTCTGAGGAATCTGTGAAAGTTTTACTGTCTATGCTTTAATATTTGGGGGTTTTCTGTTGACCATTTCGAAATTAGTGTCTTAACAAAGGAAGTTTGTATTTCCGTACAATGGTTCAGGGGAGTATGTGTATGTATGATGCCATAGCAGCTATGCATAAAATTAATCATATTTAAAAATGTTTATTGAAATCATCTAAGTTTTCAGTAGAAAGTTGGGATCGGTTGGTTTTATTTGTAGAAGTTGAGAAAATTATATATTTATGTACCAGCATTAGATATAATTTTTATGACAAGTTACAATTTGTTTCTAAATCAAATAAAATGTTTTAAAAGTTTTCACTAGTATTAACATTTACCATTGTAAAACATGTTTTTCTCAATATGCTCTATACATCGCTATTATCGGAAACCCCACCGATCGAAGAACCATCAGTAACTGAAAACGAGATAAATAGATAATTTGGAACTCGAAAATTGACAATTGTATATTATTTCAATTGATTTGAACTACCAAATGTTTAATTACCAATATTGTATGCTCTGCTTTATGGCATCATTTATGTACATTCTATAAATAGCGGTCATGTCATCAAACTAACAGATAGACCTCTATCATAAGAATGCATCACAATCATAATTTTGATTTTTGTGCAAATATGGGCCTCATTGCTGAGTTATCCATTCACCTGAGAATTCTAGTAAACAAATTGAGTTAAAATAAGACAAAAAAATGATGCTAGATCAATATCATCTGATAATAATATTTTCAAGATGATTCATCTCATGCCATTGCTATTATTATTTTTAATGCAAGTCAGATAAATTTTATTTATATACTCTTTTGAGCTTTTAGAGCCGACTACATGTAGATGGAGTTGTTTTCATTATTCGGAGCCACCTCCAAAATACTAGATATTTGGTGTTTTTCAGGTGAATGAATGGAATCATAAAATACGGAAAGAAGGTTATGTACTTGAAAGACAAGTAAAAGGTATATACTAGCAACTTTCCTTCATGGTATAATTTCCATTCTACTCTTTCATATTTTATAAATGCTGCATGTTGGTGTTGGTTATTGTGTCTGGATATGAATCACAGCAAGTACTGTCATACCTTTTGGTTTTTATGTTAAAAATAAAATCAGTTGTTTACATTTCCGCCAGTCAGTGCATACATTTATAAAATGCAGAAAAACAAAAAATAACAACCTTCAACAAACTTATTTAACATTTATTGATTTAGTAAATGCTGTATACATTTGTTCCTTTGGAATGACAGAGGTGCTTCATTGAGAAATAAAACACAGTCACATGAAAATAATAAGCCTTTATCAGATATTTGCTTTTCTGGAAAAGGTTACAAGGGGTTGAAATTATTACATCAGACAGTATTAATTGTTTTTGTTCAGATTTAAAGATAATCCTGTTTTTCATCAATATACTGTTTTACCAATAGATCTTGTTTTACAATGGCAACAACCTGTGTAAATGGTTAACCCTTTACTCCAGATATATTTGTTTAATGCTTGTGTGACCACTGTATATCCTGATCAGCCAGCATCTCCATAATCTGGATCACTTCTTGGTCTGAAATAACTGATTAATCTAAAAGCAAACAGTGTAGATCTTGATCAGATAGCATGGATGTGGCAGGTGATCAGGATCTTCACAGTTCAGCCATGTTGTGGCAGCCGTATCTTATGGAGTAATGGGTTAACATGGTTCTGTACACAAAATAATCACATAAAGCACAATTACATGTATGCATCTGATATTATTGCTATTTTAAATAGCAATTCAAAGAGAAGAGGAGAAAGTGAAGCGGCAGTTAAAAGACGCTGCAAAGAAAGGAGAGAAGGGGGCGTGTGCTATACTGGCCAAGGAGATAGTTCATTCACGGAAGGCAGTAAACAGACTGTATGCATCAAAAGCACATCTCAACTCAGTGGCTATGAACATGAAAAATCAGCTAGGTTTGTCATGAAATTGAATTCAGCCCTTCTTAAAAAAAAATTAGTTAGCGTTTTCATGACAGAATCAACTCAGATTTGTTTATCAGTGAAGTTGTTTATTTATCAGCACCATCTGATCAGAATCTTAACTGTTCGCTTTTTTATTCATTGGGTTATTTCTGACCAAGATACGACCAGTGCAGATCCTGATCAGACGGCACAGATGTGCCAGCTGATTTGGATCTACACTGATTGCACATGCGTAAAAATGCGTATATATGGAGGAAAGGGTTAACACTGTTTCCCATATGTTCAGGAACAAATTCTCTGTAAATTTTTTATTTACAGATAAAAATATTTGTTGATCATCAGGGCATGTAAGCTTTTCTGAGGTTTTTATTTAACCCTTCGCCGTATTAAAGCCTTTCATATCTCACAGGCGCACAATATAGATCCAGATCAGCTGGAACATCCCTGCTGTCTGTTTAAGATCTGCACTGTTTGCTTTTAGATTTTTTTTTACCAAAAGCAAACCATGTAGATCCTGATCAAACGGCATGGATGTGCTGGTTGATCTGGATCTACACTTTTCACCTATGTGCATATATGTGGACTGAAAGGTTAATCAGCACATTATTAGGGGTAAACCTTTTTGAATATTTAGTATATTTATCTAATATATATTTCCTTTCCACATTTTATACATCCTATTTTTTCAAAGGTCATGTTTGCTTATCTGTTTTTAGCCACATTGCGGATAGCTGGATCTCTGGAAAAGAGTACTGATGTGATGAAGTCAATGCAGGCATTGATTAAAGTCCCCGACATACAAAAGACCATGATGGAAATGTCCAAAGAAATGATGAAGGTACATAAACTGATATTAGCAGATGCAGATCCAATAAGGGGTGACCTGATGTACCTAAGATGTTCCCAAAACACACAAAAACAAATGATAGACTACCAGTGTTCAAACTTTAAAGAATAACTTTCTTTGGGCATAAATTCACTATATTGAATTATACTTTAAAAGCACACTATTGCTTGAATAAATTTAGCTAAGGGTTTAAATTTGTGCATTTTGCTGAGTGCTGAATAGGAAAAAATAAACCCGTGCAAAATGATAGGATTTAAAATGTATGTTACAAGATGTGTAATTTTAGGCTGGTATAATAGAGGAGATGTTAGAAGATACTATGGAGGGTCTAGATGACTCCGAGGAGATGGAAGAGGCAGCGCAGGAGGAGGTGGATAGAGTCCTCTATGAACTCACAGCAGGTGCGTACAGTTAGAAATACTGATATCTCAAGTGAAACCCAACTGTTAAGACCACTTCTGGGACTGGGAAAAAGTAGTGTTAATAGTGAGGTATTCTTTACGGGAACTGGAAAATTGTGCACAACTGTTACAGGGGATATTGAAATGTTGGTCTCATTATCAAGGTGGTCGAACTTTTTGGTTTGTTTTAATCAGGGGTCTTACTGTATCTCCTATTGCTACATTATATATCAGCCAACTCCTAAACTATAAAATAATATCTATTCACCTAAGACAAGAGACCATAAAGAAATGCTCTCAAATGATATTATTTTGCACACTTTTAATATCCCAAACAAAAAGTAGGAAAATTTAACTATGCATAATTTGTCTATGAATATAACTGTCATTTCTGCTTCTGAGTTAACCCTTTTCTCCATAGATATGCCTTAATTGCGATGGCGAACAATTTAGATCCAGATCAGCCGGCACATCTGATCAGGATCTAAACTGTTAGCTTTTTGATTTGTTAGGTTATTTCTGACCAAAATGCGACCAGTGCAGATCCTGATCAGATGGCACTGAGGTGCTGGCTGATCTGGATCTACACTGGTTGCACATGCGTTAAAATGGGTATAAATGGAGGAAAGGGTTAATAATATCCAGTGAAATAATGAGTGAGTCTACAGTGAAAGACACATGATTTCAGCTGCCCATCATTTATACTGCTGACAGGCTGGCTAGATCAGTGGTTCTAAACCTGATTATGAGATAGGGGATTGTCATTGGGCAGGCAACATTTGGTTAATTTTTTATTTTAGTTCACTTTTCCTCAGTAACTATTAAAGGTAGAGCTTTGAAACATCATAGTGGTCTGGCATCACAGTTGCAATTATCAGGACCAGTTTCATAACACTTGACAGTATATTATCATGTTTCTCAATTTTTCACTTAGTATTTTGGTTAAGTTGGTTTAAGTCCGCTATTTATCTGAAACTGTTCAACAATACTGATTGCCATTAATACTTAACACTTTCCTCCACAGACACACCTTAGTTGTGTGGGCGAACAATGTAGATCCAGATCAGCCATTAATACTTAACACTTTCCTCCACAGACACACCTTAGTTGTGTGGGCGAACAGTGTAGATCCAGATCAGCTGTTACATCCGTGCCGTCTGATCAAGATCCGCACTATTCGCTTTCTTATTTGTTAGGTTATTTCTGACCAAAATGCGATTTGTGCAGATCCTGATCAGATGACACAGATTTATGGATAAATGTGCATATATCGAGGAAAGGGTTAAGAAGACCTGGTTTTGTTGCAATGCACATCTTCTTGTTAAGCTAACTTCACAGTTACATATCATGATACAATTATTATAAAAAAAGAAATAGTGGATGATAAAAATTAAAAACTAGCAGGTCATGGACAATTTATATTATATCTACCATTGTCATGTCAATTTTGTGATGGCAGGGATTTTATAAAATTGGATCACTGTGAGGACATTGTTAATAAAATTCAAATACTCTGGCTTGTCTGTTTATACTGAACTAGACTTCAGCCAAGTAGCTGACCGGTCTCCAAACTTATTTTTCTTCAGCCTGGCAACAAATAATGCTGATTTTAATTGGACAACAAAATAAAAATGTGTATTACACCACCAAACACAAAAATTAATTTTTTCTTTATTTTTGTATCCAAGAGTAGAGCATCAAGACAGTGTCTGTAGAGTGCAATTTTGAAACCAGACATAGGCCATATTTGAGTCAATACACATTTTATACTTAAGGACGCAATCATATTGTTTAGTGAATGTTATCCTTATTGCAGGTGAGCTGGGTAAGGCACCAACAGCTGTAACTGACACACTACCGGCCCAGAAAGAGCCCCAGGGGGCCACGGCATCAGTGAGTGATGACGAGGCAGAAGATCTCATGGCCAAACTGGAGGCTCTAAGGAGCTGAACACTCACTGCTGTGATATGTGCTTATTTTAAACAGAACAAGTGCTATATGTGGTTAACCTTCTACTCCATATTATATGGGTTTTATTGGTATTGCATGGGTGAACATTGTAGATCCAGATCAGCCAGCACATCCAGCCATTAGATCAAGTTCTACACTGTTCGCTTGTTGGTCAAAACTAACCTAATGAACCAAACAGCATACAGTGTAGATACTGACCAGACACCACATATGTTCTGACTGATCTAGATCTACACTGTTTTCATCATGACATAAAAGTCATGTTTTATGGAGTAAAGGGTTAAAGTTTCTGGTAAAGCTGCCAATGGTAGAAACATTTATTGAAAAATCTGTTGTTGTCTAACTAACTTTTGTGGATTTTGTAGACAGCTCAAACTAGAACTAAAAACCAACAAGAAGACACATATTTTATTTCTTCTTTTTAACCATGACATACTTTATTCTCTTACTTTTGGGGTATGTGTTTGGGGAAATTTCTTTGATCTATGATACTCACGAAGAATAAATGCAGAAACAGATATGCTTTACTTCAATCTGGTTGGTTCTCAGAACAGAAGTGGGGTCAGTTATACACTACTACCATCAGTGCCAGCTTTGCCAGACTATAAACCCACACCATATGAAAGAAGAGGGTATCAAACAAAAATAAGACTTTAAAATTCAGTGTGAATGTAAATATTTCTAGTTGTGTTTGCTAGCGAAGATGCTATCACAACTTGTAAAATGTATTTATTAAAGTTTTGCAAATTAACACAAGCATATTCATTAAAATTTTGCAGGTGAACAGTTTGACAACATACTGTGTATATATCATATTGATGTTTTGTGGTACATTATCATTATATTAAATATCAAAGTATGTGAAGTGAATTTAAGTTATCAAATGGAGTTGAAACGTTTTTTAACACACTGCATGTATAGTATTGTAAATAAATCAATAACTATTTGTTAATGAGAAATGTCATATGAGCATTATTTCCTATGATAAAAACAAATATATTTTCTGCTTTTTCTTCCTTGAGTAATTTGAACAGTTCTTTATTTTTGTTAGTCTCAAGTTTTCTGCAAGTTGTTAATGTCTTTGTACCTTTTTTACTGCAGCAAATTGTTGTTCCTATAGTTTGATGATCTTGGGCCCTGGTTAAGAATGTTTGGTCCATTAAAAATGTACTGTTGGCCTGAATTCACTTTATTTGTCTATTAATATTTTGTTTATGTACATGTTACTGAAATATGTTTGAAACAAATACATGTACAATATAACTAGCAGCTTTCATTGACAGATTACTCATTGTCAAATTGCGTTACTACTGGATACTCTGCGTCTATAGAAGGGTAAATTCTTCAGCCTGTTGGTCAGATTGTCTGAATGCAGTACAATATTTTGTAACAATTTGCTGCAAATTTTGTGTGCACTGAACAAAATTCCTAATATAGCATAATCAATGCATAGTTTGATTATTGGTATTTCAGTATTTCTACCTGTGAATGTCACTGTGTATTGTAAGTGTT
The DNA here is from genome assembly GCA_038501625.1 of Corbicula japonica. Taxonomy (NCBI): domain Eukaryota; kingdom Metazoa; phylum Mollusca; class Bivalvia; order Venerida; family Cyrenidae; genus Corbicula; species Corbicula japonica. Next base: position 5,233,205 of record JAZAYU010000029.1, on the reverse strand, counting down.
AGTGACTTTTTTAATAAGGGCATTGTGATTTGCGATACAATATCTGTTAAACAAATTGTGAACCAAATTTTTAATGGTCTTTTCCTGAATATAGTTTGTTTTTATGCTTATTTCAAAAAGAAATAAATGTAAAATGATGTATAATGTAACAGTTAGGAATTTGGCTCAGTGCATTCATTCCACTTTCATTGTGAGTGTAAATGTAAACCCTTAAGTCCATATATACAAGATTTATTGCGTGTGCACACAGTGTAGGTTGTGCCTTCTGATCAGTATCAATACTGTTTGCTTTTTAGTCAGAAATAACCTAATGATTCAGAAACGAAACAGCATTGATCCTGATCAGATGTCACAGATGTGGTAGCTGATCTGGATCTACACTGTTCACACATGCAATAAATGTCATATCTATGGAGTAAAGGGTTTAATAATGATTGATATTCCCATTCCTGTGTCAAGAAGATTTTGTGTCTTTGTTTCTTTACATGAAGTGTATTGGTTGGATTTACAAACAGTATATTTACTCTCACTAATTATACCTCACATTCATATCGCTGCGCCACTCACATGATTATTTTTGTTGGTTATGTATGTTTGTTGACAGTTTATGTCTAACTTCCTGGAGGCATGGGCTCAGTGTGAGGTGTTGTGATCCAGTCTTGTCTGCCGTCAGTCATTGATGCTATAGTGGTAGCAAAAACCACATCGAGTTAAAAATAATTTAATCTTATGAAATTGAAGTCTGGCACTTTGATTATAAGAACTAAAACTGGAAACCAGTCTTTAATCTCAGCAATCTGGCCCTGTGTTATCAACTGACTTATAATACAGTTTGTCAACCAGTTCCAGTTATGATGCAGTTCTCGAGCATCTGATGGGCTGAAATGGTGACCTATCAGATACTTGAGATTTGAGACTGGTCTCCAATTTAAGTTTTAAGATCTTGGGACCAGGTTTATGATCTTAGGCCCTGGTTGTTACAGTTTGGTTGGAAACCCATCTCAGAACAGACCACTAGCAAGCTTAAGGTCTGAGGTTGGTCTCCATATTCAGTAGGTAATTGATGAAAGCTGAAATATTACCCTTAATAAACCCATCCAGCAAAAACCAGGTCTCTAGGTCAAACCATGTCTTGTGTCCATGTTTTAATTGGTTTTGTGGACGATTACTATAATCAAACGTTCAAAACTTAACTACAGTTCATGTATATATACTACTCAAAGTTTGCTAAGCACCAAGAATATTTTTGTATATATGCCATTTAATTTTTAATAGTGTTTTTTTTTTCCTTTTTACGCTCCTGATTTAAGATTTATAAATTAGTATAAAATATGCAGTTTTAACAATTATTGTAATGTGTTTTGGGGTTTATTTAGAATTGGAATGGGATGATGTTAAGATGGGTTTGTAGATAAATGTTAAAAAAATTACTTTTACGCAAAAAAACCAACAAAAAACAACTGTTGATGTCTGCATCCAATAAATGTCTTCTTACATTTGCATGGTCATAATTCAGTCACAAATGTTCAATCTTTCAAATGATAGTGAAGATTGCATACCCTATAAATTTCGGGAAAATGTATCCAGCATAAATGAAACACTATGAAAACACAGGGTCACCTCATTTGCACGGTATTTATTTAAGCCTTTGTACACTCTGTTAACCTTCTCGATACATCCTAAACCATTTACACTTCACACTGTGTTAAACTTTGTGCTTAGCAAACTTTGAGTAGTATAGTTGTCTACATGGCACAATATCCAAGTTGTATTTTATTATCAAAATTGTCAAAACACATTCTTCGTTTATATTAGGAGAGAGTCTAATGCAAGGATATTATTTATGGCTGCTTTTGTACCATTAACATTAAATTGAATCATTAAATTTATTGAAAAAAAATGTATGTCTTCTTTTCTTTAAGTTTTTAATCATTCCAGTCATAAAATCAAGTGTCATTACTTTTAATATCCCCATTAATGTAGGGTAGAGTAAATGTTAACTAATTGCGGTTTCTGATATTTAATCTTCTGAATTACCATGTTTATTTTCTATAATGCTGAAAATTACTAAGGTTACAGGCACATCATATCTGCAATGGCAGTGTGTTACCCGTCAGTGGTTTAAAATCTCAATTTATGACGCTGCTAGTACTGCTAATGAAGAAAGTTGAGTAAATTAGTGTAACATTATTGGTTAGCCTTTCTACCAATTTAAATGTGCATTTGTTCATTTATAGGATTCTTTTCTATGGCCCTCCCCCGTTTATCTCTTCCTACCTTAGATTCCCTCATCATTCTGACAAACATGTATATACATCCAGACACCATGTCTGCACAATAACTAGACTGGAATAAGCCAGCTGCAAAACTTGGTGTAAAGTTAGCCTGTGTTGAGACTTTGCATGGCATTGTACTTGGGGTCACTGGATAATTATTAAAATGAAAATTCCATGTCTTAACAACTCAAGACTTTTTCACTTAGTGAACAGGTAGCCTATCTTGAAACCTTGCACACTGCTACTTTTGGGTCAAAGTCATGCTTATAACAAGGTATGAGTGGAACAGATGGATGCTCTTCCAAGTATAGCTGCAGCAACACAGGAATGGACCATGAATATTTTATAACTCTCACAAAGTAAAAGAGGCATAACTAAGTGAAGAACTGTAACTTGGGGCATATAAAGTATCATTGGATCTGGCAAGAAGTTGCTGATAGAACAGTTGCTTCAATATGCTGTATAAGCATAAACTTCCACAGCTGTATGAACATACAGATAATAAAAGAGAAGCTTCACACAGAGTGTTACTGAATTTTAACTTAAGGTTGCCGAGAAATAGCTTGAACAGTTGTGTTATTAAGCACACAATAAAGCCTAAATTCTGAGAAAAATCAAGCTATTATGGCCAATAATATTTACTTTCCATAACATCTCTGTCATTGAATTCAAGTCAGTTGCAGAGAATGAGCCTAGGACGCTGATTGCTGGATAAATAAAATCAGATGAAAGTCGGGCAAAATTTATGCTACCCCAATATAATTTTAGGAGCCAAAAATAAGAATTCCTTGTCTGAACAAAATCTCAGTACTTATTTAAATGCATTAGCATGTAGGCAACCTAAGTAGAAACGTTGCATACGTTTTGTTTTGGAAAACTGGGATCAAGATAACCTTATAGCAAAATTGACTAGAATTTGGTGTTATTTGGAACACAGGTGTCGCCTAAAATTGCATTTGAAAGGGGCATAACTGAAAAATTAGTGAAACAGGAGTTATCATTCTTGCTGTCACCTGCGGCTTTGTTCATGCAGATGATATATTCCAAATACAAAGTGAACAGGAACTTAAAGTTTCATGTTAAAGCTGCATTTGAAAGGGGAATAACTAAAAAAATAGTTAAATACGAGTTAAAGTTCTTGTCATCGATGACTTTGTATGCAGATGATATATTCCAAGTATTAAGTGAATAGGACAAGATAACTCCAAAAATAGTGAAACAGGAGTTATCATTCTTGTTGTCATGGATGGCTTTATTCATGCTGATAATATATTACAAGACTTAGTTTAAAGTGAATAGGACAAGTACATTTAAAGTAATAGGCAACAAAGTTTCATGTTCAACTGTGGGGACTACCTGACGACAACGATGCCAACGACCAAGACGCCCCCCTCCCCACCACAGTTACTGGAGACAGTGATTTCAGCTATCCTAACTGAACTTGGTATGTAGGTAGCCTGAATTGAATTAAGACCTGCCTCGGGATTGTATTTTAAGGTCACTGAGTCAAGGTCAAGATCATATTCGTATGAAACATGCTGGACTCAGCCATTGTTTGTTTTCTAATACACTTGTGAAAAGGAATGAAAGGGTATATTATTCAAAATAAAACTTCATTCTGCTTCAAATATTTATTTACAAACTTCAAGTTTCTATTGCCTTTTAACCAAATGTCAGGTAATACTGAAAAAGTGAATCTATTAAATTTTCTTCTCTATATAAAGCACTGTAACAAAATTAGATTTGTTCAAGGCCCAAGATCATAAAACTCCAGAAGACCAGTCACAAATCTCAAGCATCTGATTGGCTGAAATGGCGACTGGTTACCATTTCAGCCAATCAAATGCTTGAATTTTGAGACTGGTCTAAAGTTTAAGTTTTATGATCTTTGGCCCAACCTTTATCAATAACCTTATTCATTTATATTGTAGACTCCCAATAGACGCACAGCTAATCAATTTAATAATTCTGAATACAGCAAAAACAGCTCTGAAAACAATAAATGAAACAACCTTAAAAAAGTTGTATTATCAATTAAGTTTTACTTAAACAATGTTATTTTCAGGCATTACACTTAATACACACAGGGTTTCTAGGTACATGTATCTTGGGTTTCCTCTCCCCCTTGCATCTGAAACTTATCTTCACTAATGTGTGGGTGTGCATGTTATTTTAATAAAATCTGTTTGTTTTAATTCCTTATACAATTTATGTTTGTATGTTCTCACTTGATTTAGGTCTGCAACAAAATGATTCTTACATGTGCTAGGGTATCAGATAACGAATGTAATTCCTCAGACTTAGTTGTGAACAGTTGCTAGGTGGAGACATGTTACTGTTCTCAACTGCTGTCCCTTTCAATTAGCCAAGGCACATGCAGAAGTCTTATAGTTAGGTTAACCAGAGTCTTTTCTCCATAGATACACCTTTATTGCATGGGCGAACAGTTTAGATCCAGATCAGCCGGCACATCCGTGCCCTCTGATCAGGATCTAAACTGTTCGCTCTTTGATTTGTTAGGTTATTTCTGACCAAAATGTGACCAGTGCAGATCCTGATCAGATGGCATAGATGTGCCGGCTGATCTGGATCTACACTGATCGCACATGCATAAAAATGCGTATATATGGAGGAGTGTTAACAATTAGACAGGATTATCAGTCAGTATAAATGTGTGGTCTGACAAGAAGTCTGCAGGTAAAAGCAATGGACTCTTGATCCAACCTTTTGAAACTGAAGCCGCATGTTTGAGTCCTACAAAGTTAGATTTTTTTCTGAGCTTTTCAGCAACCAGTAGCTAGAGACAAGTTTCATCACATGAATCAATCAGTGTAAGATACCTACTGACACTTTATTTGCTTCTATGTAAATTGAATAGGGTTTGAATTTAAAAACTGGATCTATGATTGTCACAAAAGGCGATTTTATGTGAATTTAGCTTAACAGAATAAAAGAACGTTATCTCTTCTCATCTAATGTAAGAGATATGTCAGCTAGCACTTAAACCTGAACATTGTCATTAAGTAATAGTATAAATGTAGTTGCATTGTTAACAGACTGGATTCTATACTATTAAATTGATTATGAAAAGTTGGATGATGGGGACAAACAAGTTACATCATGAATGACTTATACAGTCCATCTTTGAGGCAAAGCTAGATTTGGCTACTGGAATGCTTTAGCAAACAGCATAAAAATGTCAATGTTAACTGATGGGCAAAATTTGGGGTAAATCTGTTTTAGAAGAATGTAATTTATGAAAACTGAACAATGTAAAAAGTAAGAACAACACATTTTCTCAGTTCTTAAACCATTAAATTTATTAAACTGTCAGACTGAGATTAAACTTTAGAAGTATCTTGCACGAGTGTGAGGTGAAGATGGAAACATCTGTCACCAAGGGGGAACTGTTTTGTGGGAACGAGGCTCTGCCGAGTTCCCGCCAAAACAGTTTACCCGAGGTGACAGATTTTTCTATCTTTACTTAATGTTTCATGCAAGATACTTTTACTTGTTTACCTTTTACTGTTCATAATATATGTGTATATGTAAACAAACTGAATTTTGTGTCCTTATGATGAAATATTGACTTTTACCCAAACCTTTTTTTGTAAATTACGTCACTAACTTGAATATGTTACATCAGCACGCGAACGTTATCTTTTCCATAGAGAAAAGATAAGATTTTCTTTCCCCCGTAAATCAGGTGGAAATACTTATCAGGTGTGCAAGAATGTTCACAGTTAAAAAAATGTTTTAACAAAGAGTTAACAATTACACCTTAACCCTTTCCTCCATAGACACACCTTTATTGCGTGGGCAAACAGTTTCGATCCAGATCAGCCGGCACATTCCTTGCCATCTGATCAGGATCGAAACTGTTTGCTTTTTTTATTCATTAGGTTGTTTCTCACCAAACTGCAACCAGTGCAGATCCTGATCAGACAGCACAGATGTGCCAGCTGCCAGTGCCAGTCTACACTGGTCGCACACACATAAAATTGAGTGTATATGGAGGCCTTTTCTATCTATCCATAAGAGAATGGACAATACATTTACCATCAGCACTCACAAAACTAAAAGTTGGAATGGGCAAGCACAAAATTTTAAATCAAGTTTATTATTACTCTAGCTGTTTATATCGTGATAATAGTCATGTCACTGTTCAGGGACAGACCCAGAGGAGGTGTAGTCAAATTGCTTGAACCCCTAATTTTCACGGGATATTGGCCAGAAGTTGGAAATTATCAAGTAACTGCTCCAAGACTGCCCTAAATGAACTCCCTTTCTGGAAATCAAGCATCCTAGACCTGCTGTTCCACAGACACCTCTTTAGAGGTCCTCTTCTGGCCAGTATGTCAGTAGAGCTATATAGGCTTACAACAGAGCTCTAGTATCATGTTTGGTCAATTTCAGCTAATAAATGGGTGATCTGTATCAAGAGATGTAACAACAATCACCCAGAACACAAAATATCCTCGTTTTTGATAAACATATTTCTCTTTATCCTAAATTATCTAAAGATAACAAAGTAACAGATCATGAAAAAAATACATGATCCCATTTCCACATTAATTTTGAAGACAAAATGGTAACTTACCGAACAAATGTTGATTCCCGTTGATAGATCCTTTATTAATCTTTCCTATGACACCAGTAACTAAACATAAATTCGTCTATTGGTGGAGAAAATCCAAATTTATTATCAAAATTTATGGAAGTTTTCACTCGGAATCTCTTCTTTTCCGATTAAGCCCGGTTATTTGAAAAATGACTTGTCTGCGCATTAGAGCCGGGTTCAAAAAAACGTTAAATTTGGTGGAAAATTCTGAACGTCCGCAAAACATCGGTATGTTTCCTGTACGTACAATGTGTAATTTAAATAAAAATCAAGTTAATAGAATGTTGACCATCAAAACAACAGACACTTACCGAGATTGCTTGTTATTTTCAAGGTTTGTTTCAAACGATTGTCAAATAATTTCTTGATTTTTTTTTTAATTTACTCAATTTTTGAAACTATGGGCTTTTCTGGAAATGACGTAATTTGCATAATTTCGGAAAAGAACAGATTCCGCGGACAAAAATGTGAAAGCTTCAGTGATTTTGATAATAAATTTGGATTTTCTCTGCTAATAAATGGATTTATGTTTAGTTTCTGGTGTCATCGGAAAGATAAATTATTTATCTACCAACATCAACAATATTTGTTCAGTAAGTAACGTTTTTGTCTTTGAAATTGGCGTGCAACTGGGATGATGTATTTTTCCGAGATCTGTTTAGTTTGTTATCTTTAGTTATTTAATAGTACAAGAATTTATTTTTTCGAAAATGGGGATATTTTGTGTTCTGGGTGATTGAAGTTGCATCTCGTGATACAGATCGCTCATTTATTAGCTGAAATTGACCAAACTTGATACTAGAGCTCTGTTTTAAGCCTATATAGCTCTACTGACATACTGGCCAGAAAAGGACCTCTAAACAGGTGTCTGTGTGCTGTTCATCTTTAATCTGGGAAAAAAAACTGTCTGTTTAATATCAACCGATTTTTTGACCTTGGGTCTTGATCAAATGACAAAACTGACCATGAGACATATTCAACAGCATGTCAAATTAATAACAAAATAAAGTGTTTATCACTTCAATACAGAACTGGTGGGTACATATGCTATAACAAATTTCATGACTGGCTTCCATAGAATGACATGTTCTTTATCCCTTTCCTTCATAGACACACCTTTATTGCATGGGCGAACAGTGTAGATCCAGATCAGCCGGCATATCCCTGCCGTCTGATCAGGATCTGCACTGTTTGCTTTTTGATTTGTTGGGTAATTTCCGACCAAAATGCGACCAGTGCAGATCCTGATCAGATGGCACAGATGTGCCAGCTGATCTGGATCTACACTGGTTGCATATGCGTATTTATGGAGGAAAGGGTTATTCAATCCCCTTAATGGCGTCAAGAAATCAAACTCTTCAGATTTTATTTGTTTAATATTTGTTACTCATTCCAAGCTCTCAGACAAAACACACGCTTTTGTTTCATCTGACAATATTTTATCTGAAAGTTGCATTAAGCCTTTCTTTTCTCCACAGTTACACCTTTATTGCTTGGGCGAACAGTGTAGATCCAGATCAGCCAGCATCTGACTCTACTCTGTTCACTTCTAGATCCCAATTAACATCATGTAAAAGCAAACTGTGCCAGCTGATCAGGACTTGTCACTCATGTGATTAAAGGTGTATATATGGAGTAAATGGTTAAAAGCTTACATTATAAAACAAAAAACTGTTTTTCATATCAAGCTAACAGTGATCTGATATGTAACAGAAAGTGAAATAATTAAAAATTTGTTAACATATTTGCTTTGTTTCCTATATACATATATATTTATAAGAACTGAGGTATATAAGTCTCTGTCATGAACAAGCACCGTCTTTCCAGAACCTCGTACAGAATCCAAGATGGAGAACAATTTATCTGCTTCATAGAACAAGACTTTTCAGCCTCTTCTATGATATTTGAAGTTAGAATCAATATGGAAAATCAGCCAAGATGTATAAATATGATGTCAGTGCTTGAAACACAACTTTTTTTTTAATTCCGAGTCAAATGATGTTTGACCCTTTAATCTATATATACATGTTTTATCAAGTGTAGATCCAGATCAGTAGGCCGATCCATCTATCAGGATCTACACTGTAAGCTTCTTTATCAGAAATAACCTAATGAACAAACAGTGAACAGTGTAGATCCTGATCAGACTGTACAGATTTGCTAGCTGATCTGGATCAACACTGTTTGCACAGGCAATAAAACCTGAATATATGAATTAAATGGTTAAAAGTTTGTCATGAAATTTCATCATTTACTCAGTGATTTTGTCTTTATCTCTTTCTTTGATGATCCAGTTTTATATTGCTCATTATCCCTTTCCTCCATTAATACACATTTTTACGCATGTGCGACCAGTGTAGATCCAGATCAGACAGCATGGATGTGCCTGCTGATCTGGATCTAAACTGTTCACCCAGGGAATAAAGGTGTGTCTATGGAGGAAAGGGTTATAATGCAAAATGTTTCTATCAAATAATGTCTATGCCATAAGCTCTGTTATTAGAAGCAATGGTTCAATAGTTGCTTGCTATTCATTTCATTTTGTTTCAGACTCCATCTTGAAAACCCATACTAGTTCAGGGAAAGACTTATCAACTTGCTAACATAACAGCGTAAGTGAAACACAATGTTTAACAGAAACCATGAACCAACAGAAACCATCAACCATTTCCTATCATTAATTAACTAGTCTTAAGTAGTATATGGTATATGGATAATGTGATTATGGAATATTTTAGGTAAATAAAAATTAAGCAGCATTCACAACAAAGAATAGAAAGCAAAGTTAACATAACAAAACTATCTCCAATTGATGACATAAATCTAATGTTTTATACTGAAAACAACAAGTCTATAAGAAAAATAGCTATACAGTAAAACCCTCATTACAGACACTCGATATTACGGGCACACCAGGATTACGGGCGATTTTTTAAAGAAGAGACATTGTCTCTTCTTTTTTATTCAAACCCACAATTAAGGACAACCCGCTATTAATGACACTTTCCCCCAGTCCCTTAGGTGTCCGTAATAGAGGGGTTTCACTGTAATTTGAAAATTTTTCAAATAACTAAGTGTACAGAACTCGGGGTCATAAGACTTGATGAATGTCTATGCTTTAACTATCAAATAAGTACTTATTCCAATTTCCAGTGAATGCAGTAATTAAAATGAGCAGTTGTGCTAATAAATAACATCCAACTTTAATTTAAATCACTTGAAGTGTACTTTTTAGCAATACAAAAACATTAACATAAACTGTCAGATCAAATCTAACATAATTCTAAATGCAAACGGAAGGCAACAACAGGATTGATACAGGTAAAAAGCCTGTCCAGTACATTAATTCAACATGTACAGCCACATCCAGTAAAGTTTGAGAGATCTTAAGATCTTAAGAAAAAAATTTTGCAGTAAAAAGCGCGATAACATAAATGATTTCTTTACTCCAAAGTAAAACTGGCAACTTACAATTCAACAGTTTAACTTTCTGTTTGCAACAAAAAATACCTTTGTTTTGTGTTCTGAAATTTTCAACAAATTTTGAACAAATCATGACCTTTTTCACTTCCTTTCACTTTCTTATCTGTGCTTTTTATGTGCTGTGTTGGTAAAAAAGTGTGTAACAACCTTCAAACAAGTACATTCATTCAGATTGCACTTTTTCTAATTAAATCCATTGGACAGGAAAATGTTAAAAATGCAATAAATGTACATAGTTTATGTCAATGAATCAGTGCAGACATCAAATTCATGCATGACAATCTGAAAGACAAAGGTATCCTATAATATAGGCAACAGAACAGATAAAATCATAGAACACTCTACAGTAATCATACATTTACACAAAAATTGTTTTGACCTACATTTACCCTGTTTGAATGCATATTTGGAGCAATTACAATAAGTTACCATTAATACAACTGAATTGTGGTTTGTACCATCTGAACATTTTACCCTTCCTTCCATAGATACATCTTTATTGCATGGGTAAACAGTGTAGTTCAAGATCAGTGCCCAAGGTTATAAAGCTGAGATTGGAAACCAGTCTCAAATCTCAAGCATCTGATTGGCTGAAATGGCGACTGGTCGCCATTTCAGCCAATCAGATGCTTGAGATTTGAGACTGGTTTCCAATCTCAGCTTGCACACACATTAAAACACATATATAAGGAGTGAAGGTTTAAGACAGTGGATTTCTCAACATCTTTTCTTTTATGATAATCTGGAAAATGATCATTCAGGTATCAAGCCAGATCAAATTAGAATAAACTAGCTTTTTATTTTGATCAAACTAACTATGACATTAAAGTTATAATCTGTTTCTTACAGAATGGCATTATGTTGTAATCCTAAAAGAAACAACCATGCATTTTTTATTATTGCAAAAGAGTTTACCAAAGCAGTGCATTAAATATTCAAGATAAATGAACAAATCAGCTGATGTATATAAAATAGATACTCTTTCAGATTTACAAGATCAAAGAAACTACATTGTTTTCACAAGTAAGTAAGAGAAAACTCTAACAGGATCTTTTAAATAATCACATTTTTTATTCTAAAGTTAATAATAAAATAATATGCAAAAAATCCAACTACAATGTAATTCTATGTTAAAAAGAAAAAATCCCACTTCCCCTTACTATGAACTTAGTCTCTTCAGCAAAAATAAATTTAAATAATATTGGAGTTATATATTATATACAGCTTTCGCACAAGGTAACAAAATAATTCGCACAAGGTAACAAAATAATATAGAATTAATGCACATGACTATGTTTTTGGCCTTAAATGCTTGAGAACTGACAACTTACACAAGCATAGGTAGCTTTCAATCTTTCTGATGTTTGAGAATCCTCAAAATAAACAACTCAAAGTTCTTATCCTGATAAACACAACATAATACAAAATCAAGCAGTACCTGAACACTGTCAACTGTTTTTTAATTAACTTATTCTTAGTCAAAACTGGGCTTTCCAAAATGGCTGGTAAAAAACACTGTTAGTTAGTTTTGAATTTGTTTGATATTCATGGATTAAGGGTTGGAAAGAATCCAATGAATAAATCAACATCAATTTCTGGACATCGGCCTTTTTTCACAAGCTACCAATTATATCCTGAATAAAATTAATGTTATTTTATTAGTAAAAACATAAATGTCACATCTGTAGTGACTTTACTGCAGGCTTTCCGAAATCAACATAAGGATATTAATTGTAAATATTAATGATGATATCGATAAAACAATTTAATATGCCTGTTAACTGCATTAATGTTTTACACTGAGACATGAATTGATTTTATTTTATCTGTAAAGTTATATAGTCTGGAAAAAAGCAAGTCACTGCAGCCTTGCATAAACCACAATAAAGATCACTTAAATGTTTTTTAGTGTATCACTCTGGGTAAATTATTTGCATGAAACACACTTGACAAACAGTCAGTAAAACTACCAAGCAAGCAATCGCTAACTTAATCTTTTGTATGGGGATGAAGCATGATTAAATTTCTCCTGATTTTAAGGAATTTTCTGTTTTGAGATCGCAATAATAAACGTTTGAGTAAGATCAAACAAATGGGCTAATTTCAGATTCTGAGATACAATTCACATTTTAAAGATGATTAATCTATTATAAAAGGCTATTTGATCAAATGAACAATTGTTTGGAATAAAGAAAATTAGTTTTTCAGCAAAACTTTAACCCTTTTCTCCATACATATGCATTTTATCCCTTGTGCAAACAGTGTAGATCCAGATCAGCCAGCACATCTGTGCCAGCTGATCAGGATGTGCACTGTTTGCTTTCTGGTTCGAAATAACCTTATAAATCAAAAAATAACAGTGTAGATCCAGATAAGATGGCTGATCTTGATCTATACTGTTTGCTCACACCATAAAGGCATATATATGGAGGGGAGGGTTAAACACATGCAACACAAGTCTGCCAGACCAACATCTCCTGTATAACATTTTCTGAAATACACATTCAGACATATATCCACACCTCACATTCAAGGGTAAAAGTGATGCCCTATTCTAACACTTACATACTCTCTGACATTACATACGACCATTTAATTTTAATTCTGTAACATGGACAAGTGAGGAACATTTGTGTTGCCCCCTCTATTTGGTCAGAATTATAAAAATATGAGTTAAAATATGGGCATAAATCTGTCAAATGTGACCTTTATCTTTTATAAGAATAAGTAACCGATCAGAAATTTTGATGAAGAAATATAAATAAATTGCAAAACTTCACGGCCATCCTTATAAACCAGTATTCAGCTTTACCACAAACACATACGAATTTTTTATATACTCTAAGAGTCAAATCCTTGCTTGAAGTGTCTAATAAAACCTTGGAGCCAGCATTTTTTTATACTCCATCAACATATTCACCTTTTCAATGCAAAGATGAAAGTTTCTGGTCTCTAAATAAAGATGACCTCACAGGCAAGTTTCTAACACATAGATCCATGTCCGGAATGACACAACACTGATTAGACAATTTATATACAATCAACATTACACTCTGATTACCGATTATCACATATTTTAGCCCTTTACTCCATATAAGAGTTGAATCATGTGTTCGAACACTGTAGATTCCCATAGCTGGCACATCCATCCTGTCTGATCTGGTTCTACAATGTTCACTTCTTGGTCAGAAATAACATAATAATCTAGTAGCAAACTGTGTAGATCCTGATCAGACTGCACAAATGTGCCTCACAATCCAGTTCTACACTGTTCGCCTATGCAACCTCTGCAACAAAAAGTCTGAATTCTTCCATTCCAGGAAAGTATGCCCTCTCCCGAGAATGTACAAGATGAGAACGCCGTCACGTCATACAGCTGGTATGACGTCACCAAACGAAAGTATAGTCAGTTTGTCTCATGACTACTATCAGATTTTTGGAGTAAAGGTTCAATGGTGGAAGATTCTGATAAATGCTGTGTTTATAAAGCTTTCTGTCACAGACATGAGTTTGATGACAAAGAATAGTCATTAGCTACCTCAAGAGATAACAGCCACCAAAACAACAGCCACTGGGGTTTACACAATAATTAGCATTTATGTATTGAAAATAGTGGTGTATTTCAGCAGTGTAGAAAAACAAAAATAATTGTTACTAAACCAGACAAAATAGAATTACTTAAGCACTAACTCAAATAATACAATTTTATTATGTATTACGTTTGTTACATCATGTGAATGTTTACCAAAACTGTCAACCTATGTTTACCGAAACCTGTCAACCTACGTTTACCGAAACCTGTAAACTTTAGAACCTTTTTCACATGTATGAAATCAGCCAATATAGAAAGACTCGGTGGAAAGTAATAAACTAACCCTTTCCTTCATATACACAAGTTTGATCACGTGTGTAACCAGTGTAGATCCACATCAGCTGGGTCATCTGTGCCATTTGATATGGATTTATACTGTTTGCTTCCTAATTCGAGATAAACCTATGACCTATTTACCCATGTAGATCCTGATCAGACAGCACACAAGTGCCAGCTGATCTGGATCTACACTGTTCACCCATGGAGTAAAGGGTTAAATACCTGCACAAAAAGCAACAATGAACGACACAAACATCTGCCCAATACATTCCTGTATCTCTAAAATCAATAAGTCTTTGAGATTCCATCAATATTGCTTATGAAAAAATAAGCTTTTTTAAGTTCAATGTTAACTCACATCCACACATTGCATATGGAAGTAAAAATAAAATTAAAGCCAATAACATGCTTAAATTTGTTTTCATTGGTGTATAACAACTTTGTGTTCATTTCAAATTAGAATAAAACAACTCATTTACATGGGTATTACATTTATGAACTCTACAGAAAAATGCAAGAACTGAATTAAGTTGATAATGATTTGTGTGAATTTATAATTCATTTGAAAAATAATTTTAATCAAACCATTTTTCAAGGAAGCACTAATGTAGTACTTTTATGCAAAAACAGCATCATAACCAATAAACATGTAGCATATGGTGAGGAAATGACACTACTCTGCCTATTATATTCGTAGGTACACAATTTTGTGATTTTCAGTAAAATGAAAATTTTGTGCTTTTTTTAGTATAAAGTTTAAAATTTCCATTATCAGCAATCTACTTTATGTTTGTATCTGTTTATCATTTGGGTTTTGAAATATTGGAATGAAAGAGGCATGAAATCTTCAAAAATAGTACCATGAATATAATAAATACACAATCATAATTATACCTGTCTTACCACAACTAAATATAACAATTCTTTATCATAAGTGTCATTGTCGTGTTCCAGTATGAATGGAGCATCAGTCACACAATCTCTTGTCATGATGAGATACAACAGTAACTATATATCACAGCGTTATTATGCAGGAAGGCTAGAACTGATTTAATTTTGGCCGTTGTCTTGAGCGGGTTCTTGGCAATGTCGCATAGGGATCAGCTTTCACCTGAAGTTATAGAACAGTCACATGGTTAAATCAATGTATAGCTGGATAAAATCATTGAATTATCAGATGACACCTGGGCCCAAGATCATAAAACTAAAACTGGAGACCAGTCTCAAAACTAAAGCATCAGATTGGCTGAATGGTGACTAGTCACCATTTCAGCCAATCATATGCTTGAGATTTGGGTCTGGTCTCCAATCTTCGTTTAATGATCTTGGGCCCAGCATCAGCAGATGAACCAACACATTCTTAGAATGGAGCAATCAGAAGCTTGAGTTGTGTAACTAGTCTTCAATCTTACTTTTATCCCTCTTAAACCTCAAGTTTACATACAAAATTTTAATTTTTATGTTCAGAGAAAATGCATTTAGTAGTTTGTTTTTTGATGGATAAATATATTGTAAATTGAAGTAATGTGAGTATAATCAACAGATCTAAAATTATCCCAGGCCAGATACCAGCTGACCACTACACCAAGGGTACCAGCTGGAAACCACATTTTGAGGTACCTGTAGCCAAACCATACCAGGGTAACCAGCTGGCAACCATACCATGGGTATAAGTTGGTTAACATATCAGACGTACCAGCAGGCAACCACATCAGAGGTACTACCTGGCAACCATATCAATGGTGCCCGTTGGCAATTATACCAATGGTACCAGCTGGAAACCATACCAATGGTACCAGCTGGAAACCATACCAATGGTACCAGCTGGAAACAATACCCAAAGTACCAGCTGGAAACCATACCCATGGTACCAACTGGAAACCATACCAGTGGTACCTGCTGGAAACCATACCCATGGTACCAGCTGGAAACCATACTCATGGTACCAGCTGGAAACCATACCAGTGGTACCAGCTGGAAACCATACCCATGGTACCAGCTGGAAACTATACCAGTGGTACAAGCTGGAAACCATACCCATGGTACCAGCTGGAAACCATACCAGTGGTACCAGTTCCAAACCATACCAGTGGTACCAGCCGGAAACCATACCAGTAGTCCTAGCTGGAAACCATACCAGTGGTACTAGCCAGAAACCATACCAGTGGTACTAGCCGGAAACCATACCAGTGGTACTAGCTGGAAACCATACCAGTGGTACCAGCTGGAAACCATACCAGTGGTACTAGCTGGAAACCATATGAGTGGTACCAGCTGGCAAGCATACTATAGGTACCAATTGGCAACCATAGTAATGGTACCAGCTAGCAACCTTACCAGTGGTATTAGCTTGCAAACCATACAAAAGGGATCAGTGACAAACCATACCAGGAACAACAACTGCAATTTTAACAAGGTCAACAACAAACTCATATGGAACTTTTTACCACCATGCCAGCACAAACTTTGTTTAGAGTATCAGCATCACAACATACATTAGGTCCAAAATCAAAGAACTGTTTAAGTTCAGGATGTTCAAGTGTACTTAACATTGCAGTGTGACATTCTGCATTAAAAATTAATAATGAAGATAAATTGCATAAATCTATCAAAACTCAATGAAGTGATCCTAGACTAGCTAAATAAGGAGATTAATGCTGTGACCAGGGGATTTGCAGGGGAAGCTAAGTGAAGTGTAGAAAATGAAAGAACAGAAATGTCTAAATGCTACGCATGTTTGTGTTAATATTTGTACTTTAATTTTTTTTTCCTTATCCTTTCCCCTTATAAGAGACAAGTAAACAAGAATTATGTGTGATAAATGCCTCACATAAACAAAGCAGTGTGTGACAAATGCCCCTCAAAATTTCTTGTTTCAGATTTAACTCAATTTGTACCTTGTTACACTTCTTCTCAAGTCTTCATTGTATTTATTGAAAATGTGTTAAAATGTCAAAAGAAAGAAAATATTCAAGCTGGGCTACTTAACCCTGTTCTCCATATTTAAGCCTTTTTACGTATGTGCGACCAGTAAAGATCCAGATCAGCTGGAACATCCCTGCCATCTGATCAGGATCTGCACTGGTTCATCTTGGTCAGACATAACCTTACATTGTAGTTCAAAAAGCAAACAGATGTGCTGGCTGATCTGGGCTGAAGGTTATAGAACTGAGATTAGAAACCAGTCTCAAATCTCAAGCATCTGATTGGCTGAAATGGCGACCAGTCGCCATTTCAGCCAATCAGATGCTTGAGATTTGAGACTGGTTTCCATGCTCAGTTTTATAACCTTGGGCACTGGAACTACACTGTTTGCCCATGCCATTAAGGGTTATAGAGGAAAGGGTTAAGGTAACATATATCATTTCAAAACATACCGTATAACTGTCTGTAAACAAAACATATTCAAAATTTAATGACTGTGTAGTTATTCAAACAAATTTGATGTCATGTGATAATAAAGTCATATTTAAAACAGTCATGTTAGTAATTAAGAGTGTGAAAATAAAACTTGTGTGTTCTCCAGGTCTAGAATTGCGAGATGAGAAAAAAGTTTAAATTAAATGAGTTACTATGACCCAACTGTCAGGGACCAAGTGTCAAGGGACCTCGACATTTACCTCAATCTGACTGTCCGAGACACTGTATGACCCCCAGAGATGCTTATATTCACCTAGGAAGTTTGGGTTTGATGTTTATAAACCTTTGCTTGGTCAGATACAACTCAGCCAGCGTTGGACTGAGATACACAAATGGTCATACAAAAATCTCCCAGTGAGTTGGGCAGAGGTAAATATAACCATATGTATGGTATATATAAATCTTGATCTGACTTCTTGGTAGAGATGTTTATCTCTCAGACATGTGTACACAATAGGACCTCATATTATAGGCCTTTATTTTCCTCAACACATCTTTCTGAGAGAGTTGTATCTGACCATGCATTTGTTTCTATCTCAATCAACCCCAATTTCTGATACAGCAAACTCATAGATTTATTCACATTTCATCCCAACTTTCTGGGAGAGTTGATTATGATTGCACATAAGTTTGTTTATACCTTCTTGTCCCAGCTTTCTTGAAATGTTGCATACATCCTTTTACAGATTTATTCCTCCCCTATCTTAACTCTCTAAAGAATTGTATATGACCCTCATTGGTTTATACCTTCCTCATCTCAACTTACAGGAATAGTTGTATGACATTTTACAGGTTTATACCTACCCACTACAGACTTCTGGGATAGGACCTCTCACTGGCTTTTATCTCATCCATTACACATGTATACATACCTCCTTGCTGGTATAATGTCCCGACTTTCTGGGTGAATAGTAGATGATTTCTTCCTCGTAGGTTTGAACTTCCTCGTCGGGGTCAGCATGCTGTCGGTCTAACATTGAGGACTCATGCACAACCTCATCCACCCGGGACAGTCCTGTCAGTGGCAATGTTACCGTTATAAAACATGAATCATAATGCATGTTATGCGGCCAGTTATATGATGCCAATCAAAAATATTTCATCCTCCTTACTTCAAGAATTAGAAAAATTTCACGCATGAAAAGGTTTGTTAATAAGATTTCTTTTTAGCAGTCTAGAAATTTTGTTTCATTACATACACATACTTTATTTTCATTTACCAGATACAGAAGTGCAGTATAGTGTAAATATTTTGTTACAAATACTTGGAAATGATAATGCAACAAATGAATTTCCTTATAAAGAATCCTTTTTTAAAATATATGTATTAAGTACACATAGAGCTGATATTCACTCAACAACACCATCGCCAGCAGTGCTCATCAACACTTACCAGTGCTTAAGGAAATGAAAATGCATGTAGTGCATGCGGTCTGTTTTATTTTTGATATACCGACCAGCAAATCAACCTTACATTGCCAATGTAAAATCAGAATACTGTTCTCCTGTATAGAATTACATTCAGCTGTATAGAATTACATTCAGAAACAGGATATCATCACCTTAGTGCAAGAATGGTATAAGTACCATTAAAATATGAAGGAGAAATACCCTTTTATTACTAAGATGACAATAATTATATGGATTTCTTTACCCTTTCCAGTGCTCACGCTGGCTGTTTTAAAAAATTAGCCACAAAATTTTTGAAAATTAATAGCCAAAGTTTTACGTGTTGTTTCCCCATCCGTGGGAAATAGCATTATAATTATTTGTTTTGTTTTTTAATTAACATGATTTATCTAACATAACATCTGTGTTATGAAGATTAACTGTTAATTATTACTTTATTAATTTAACCTAGTCAATGAAAATAATTGGCTTTATGTAAAATTACTGATGATTTTTAATAATAAGGCATTCTTCACTTCACTATTGCAGGCAAAATCAATTGGATTCACTGCTATGTAAACATACCAAAAAGGTCTAACCTTCAAAGCAGTCTTAACCAAACAAAATTGTAAAATATTGCATTAAAGTTTTGGGCAAAATAATTTAATTCACATCAATTTTCTGCTTAGAATGAGTTTATATGCTAATGGGTAGTGGCAAAGACGATTCGGGATTAGATTAATGGTATGTCAAAAATAGACATCACGAAAATGGATGACAAACGTAATTACTAAGAAACCAGTAGAAAATTGCAATGTGAAATAACTTTTCCAAAGCAAAAAATAACCAAAGCAGCTGATTAAATACATTTTTTTGAGAAAATAGGAAGTATTTTCTCTGTTAACATGGTTAAAAAATCGGCAATTTGTACCGCGAATTTTCGTCCTATACATCACTTGAGGTACAGTATTCGGCTAGGTTTTTGCTTTGAGAACGGATTTAGAATTTGGCCAGTATTTAATATTAGATTAGAAAAAAAGAACACACCGTTTATTCTTATTCTTAAAATATTTGTCTGCTTTGTTAAACATATGATAAGGGAATCCATAATAGCTATAAACAGCATCAACCTTAGAATTCCCTTGTCATGACGTAATGAAAATGCCCAAAGTTTACTGATTACAATCATCAATCATTGACCCATATTCAAGGACGCCAAGGTGATTATCTTAAGTGACACTTTGTTAGTTCAATTAGGGGATTAACGACCCACAATTATCAGTTATGTGGCGACTGCTCAGTGCAAAGCGAATGCAAATAAGCTAACAATATCTTGCTTTTTGACAATTATTTAATCACCAAATTTTACTGCCAATTCTTTGAAATAATCGACAAAAACGTAAAATTATCGCAAATGGCGACAATGTCGACTGACAGCGTGAGCACTGCTTTCCTTCATATTTAAATGCCTTTAATGGCATGGACCAACAGTGTAGATCCAGATCAGATAGAAAGGATTCACTGTTGGCCTGGTTCTATACTGTTCGCCAATGCAATATAAAAGGTTTATCTATAGAGAAACTGTTTAAGTGCTAGATTTGTTGAGCATTTATTGAAGGTTTACAATGAACACAGTGGCAAGTATTTTTTTAATAAGCTCTATGGACTTAAGTTAGAATTTTACATTCTTTTTACTAGTAATTAATCTGTGTTTAGCACTCAGCAATGCAGGTTATGTGACTGGTGAGTGTATTATGTGACTGGTAACAATATGCTGTATCTAAAGTTTACAATTACATTTTGTACTGGTATCCATACTTAGGACATTTTCTGTCTTCAACTTGTTTAAGACGTTCATAACTGCAACTTGAAACTTAAGATTGCTCAAAATAATTGAAGCATTCAAATGGAAGCAGAAGGGCAACTACAAACATTTCAATAAAACCATGCAAAACACAAGATGGTAAACAGAAACACCCAAATCATAAAGTGCAACAAAATGAAAACAAAATGAAAACCAAATATGACAAGGGGTTTTCAATTGTCAGGCAAGAAATTTCAAGGATTCTTTAAAAAGTTTACTAAATACTGTTGTCAATTTTTTAGACTCATAGACATCCTTTGTATCATTTTGAAAAAGCAATATTTACATTGAATGATCAAGATTTGATTTTCACTAACCATGAAAATCCAACCCCACCGTTTATTTCCAAATGCTGGACTCTGAAATTTGCTGAGGAAAAAAAATCATATGCCTCATAAATAAAAAGCCAAAAAGTATAAAATGATGTACAAGTATTGCTGACTAACAAGCACTAAGTGAAAGCATGATTTACACCAGCACCTGAGCGGGGACGTGGTTTCCGCGGGCGTTGCTCAGTGGCGTCACTCTTACTTCTAACTAGATGCTTCCTCTGCAGTTTTTCATGATCTTGTTTTTCTCGGTGATCTAGTTCTCTGTTATCTGCAGCTAGTCTGTTCTCTACGCATAAATAATAAAACATGTCAATGAAAACTAATGCTAACTAACTTTATTGTTAAATTTTGTTCAACCTCTATTTCGCAGATAGCTCAAGTTGTATTTGCCCATACTATGTATTGTAGCATTATTTCCTCCATAAATACACATTTTTATGCATGTGCGAACAGTGTAGATCCAGATCAGCCAGCACATCCGTGCTGTCAGATCAGTATCTGCACTGGTCGCATTCTGGTCAGAAATAAACAGGATCTGCACTGGTTGCATTTCGGTCATAAAAAAACTTATGAATAAAAAAGCAAACTTTTAGATCCTGATCAGACGGCACTGGTGTGCCGGCTGATCTGGATCTAAACTGTTTGCCCATGCAATAAAGTTGTGTCTATGGAGGAAAGGGTTAAGGAAATAAAGTGATCCACAATCATCCATTTCCTTTGTTTATAATCATGTTTTTGCTTTAACTAATCAACTGTGAAGCTAGTACACATACACCGCTTCATTCTTGGAATGTTTTTTAAATTGACAAATATTTATAAGTGTATTGATAGCCATAGTCTATACTCAAAAACACTGCCCACGATCGTAATACTAAAACTGGGGCCAGTCTTAAATCTCAATCGAAATGGAGACAAGTTCTCCATTTCAGCTATTTAGATGCTTGACATTTGAGACTGGTTTCTAATTTCAGTTTTATGATCTTGGGCCCAGAAATCAAGATTATATTTTCAGCAGTCATAAATAAGGAAAATTCTCCTATTTTTTATATGTGCAAGATGACATGCATGAACCGGAATGTCAGAAAATGTAAAGAGAAACTTTTCAAGTAGTGCATTGAACACTCATGCAAAACAACAAAAATGAACTGACTGGTCGTGCAGGTTAAAAGACACATCAGAGCTGAAGGTTATAAAGCTGAGATTGGAAACCAGTCTCAAATCTCAAGCATCTGATTGGCTGAAATGGCGACTGGTCGCCATTTCAGCCAATCAGATGCTTGAGATTTGAGACTGGTTTCCATGCTCAGTTTTATAACCTTGGGCAATGTCTAAATCTCATTCAACAAAGCTAAAATATGGAAAAGGTGAGATCTAAATGCTGAAATAAACAACAAATGATAACAATTTAGTATTTTAGGGTAGAGATTATTAAGTCTGCAACAGGAAACTGGTGTGATCAAACAATACAGGCAATTGTACAATGTTTTCATTTTGTAGTGGCTAAACTTCTCCATTTAGATAATGACAGTTTTAGAAAACTGGAATACTAAAGTCCAATCAACATGAACAGCAACCACAGCTGTCAGTCAATTTTTAACCCTTTCCTGTAAAAATACACCTTTATTGCTTGGGCGAACAGTTTAGATCCAGATCAGCCAGCACATCTGTGCCATCTGATCAGGATCTAAACTGTTCACTTTTTGATTCATTAGGTTATTTCTGACCAAAATGCAACCAGTGCAGATCCTGATCAGACGGCACGGACGTGCCGGCTGATCTGGATCTACACTGGTCGCACATGCGTAAAAATGCGTATATATCAATGAAAGGGTTAAGAAATTATAAAAAAATGACTAAGAAAGTATAAAAATGGCTTAATAAAGAGAAGACCCAAGCCATATCCCATGGACTAAAGGGTTAACTGTTTGATGAGTGGACTTTCCTTAATTCAAAGATAGGTGAAGACAACCCAAGTAGTTCAACCCTTTGAACCACAGATAAGGCTTTTAATGCATGGGCAAACACATCCAGATAAGCTGTCCGATCAAGATCTACACTGTTAGCTTTTTGACTGATTAGGTTATTTCTGATCAAAAAGTGAACAGTGAAGATCCTGATTAGATGGCATGGGCATTCTGGCTGATATGGATCTACACTGGTCGCACATGCATTAAAATGTGTATATATAAAGGGTTTAAGTCATAAATTTATATTTGGAAACTAGTACAAGATCGTATTAAATGAAAAAAGCACATAGACTGGCCAATGGCTATCCTGAGAACAAAGACTTGTTTCCAGTCTTACTTTAAAAACTTGTAAACAAGACACCCCCCCCCCCCCCCGGACACTCCTTACATAGCTACCCAAAACAAATGCAAAATCAAGATTAAGTTCAAACCTGTCGGTTATCATACAACAGTCGGTTATCATACAACAGTTATTATTATTTCAAACCTAGAAACTGACATTTGCCTATAAAGCCAAATAAGACTGTGAAAACATTTAAGTTTTATTTAAAACTTTACTCCATGCATACAGGTTTTATGGTATGTGCAACCAGTGTAGATCCAGATCAACTGGCACATCCATGCTGTCTGATCTTGATCTAAACTGGTTGCTTCTTGTCAGAAAGAACTGAATAAATCTTAAAGTAAACATTGTAGATCCTGATCAGACAACACAGATGTGCCCGCTGATCTCGATGTTTAAATCCTGATCAAATGATAAAGACATGCCAGCTTATCTGGATCTACACTGTTCACCCTTGGCCAATATATGGAGTAAAGGGTTAAGAAAAATCATAATTAAGCAATAGAGAAATATAACCACCACAAACAAAAAACACTGTACAACAATGTAGGGAATACCAGTTCGTTTCTTGTGTACAGATTTTGCTTTCACAGCAGCTGGCTGACTGGGTTTTGACAAAGGGCGAACATTGGCCACCTTAGGTATGGTTATAGGCTCATTTTGTGAAGTGGTGTTTTGTGAACTGGCATTTTGTGAGCTGGCGTTTTGTGAACTGGCATTTTGACTATCAGATGACTCTGGATTTTGATTAATGACCTCAGGTACAGTAACTGATGGCAGTATATCAGTAGCTGAATCGTGTGCAAGTAGATCTGAAATATGATACATTTCAATGACTTTGTACCGAGAAGAATAGAAAACAAACATAAATACAAGCATCCATCATCAAGGTATACCTTTATTCCAAAATGGGGGCCTTTCCAAAATTTCTGGAAAGACAGTCAAATATTTGGGCTAATAATTTGCGATGCACATTAAGTGTTCTTGGAGTTATAAAAACATGATAAACAAATAAAATCTTTGCTTTTAATGAAAATGTAAAAAAAATATTGCCACAAAATAGGAATTCCAATTTGGCTGGTAATTTTAGAACTTACTAAACAGAATGAAGAGTTATATGGACCTTGGATCTCACCCTTAATCTACTGGAACAGATGCTATTGCATGTATACAAGAAAATATCATCAAAAATATGACAAATTCCTCCAATCGGCAAATTTCATTAAGTAGTGATCTGGAGTGCTCAAGTTGCCAATATATTAGTCTGCATTTAATTAATGCATGCTGAATGTCTGCTATTTTTAATTATTATGCAAAATGCAAATACAATGAACAAATATAGTGCTAAGGAACCTAACAAAATTGCAGATACTTTAACGGACTGGCTACAGCTTAAACTGTAAACTACAGATTCCAAGCTTATCAAACTAAAACTGAAGACCAGTCTCTTATTGTAAACATCTGATTGTTTAACAATGGCCTCTTTTTAAAACATGACCAATTAGAAGCTAGATGTTGGATACTGGTCTCAAATTTTAGCTTATGATCATAATAACCAACTGATAATAAATAAAACCACTAAAACGTACAATAAACTGATTATATAATCAACAATGGTCAAAACTCACAAAAAAATTATTATACAGTAAACAACAAGAGGATGCTGCAAAGGCACAAAACCAGGTGTTCTTCTCAAATTAAAAGTGAAAAAGGGGCTTATCTACGACAAAATAGAGTCAAGAGTTATGAAACATGTTCTGATAATTGCTATTGTGAAGCCAGACCGCTATGTTATGTTTCAAAACTCTACTCTGAATAGTTACTGAGAAAAAGTTATGACATCTGCCCAACAACAAACCCCAATCTAATAAACACAGTTTTCAGAAGAAAACCTGGTTAAAAATCAATGTTAAAATTATCTATCAATGAACTAACATAGATACATGACTGTATGTCCCATCAGCATTATCCTATGTGCTACCATGCTTATTTTTATCTACAGTCACTATAATTGCATAACAAGAATGATTGCTTCACAACTCAAATACAGCAACACTATAAGACTATATTCATAAGCTTGCAAATGAGCTTTTGATTGAAATGTAATTTGAAGACTGTATAATTGATTATAAGTTGGAGAGTCACTCTCCAATGTCTACATTTTCTGATTCTTTTCATAACCATTGTGCTGTGCTGTAAATGATAATGAATTCACTAATACAGTACAGCTGGGGTGTTTCCAACCAAAGTCCGCGCAACTCCGTGGACCTCACCATCGCGGACCTGACTGTTTAAGTCCGCGTCCAAACGCGGACCATGCTCAATCGCTGTGTTTTTCCTCCGAGGACTGCCTGTAGCTAAAACGCCGCGTCCCGCCGCGTATAATTGCGGAGGAACGCGGAGGACTGGTCAATGCAAAAATCCATTAGTAAGACGTTTCTTAACATAAAAATACTAACTTTTAATAAATCACTGAAGGCAGATAATTAATTTGTTTAAATAACACCTTTATAATTTTCGGTTCTGAAATTATCACTCGGAAGTGTCAATAATCTTGGTCATCAATATTTGTTAACAATAGCTGAGTTACTTTTTGGCAAACATGTAATTACCAATTATCGCAGTTTGTCTACATGACAACTTTTCATCTCTTATGTTTTTTCACATATTGGCATACTATGAAGTCTTTAAAATAATTACAGCTAGGAATTGTTTTGATATTTTATATTGTGCACTTTTAATGAGCGATTAGATGAACAAACAATTTGTAAATCAAATTTGAAGAAATGTTCACTCATGTAAATGAGGGCTATTCCAGTTAAACATATATCCTACCCCACGACGGCAAAATAAAAAACTTCTGTTCTGGGAAGGTCCTGTAAATAAAAAACTTCTAATGGGGGTGGGAAAAAAAGGGTTTTCACTTCTAAAGGGGGTTGTTATTTTGCCGGTTAAAAAATGGATAACACATTATTTTGGTGGTATAATTTAGCGAAGATTAGGCGAGAAAATTGTCAGAGTGTGGGTCGAAAAACATCGGCGTGCAGGCCGAACTTCTTAAGGACGATATGAATAGCAACGAATGACTTCTCTTCCCGTTACAAGAAACGGTGCGAATTATGATGCCTAATCGGCTTTCGTTAGAAATTTCTAAGCAAGACGTTTGTTAGTATTTTGTGTGGGAGGGGGGGGGATCACAGCGGACAAATTTTCGGAGGTCATCTCAATTCCACCGGGATTGTCCACTTATTTGAACGGACACAGCTCTGCAGGGGGGAATATTAAAATTTAACATTACGACATTGCGATGATGTACCCGGTAGAAGCGTTGACATCCAATATTTGATTAGAAAAGGCAATCAAAACTTTCAAGTGTTATTTTAAATTCAATTTATATATTAATTCTAATTACCATTTTCATACTCTCAGTAAATTGAGGTTCTATAACCGTTGAAATAAATGAATATTGAAATTTTGTTACGAAAACTACTAATTATGACTATTTAAATTAGTTGAATGATTAAGATCCGTTTATATTGGTTATTTGGAGTAATTTTAAACAAAGACATCAGAATAATGTGAAACTGTATCACAAGCGATATAGTTTTGGATACATAAGTTCCCGCCAAATCTCATCGCGGGACGCACATGCGTATACATGACCGGAGCTGACGGCGGGATAAAAGCGTTTAAAAGACAGGGTCTGCATGAAAAGCATGCTTTGTTGTGTATTTTTATATTGTATTTCCAACAACACTGTTAAATTTTTTTTCCTTATGAAGCTTTGTTAGTATTGAAAACGAATTCCGGCAGAATACCTTAAAAATTTGGCGCTAAAATGCAGAGCTCTGGTCATGTATCCTCGCGCGCGTCTCGATGCGATCAATAGCTATCTTTTACTAGGAACATTAATTTCAATTTCCTTTATATTAATTAAAATATATGAGTAAAATACCAGTGCGGTAAGCCCTTGATGTGTTTTGTTTTGGCTTTGAAGCATGCAAGCTTATTCGTAAAGTAGTTTATTTAGAACTGAAACTTTTGAAAAAAATATTCTATACACTTACGCTATGTAAATACAGTGCGGTTATACTATAAAGTTATTACTTTCAAGAGTTACACTGGATATTTGTTCAATATAAACAGAATAAAAGAATCGTATGATGACAACGGGAGATAACCTGTTCTTGACCAAACTGAAAGTGCCTAATCGAAAGCCTGTTCAGTGCAGAAAGGATGCTACAACGTCTACATTAGAAATGTTCGTTTTGAAAAGAGGATGTACACTTGTTATGAATGTTGATAACTACACTTTAGAAAAGTTACCGAGAAATGCATAATTCTGCTCGCAATTAGCGTGCCATTCATGCGAATCTTTCCTAGAGAAGTAAGAAAATCAAAAGATTACCACCCACGATGAAAACTTTCCACATGCTGCGCGCAAAAGCGTGCATTTTGTGTAAATCATCTCCGTTTTATTTCACACGTCTGACGTATTGTTAATTGTACGTAATATGTGTATGATGTAAGCAGCGAACAAACAGTGCATTTCGAGCAAATCATCATGTGTGTTTTTACTGCAAAATATCCAGACATCTGATAGTAGGTCATATTTTATGACGTATGTCAGATTCCTCAAAACAGTTTTATTTCAGAAGGGCAGTTTATGCCGTTGACAACCAGTAAAATAACATTTGCAACATGTTCATTAGATATTCATTTCCGCAAAAAAATAAACTGATGCCGCGTTGTCGGGTTTTTTTGTTGCTTTCATCAAGATCTCTTAAATATCGCGTAAGCTAAAATAAATTAACAAAACACATTTTCGAATTATTAAAGATGAAAAACGTACATGCATAACATAGACATTGCGAAAGTTAATTGCTATATGATTTAATTTTCTGATGAAATTCGCAGATTTTGTTGTTGTTTTTTGCTATATAGATTTTAGTGTAGCAGAAGTGTTCATGCGTGTTTCTTTTCACAAGCGCGAGAAAATTTATTGCAATGCAGATTTGGAGAGAACAAAACAGATCACGCAACTATGGAATACCGGCCTAAGTCCGCTCATTGCAGGGGATGAAAATTACTCTGGTCACGATAAAAAAAATTGCGTGTACATATATTTGCTGTTTTCTACTTTTTGTTTGCTGAAGATATTCTAGAAGGATCAGCTGTTTTCATAATATTATTATTTATTTATAATGGCCTTGATCTGTTGAACAGCAAGACCAACGGCGCTTTAGAGATGGACCTCGTTTTCTCCAAAATTTATATGAGCTGACCCCTCTAACTCAAATAATAATATTTAAGGGTCTACACGGGAAAAAACATGATTTTTTTTTTCATTTCTTTGAGTGAAACCATAATCAGTTTATCCAAACGAATTAACTATCAAAAGAGTGGGCAGGACTGTTGGATCGTGTTTAAATTAGGGCTTTCTATCAATATCATTTGATGTCTGTACTGTCCTTTGGTAAATGAAGTTACTTTAAAAGTATGAATGGTAGGTCTGTTTGACTTTTATATAAAAATGGGGAAAAACAATGCAAAAAAATGACAGTGATAACCATTTTTCATCCATTTACACTGGCAATGTCCTTTGGGGTAGATTTAAGTATGTAAAGGATAACTAGACAGTCACGTGATGGTAAACTTAATACTCATATTGCAAATTAATATGAACTCACCAGTCATGAAACATGTATTTATGAATGGTGTTCAACATTTAAAAAACTTCTAAGGGTTAAAAATATCTCTTCTAAAGGTGGACCAAAATTGAAGGAAAAAAAATCTATAGGGGGGACCTTTTTCCATTTTTTCTGCTTCTGATGGGGGACGGTCTAATTTGAAAGTGCCTTCCTGGGGTGGGGTATATGTTTAAATGGAATAGCCCTGAGAGAACTTTGCGTTTATGTTTATGCATTGATTTTTTTATTACCAGATACGTCCTTCAATACAATTAACAAACAACACAAAACTTACTGTTCTAAGCGAATATATCCTTATCAATATCTTTAAAATTTCTTTCGTAACTATTGCATCAGCAATCAAAATACTACCATGTGCATATATACTCACCTACAGATCAGAAATTGAAGCCGAATACACACTTGTTTTACGAGCCGACAAACGCCTTTGAAATTTAACTTGATTGACAGTCAGCATCAATGTTTACCTTGATACAGCGCATTGTCGGAAACACATCAAAGATTTGTCGGCATTTGTACATATACATTAGAACATGTCATCTAAAACTGAGTGTTTTCAATGCATGATCGGAACAGACAAATTTTATAAAAATGATACGATGATGCGGTTTTTTTATTACAGAAATTCGACAGTAGTTAAATAATAATGAGAAAATCAATTAACACGGAAACAGTTTTAATTTAGGTGTGTTAACACGATCTCGGCGATTTCTTCCCATTTCCATGCCTACATGGATGCATAAGAATATCCATAGATACTTT
Organism: Corbicula japonica; assembly: GCA_038501625.1. Lineage (NCBI taxonomy): Eukaryota > Metazoa > Mollusca > Bivalvia > Venerida > Cyrenidae > Corbicula > Corbicula japonica. Next base: position 5,203,166 of record JAZAYU010000029.1, on the reverse strand, counting down.
GATTTAAAACAAAAACGCCTAAGGGATGCTTTAGCCTGGGATTGAAAGAAACGTAGTTTGAATTTTGATTTTGTTTCTGAAATTAGTATAAACGAATTTGGAAAGCTGATCTTTTTCAGAATTCGGTTAAAAAAACTAGCGTTCGCTCCACACTAGTACTATAGCGTCCAAGAACAAAAAAAAAACGGAAGAAAAATAAACATTTTAACCATGTCAACAATGTTTAAAAGCAAGTGATATTTCTTATTCAATACACCTGCAAAAAAAATTTATTTAGAGGATAAAACATGAGTGAATCAATCACTTTAACTGCGCTGGAGTCTAGATAGATGGTCTACAGTATAACGTCATTTGTGTAAACTTTCATTGAGGCATATGACTACATTAAAAATTTGTTGGATGTAAAATCATAATTTGGATTGAAAATGTGTTTCGTGTTTTTATTTTGTTTCGTGGATGTTTTAAGATCAGACAGACGGTGTTCTGAAAACGATGTCAGCGTTTGGGTCATTTTGTTTTCGATTTTATCGAAATGAAAATGACTTTGATGCTGTTGTTGAATTTCGTCATTCAAAATGATTCATAGACTATCAGCGTATGGCTATCTTACGGAATAAACAGAAAGTCAGAAAGTTATATTTCCCGTGGATAATATCAAAGGAAGGTAGATCTATATGATAATTAATTTATTTATGGTAGAACTTCTTTACAAATCCTGCAGGAAACTCCGCATATCACCGGCACACTATGCGGAGTTCCTCCAGGGCAGATTTTGTGAAGAAAAGCTGTCGCGCTAGTCCGCGCTGAATTAAAAGGTAAGCGCGGGCATTCCCCGCGTTTCTCCTTCGCGAAAATACGCGTTAATAGAGTTGGGTCCGCGGAGTGCGCGAGGAAAATGTAAAAAACTCCCAAGCTGTATTGTATGACTTTTGATATTTCATAAAATCAACTGATTTATGGGACTTCCATATGGCAACAGCTACTCCCCTTTTTTAATGAACAAAACTTTTGATGCTCTAGTGCTATACTGCCTGTCACTAGTCATAGGAAAGAGATTTGTCTTTCTCTTCATGAACATACATGATCCTGTACTTCAGAACTTACCAAATTCCTCGTCACTGTCGTCAATGTACGGCATCCCATCCACATCATCCCGTGTCTTTGGACCCCCCACTCGTAAATCATTGGTACTGTAACTTTTTCTTATCTGTTCTACCAAAGCACCCTGTCCCTATAGAGTTAAATGATATTGTTGCAATGCTGAAATCAAACTCTTTTTATTTTTTCTATCATAAAAATATTTTAAATAGATTCCTGTCAAAAATGTTGTATTACAAGTAACAGCTTTTACACTGTGCCCACTCTGCTGATGTATCTATATTTTTAAGTGGACTTAATGGGCTGTTTTTTGTGTAAAATGAATGTTTAGTTTTCACTGCATGTTTGAAAATTAAATCTTTTAATAATTTAGACCTCTATTGTTTTGAACTACATAAGTTGCATATGTTAGACCTCTATGTCCTACAGTCACCTGGATAGTTAAAGACACAATGTTACCTTTATTGCAGTGTTTACAAGTTAAAACTAGATAGGTTGCAAATTTTAGACCTCTATGTGCTACAGTCACATACATAGTGTAAGACACAATGTTACCTTTATTGCAGTGTTTACAACTACATTAGTTGCATATGTTAGACCTCTATGTCCTAGAGTCATCAACGTACTGTAACCTTTGGTCCTCGCTTGAGCAATAGCTTCATCAATCTCCTACAATTAAACAATTGTTATTTTAGAAGGAAAGGTTTTGGTTTGGGTTTTTTTCTCTGTTTTTTATTTTACAGTTACATTATCAGTGGTTTATGCTATATGAGCATTGCTCAAACAAGAGATAGAGCTGACCCACGGAAATAAATGGACTGAATGTTACCTCAATTATTAAAAGCTAAACACTTAACCCAAACAATTAATGTAACTAACTCAGCATTTTTCCCAATCTGAATAAATCCACACACTATTAATATGGGTGGTTTAACAGAAGATTCTCCAATTCAGCCAATCAATTGCTCGAGACTTAGACTGGTCTATTATCAGTTTTACAATTTTGGCCCTGAATGCAGAGATCTGAGACTGATTTCCATTCTCACTGTAATAACCTTAGAACCAGGTCTTAAGATCATAAAACTGAGATTGGAGACCAGTCTCAAATCTCAAGTATCTGATTGGCTGAAATGGTGACTGGTTGCCCTTTCAGCCAATCAGATGCTTGGGATTTGAGACTGTTCTCCAATCTAGTTTTATGATCTTGGGCCGTGTTCTCACTAAGTCTAAACACTGACCTTTTCTCTCTTGGCAAGATTTGGATGAACAAATTTTCTGTATATAAAGCTTGAGCCTCTTGTGACGGGGGACAACAACCAGAGTACAAATATGATCTTGATCTCATAGTAAAATGGAACCCTGAAATATACACACAGATTACTGATTTATTTCTAACACCCCTTTATCACATTTATGTGACCAGTGTAGATTTTGCACATCCATTCAGTCTGATCTGGATCAAGCCTGTTCGCTTCTTGGACAGAAAAAACCTAATGAATCTAAAACCTTAGATCCTTATCAGATCACATGGATGTGCCAGCTGATTTAGATCCTTATCAGATCACATGGATGTGCCAGCTGGTTTAGATCTGTACTGGTCATCAACATGATAATAGGCATATCTTTGGAATACAGGGTTATAAGAGCACCAACACAGACAAAAAATTATAAACAAATTTGATTTATTCAACATCTGGCTTTATCATTTATGTATACTTGTAACCTGACTGCAACATCATTGTGCTCTATGGGACTGTATGGAGCAGCTTAGTTTTTGTGAGGATATTCCTGACATGCATATTTCACTTTTTTGCAAAGCTGCAGTTAATTATTTGTTTATTTAAATTCTTTTTCAATGTATTTGACCAAGGATGTCAAATAACATGTAGTATTTTATAAATAATGTGATAATTAACATGATTGATATGTATGAAATGGCCCATAACTGAAACTTAATAATAACAAGCAAATTCGTTGAATTTATATCCCCCGCCGAGTACTGGTTATTACTAACACAACAGCTGAAGTCATAGGGCTTTATTTAGATATTTATCATGGATGGCAAAAAAGGTGAAAAAAAACTTCAGATGGTGAAAAGGGTTGGGCAGCTCACCAGAATATAAAAATGAGACAAAAAGTCTTCAAGTTGTTGAAATGAAGAATGCAGTAGTAAAAGTATAGTGCTTTATTTAAAAAAAATCCATGCAGAAGTTGCATAGAAGTAGCATATAAACGAATACCAAACTATATGCAAAGTGCATAACTTTTCAAAGGGCCATAACTCTGTGTTAAACGGTCAGACCAGAACAAGACAACAATATGGGCATCTTGTCTTGGTATGGATGGTTTCCATAGATTCCTGCTGAGAAATAGCAAGGAAACAAATACTGCTCTACAAGCAAAATGCATAACTTATCAAAGGGCCATAACTCTGTGTTAAACAGTCTGACTGAAACAAGATGACAATATGTGCGTCTCCTCTTGGTATCGATGGTTCCCAGAAAGTTTCATTAAAATCCATCCAGTAGTTGCAGAGAAATAGTGTGGAAACAAATTATGCTCTATTTGCATAAGGTATAAGTTATCAAAGGGCAATAACTCTGTGTTAAACAGTCTGACCGGAACAAGATGACGAAATGGGCATCTTGTCTCAGTATTGATGTTTCCCAAAAACTTTCATTTCAATCCATCGAGAAGTTGCAAAGAAATAGATCGGAAACAAATACTGCTCTATCATGCATAAGTCATCAAAGGGCAATAACTCTATGTTAAACAGTCTGACTGGAACAAGACAACAATATACACATCTCTTCTTGGTATTGATGGTTCTCAGAAAGATTAATTGAAATCCATCCAGTAGTTGCAGAGAAATAGAGGAAAAGAATACTGTTCTATAATATGCATAATGCATAAGTTATCAAAGGGCCATAACTCTGTGTTAAATAGTCTGACAGGAACAACAGGATGATATGTGCATTTCCTCTTGGTATAGATGGTTTCAAGTAAGTTTCATTGCAATCCATCGAAAAATTGCAGAGAAATAGCGCGGAAATAAATACTGCTCTATATGCATAATGCATAAGTTATCAAAGGGCAATAACTCTGTGTTAAACAGTCTGACTGGAACAAGACGACGACATGCGCATCTCTTCTTGGTATTGATGTTTTCAAGAAAGTTTCATTGAAATCCATTCAGTAGTTGCAGAGCAATAGCGTGGAAATGAATACTGCTATATATGCATAATGCATAAGTTATCAAAGGGCCATAACTCTGTGTTCAACAGTCTGACTGGAACTAACAACAATATGCGCATCTCCTCTTGGTATTAATGGTTCTCAGAAAGATTCATTAAAATCCATTCAGTAGTTGCAGAGAAATAGCGCGGAAACGAATACTGCTCTATGTATAATGCATAAGTTATCAAAGGGCAATAACTCTGTGTTAAATGGTCTGACTGAAACAAGACAACGACATGCGCATCTCCTCTTGGTATTGATGGTTCTCATAAATATTCATTGAAACCCATCCGCCAGTTACAGAGAAATAGCGCGGAAACGAATACTGCTCTATATGCATAATGCATAAGTAATCAAAGGGCAATAACTCTGTGTTAAATGATCTGACTGAAACAAGACGACAATATGCGCATCTATTCTTGGTATAGATGGTTTTCAGAAAGTTTCATTGAAACCCATCCGCTAGTTACAGAGAAATAGCATGGAACAAATACTGCTCTATATGCATAATGCATAAGTTATCAAAGGGCAATAACTCTGTGTTAATGGTCTGACCGAAACAAGACAACGATATGCGCATCTCCTCTTTGTATAGATGGTTTTCAGCAAGTTTCATTGAAATCCATTCAGTAGTTGCAGAGAAATAGCGCTGAAACAAATACTGCTCTATATGCAAAATGCATAAGTTATCAAAGGGCAATAACTCTGTGTTAAATGGTCTGACTGGAACAAGACAACGACATGCGCATCTCCTCTTGGTATTGATGGTTCTCAGAAAGATTCATTGAAACCCATCCGCTAGTTACAGAAAAATAGCAGGGAAACAAATACTGCTCTATATGCATAATGCATAGGTTATCAAAGGGCAATAACTCTGTGTTTAATGGTCTGACCGAAACAAGACGACGATATGCGCATCTCCTCTTGGTATAGATGGTTTTCAGCAAGTTTCATTGAAATCCATTCAGTAGTTGCAGAGAAATAGCGCGGAAACGAATACTGCCCTATATACATAATGCATAGGTTATCAAAGGGCCATAACTCTGTGTTAAATGGTCTGACCGGAACAAGACGACGATATGCGCATCTCCTCTTGGTACTGATACTTCCCACAGAGTTTCGTTGAAATCCATCCAGTGGTTGCAGAGAAATAGCCCGGAAACGAAATTCGGACGGACACCGTGACACTGTGACACCGTGACAGACGGACAACGCCAAAACAATATCCCCCTCCCGATTTCATCGGCGGGGGATAATAATAATATACCGCATTTATATAGCGCTCTTTTCAAAAAAATATGCTCAAAAGCGCTTTACAATATATCATGGTTAAAAAGTATAAATTATTCAGAAAGGTGAAATAAATATGCAATACTTGATTAAAATAATAAACAAACATAAATTAAGGCAATGTTAAACGTTATAGCAAAGCTTAATAATAGGCATGGAATTGAAATTATAAAACAATTTTCTAAGACACATTCTAAAAAACAGATAACGCGATCAAAGAGCGCTTTACAATGATATAAACTAATAACTGATTAAAAGCAATACAATTAAAATACTAAAACAGTATTCAAATAGGAAGATCAGAAGACTTGATCTTGATCCATGATTTTCCAGGAGATCCCCCAAGCGTTTAAGACTGACTATGATGCAACTAGAAGTTGCCTGTATGTGACTAGAAGTCACCAAAAACGCAACAAGTAGTCGCCCGTTTGTAACTAGAAGTCACCTGAACGCGACAAGAAATCGCCTGTATGTGACTAGTAGTCACCTGAATGCAACAAGAAGTTGCTCCTATGTGACTAGAAGTCAACTGAATGCAACAAGAAGTCGCTCCTATGTGACTAGAAGTCAACTGAATGCAACAAGAAGTTGCCCGAAGCCCGAATGTGACTAGAAGTCACTTGTATTTGACTTGACATTGCCTTCATGCGACTAAAAGCCACATTACTTGATGAATCACCACCTGAATCCCTGATGTGACCCAAGGCCAGCCGCCAGGTCTAATCAGTTCCATAAACCTGAACGAAGAAGTGAGTCTTTAGTCGTCTTTTGAAACTTTCAAGAGAAGTACAGTCTCTAACATGTTCTGGTAAAGTATTCCATAGTTTAGGAGCAGCCGCCGAAAAGCTCCTGTCCCCAAATTTAAGTTTTGTTTTTGGTGGCACAAGAGTAAGGGATTGGTTGGCTGAACGCAGATTTCTAGCCGGTTTGTAAACGTTGATCATATCATTGATGTATTTTGGAGCTTTGCAATGAAGTGATTTGAACACATGAATTAGTATTTTGAAATTGATTCTGTAATTCACAGGAAGCCAATGAAGATCTTTAAGCACTGGCGTGATGTGACTAAACTTTGGCTTTCTGGTAATTATCCTAGCAGCAGTATTTTGTACAAGCTGTAGCCTGTTCAATGATTGTTGTTGGACTCCATATAGGAGACATTTTAACTTAACCAACACAGGCATATTCATTTAACACTTTCCTTCATATATGCCCATTTTTACGCATGTGGAACCAGTGTAGATCCAGATCAGCCGACACATCTGTGACGTCTGATCAGGATCTGCACTGGTCGCTTTTTAGTCAGAAATAACCTAATAAATAAAATAACGAACAGTGCAGATCCTGATCAGATAGCACAGATGTGCCGGCTGATCTGGATCTACACTGTTCACCCATGCCATAAAGATGTGTATATGGAGGAAAGGGTTAACTCTCTATTCAAATTGGCAAACTGTGAACATACCATGAAAGAAAGACATCAGCAAATGTTTCTACTGCACAGAAAAGAGCAAATACTATCCAATACATCATCCATTTTACCTGAAAACAAAAAAAATATTGTAAACTTGATTTTTCAGAAATTTAAGGAGAAGCGTTTTAATTTATAATCTAATTACCACAAACTGTGAAATGCAGTTCAGGACAGCAGGACAGTAGCCTGGCAACTTCCTTGTTTTTCAATCATTACACTGCTAGAGTTTCTTGATGAGTAAGATTATCAGGAATGTGTGGTATATTTTCAAAAACTTAACAGTTTGTACTTGGTTTCACTTTTTTAAAGATCTATTTTCTACAACACTTCAACTAAACTGCTACAATTCTAACCAAATCACAATTTATTAGTAATTCTATTTTATTAACATGCAAATGTGATCATCAATTTGGTTGGATATTTTTTCTGTCAGTTATTGTTTATTTATGAGCATTAAAAAATTAAATCATTTGGGTGGCTGTACCATAATATGCTGAACAATTTAACCCTTTCCTCCATTTTTAAGCCTGTGTGACCAGTGTAGATCTGGATCAGCCTGCACATCTTTGCCATCTGATCAGGATCTAAACTGGTTGCTCTTTGGTCAGAAATATAAATAAATCAAATAGGGAACAGTGCAGATCCTGATCAGACAGCACAGATGAGCCTGCTGATCTGGATCTACACTGTCTGCCCATGCCATTAAGGTGTGTATACAGAGGAAAGGGTTAAATTTGTAAATGCTCACTAACCAATACAGAAATGACGGATTTTAAAGAATTTTAGTCATTTAGAAATTTGATAAGAATGATAAAACATAACCCCACAAGTTTACATCAAAACCACACAAGTTAACACCAACATGTATTATGTAAGTACTTGATTTGCTATCAAACCCTGAAGGATGTTTCTGTGCATTTTTTTATCTGATTGACATATACTGTATAGACAATTAGGTCAGACTAACATATCAATGTAACAAAGGAAAATTGATCCTCTCTTGTAATTTGTAAAACAGACTTGATTAATCCTTACTCCATAATACTTGTATACAGAACAGGTTTAATCACATGTGAGATCAGTTAAGATCCAGGTTAGGCGGCACATTTGTGCTGTCCGATCTGGTCCATTCTACACTGTTCACTTTTTTTGTCAGAAATAACCTACTAAAAAAATAAAAACAGTAACGGTGTAGATCCTGATCTAATAGCACAAGATCTGCCAGCTGATCTGGATCAATTTTACACTATGGTACATGTATGTGCTGGCAGCTCCAGATCTACACTGTCCACCCAAGAGCAACAACTATATGATATCCTATGAAGTAAAGAGATAGATCAAAAGCTAAACTACAGACTTACATATTCCTTTACATTTTTCGTCTTCACTGCCTTATATGAGGCATATGCTGGATATAGGGTGCCAAACACCAATCTGCAAAATACATACATAATCGGTAACACAGTCTGAATGCTGATAAAAGCTATCGAGATGGCATGTCTGTGTATGATCCGCCCAACATAGGTGCATTTATCCGAGCCATACAGGTCTATGTAAACAGTAATAAACACTATGGTCACAAGGAATTTGACTCTCTTAGGAAGTTTCCAGAACCATTTTAGGCTCCAGGTCAGAGTTCCAAAGAAATGACGAGCAAAAGTCATCCTTTATCGTAATGTAAGAACCACGCAGTCATTGCCTTTTACCCAACAGGCACCTCTGTGACAACTGCTTCTTCAATATATGATCTGCTTTCAACATCATAGTATACAAGTTCACATACATGTTACTGCAAATTGGATCTGGTATTATACCATTACACTAATAACATAACTTTATACTTCTACAAACAATTTCCATAAGATCTGTTATGTTTTTGAATAAACAAAATATTATTTAACCAAAGAGTTCAGCTAACAGGTATACAGACATACTGGTCAGGTTTGTTTTATTTTCAATTTAGCTTTTCTACAATTTCTAATATTTATGTAGCAGGTCTTCACACTATCACATGTCCAGGTGATGCAGAGAGGTTCCAGGCTGTGGGAACCAGTAAATCATCACTCAATCATCAGTCCAGTTGCAGATATTGAAAGGAGCACCAATACACCCCTCAGTTCAAACATACACATTCCTTACAGAACAGTTAACATTCTAAACAGAATTCCGCAGGAAAATTCCTCATAACATAGTAACACATGGTAGAAGCTTTATCATAATTATTGTCTACTTCTCACATAACTAGCTTCATGAATAATCATATCATATCTATTCCATTATAATGCTTTCTTTTCCTGGCACTTCTAACTGATATCCTACATAAAAATAACCATTGACTGTAAGTAAATTAATTATTACATGGACATATGTAATACATATCAGATTATAAGAGAACTAGACAGTACACAAAACAGCTCCTCAGGTTGTCCTGTATGATACAGTTTTCCAGGTAAGATCCAGAAATATTGTTTTTTGTTGTGAGGAGTGATGCTTATGAGTAAGGTGGAAAAACTCAATATATTCTCCAGACTGAGTAAGTTGCTCTTGGCATATCATACTACCTGTACATGTAGATGTGTGTGAAGGTCAGAAAGAACTTAATCATTTCCCATAGACTAACACTGTAAGGTCTAGCTCATTTTGTAACAATGATGTTTTGATTATGATATATTATTGTATAAAACCTGTTTTCAGCAGCCAGCCAAGGGAGTTCTGAACACCAGCCAAGTGAGTCACAAAAAGTGGCTGTTTAACACAGGTGTTTAAGACAGGTTAGAACAAAATTTCAGTTAAGGACATATTCAAACTGACTGTTTAAGACAGGTGGTTGCTGAATGCAGGTGGCTGCTAAGGCAGGTTTAACTGTATCTGTAAAGAGCAATCCATCAAGTAGTTTCTGACAGACAGAAGTCACAATCCATCAAGTAATCTCTGACAGACAGAAGTCAGAGATTACTTGTGATCCATGTAGAACCAGATCAGATGGCATGAATGTGCCACCTGATCTTGATCTACACTGATTGCACATGTGTTAAAATGCATTATATGAAGTAACATGTTAATGAGGACAATCAAAACAGTCTCAAGTTATTGTCCATTACATCCCATTTACCCAACAGGCCTATTGATATAAACTGACATATTATGTTTTACAATGTATACTATTTTGAACAATGTACTAGCAGTCAGTGATAAATTCAATGCAAGCTCTGCAAAGAGAATAACAAGTAACGAGTCATTTCCTGCAGAATGTTCTTAATGTTTTAAACCAATTCAACCCTTAAGTCCATATATATGCCTTTTTACATGTGTGCAACCAGTGTAGATCCAGATCAGCTGGCATGGATTTTGCAGTCTGATCTGGATCGGCACTAGTTGCATCTTGGTCAGAAATAACCTTTTGAATCAAAAAGTGAAGTGTAGATCCTGATCAGACAGCACTGATGTGCCAGCTGATCTTGATCTCCATTTTTTGCCCATGTCATAGAGGCATACATATATATGGAGGAAAAAGTTAATGATTCAAACCAATTTCAGCTCAATCAGACTATTAAAAGCCAGGAATCTAGAAAGCTTAGTGGGATAAGTAGACCCTGAAATCATGGATTAAGTTATCCTCCAGTGAAAAAAAAACAAAAACATAGGTATAATTATTTTTGAATCTTCATTGTATTTTTATTTTGGTGGTTTAATGTTAATTTATTTACAACGTGTATTTTTTGGTACAACCTTTCATTCTTACATTCATCAATGAGCCACATTTCAACATTGAAATCAATTTGAATGTAGGGTTCAAACGGTAATGCATGTATTGCTCAGACATACAATCTTGTCAGATACAGTCTGTTGTCAGGGTCAATCATAACAGTGGATTCAGTTTGTTGAATGAGAATTTGAAGACAAATGAAAAATCTTTGTTGATGCCATCAATTAAGACATACATGGGTTAAAGCCAATAGTCTATATTGATCTGTATCAGTGTTTCTAAAATTTCAAAATCCCAATAGGACATTGGCGCCAAAACTGACTATTCCCCGACTTCCGGTTCACACTAACAGCGACTTCTGGTCCCTGCATTCAGCCAATTTACTCCCCCGATCCCCAGTCCATTCCTCCCTCACGGCATATTTTCTTGTCGGCGATATCCTGCAACTGGAGTGTCTTCCAACAGATTTATTTCATGATTTTCGGGCTTTAGACGGAAAAATTCTTTATCGATTTATTAGAGTGTCACGCGACATTTGAAGTTTACGGCGATCGGCATCTTTGTTGTAATACACAAGCATCCCTTGCATTTAAAACGTGACGTAATAGTTCAAAATAGTAATCTACAGCAGTGTTTTTAGAGACTGTAAAGTGGGTAATTTAGATCATTGAACATGTTTTAACTCTCGGAATTTCAGGAGGCAAGTTTTCTCTTTATGTAAATATAGGTCGATTATGTCATGCTTTGTAACGCGATATTATAGACAGTTGTTTGAAATATTGTTCTATTTTTTACCGAATGTAGTTATTCTTGAATCTACAAGAACTTACGAGTCTGCGTATGCAACATTTATTTCCAAGTCCGAGTTTTTGTTGCGTACATAGATTTTTGAAGATTTAAAATTTATTTGAATCGTTATGGCAGTTAGTAAGAAAGCTGGTCACTCGATTAATTTTCATATTAAGTATATATTCATTTGAGTCTTTTTAACTTTGCTGTGAAAGGCAATCAATTTAAGTAAAATCCGTTTTCTTTAAATTTGGGAATCAGCAATTTTAAATGTACTTTATTTTATTCGGTCATCGGTCATTTAGAATAACGCACATCGGACTGACACTTCTTTCAATAAAATGCAAACTGTTTTATTGTTTACGTAAATTAATACAATCACGGGTATTGCCACTTTTAATTCTGTCAAACAGCCTTTGACTAGCGCAGTTCATTTGCAAATTAAATAAACCTGCCCGTTGTTAAAATGAGACCAACCATATCCCGTTTCATGTATGCCACAGGCTATTCACAGGGCGTGTAGTCATGGTAGCAGAGTTGTGAATTCGATAATTGACAGATTAATAGCTGATTAAGCGGTGAAAAATGTACATGTAGGTAATTTCTGTAACAATTTATGGGCCACTATTCATGACCAATTTTTTTTACCAATTTTGAAATTTCAATCGGACATTCTACCCGAAAATCGGTCAATGACCGGCCTGTCAAAAATTTTAGAAACACTGGTCTGTATCATGAATGTCATTAAAAATAATTTAGCTGATTTAATTCAGAATAATCTATGTTGTAACAATGTTAATCTGCCTCGAAAAAAACAAACAAAAAACACACACCCTCAAATATGGTATTCAATTTTGTATTCCAGTGCACATCAGACTCTATCACCTGCCAAACAGGGTCCATGGTGCTACCACATTATTAGCCCATAAACCCCCTGTTACACTATACTTTGTTTCCACTGTGTTGCTTAACCCTTTCCTCCATAGATACACCTTTATTGCATGGGAGAACAGTTTAGATCCAGATCAGCTGGCACATCCGATCTAAACTGTTCGCTTTTTATTCATTACTGATGACATTAGGTTATTTCTGACCAAAATGCGAACAATGCAGATCCTGAACAGACGGAATGGATGTGCCGGCTGATCTGGATCTACACTGGTCACACATGCGTAAAAAGGCGTATTTATGTAGGAAAGGGTTAATTTTCCAGAGCACTGTGAGATTGCAGGAAAAATCACAGCCTCACAGTGATCAATGCGTTACTATGGAGCTCCTACGGCATTCTATCGCATTACTTCCGAGTTCTTGTTGGCAACTGTCTACACTCTCACACACTGCGTGCACCCGCTTTCACTGCACTGACGGCATATGGAACACGTTTGTTTGCACTTCCTTTTAAATAAAGTGTATACAAACATTTTGATCAAGTACAGACAATTAATCAGTTCCGGCACATCTGAGTTAAAAATCGAAATCATAAAAATAAGAAATCATGGTGTTATTGCAGCATTTCTCTTATTTAGAGTGATGTTGTTTGAACACACAGTGATTTCTTGACCAATTATATTTTCGGTTTTTAAATCAAGATTATGAACATGTTCCGGAACTGATTGAATGCCGAAACTGATTGTCTGTATTTGCTTGTTCTCCAACAGTTGAAACTGCCTATGGACCCTTTGTCCTCATCCCAGATCGGTATTTATGACTGATATGGTGGACATATCATTAAAAAAAAAAAATAAGATTGTCATCTAAAAATGGCAATTTTTAATATCACTTAAAAGAAACCTTCTTACTTGTTCTAACATGGGAAGCTAATCTGTTGGGGTCTAAAGGGTCATTAACGAACAAAGCATATAGATATTAAACATTTCATTATTCGAATATTGTTAACAATTGATCCCTAAAGTAAATTCACTTTCAGTCAAGAACTTTGAGAATCACCAAATGACTTCATATAAAATTATTTTTTTGTGATTTCCGAATTGAGAATGGTTTCTCCTTCCATTTTTGGTTTAAAGTTATGATTGATCCATATTTTTGCAGGGACCAGTGTTTGCTTCTTTTTTATTTATAAGCTTTCACTTTTGTTTGACAACCAGAACAGATTAAAATCATCTGACTGTACAAGGGCAACAAACAAAAAATAATGCCGTATTTTAGACAATAAAATAAACGATTAACAAATACAAACTTACATTACAACTCTAGACAGAATAGCTGAAACCATCTTTAACTCTAATCCATGAAATGTATCGATGAGTTATTACGTAGCATCTACCAAAATTCTACATCGTCTTACCCACCATTCAAATCATCAACTGAAACGTACGATGTGTGTATGTTCGGTGTACTTAAAAGACGTAAAGTATACTTTTTGCGTAGAGATGTATGCCGTAAAGAGGCGTACATAGTGAAGCTTATATTAAGAAATGAGCGTAACGTGTATAGCTCACATTATTAAGCTATTTTAATTTAAAAATTGATTTCACATCAATGACGCATTAAATATAAATGAACTAACGCTTTACCCTGTTTTCGACACGACAATACGCCGAATTCATAAATCTTTATACTACATTAGCGTATACTTTACGCACCCTTTTCATTGCTTTATAGACATACCTTCCTCTAAGTACGTACGGCGGTAAATAATATATATCTTTGTGAACAAAACACATCATACATGACCAACTATCATCAATTTCAATTGTTTTATTTTTTGTATAGTTGCATAATGAACGTAATTTCTTAGTATTTTATTGAAAAAGTCTTTTGACAACATGTCCTCAACAATAAAAATAATGTGCAGTCAAACCTGTATTTAGCAGCCACCCAAGGGAATGACAGAAAGTGGCTGCTTAACATAGGTGGCTGTTTAAGACTGGTAAAAATAAAACTAAGTGTCATTTTAAGACATATTAAACTGGCTGTTTAAGACAGGTGGTTGATGAATGCAAGTGGCTGCTAAGGCGAGTTAAGCTGTTTTTATTTGATACCCTTTATTGAAAATAATTCTATTTATAATAGTCAGTTTTCATATAGAACAAACATATAGAATGTAATATACAACTTTGAGTAAAATATATCTTCTTGCCGAAGCGGGGTAATGTGGACACTGAATGGTTTTAAAAATATAATTACAGTGTGTCTTTATTATGTCATAGACTTGCTCATCATAATCTATATTACCAGTAGACTATTATTCATTATTTTCCCAAGAACTCAATAAATATATCTTTTCATTAGTTGGGATCAATAAAATACACGGAGACAGTTCAAATTATAAATATATACGCAACAACTTACAGTTGGTGGGATTGTTGAAGGAAGATGCTATGGTATTTCAAACAAAGATACTGGTTATACGGAATCTGATGTCTTACATTAAAATCACGAATGAGAAAACATGTGCAGTTACAAATGTAAAACACTTGATCTACATCATAAAGGTGATATATACTTTGTGTTTTTATCGGGTTTACATGCAAATAAATAGGAAGATTGAAGATATGCTGGCTATCGATATCGCCAGATTAGAGCTTAAAAGAAAATCAATGAAGATCATGAAAATAGATACAATTTTGATCCATCCCAAACGATGGAATGCATATGGCGGTGAACGTGGAACCTTCAATGCGGTAATTTCAGATTAATACCATTCCATGTTCAGCGGCGTATGGTCCCCAGATAAAAGAATGGGTTTGCCCTAAACGAGAAAACAATGGACGGAACTAAGCAGAATAGAATTTTGACAGGGGATCAGAGAATATAAATCCTGCGTATCACAGACAACGCCAAAGGCAAAATTTAACAAGAGTGCCAAACTGACACAAAATACGCCCGTCAAAATGCTGATCATCAAAGTTGCGTAACGATCCGATGAAAATTATTCGACTTGGAGAGCAGATACCGCTAATTCAGTTTTTGGACAATTCAAGAGCCATAATTCAGGAGTGCCTGGGGGGATGGTCGAGATATTATGCCCACCAACATATTCACCAAGTTTGATAAAGACCGGATGAAAACTCTTGACTTAGAGAGCGAAAAACAGTAATTTTGGACAATTCAAGGGCCGTAATTCAGGAGTGCCTGGGGGGATTTGGCTGGTTATAGAACTTGGTCGAGATATTATGCCCACCAACATATTCACCAAGTTTGATAAAGACCGGATGAAAACTCTTTGACTTAGAGCGCGGAAACAGTAATTTTGGACAATTCAAGGGCCATAATTCAGGAGTGCATGGGGGGATTTGGCTGGTTATAGAACTTGGTCGAGATATTATGCCCACCAACATATTCACCAAGTTTGATAAAGACCGGATGAAAACTCTTTGACTTAGAGCGCGAAAAACAGTAATTTTGGACAATTCAAGGGCCGTAATTCAGGAGTGCCTGGGGGGATTTGGCTGGTTATAGAACTTGGTCGAGAGATTATGCCCACCAACATATTCACCAAGTTTGATAAAACCGGATGAAAACTCTTTGACTTAGAGAGCGGAAACAGTAATTTTGGAAAATTCAAGGGCCATAATTCAGGAGTGCCTTGGGGGATTTGGCTGGTTATAGAACTTGGTTGTGATATTATGCCCACCAACATATTCACCAAGTTTGATAAAGATCGGATGAAAACTCTTTGACTTAGAGAGCGGAAACCATGTGGACGCCGCCCGCCCGCCCGCCAACCCGCCCGCCCGCCGCAGGTGTTCCCATAATACGTCCCGTTTTTCAATCGGGCGTATAAAAAGCAGGAAGTTTATCCTACGGGTGATTGCACAATATCCGAATCTGTAAAGGCTGGGATATTGAAACCACCCATCTATAAACTGGCCGAAAAATTTTAAACTAATGCAATTTTTGAAGTACTATTGACATAGTACATAACTATCGTGCTCAACGACCTTCAAAGGACGTACCTGATAACAGCGCACTGATTGGATGTACGGGGAGACTTTTTACAGCCGCCACACGGCACAAACAACGCTACTGTGATATTGAAATAGATGAAAAGGGAACTTTGAAAGCCGAAGAACACGACAAATATGAAAATATTGCCTGCTCGGTTTGATTGAGCCTGTTCATGGGCAGTAATGAAAATGCATATTACTGCCCACGCCGCCTAGCCCCGGGTTGAGCGCAACTCAATATTTACACCAATAAACAGTACAATTTTGATATGAAATGATAAAACAAATTGCCACTGGGGGTTTAAACAAGGTTCTAGGGTGCACCAACCTCACACGCCCCAACAGGTTCTCATATTAACAAACAAGTACAAGTTGCCTTGGTGAAGGCATCCTTAATTTGAGAAATGAAAAACATGTTAAAACTGTTACTTTCTTTCATGTTTAAAATTTGAAGGACAAATAGGCACCACAACATAACAATCTAATATGACTAAAGAGGTGAAATATGCATATCAGGAATCGCCACATTTAGAAAAAACAGCATCCCCACACAGTCAAGAAGAAGAGAGAGGGAGAGAGCATGGTTAATAAAATGATCAGTTTCAAAAAAGACACCACAAACAATTAACAAAAATGACAACCCGAGGGGTTACCTCCTTGGAACGGTCAGTTGCAAATCGAATTGCCACTAAGGGGTTTAAACCAGGTTCTAGGGTGCAGCAACCGCACACTTGCCCCCAACAGGTTCTCATATCACAAAACAAGTACATATTGTCTTGGTGAAACAACTCCAACCAACCCATCGGCTCAACAATGTTGCATGCAAAAGCACACAAATATATAAAACATAAGAAGCTAAAAGCCAAAGGGCGGGTATTCAATGATCCTACCGAGACAAGAGCTCCTGGGGTAAAATAAGCAAGAAAACGATGACAGGGATAAAAGAAACAAATCGAGCTTCTAGGTACTTTAAAGAAAAGATTTCCCCCATAAACCTTCATAATTTCTTAAAAACCCTGCCACCGTCGTGCAACCAAAGAGGTAAGCATAATGATCAACTGTAGAAGGGTTAATCACCAGGACTGCAGAGCGCTGTAAAATATCATGTTGGTAACATTTCTTTATAAACTTGCAAAAGGTTTTCCTTAATTTGTGAATTTGTGATACCGATAACCTTGTTTTAAAAGATTTTTCTGTAATGCAAAGATTACGTTAATTTAAATCATTAATATCGTTGCAAGCTCTTGAAAAGCGAACAAGCTGTGAGACATAAACCCGTAAGAGATAGCACAAGGAAGATCACCGTCTAAACACGGAAAATTTACTATATTAAAATTAAAATTATCTCTTTTATCATATATTTTAGTATTGACGTAACCATTTTCAATGGACAGATTTATATCGAGAAAGTTTGCTTGCTTTTCTCAAGAGTTCGCTTTATTAAGTTGTAGTTCTTTATGATAAATCTTATTAACTAGTGATGGAAAATGGTAATTATCTATATTTAATAAATCATCAAGGTATCTCGGTGTTGTTAAAGGCTGTAATAGGGCTGTTTCAAAAAAATGGCTGGTTTGGGTTTTCCTGTTATAAAAATGTACAACAAACAGTTACTTCCATTTTCCTACTTTGCAAAGGTGTCTCATCATGCCCTTTAAAGATTGGTGAAGTTTCATGAAAATAGCACCATCCGTTAATAAAATATTCTAAAATAATGGGCAAAAAATGTCAGGAGTGTGACAAAAAAAGTGTGACACTTTTCAAAATCACATTTGTTCAGACCATTATTTTACAAAAAGCTCGAGTAAAGACAAGTTTTAGTGTTGTTTTAGTAAAATGTGCATTTATTAGGCATCAAATAATGATAAAATTAAGCATATTATACTTAAAGTAATCAAATTTTATGCTATTAAGTCAAGCGTGGTACATTAGAAAATACCTCAAGAAAATGAATACTTCTTTATTTTATAAATTTATAGGACTTTAAAGATTAATAGTACGTAAGAAATGTTTTGTGTATCATTAAGTTATATGTTTCTAGATGAAATAATTATAATATTATCACCTCTACTGAAATTATATTTGTCTGCAGCTCCATTCAGAAAATGTCAACTAAATTTGTCAGGAGTGTGACATTATGCACATATTGCAATATTCTGTCAACATATCCTTTACATGAAAACAAGAACATATTTTTTCCTGGAAGTCTATGTCATGTTTTGTTAAATTGTGACAAAAAGGAATGGCTTTAGTAAAACATTTTTGAGTACACTGCACTTATGTGGTAGTCAGGAGTGTGACACACTCTTTTAACAATATGAATTTTTGTATCTTTATGCGATACCACAAGTTCTAAAGCACTTTTATTTGATGCTTCAACATGTATTTTAACAGAAATACACATTTAAATAATAAGAAACAATAATACATGTAATTTAAGCACACAAATTAAAATTCTTTGATTTATTTAATATTGGTCAATAAAGCTCCATAAAATTTTTATTCTGCCACATATGAGTATAACTTGATTGATTTTGCTCACTGTAAAGACCGCCCAAACATATGGACGAACCAGTTTGGACTTTTTATGAACTTAAATTCTTTACATTTTTTCGCTTCACTTGCCATTTATCAAATGACAATATCTCGGCAACCAGTTGACCGATATAAAAATCTTTTCAGTTCTATACTCAGTTTCAATAAACAAAAAATACAGAATAACAAGTTTGAATTTTTATGAATTTTAATTTTTCACTATTTTTTCACTTTTCCAGCCATTTTTTTAACAGCCCAATAATATCATCTTGATGTTCAGTAGAACGAGATAACATAAACTCTCTTTCGTAACAGTATAAAAACAGATCAGCAACAAGGGGTGCACAATAAGTACCCACTGGGATGCCTATTACTTGTTTATAAATAGAAGTACCGAATCTAACATAAATATTATCCAGTAAGAAAGCAAGCGACTCTTATAGGTCTTGACAAGTCCATAAAGTATAATTATCATAAGAACCATCTGTAAAAATGCCCTATGTTCATTACAAGCGATGAAGGTTATATGAGAAAACAATTGGCGGAACTTAACAGAATATAATTTTGACAGGGGATCTGAGAATAAAAATCCTGCATATTACAGACAATGCCAAAGGCAAAATTTAAATGTAATTGATAGCAGCACTAATTGAATGTACCGGAGACATTTCACCCTCCACACGACACAAACAACACTACTGTGATATTGAAAAAGATGAAAAGGGAACTTTAAAAGCCACATGATCCAAAATCCAAATTCAACTAATAATTAATAAATCCCTGTTTTGGAGGGAACTTGATTACATTCCATAACCAAAAAACTCGGTGGCAATTAGGGAAAACATAAATAAAACGGGCCTAGGAAGCAATATGCTTAGCGTCATTAAATGTTTTGGCTTCTAATCTACATGAACCAATTTTGGTTTGCAAAATTTGGTCATTGGGCAGCATGGTCGACAAAGTTTGCCTAGCTGATTAGGAACCCTATTCCAGATTGACCTAAGCATTTTTTCATTTCTCTTTAAATTGTTTTCACTTATGACCTTTGACAGATTTCGTAAAAAGCTGCACGAAAAAGTACTGTAAGATTGAAATTGCTGGTCTATGAAAGTGCGACATTACGCTACTGCTACCGATTGGCTTTTTGGAAAGCTAAATCTGTTACGTTGTTTGGATGGATACCGGAAAAAAGATAATCGACGTGTCAGTAGCCCAGCATCTGTCAATAATGTCGTAAAACATGAACATTTTAACAAATATTTCTTGTTGATGTGTCATTGAATGCTACTGCAGCCGAAATAAAGGGTAAGACAAACACCAATATCAAAATAACTAATAGCTTGGTAACAAATATTGAGGTGAATTATATTTTTAATCCTCGCAGAGAACGCAGACTCTACTGTACTGTCAAGTGTTTATGTGTTGGGATCATAAGCGGGACACATCTATCTATCTATCTATCTTCCAGTAATGTCGAACCCCTGATGGGGACCTAGACATTTTGCGCGTCTGCTGGGAGACTGTTAGTAAAGAATAAAGATTAAGAATGGATAGGGTTTAAAAGAGCTGTAAAAAAAGAAAGATAGAGGAGTTATGTTAAAAGTAAAAGTGTACTATGTTAGCTTATGGGGAGACATGTCCAACACAGCCTACAGCTTTGTTGAACTGCTCAATCGTCTGACATGAGACAATGTCTGGTGGTAGATTGTTCCAATGGAATATCGCTCGAGGGAAAAATGAGTATTTGTAATAATCAGTTGTAGCAGTAATAAGTTGATAAGCCAATGGGTGAGAATGTCTTGACTTCCTAGTCATTGGGATAAGGTTTCCAGAAATGGGAATCTCCACAAGAGAGTTGGTTATCTTATACATCATGCAGTTTACCGGTACGTAACATTTGTTATTGTCGTCCCATAACCCCGCTGCCATTTTAATTCATTTATTCATTGAACAGTTAGTTCAGAATATAGTGGTTAATGGGGGCTGCCGCCCCCACGCCCCCGCTTGCATTAAATTAGTTATATTATTGCCCGAGCTCTATGTAAACTGTACCGGTAAACTGCATTCTAGCCTCATAAGCTCAGTGGTTAGAGCGGCAGCCTCTGAATCGATTGATCGCAGGTTCTGTCCCTGATACTCCAAGTAAAATTACTAACAGTCTTTCGGATGGGACTTTAAACCGAGATGAAATAGGCCCTTTCCACAATGCTCTGTCTCTGAATGTTTTGTCAAATTTTTATCGAAACGCGTTTTCAGAACAAGACCTGGTCTCCTGAATAGATATTATAGATAATAGTGAATGCTATGGCCTAAATTCCATAATCTCTGCACCATTTATTAAAACATTTAAGTATTTTAACCCCCAAAAAGTTTTTTGGTGTAAATCTTAAATCACAAATGTAGTGATTATACAAAAGTTCCTGTTCAATTAGAATTTAAATAAACAAGCACCAATTTCATTAACGCAATAAACTGTCAGTAATCTGTGATGCTCTAGGCTTATGAACCAGATGAAACATTCGTTCCATTTTAACTGTTATTTAGTAACTGAGACTGATAGGCTAAATAACACTTGCAGATTATGAAATAATTTATTACATGATCAACAAAACAACTTAGTATGTGAATTTTGTTCTTTGATATTTATAACTTCCTTGTTAGGCTAAATCTATTTGTAATATAGTATGCAATATAACTGTCAAAATAAAAGACCATATTGTTTCCAGGTATAAGATGAGTCATGATGCAGGACAAGGGGACAGAAAGGTGCACACAGTCCTACTCAGAAAGGGATCCTCCAACAGAATGGCCCTCAAAGAGAAGATAGTACAGATTTATGAAGCCTTCTTTCAGGTTATCTCTTCTTTATGAGCTTTGAATGTGAACTGTACCCACTGAATGTAATGTGTCGCCTTTTTTTGAAGAGAAAGACAATTCATGGGGATCACAATGTCTGTCAGTTACTGTCTGTCATGAAACTTTAACATGTCATTTCTAAATATTTTTTAAATCAAACTTTTAATATATATATATATTTCTACGTAAATTTTCAATCCTTTATTCAAATTTGCATTTCTTGAAAGAAACAATACATACAGGAAATGACATGGCATTCCCTTTGACACATAAACGTCATTAAGCATATAAAAATGTAGTTTAGTTTATAAATCTGTTTTTATTATGGAATAAAATCGGAATCTGAAAATTTGAATAAAGAAGTAAAAATTTAAATAAAATTATTACTGACTTCCCTTTTGGAAAAAAGTTACAAATTTGATCCAGTTTATATTTTATAGTGTAGATATGAATCAGACTGTTAAGTGATGTGCTAGCTGATTTGATTCTATACTGTTTTTAAATTTAATTAAAGTCGTGTCAAGCCTTAACAGGGTTGACACTGTTTCAGTCTTTTACAAAATTTACAGGACTGAAATGGATGTTCTATTACAGATAGTTTTGATCTATTTATCAAGAGAGAAGGAAATTTTGGTGAAAAATTCTAAAATCAGCATACCCAATGCATTATTCAGTAATTAATTCTTCTTATTACATGTGTTACTATAATTAGTAACAAATTTACTTTACGACCGGAAGCGTTATTCAAGGTCGCAGGGCATTAGCTTGTGAAAGGCAGGGCCTTTATCGATAATGGCCCTGGGATTTTATTTTTATGCCCCCGAAGGGAGGCATATAGTAATCGGACCGTCCGTCCTTCCGTCCGTCCGTCCGTCCGTCCGAAATAATCTTGTCCTCGCTTCTCCTCTGAAACCGCTTGAGGGATTTCTTTGAAACTTCACAGGAATGTTTGTCACCAAGCCTAGTTGTGCATATCGTCAGGAATTTCTGCTCCGATTATTTTTGGCTGAGTTATGGCCCTTTGAAGCAAAATCTTGTCCTCGCTTCTTCTCCCAAACCGCTTGAGGGATTTCATTGAAACTTCACAGGAGTGTTTGTCACCAAGCATAGATGTGCATATCCGAAGGAATTTCTGATCGGATTATTTTTGGCCGAGTTATGGACCTTTTTACCTAACCCTAACCCTAAACCCTAACCCTAAACCCTAACCCTAACCCTAACGTAAACTGAAATCGCTTGAGGGATTTCATTGAAACTTCACAGGAGTGTTTGTCACCAAGACTTGTTATGCATATCCAAAGGAATTTCTGATCGGATTATTTTTGGCTGAGTTATGGGCCTTTTTACCTAACCCTAACCCTAAACCCTAACCCTAACCCTAAGGTAAATTTTGTTAACGCAATAGAGGTAACATTTTTTTGTCCGATTGTCATGAAATTTGGTCAGGATGTTTGTCCCAATGATTTCTTGGACGAGTTTTAATATGGGTCATCAGGGTCCAAAAACTAGGTCACTGTTACTAAAAATAGAATTTTCTTGTTAACACTCTAGCGGTCACATTTTTGCTCCGATTGTCATGAAACTTGGTCTGGATGTTTGTCCCAATGAATTCTCGGATGAGTTCGAATAAGGTTCATCCTGGTCCAAAAACTAGGTCACTGTTACTATAAATAGAATTTTCTTGTTAAAACTCTAGCGGTCACATTTTTGCTCGAATTATCATGAAACTTGGTCAGGATATTTGTCCCATTTATTTCTAGGCCGAGTATGAATATGGGTCACCTGATCCCAAAAACTAGGTCACTGTTACTATAAATAGAATTTTTTTGTTAACACTCTAGCAGTCACATTTTTGCTCCAATTATCATGAAACTTGGTCAGGATATTTGTCCCATTTATTTCTAGGCCGAGTTTGAATATGGGTCACCTGGGTCCAAAAACTAGGTAACTGTTACTATAAATAGAATTTTCTTGTTAACACTCTAGCGGTCACATTTTTGTTCTGATTGTCATGACACTTAGTCAGGATGTTTGTCCCAATGATTTCTCGGACGAGTTTGAATATGGGTCATCTGGGTCCCAAAACTAGGTCACTGTTACTTAAAATAGAATTTTCTTGTTAACACTCTAGAGGTCACATTTTTGCTCCGATTGTCATGAAACTTCGTCAGGATGTTTGTCCTAATGATTTGTCAGACAAGTTCGAATATGGGTCATCTGGGTCCAAAAACTAGATCACTGTTACTAAAAATAGAATTTTCTTGTTTACACTATAGTGGTCACAATTTTACTCTCAGATTGTAAAGAAACTTGGTCAGGACATATGTCCCAGTTATTAATTGGTTGAGTTTGAATATGGGTCACCTGGGTTCAAAAACTAGGTCACTGTTACTATAAATAGAAAAATCTTGTCCATGCTGTAAATTTGTTATTTCTCATTGGATTTTAAAATAACTTGGCTCAAATGTTTACCATGACAAGGTGTACTTTTGCGTACAATACCCATGCCTGTTGGTCCAAGGTCAAGGTCACTGTTACTAAAAATAACATTTTCTTGTCTTGGCTGTTAATTCCTAATGAATGAAGTGATTTCAAAATAACTTTACAAAAATATTCACCATGACAAAGGGATGTGTTGCTTACAATACCCATGCCTGTAGGTCAAAGGTCAAGGTCACTGTTACGAAAAATAGCATTTTCTTTTCCAAGCTGTAGATTTGTTGTTTCTTATTGGATTTTAAAATAACTTGATGTAAATGTTCACCATATCGAGACGTTGCACTCAGGTGAGTGATAAAGGGCCATCATGGACCTCTTGTTCATATTAATATTTAACTTTATTTAACTATATATTTACTACAGACTTGAAACATAATTATGATCCTTTCATCTTTCACATTATATGCATGCAGTATGCTTCGTCTTCCACAAGCATATTTTTCATTACATATGTTTATTTATTACATATGTATGCCTATTTGATTTCAAGCTGCATTTCGGGGGCATATGTCAATTCCAGTGACAGCTCTTGTTAGGTTTTCAATTGTAATCATTGGTTTAATCACATTTCATCATTAAAATAAGAATAAATTGTACATTTCCGTAAAATATTCCCAATTTAAAATCACTTCTTTCCTTTTTCTTTTCCATTCGTTTGTACCACAATATTCACATAGCTTGCCTAAAAGCCTGGTGTAAAAGAAGCTCGCAGCAGAGGTATAAGAATGAAACACTCTCAAATCATTGCATTTACAGACTCATACCCCGATTATCACTTCTAGCATTCAAAGTTTAGAAATCCCTATCCTTTCCCTCGAGTTAAAACAAAATAAACAAACGGTACTGAATGAAATAGTAAACATTTGTTAAATGACGTCACATATAAACTCAAATGACGTAGTCACTGACATCATGATGTAGTAATTGTATCAATGCAAATGCCCAATAAAGTACGAATTGAAGGGATATTAACGTACACATGTAATAAATAGGTAAATAAATGGGCAAGCAGTGCCACATGTCGATAATGGCCCTGCCATATAATAATGGCCCGAGGGCTTTAAATGTCCCTAGGGCTAAAGCCCTCGGGCCATTATACATATGGCAGGGGCATTATCGACAAGTGGCACTGCTTGCCGATTTATTAACCCATACATACTGGTGGATGTTAAAAGTCTATTAAAAGTCTAAATGCTAAAGAAAGTAAAACATTGTTTTGATATAATATTGTACTTGTGAAGTTGTGTGTTCCTTTCAGTCTGATGTTTGTATTCCAAAAAACTTTGAAAAATTCAAGATCTTATTCAGTCCAGTTGTAATTATATGCCTTTCATGTTCCTTTTTCATCATTATTTGTTTGATGATCAGTTTCAATGTGTCTGTGATTTTCAGGGAGAGGATCCTTCAGCTGGTAACCCAAACTTCTGGGACGAACTGTTCTTGCTTAGGGTAAGTTTTACTTTCCTATTTAAAAATTGTAGGAAATTGCATGAGAGTAAGAAGTATTGTGCAATTTACAAGAAAATAAATGCACTCACTTGTAGAAAAGACAGTTGCTTAACCCTTTCCTCCTTATACACAACTTTCTGATTCATTATTTTATTTCTGACCTAAGGGGACCTGTAAACATCCAGATCAGATAGCACAGATGTGCAGGCTGGTCAGGTCCCAAGGTTATAAAGCTGAGATTGGAAACCAGTCTCAAATCTCAAGCATCTGATTGGCTGAAATGGCAACCAGTCGCCATTTCAGCCGATCAGATGCTTGAGATTTGTCAAATGACTGGTTTCCATGCTCAGTTTTATAACCTTTGGCACTGGATTTACTGGATTAATTTATTCTCTAACTTGAGAATTTCCAAAAGAGGTTTAAGTCTGGCACCAACTTTAATCAAATTTTCTGCTGTATTGAAATAATATTTGGAAATTGTGTTGAAGTCTTGTTAAAAGCTTAAATGGAATTATGTTATGACATACATGTAAGAAATTCTGTTCTTAGATATTGTCAGGGTTGAATATGAAATAGGCTGTTAATACAAAATTGACTGTAAAACCTTGTAAATCAAGTGATATGCTTGCAGGTACTCGTTATTTGTGTGTTTTTACCATTATCCATATATACAAGTTATATCCTGTGTGTGACCAGTGTCAGGGGGTCCAACGTATTTGGTTTTTTCGGAAAAGTAAGTGAGCGACATGTTCTCTGCGGAACAAAATGGCGGAAAATTGTGTGATTTGGTGCATTTCAGGAGATATTTTGACCTGGTAAGTAGATTTATATCAATGTTATCGTCATATAAATACGCCTACCCGGAGGCCAGATGTGTAAGCTCCACTCGGTTTTTTAACTTATGTTTCTAGAGGCCTGAACAAAAAAGTTATTGAATGTATAAACTTAAAGATTGTTTGTTTACAAAGTGAAAATAGAAAAAATTGTGACTTAAAACTGTGTTTTTAGTCAAAATATAACGTTCTTGGACCTATTTTAGCGAAACTATTATCGAGTTTTTGCATATATTTCTTCACGGCGGCTTTTGCACTTTACATGGGTACTTTATGGCCAATTTTTTTATGTTCAAACACCTTTAATGTTTGGCGTGGAAGTGGTAAGCATGTTTTTGTTCGGTGCAGAATCTGAATAACACACTCGTATGTGTTAATATAAGTGAAAGTAAGACACGAGCTTACACATCTGGCCTCCGGGTAGGCGTATTTATATTACGATAACATTGATATAAATCTACTTACCGGGTCAAAATATCTCCTGAAATGCACCAAATCACACAATTTTCCGCCATTTTGTTCCGCAGAGAACATGTCGCTCACTTACTTTTCTGAAAAAACCAAATACGTTGGACCCCCTGGTGTAGATCCAGATCAGTATACACATACATACCAGCTGATCTGAATCTGCTGGTAGAGTGCTATAAAAGTTGTATCTGTGCATTAAAGGGTTATGTACACATTATTGATCAAAATTATTCAATATGATAATAAAGGAAAATTTCTTTTTAAGTATTTTCATTATTATCAGACATAAATACTGTTGTGTTTCAGGCTAACACTGTCTATATTGAGACAGAATGTGAGAAACTGTCAGGGGAAGCTCTTCTCTCATTAAAGGTAAAACTAACTACTCTCAAGATTACTTTATTAACATCAATTATCATAATAGCAGAATTTACCTTTCTTTTGTATTCAGAAATGTCATCAGTGCTGTAAAAAGGCATCTTTAACAGCCCCTATAGTAGCTTTTTTCATGCACATGTACTGTGAAGTATTTGCACTATGAACAAGTAATGAACTCATAAGGGCTGTTGACCATATTCAAAAGAGCTACCATATCCAACTAGTTTCTTATCAGTAATGTTTGCCTATCTTTCTGCTTTTTATCAGCTGAAGCAGAAGTAATGAACCTATCTTGATAATAATGTTCAGTGAGATCTTGTTATAAGATGATGTCATCATAGAAAGGGTCAACACTCAAACTGCTGGAGCACCAAATTTTGTTCACTCATAGTTCTTAATGAGAGCATATCAAATGACATTGTTCAATTTGATCTGAAAATCTTAATTATTTAACCCTTTCCTCCATATATATTCATTTTAACGCATGTGCGACCAGTGTAGATCCAGATCGGCCGGCACATCCATGCCGTCTGATCAGGATCTGCACTGGTCGCATTTTGGTCAGAAATAACCCAATGAATAAAAAAGTGAACAGTTTAGATTCTGATCAGACGGCAAAGATGTGCCGCCTGATCTGGATCTAAACTGTTTGCCCATGCAATAAAGGTGTATCTATGGAGGAAAGGGTTAAGCACACATTTTAGCTTCAGACTATCATGTTTTACAGAAAAATTTAAATTTAATTTACTGATTTTGAAATGCAGCCATTGGTTAAATCTGAAGGAGGTCTTATTTCCTTTTGTTCGTCTGTCTGTCTGTCAATCCAGCTGTCACTGATTGCTTGTCTTCTGTTATCACCTTCAAACTTCAGATATGTTTTTGAAACCATTAGGTCAATGCTTAAGATGATCTGGACAAAACAAAGCAAATTTGTGTACTCCCATTACATGGTTAATTTGTCATGAAATGTTGCATTAAAAGTGCCCCTGTTGAGATAATGAATGGTAATTATTAGAGATTATAAGTATCTTGCATGAGTGCGAGATAAAGATGGAAAAATCTGTCACCGAGGGGGAACTGTTTTGCGGGAACGAGGCTCTGCCGAGTTCCCTCCAAAACAGTTCACCCAAGGTGACAGATTTTACTATCTTTACCGAATGTCGCATGCAAGATACTTTTTCTTGCATACCTTTTACTGTTCATTACATTTGTGTTTATTTATATAAACTTAATTTTGTTTTCTTATGCTGAAATATTGACATTTACGCAAACTTTATTTTGTAAATGACGTCACTAACATGCATATATTATGTCAGATACTTGAAGACGTGACATCACTCATGTAGCACACGAATGTTATCTTTTCCTAGGGAAAAGATAAGATTTTCTTTCCCCGGTAAATCATGTGGAAATACTTATCTGGTATGCAAGAAAACAAGGGAAAGAGTCAATGTTACCGGGATAAGACATAACAACATTTTCAGAGGTTATTCGGTCAATGGTCAGATTACCACAGTCATGCCGTTAACCCTTCTATTCTTAAAACAATCTCCCAAACAAAACACATTTGCAGGAAGCATTAATCATTTCATAATGAATTGATGTCATATCAACCTGCCTTTTATGTTTCAGGATAATTTTAATCTGATGTTCTTCAAAGCTGTTGAGGCACTGAAAGAGGAAAATCCAATCAGAACTGTCAATGCCATACATGTAAGTATGTGTTTTATTGGGTCTGAATTAACCCTTTGCATAGATGTTTTTTGGCATGGGCAGACAGTCTAGATCCAGATCAGCAGGTATATCTGTGTCATCTGATCAGTTCTACATTGTTTACTTTTTGTGTTATTCGACTATTGCTTACCAAATAGCAAATAGTGCAGATCCTGATCACTACTAGGAGAACTACAATTGAGATTCATTATTTCTGACCAAGTAGTGAATAGTGAAGATCCTGATGAGATTGTTTGATCAACCATGGAAGGGGAAGGTTTGACACAGTGTTATATTATGTTTTTGTGGTGTATTTTTATGCCTTGTTGCAGAGAAGTACAATGGATTTTTTTTAAAATTTGGTTTCCATTTATCAGAACACCTTGTCCACAATCTGAGTTGAGGAATTTCTTTTGATTTTTTCGGACATAATTATAGAACTTTTGAGCTTAATAGTCCAGAGTTAATAATCAGCTACTGTGAATCATTAACAAACTTATCCCACTTACATGTAACAATAATGTTCTTCCTGGAACATCAGATTTGGGAGAACTTTAAACAGTGATAAACCTTTTCTCCATTAATGTGTTTTTTCGCAGGTGTTACAAGTGTAAATTTAAATCAGCTGGCACATCCATGCCATTAAATTTTCTTTTCCTTCAGATATAACTTACTAAATATTAAAGCAAACAGAGTAGATCCTAATCGGACGGCACAGATGTGGCAGCTGATCTATATCTACACAGTTTGCCCATGGGATAAGAGCCATATTCCAAGAAGATAATGGTTAAAGGTTGAAATATATAAAAGGAGTTATTTGAAAGCAATTTAATCTGAAAAATGTAAACACAGCAAGTTCATCAAAATCAGAAGACAAGCCCCCCAAAAATATGAAGAACATACTGACCCCTGATACTAGTTGTGTGAATGTTGTTATTGTTTTCAGACATTGAGTGCCCTGATACGAGGTATCTACAGGAAGACACTGAAGGATTATGGATTTGATGTGATCAACATACTTATCGGGTTTGACAGTGCAGAATCTGTACTACAGGTAACAATGTTGTTTTTTGTGACAAGTGACTGGGAACGGTCTTAACCCTTTACTCAATAGATACACCAGTATTGTGTGGTAGAACAGTGTAGATCCAGATCAGCGAGCACATTTGTGCTATCTGATCAGGATCTGCATTGTTCACTTTTTGGTCAGAAATAACCTAATAAATCGAAAAGTGAACAGTGCAGATCCTGATCAGACGGCACAACTGTGATGAATGTGCTGGCTTATCCGCATCTACACTGGTCACACTTATGTAAATAGCATAAATATGGAATAAAGGGCTAAAGAATTGTCAACAAGGTGAACTGAAAGAAAAAGTATGGTATACTTTAGCAGTATTCATAATAAGAAAGAAGCAAGTGCTATGTAAATTTGTAGTACTGTAGGACCTAGTTACAAAAAGACATGTTTTTATTCATCAGTATGTTTATAAATAGCAATGGTATCACTAGATTTAACCCTTTACTCCATGGGATATGGCTGTTATCCATGGGCAAACAGTGTAGATCTAGTTCTACACTGTTTACTTTTTGATTCATTAGGTTATTTCTGAAGAAAAAGTGAACAGTGTATATCCTGACCTGCCAGCATGGATGTGCTAGCTAATCTTGTTCTTCACTGTTTGCACCAAAAATAAAACCTGTACATATGAATAGAGGTAATTTAAATCTACTTAAAGCCTGTAGCAAATGTGAAAATTCAACTTGAGATGAAGAACGTATACAGGCACTGAAAAATATAAACTTTAAAATTTACAAATTATGCCTGATAGTGCAGAATTTTTTAGGAACAATATTTAATGATACTACACTATGAAATATCATTTTATTTGTTAGCATATATTGATGGTGATACTGTTATTTTCAGTCACTGATAGAGAGCATTAACAGATTTTTGAATGGTGATTACCCTGCCTCATTGAAACAACTCGTCCTGAAGTTTTTACTGGTTCTTGCTTCTGTAAGTCAATATTTCCAGGTCTTAAGGTTTTAAAGCTACAGCTGGAGACCAGTCTAGGATGTCAACAACTGAGATTTGTCTCTGATGCCGGCAATCTGAGCAGTGAAAAATGAACACTTATTTAGATGTGAGACTGCTTATCTGATACTGATTTCAAGTCTCAACATTACAACATTAGTGCAGTGTTATCAACTACCACAAGACTGTTGTGATATTGCTTTTCGATTTTAAGCTTAGCTGCTGATGAAAAATAGATTTGATATGCAACTGCATACTTTAGGATATAAAAAACATTTGGATTATCCAGACCAATGAATTGATTACTTTATTCTTATATCTACTTTACAGAAAATCTGGAATTCTTATTTACAAACAATTTAGAGAGATCTTGTGTTTGCACATTGTTGTGAATGACTGTTGGAACAGAAGTGCTGATGACAAAGCAAGTGATGGCACACTTGTTCAGTGTCAACTTGTTGCAAAACTTTGTGTGCATTGATCTTACTAGAATAAACATTTTCTAGTTTGTAAGTGGCTTTTATTGTAGCCATGCCCTTTAGAGAAAAAGGTTTCCTAGTTAGATGAAAATTGTCTCCTCATAACAAATTGCAAAACATAGCAAACTGCAAGACGAGTGTTAATAGTAATTTTAAATATCAAAAATGTCATTAATTGATGATATGCTGTGTTTCAGTCAAAATAGAAAATAGAACAACACATATGAAATAACATTATGGAAGACGTTGTTTGATTGAGCCAGTTGTTGGGAGATCAGATCTCAGCCATTATCTAGTTTGACAATACACGTGGCTATAAGTGAAAAGAAATAACAACAATTAAATTTGATTTTATGGATAGAGCATGTAAGATTAAGGGATGTTTTGTGAATTATTGTTAATGATTTAATAATTATGTAATGCCAAAGTTATTGGTTATGGTGTTCACAGTTTATTGTTTGTGCATTATTTAGGTGACAGATAACATCAGCCAGAACACGTTGCTAGAGTACATCCTGATCAACAGTGTGTATGAAGCCCTGATACATATCTTTGGTAACCCAGTAACCAGACAGCTGCTGGGAGTGGACGCCATGTTAGCACTGACACTCCTAGTTCAGTACAGGAAATATGAGGTACACTTCATTGTCTCTGTTTAGCACCAGACAGCATGTTGCTTATTTTTTCGTTTAAGGCCCCTGTGACGAGTGACCACATTTATTAACTCAGTCGACATATAATCACATAAGACATATATAATATACAGAAAATACATTATAAGGGATTACAAAATAATAATTCAATAATATTTCACAGACTTCATAAGTTTAATAGTGACAACAAATGCAATATTTATTACAGTAATAAATATTTTTTTTAATGCCTATAGAACCTGCCATTCAATGCAGCTAAAAACTAAATATTCTGCACAAAAGATTTGAAACTTCAAAATTTATGTAAGGGCAATAAATGCGCAATAGGATGACATTAATAAAAGTATTCTTTGTGTGCACATTTTTGTTGATTTCACAGGCAGTTTGTTTGGTCCATTTTTTTTTAAAAAGGAAAAGAAAAATTGTACATAAATATGATTTTCAATAATTGAAAACTAAAAATTTAAAGGAATACGTTTGGCTGGATTTCACCAGTACTATGTTATTAAGCGTTACTTATGCATCATTTTGACGTATAGAACTTCATTTTATGTTAAATATTGACAAAGTTATCTCCTGTCAAAGATCCGTTATTTGCAAAATCGGCGGGCATCTATGGCCGTCGCCATGTTTGTTTCCTTTTCGATGCGCGCACCTGCTGATGACGTCATTTACACACTTCCGGTTCGTATCGTTTCCATTTAATGTCCAATTCTTATCATTCTCAACCATGGAATATTCATTCATTTAACAAATATATAATAGTGTATGATTTTGAGCCTGAAAATTCTGAAACTGAATAGTAGCCAAGATAGAAAGAAACTGCTTGTTATGCCACCATTAATTACAAAAGAATGCCGAGTACATTTTAACCTTTTTTCTTGTTTAAGAGTAGTGAGGCCAATATATAGGTGTAAAATATTTTTCCTGATCGACTTGGCAGATTTTTCGGCCAAAATGCGTTTACTTCGTATATACACGATGTCCTTAAATTGGAGGTAAACGTTTGAATTCAGCGATCTAGAGTCATTGCTGTATGCGGCATCTGAAGCGATCACATTAACCACTTTTTCATTTTGTATTAACAAGTACCATTGACTTTTTTTTTAAATGTAATACATAGATCCCTGAAAATACATCTTTCTTGAATTTATTATTCAACAGTCGAATAATTCTTGTTTTCACTAAATTCACATAGTTATGTTTTTCTCCTGGTGCAAAAAGAATAATTATACGATAATTATACTCGTATCGTTTGCGTAATAGTTACCCGACTTCAGGTGGTCCGCGCAATCAAAAGGCACCAACATGCATACTAATCGGGAGGCGGAGTTTTCCCAGAAAAAAGTAGAGAAATTGATCGTCATTGGCTAATTTGCTTTACCGTAACGTTTTTGATCTGTAAATTCATTTGCGACCTGAAGACACAATAACTTTATGACACGACGAATTTGAATAAACGGATGTCGGCGAATTTAGAGCTTGTCAGATATTTGTCTGGGGTTGTAAACGGTTGGTGTTTCCCACAACAGTGCACATGGCTCTGGGGACATCGAGCTGTTTATTGAGTATGAAGCCATCCCGACAAAGATTAAAGGCATACCGGCAGATCAATCGTCCCATATAAGTTTGTCACGAAATTAAGGCATACCGGTGTCATAATGTCTTGGGGAAGGCCCTGAATTGAATTAATGTATTTTTGAAAATTTAAGGGAACTTTGAAAGTCACCGAACCCTGACAAATATGAAAATGTTTCAGGCCCGGTTTGATTAAGCTTGTTAATGGTTATTAATTGAAATGCATATTAATCTACACGCCGCTAAGCCTGGGGTTGAGTGCAACTCAATACTTCAAAACGAACATTTACTGTAAAATTGTATATTTCTTTCTTAAATCTAATTATAAAATTTGATGTTGCACACTGAGTGGTACAAGTTTGAACACGCCCGTGTTATTGTTAATTGCCTCTAACTGATACGTTAATCTCACTAGCCAGCTTGCTCCGAAGAAGATCGGGTGACATATTAAAATGGTGTGAAAAAATTAATTGACATATTTAATTTGAGGAGACGTGAGGGGACAATAGTAAACTCAATGTTAATTTATACTAAAAGGAAAATTTCAAAGCGATCGTAGCGTATCACATTCTCATTTAACATATTGTCTTTTGAATCCTAGTGAGCGATGCAATTACTTGAGCAAAATGTAAGATAAGAAGGTAAAAACACTCAATACACTAAAACTGTTATGTGATTTTTCCTATTTGTGCTCCTTTTGCAATATTTTCACGCATATAGCAATGTTTTCATATAAATAAATTTGCCATCATTCATCTCTGCGTATATTCTTTATGAAACGGAAGTGTGTAAATGACGTCACACCTCGTTGTTTTATCTCTCGCGAGACAACGAGATGTCAATAATGGCCGCTCTCATGCTACGCTCGAAAAAACGATTATCAGTGTAATTAAAAGAAAGTTTTACAATTATCGTATTCGTCGTCATCAATTGATTACGAAAATTGTATTATTCAAAATACATTTTATCATTTAAACAAAGGTTATAATCAGCCGAACGTATTCCTTTAAGAAACCTTTGACCAAAAAAACAGGAAATTTCAGACATGCCCACAAATATTAAAAAAAACAACTGTAATTTGACTGTGATTTTATATTTGATATTTCAGTCAGCTAACCCATACATAGTGAAGCTGTCCATACTGGATGATGAACTGGCTCTCACTGTAAGTCCATCTTGTTTTCTCATAGTGCAAAACTTTCACATATCACATTATATTTTGATAAAGTGATGTTCTTGTGATAATGAAACAGTTGACATGGCATGGGGATCTTATGAGAAGAAAATTGTTTTTTTTAAAGCTTTACTAAAAATGTTACACGAGTAACCAGACTTTCAAGCTTGACATTGGTTAATTCTGAGACTTCTAAATTGTGACCAGTCAGACTGCTGATGGTTGGAGATGAGTCTCCATTCTCGGTATTATAACCTTGTTACCTGATTTGTTGAAATAGGAATATATGTCTAATCGTTTTTTGCCTTAATACAGAAATATTCTGAGAAACAGTATGCATAATTAAATATGTAATCAAAACATGAAGACTACCAAAGCTGTATAAAATATGAAAGCATTGTCATGTATTCATCAGTGTTTGGCCATAGTTAAGTACCATTAGGGGTATTAAGTGACATGTGTTTTAACTTGTTAACCCTTTCCTCCATAGACATAGCTTTATTGATTGGGCGAACAGCGTAGATCCAGATCAGATGGCACATCCGTGCCATGTGATAAGGATCTGCAATGTTCGCTATTTTATTTATTAGGTTATTGTTCAAAAAGCGACCAGTGCAGATCTTGATCAGACGGCACAGATGTGCCGGCTGATATGGATCTACACTGGTTGCACACGCTTCAAAATGCATATTTATGGAGGAAAGGGTTAATTAACAACTATCCCTATAGAGTATTCTCAGAACTGGCCAAGAGGAATCTTGATACCTAACAATGTTGCCATTCTCAATTTTACAATCTCGTAGCTGGATCTCCTCACATACTTGGCCTTGATTGTAGCTATATAAATGGTGTTATTGACAATTTTCTCATTGTTTCAGGGTTATTTAACCCTTTCCTCCAAAGGCACCTTTATTTCATGGGGGAACTGTTTAGATCCAGATCAGCCGGCACATCCGGGCCTCTGATCAAGATCTGCACTGTTCACTTCTTGATTTGTTAGGTTATTTCAGACCAAAATGCAACCAGTGCAGATCCTGATCAGACGGCACGGATGTGCCAGCTGATCTGGATCTACACTGGTCGCACATGCGTAAAAATGCGTATATATGGAGGAAAGGGATAAATGGTCTTATGGACAACTTTCTCATTGTTTCAGGGTTATGCAGAAGTTGTATCCGTAGCATTATCAGACTTTAACAGGTAGGAAATTATTTTCATTTGACACTTGGCTGTCTATTTTTTTTACTTTTATTTTATTTATCATTTCCCCAATCTGATTAAAATCATTTCCTGAAAAACGCTACGCTATCAGGATCTGACGACGAGTAACTAAAACGTGTTTTTATCACTAACCCTTTGAACCAATCAGATTGTCGCCTACAAAATCGCAAAAGTGAAAGTAGAAATAATATTTTGAACCATGGGAAGTGTCGACAGCTTTCGTAAGACATAATTTACTGGAGATATATGTGTTTAAGTCGTATTGCATTCATTTCTAATGTAATGACATCTTCAGATCATTTTGCGAGCGTAATAAATCATGATTCCTTTGTTGACAGTTTCTAAAAATAGTAATTGGGAAAACCGCTATTACTTATGTACGGTGTCTGCGGGCCGTCATCAGATCTAACATTTTGTTAGATCTGACTTTAGTGAGATTGTCATTTCCCTTACAGTAATACTACAATGACATACAGTGAGCCATGTAGATCCATATCTGTCTGTACATCTGTACAGTCTTATCTGAATCAACATTGCTCGGTTCTAAGTTCTTGGTCAGAAATAACTTGAATGAATCTAAAGCCAAAAAATATAGATCCTGACAGACTGCCTAGATGTACAGGCTGAACTGAGACTACACTGGTTGCCCATGAAATATCAGCCGTATCCAAGGAGTAAACTATGTTAGAAAAAAGTCATTTTATTCCGCGCGGGTTTAATTTTTGCGTATTTCGCACTATGGCAAGAGCAAGAAATTCAACCCCAGCAAAATTAAACCATTTAACAGTGTTTCTTTATAGGAAAATACAGTTGCACGAATTTATGCCCCAGCGAAATTGATATTTACGGGTTTTGCGCAAAAATTAGTCCCAGAAAAATTAATTGATACTACAGTAATGATTTTAAATATAAATTTCTTTTTAACACTATATGGAGTAACTTTGATATGATACATCAGCAAAAATATATTTTTACAATGCATTATTTAACTGATATGTTAGCCTTGGGAGTAATATAATGGTGTTATCATTGTAGAGACTACAAGGTCAGAAGTACTGAACAACAAACAGGCTGGTTTTCTACATTGGCCAGTATGGTAAATATTTTATAATTATAAATGATTTTCCCAGTAATCCTCGCTCACCTTTAGGGTCAGTCCATTCATATTTCCTATGTATTTTCCATTAACTGAATTGATTACCCTCTACAGGCAAATTGTTTATTACATTGAGCAGCAAAATTGAATTAACCTCTAAACTGGTTGCAAATGCTATATATTTATGGTCTATGAATATTCATAATATTATTACCCAACAGCTGATCTGATCATAGATCCAGATCTAAGGTTCAGAACTGTCAGAAGGGTAACATGCTCAGTGTCGTAACAGTGAGGGTTGCATGTTTCTTGCAGAGGCAAGAGGACCCGTTCATCATATGTTTTGAACCAAGATGGATCTAATATATGTAGCGAGAACACTATATATAAAAGAACTAATAGATGATAAATTAATAGTTTGAAAATTGCAATATTTTATTTAATTGATCATACAGCTCATTTTTTTATATGTTATTTTGGATGTTTTTAAGGATTTTTATTTATCAAATTGAAAACTAGAATGAGAAATTTAATTCTAAATATTTTTAGAAGTAAAAGGGAGGTAACAAAAAAGTGGCCTCAAACTAAAATTGTCTCCCTTTGTATATTATGTTGTCATTATATTTAAGGTAGGCAACATGTTTGTCTCCCTTTGCATATTCAGAAATTCAGCATATCATTTTATTTACAGGTAGGCAATATGTTTGTTGCAGAAGAAAAAGAAGTTGCTGCAGTGAGGTTTGTCGTTTTGAGTGTTTTGTTGTTGTTGTTGTTTTAAGCAGGATATATACTTAACGATTGAATCAATATTTGATGGTTTTGATTTGGGTATGGGAAACAGTTGGGTAGTTTAAAGTGTGTGAAGCCGAATCCTAATGTGTACACTTCTAAAATTACGCCCATTTATACAGATTTTATGAGAAGAATTAGTGATGATATGGATTTTTCAAATGCCACCTTGACGACAAAGTGAATGACGGCACACTTTTTCGCAGCAACTTTTGGCAAAACATGAATGCTTGTCAACATCATGTCAAAATATTGTGGACAGTCCAATAAATTGTCAGCTGCTTTTACTGTAGCCACGCCTCTAAAAGTAATACATCTCACTCCAATCCATCAGAAATTAAGTGAATAAAACTTCATGGTAGAGTTAAAAGTTCTTGAATGCAGTAAGTTGATTTGCACTGGTCTTAGTATTTTCAGTTAATTCACAATAAATGTTCGAAAATATTTATCTGGACTGCAAGCGAAGTAATGATACCACCGCTTCGAAGAAGAAGGGGGTATACTGTTTTACCTTTGTCCGTCCATTCTTCCGTCAGTCCGAGTGCACCGCTAGGCACTTGTTAGGTACTAAGATACCCAATAAGTGGTTAATCAACACACATTCCCATTCATACCGTTGTGTCTTATTGAGTACATTTTTTGCTTGTTGGGTAGTTTTAAACAAAATAAAAACCCAATAAATGTCCATCTGTGGGAACGTCAGTCTCAGTTTTCTAAGCAACTATAACATGCAGTAGCCTGATATTTTCATATTGCTTTATCCTATAGTCCCATAGAGGGGGTGGGGGGGGGGGGGGGAGGGTGAGCGGTACTTCTAGCTCACAGTATTATCTCACAGATTTACTTATCTGATATATAAAAAATTGTTTTCTGTATACTTGTGTTTATATTTTCAGAGCCAATGATTCCATTCTTCTAGCACTGTATGAAGCCATACATCTGAACAGAAACTTCATCACAGCCCTGACTCATGTAAGTGACAACCCCTTATCCAAGATGCTGTCTGATATTGTTAATTATTGTCAGCTGTCATTGAATATCGAAATCTCGTGATGGTTTGTCATTGTTATTGTCACAGTGTCAGAATTTGATTTAAAAAATTTACTGTTGAATCATTTTATTTCGCGCAGGTGTAATTTTCGCGTATTTCGCGCTTCGGCAAGAGTGCGAAATTCATCCCCAGCAAAATTAAACCATTTAACAGTGTTTCTTTATAGGAAGATACTGTTGCTCGAATTTACACCCCATCAAATTTGTTATTTACGGGTTTTGCGTGAAATTAAATGATACTACAGTAGACATTCATTGTCAGCTGATGATTAGATTCAGTATCAGTTTGGTAAACATGATTTGGCTGGTATAGGTGTACATGCTGGTACCTAGTCTACTAGACATGTAGCTTCGTTTATTCATTTGTGTTGGGTACCATACATCCAGGTTCACAGTAGTGTTAGATTGCAGTATGGTTTTATGCGGACATATAAAAGAATTGACTATAAAATCCATTGATAAGCATGAATTTCAATACATGTCAATTTGTTTTTGTTTTGCCAAAGATAATTTCCAGTTGTCAGGGTAACAAGACAACAGTTAAATTTACTCTCCTTATCTCAAATCTAAGCAAATTTTATGATCTGCTATTTTTGTGTGCCCCCTTCGATGAAAAGATGATACATAGGTATCGCTTCCTCTGTCAGTCTGTCACAAAACTTAACATTGGCTATAACTTTGCCATTTCTTAATATTTCATGATCAAACTTAACATTTATATTGCTTAGGACAATATATTTGTGATGTAGCCAAAATCTGTTGTTCAGCTTCACATTTGACAGAGTAACAACCCTTCTTCTGACAAAGTATCTGATGGCAAAGGTGCTCAACTGGTCGCCATTTCAGCCAATCAGATGCTTGAGATTTGAGACTGGTTTCCAATCTCAGCTTTATAACCTTCAGCTGATTTCTAAAGGATGGCCTGTATGTTCTGGAATGAAATTGATATTTAGTAGCATATTTCCTTTCCTCCATAGACACACCTTTATGGCATGGGCGAACTGTGTTGATCCAGATCAGCCAGCACATCTGTGCCATTTGATCAGGATCTGCACTGTTCGCTTTATGATTTGTTAGGTTATTTCTGACCAAAATGCGACCAGTGCAGATCCTGATCAGACGGCATGGATGTGCCAGCTGATCTGGATCTACATTGGTTGCACATGCATAAAAATGCATATATATGGAGGAAAGGGTTAATATCTCATGCTGGGAACTTTACATAATACTGTAGATGTTAGTCATCAAACGGTCATGGAAGGTAAGCATTTTAAATCTGTATGGCTGTCATTGTCAAAATGGACTGATTTAGACAAATTTATGATGATTATTGAAAAATTACTGGTATTTTTAGTTTATATAGACTCAATTAATATAAAAACACACATCCTTTTGTTGATAAAATTGATAGCAGGAAAACCTTGTGAGATTCATACAGTATTTCATCTTTATTGTATGCTAATGCAAAATGTCTGAAATAACGGAGGGGCATGATTTATCCTCCACAAGTTAGAGATGTGACATTTTCAATCAAGATAGTCAGTGAACATCTACAGTAAAACCTAGCAATTCAAATCATGTTTGGGACTGGACAAAAGCAGTCTTTATAGTGGGGTGGTCTCTGTTTCGAGGTAGAAAATAGTGTAAAACTGTAAAATGCGACTTTGGAATAGTGGTCATATTATTGATTTGGTCTTAATTTGTGTGTAGTCTGAATGAGGGGTTTAACTATATCAGAAAGATTCATAGCAATATGTGTTCTGTCCGAGTGATGGAAGTGCTGGTGAACACATGGGAGATTCGTGTGCAATACTGACTTGATATAGGTTGCACCATTTGAAAATGGGTCCTTGGGAATCTAGACTTGCACTGATACATTGATATCATTTTGATCAATGATGGCCATACAGTCAGTTGAAGTTCAAATGTTCCATATGTTTATGGATATCTAAAGTAACCAGGAATAGGTTGTTGGATATTTGTTCCATTTAGATGAATCTGTGACTTAACTCTTTCATCCATATTAACCCATTCGTGGCATGTGAAAGGTGTAGATCCTGATCAGATGGCATGGATGTGTAAGCTGATATGGATCTTTATTGTTTGTTCTGGATAACGGCCATATCCCATTGAGTAAATTGTTATACATTCATGGATTTGACACAGTTGATATTTCTGCTAACGAGGAGGATCCTATAAGTAGCTGTCATGGGGGGTCTGATGGGGGTAGGGTAAGATGTATGTATGTAGGGTATGTAACTCAGCAGTATTTTGGAAGAATGAAAACTGTAAAATTCAGATGTCCATGAATTAGACCAATGTTCAGCAAAATTCAATGATTGTTTGTTGGGATTATGTTAAAAGTTAAGATGCAGTAAGTTTGGTGTTTGCTGTTCTGTGTTCTTTGTAAATTTGATATTTTAATTAAATTTGGAAACAAAAGTATCTTTTAACTAAAGTTTTATCAATTCATAACATATTTTGTGATCTTAGCAGGAAGTTGAATAGAAAATATTTGATTGGGAATTGCTTCTCTGTTTACTTGTATCAAATTTTTGTTGATAACAGAGTTTATAATGATATGTAAAGATTATTGTATTTCCTGTTGCTTAGCCCTTTACTCCATATATACACCTTTTAATGCATGTGTGACCAGTGTAGATCCAGATCAGCTGGCACATCTGTGCAATTTAATCTGGATCTACACTGGTCATATCTTAGTCAGAAATAACCTAATAAATCAAAAAGCTAACAGTGAAGATCTTGATCAGATGGCATGGATGTGATGGCTGATCTGAATCTACACTATTCAACCATGCAATCAAGGTGTGTCTATGGAGTTAAGGTTTAGAAAACTTGGCATTGTTAATATTATAAAGACTACATTTCTGTTGTCCTTGTTGTTTTCAGGCACACACTCCATCTATTCCAAATACACCTCCGTCTTCCCCGACCCCTGACAGCATGCCGACTGATGACCCACAAGGTAAATAAGGTTCCTGAATGTTCGGAACTTTTTGTATTTAATTAGGCATTGAATTGACATTAATCACAGTTTTCTTTCTTTAAAACAACACAAATGTTTTTCATACCATGATGAAAGCAAGAAAATGTCCCTGAAATTATTATATTTACATGGTGTGTTCTGAATATTTTAAAGATAGGGGAAACTAAATATTTCTTGGTGCAGGGTAGGGGGGAGTAAATTATAAAGTTTGTCTGCACAAAATCCATGTCTTTGGTTATTTATATTTTCAGGGAATCCGCTGGAGAATGCACCTGCCCCTATTGAACCCTCCCACCAGCCAACAAATCTGTTAGTCACATTTCTGGAATATAGTTCTATTGTCATACAAGACACCAAAGGTAATGTATCATAACATAAGTAATTAACTGACCTTACTGTTGTGTTCTTGTGTACTTGGGACAGTATTTCACACTTAAATACAAACTACCCCAGTATTAAAACCAATTTTTGTGTTAACTGCGATAGCAGGTAGACCCAAAGGGATTCTATTTTACGGCAGCAGTGACCAGTATTCCCAATACTTTAATATGAAACTTAATGTTGCCTAATATAAATTTGAAAGTACTTGTCCTATTCACTTAATACTTGGAATATATCATGTGCATGAAAAGCCATCTCTGACAAATGAATGATAACTCCTGTTTCCCTATTTTTGGAGTAATGCCCTTTTCAGATGCAACTTATGGCAACAAATGTTCCTTGGAACACCAAAGTCTAGTTTTCCAAGACAAGTTTGTATAGATAGTCAGGTTTCCCTGTTCAAGTATATTCAGAAAATAATCTGAAATAATTGAATTATAAATTTGAATTTGGTTAACCCTTTACACCTTTATTGCATGAGCAAAGAGTGTAGATCTAGATAAGCCAGCACATCCATGCCATCCATTTGATCTTGGAATCTTTCTGGTTGGAAATAACCTAATGACTCTCAATGTCAACAGTGCAGATTCTGATCTTACGGCACTGATGTGCCAGCTGATCTGGATTCACACTACTCGTCCGTGCAATAAAAGCCGTATATATGGAGGACTTGTGACACATGAATCTGAATGAGAGCATCTTTAGTTCATTCTTTATGTTTTATTGTTGTTTTTGTATTACAGAGGCAACTCGTTACAACAATGCACGACTGTGTTTGATCATACTGACATGTATCGCAGAGGATCAGTATGCTAACTCACTGATGCATGATATCAACATGAACTTCAGAGTCCCTCTTCATAGAATGGTGAGTTGCAAGTTTCAACACTTCACCCCATTGGATATGGCTGTTTTCATCTGTGTGAAAAGTGTATTTTAAGATCAGCTGACACAACTATGCCATTTGATCAGGATCTACACTTTGCTTTTTGATTCATATGTTATTTTTTAGCAAGAAGCTTACATTGTAGATCCTGATCAGATGGCACAGATGTGCTGGCTGATCTTGATCAATACTGCAAATGAAATAAAACCCGTATATATGGAGTGAAGGTTTTAGCCCTTGTTGTTTTCATGGCAGTTTATCATAGATCTGGTTAGGGCTGTTTCAGGAAAAAAGGAGTGGGGGGTGGGGTGGAACGGAACTTAAACATGGGGGTACCACCAACACAATTATATTTATTTTCAAACCCCAACCAATAGAATTGTAATATGTCAAAGACCCACCACCACCGCATTATTATTACAATTTATACCCCCCACCAATGCAATTAGAAACACAAATTGTAGATTTCAGGAGACAAGTTTTTTGTAAACTTACAATAGTTAGCTTTATTCTTACATTTGAATGTTTCAACAAGGGTATTTAAATTATTTGTGGCCAAAAACTTGGCCACATGTTCGATTGCCATAGATCTCGCCATTTTATGCCGGTGTCGATATAACATAACATCATTAAATAACAGCGTACCAAGTTTTCAGTTTTCGTACGCTTACCAACTGTGACAAGCGAAATATTAATGTCAGGTTTT
Source organism: Corbicula japonica (assembly GCA_038501625.1). NCBI lineage: Eukaryota > Metazoa > Mollusca > Bivalvia > Venerida > Cyrenidae > Corbicula > Corbicula japonica. The sequence continues at coordinate 5,158,873 of JAZAYU010000029.1, read as the reverse complement.
ACAGACAAGACAAATTAGTTATTATTGACCACTTTAACCCCCCCCCCCCCCACAACACATTTAGAATGTTTTTATTTACCACAAGCAACACAATTAAAATTGTTAAAATACCCCCAAACAACACATTTGCTTCCATGAATCACCCCCACCCATTAAATTTTAATTAATTTCAGTTCCACACCCCCACTCCTTTTTTCCTGGAACAGCCCTTAAGAAATAAAGCCAAGAAGTCTGAGGCAAGTTATCTGGGGCATATATTTATTTATTGGACTAGGAAGAAGAAAAATAAATTTATGTTATGTGTACCCAGCTAAATTTATTAAGATGCAATGATACTTAATAACACAAGAGAATAATTATGGTTATTAATCAGACTTTCTTTACACTGATTAAAGATGTTTTTGTTCCAGCTGACATGCAATAAACTATTGTGTAAGGCCATACATGCATGATGGGATAGAAATTTAAATTTGCATAGCCGCATATTCTATTTTTATCACACCTGTTTCCATTTCTTCATTGTCAATAAGCATTTATACTTGAAGAAACATTTTTACTTGATCCTATGTTTCTTTATTTAGCCTATGAGACACAGAAAAGTGAAGTTTGAAGCATCACCCCCGTCCAGACCCCTCGCCTGTGCAGTATTAGGTAAATTCCATGTGATCTCTATGAAATGTGGAAACCAGAGTTTTTAAGACCATGTGTGCAGTTTCAAATATTTAAAAGTGTTTACGTTTTTGTAAAGCTGCATTTTGCACTCATTGCGATTGTTTAGAAAAAGTCTGTTTTGTAAAATAGTATTTGATAGTTCTATACTTGAACGATATAGTCTGTATTGAAACAGTGCTCTTTTGCTGATATTACTAGTAGTGATGGGCTTCATTTTTATGACATTTTATGTGATTATTAGTGACTGGCAACAGTGGCCACAAAACTTGTTAGCTCTCTAAATTGATCAGTTTTTATCCTGTCTTCACCAAACTTGATACTAAATACCAAGATGGTCAAAGGCACTTTCTGGATAGAATTTTGATAATTATCTAACAGTATCCTAAATTTATTGACAATCAGGAGATCACTAGCTGATATTATTGTTAACATTTTAGATCTAATGTTAGAGTGTACCATTAATTTCTTTATAGAATTGATGGTGGGTTTAACATGTTTTGTTTACAGTTTGACATGGTTTTCCTTAAAGATCTGATTTTAATGTCTGACATTGTTTTATTTATAGATCTGATGGTAGAGTTTATGTTTTATTTATAGATCTGATGGTAGAGTTTATCATGAGTCATCTGATGAAATCCATGCCTCTTGAGCTGTATACGTGAGTATGATAATATCTTTGTCACCAACACCTCAAAATGGAAACCTTCCCTATAAGATAATCTTCCATATAGGCAATGGACCTCTTGATTATCACTATGCTTTGAGAGATTGCTTTTGAGCCTGATCGCAAAAGCAAATCAGGCTTATAAAATAAGGCTGAAAGTGTTCTTTATGGAGTAGGGTTTGGGGAGGGTAGTTAGGTAACAATTTGATACTCAAAAAAAAAGATATTCATTACCATGCACATGAATTGATTATTTCTAACTAGAGTATTTTATAAGCTTATATTCCTGTAACAATTGTGATCACTTTTGGTGATTCTGACATTCCTTTCAAATTATTGCACCTTTTTTTTGTTAAGCTTGCCAGAGATTTAATATATTTAAACCATAATCTACTTGGAATCTAACAGAAATGGGCATTTTGCACCATCTGAGGGCTTCTTGTTATCAATATTGTGGGTTGATTTAATAATGTAGTCGGGAACTGTAACAAGATCACAAAAGTTTTAAGAAAATGATAGGTGATTGTTGATAATATACGGTAGATATTAAAACTACACACTCAGGTAAAAAGGAAATAATATTTTAGAAGACATATTTGCAGTGGCCAGGTTCATACATGGTCACCTTAGTGCAAAAAATGGAATAACTCCTTATTTTAAAGCTACTTGTACCATTTTATACTAAGCTGATGATATATGATTCAGCAGAAATAGTAAAATACCTGTTTTACACAAGAAACCACATGCATTGTCTTCATGGAGAACTAGTTGTGTGATTTAGCTAATCTAAGTTGTCTGAATACTTGATCAGGCCAGATTTTCTTATGACACAGTGACTGTTTATATTACATTTGCTGTCGAGAGCCATGTCATTGGTTAGATTCCCCGACATTGTGATATGTTCTCTGAAGTAGTTTGACTGGAGACAGATTCCAGGCCATTCTCTGCTGGCCTCTGAAGCAGTTATTCCAAGTGTCAGAAGTGTCAGTTCCATATCAGAGCTTGTATGTTTTAACAGGGTTAAAACCCATGGCATTTTGTTGACCAATAAATTTACTACATGTATAGAGGCTACAAACAAAATATATTTTTATATTATTGATTCAAGTGGCTTCTTGTTCATTTTCAGATCACACAGATGTATTGTATAAGATTTGTTTCAATTCTAAAGAAGCGGTATAGTAAGGTATAGAACATCTCTTCTTTACTTTCAGTCGATGTTTAGGAATATGTCACAGGGTACTGTGCTATCAAAAGCGATGTCGAGTGAGATTACAGTATCCATGGAAAAATCTCTGGACAGGTGACATATCCATTAAATTACTTTAACTAAGTTCTTTTTTAACTTAACATTTTTATGAGGTTACAATATTGTTGTTTGTAACATAATTCCCATAATCTTGATAGAAAATTGGATTATATTACTGGTAAAAAAGTATTGTTTAAGTAATCTTGCTTTGAAAATACAGCAAATTTCTAGTTATTAAAAATTACAGCTTAGAAACGGCATAGACAGTTTTCAAATGACTTCAAGTTTTCCCTCTTCTAAGGCAATTGAGAGTTATTTTGCTTAACCCTTTCCTCCATAGATACACCTTTATTGCATGGGCGAACAGTGTAGATCCAGATCAGCCGGCACATCTGTGCCATCTGATCAGGATCTGCACTGTTCGCTTTATGATTGGTTAGGTTATTTCTGAATAAAATGGGTCCAGTGCAGATCCTGATCAGATGGCATGGATGTGCTGGCTGATCTGGATCTACACTGGTCGCACATGCTAAAAAGCGTATATATGGAGGAAAGGGTTAAAAATGTTCATAGACGGCTGAAAAAGAAAAGTAGGCAAACTCACTGTGAAATTGATGGAATGGATGGTTCTGACTTCTAATGCTGATCATCAAAGAATTATCATCATTATTAAAATGTAGTTTTTGTTGCAGTTCTAAATATGATTGTGAACATTTATTGAATTAATTGATTTTATCTTCTGGAATTTTTTCAGCCCTGATAAACTTAATGAAATTTATCCTGTCCCATGAAAACCATTTGATGAAGAAAGCCAACATATTCCACTTGTGTTCAAAGGTGAGTCTAGCTAGAAGGTTAAATAGTGGTTGGATTTGTTTACAGTTAATTAATCATTTTCCTAAGTCTCACACAATTTGTGTTTAGTGTATGAATTTAATGTTCCTTTAACCCTTTCCTCCATAGACATACCATTATTGTGTGGGCGAACAGTTTAGATCCAAAACAGCCGGCACATTGGTGCCGTCTGATCAGGATCTAAACTGTTTGCTTTTTGATTTGTTAGGTTATTTCTGAACAAAATGCGACCAATGCAGATCCTGATCAGACGGCACGGATGTGCCAGCTGATCTGGATCTGCACTGGTCGCACATGCGTAAAAATGTGTATTTATGGAGGAAAAGGTTAAATTATAGCAAATCATATTTGATCATTTCAGTCTAAGACTTTAATATGCACAACTGATTGAGGTTCATGATGTGATTGATAAAATTAGTGCTGTTATCAGCAGATTTAGTTTTCAGACGTCAGATCAAACCACTGATATTTACAAGGGATTTTTGTGTGTAATAAGCTCTATTCAAACAGATTCTTAAATTCATTTAAGTTTAACATTTCTGGGAATGGGAAGAACATACAGAACATATATGTTAAGTTGAAACCCTTCTGTACATGTTTGCTTGTTGATATTATGCATTATGATCATGTCTGTGATTTGTTTATGATAAAGCATAACTTTTTTATGTCTACTTGTTTTTGTACATTTCAGATTGTAAATATTTTCAACTTATTTATCACTTATGGAGACACGTTTTTGCCAAACCCAAACAGTTATGATGAACTGTATTATGAAATCATAAGGATGCACCAAGTGTTTGATAACGTCTATTCTATGGGTATGTTGTCTGTCTAATCTTGGGTTTCTGTTACATTAATTTGATTGTTTACATCACTGCTAGCTATTTTACTCTTTACTCCATACATGTATGTATATGTTAAAATATATTTGATTTTTAACGTGCGTGCTACCACTGTAGATCCAGATCAGTAGGAACAATCATGATGTCTGATCTGGATCTGCACTGGTTATATCTTGGTTAGATCCTGATTTGAAGGACTGAGGGCCAGGGTTGAAGGTTATAAAACTGAGCATGGAAACCAGACTCAAATCTCAAGCATCTGATTGTCTGAAATGGCGACCAGTAACCTTGGGCACAGGACTACATGTATTTCAGTTGAACTGTCTCCTAGGGCAGCAATGATTGTTTTTGTGTAATCTATCCTAGCAGAATAGATACAAAGTTTAGAATCAATTTTATATCTTACCATATATTATGTACATTGTAGAAGTGGGAAATTTCATCCCTTGCAAAATAGTAAATGTAGATAGGAGTCAATTTTACCATTTTTGGATCTTGTGTAATCATAACTCTAATACTCTAATATTAAAATTCAATTTAGTGACATTAAATGATTAAACAAAAAATTGCTTAGTTCAGCCTGGTAATGGAAAATAATATATTTTCAGCACTTAGGTATACAACCAGTGAAGGAGAATACAAGGATTCTGCTGCCCGGCTCACCAACCATCTCGTCAATGTCAGGTAACATAATGACATGAGCGAACAGTGTAGATTCAGATTTGTGGGCATTTCCAAGCTGTCTAATCAGGATCTTCACTGTTTGCACTTAAGTCAGAAATTACCTTAGTTATAAATAAGAAAGCACACAGTGCAGATCCTGATAACATGGAATGAATTGTGCTGGCTGATCTGGATCTACACCGTAAAGGCATATGATTTTATATATGGAGGAAAAGGTTAATTAACAGAGTTTTGTTTTTATACTGCTTTACTCCATATTATGAGTGATATTTTAACCCTTTACTCAATGGATATTTGTTATATTCCATGCATGGCCGGTGTAGATCCAGATAGCTTGCACCTGCATGCATTCTGATCATGGTCTACATCAGTGTTTCTAAATTTTCAAAATCCAAATTGGACATTATGGCCAAAATTAATTATTCCCAACTTCTGATCCTTAAGTACAGAGAAATTCAGTCTCCTGACCCCCCCCCCCCCCCCCCCCCCCCCCCATTTCATTCTCATTAAAATGTTAATTGTTAAATCGTAATATTAAAAAATACTATGTTTTATTCTGTCATTTAAAGAACATCATAAATGGCAAAGATGTGCCTTGCATAGTTGTTGATAATGATTATAATCCCTCACTGGGAATCCAACCTGTATGACAACAGCACCTACCACATAACACCAAGCACTCTACCACATAACACCAAGCACTCTACTGACTGAGCTAGCCTAAAATTAGATTGTGTGAACAACCCTGGTAAATGAGACCATTGTGTAACACCAGTAACCATCTTATACTAGTAGCAGAAATGACTTGGTATTTCAGCAAAAAAAGATTTTACCCCTAGTGACGTTATATTATGAGGAATAACATCAACCTAAAGCATGTCATAGTTGTTTAATAAGTTGGTTTTTTTAACTATTTTAAGAACTTTAGCAAAAACATGAAACTGGTTCTCATTCTCTTTTATCATTTATGGTGGGTTTTCATTTTATATGGTATTTCAGCAAAAAAAAATTTTACCCCTAGTGACGTTATATTATGAGGAATAACATCAACCTAAAGCATGTCATAGTTGTTTAATAAGTTGGTTTTTTTAACTATTTTAAGAACTTTAGCAAAAACATGAAACTGGTTCTCATTCTCTTTTATCATTTATGGTGGGTTTTCATTTTATATATAATAAGATTAAATTTTGTATATTTCAGGGCAATAGTAAATCATTTCACACCAAAGGTTGACAGCTGGGCAGCCAACAATCAGCTCTCATCTCTCACAGAAGAGCAGGTAGGTGAATTGTATTGTAGTATAAATATGTTGATTTTAGTAGAATTTGGAACATCAGTTCTGGTGGTCAGTCCTCCATGAGTACTAAATGAAGAACAATCCTTCTGCCGGATTCAATGTTCGGAAGATATCACTGGCAGTACCACTATTAAAACAACACTTTAAAGAATTTGGCATCCACAAAAATCACATTTTATCACTCTAAACGTTCCAGATGACATACCTGTAAAATAATGATGTCCAAGTATATGCTTCTTCTACATGTACATTTAAAGAAAAAAAAAAAACAACAACATATTTTGTATTTACCTTTAATCTTAATCTACCACCTGCATTCATTTAAGAATTGAGACAGTAATTTATTGCTTAAATATTCATTAAGATAGTTCTTACCATAGTACTGGGATTTTGTAGTTGTGTTGTATTTTGACTTGACTGTAGAGACAGAAATGTTTTTTTTATTGTAGCCATAAATGTTTTTTTTTATTGTAAAATCAAAACATTAACAAAAAATGAACTAAATCAATACAGTTCAAGATAAGAGTTTATTTTCATATGTAATTTCCCTTAACTCAAGTATAAAAAAATTTGTCAAGGATGGCATTGAAATTTGAATTACATGTACTATGTTTCAAAGATGTGACCTGCAGTTTTAAAGATTTCCATTACTTTAAGTTATGTTTGACATAATGATATGTGATAGTACTTGTATTGTATATTGGTTAGGTTTTGGAAGTTGTTAGAGCCAGCTATGACACCCTAACCCTCAAGTTACAGGACAGTCTGGACCAGTTCGAGAGATATACTGAAAAACCAAAGGAGACTGGCTTCTTTACACAGCTGGTAATGTGAACAAAATTCATCACGGTCAAACCTCTAAATAAAGATAATCTTTTGTTGTATCAGTCCTTGTAGACAGGTGGTCTTTATTTAGAGGTTAAAATATTATCTGACCTCTTTAATAATATTAAACGCACTATATCACTGAAGTAGTAAAAGCAGGAAGAATTATTTCCAGGTGAAAATTGACTTCCAAAGCATTGTAGTCAAAGTTGCAACCCTAGGTTCTTGATTAGTGTAGGTATATGATCTATCCAGCTAGTGTGTAGAAGCTTGTTGGTTCTTCCCAGATACTAGCTTGTGTCTGAGAATATTACGAGTTGTGAACCCAGGATCCTCCTCAAACTGATTAAAGTTGCAAGTTCACAACCAAATATGCACCAGTAGGAAGCAGAGCGGGATTTAATCCTTAATTCATTGAGTTTTATCGCTTATGTAAAGGGTGTCAATCGGGATCAGCCGGCACATCTATGCCATCTGATCAGGATCTACATTGTTCACTTCTTGGTCAGAAATGATCTAATGAAAAAAACAAAACATTCTGATCTGGATCTACACTGTTTGTCCATGATAAGAGCAATAAAGTAAAGGTTAAAGCAGCAATATCATCAACACATATAATATGGCAGTCTGAATACTTAGTCTTTATTTTTAGATGTTTGTATATACCTTAATTGTCATGTTAGTTACAAATCTCCTGGTACTCAAAAGGTGCATTGATGAGGAAAAAACACTTTAATTTTTATCATCAGAGTGTTATTATTACTGTTTAATAACTATTTTTGCATTGGTTTAATGTTAGATTATTTTATACTAGATTTATTGCACAAAACCAGATTGTCAGCAAAATTAAACAATGCAATATTGTTCCTATTAGTTTTCAGAATTACACTGGTTCATGCTTTTGAAAAAATCACTTTAGTAGTATGCACTTTATTTATGTTCCCAGAAAATTAAATTATACTACAATTGGTATATAAGATTGATATCAAATAAGTCTTTGACTCATACATTGTAGTTGAGTAGGTGAGTTACTGAACAGTGTTGATTGCCTTGTTTTCAGGTGCGATCTATCATATTGGATGTCAGAAAGTCAGTGGCCGAGATAAATATAGACCAACAGACAATACTCCAGGAGGTCTCCACAATGCCACCAACACCGTGAACTACTAATGCTGAAGCTACAACGCATTGCACACAGTGAAGTAAACGCACTACATTGTGTAAATATGGCCAACAACCCACACTTCAAACAACAAATGTTATACATGTACATTACTTTGTGTTCACAAATGTCAGCCACACCAGAAATATACTTTGTATGTCCACATTGCCTCAAATGCTGTGAACTCAGAATGTTTTGTCTACAATGCAGTGGACAAGTGAATTTCTAAATATTGAACTGTATAAGGTGAATAAACTGTTGTTAAGAATTTATCAGATATTGACTCTTGTCTGTAGACAGTCATTTTGAATGAAAGTGTATAATATATAGACATTGTTCTTGTATATTCTGCACTTCCATACCTGGGCCCTAGATCATAAAACCAAGTTTTGAGATCAGTCTCAAATCTCAAGGATCTGATAGGCTGAAATGGCGACTGGTCGCCATTTCAGCCAATCAGATGCTTGAGATTTGAGACTGATCTCCAGATTTAGTTCTATGATCTTGGGCACTGGTTTTTATCAGTGTGGCCAATAAATAGGTGTCTGATTGTAAAATTTATTCCAGAATGACTTTGCAGATTTGTTGTCGATTTAATTTAGAAATTGTCACATCAGCTTGTTAATCCTTTCCTGTATAGATACACCTTTATTGCTAGGGCGAACAGTTTAGATCCAGATCAGCCGGCACATCCATGCCGTCTGATCAGGATCCAAACTGTTCGCTTTTTGATTTGTTAGATAATTTCTGACCAAAATGCGACCAGTGCAGATCCTGATCAGATGGCACGGATGAGCCAGCTGATCTGGATCTACACTGGTCGCACATGCGTAAAAATGCGTATATATATCAAGGAAAGGGTTAAATTGGAGGTAAACAGATAAACTGATAAAGCAGTCATACATCTGGGACATGTTTACACAAATCATCCCCTGCTGAAACTCCCATTAACAGTTGACGGAGGTGTACTGTAAATTGTGTCCATGATGCCACAAAGATAGCGCACAGAATGTTTGAGTTATACACCTCTGCAATCAAGCTTGAACTTAAAAAACCCATTGTACCTCCTTTCCCCATCAGTATTGTATATGGCCAAAAGCTTTACTTGATGTAAATATCTAAAACTACATCAGAGCCAAATTCCTTTAGCAAAAGATTTCCCCAAAAAGTAAAAGTAAACAAAATGAATGTTGATACCGGTATCCGAATAGGGATTTGTCTCAAAATAAAATTTGCTTAGTTAAACCTTTACTCCTTATGAACATGTTTTATCACTTGGGTGACCAGAGTAGATTTAGATCAGATGGCAAAGAATTAAGGTATTTGATTGTTTTTTTGTGGATGTGGGGTATTAAACTTAATGAAAGCAAGAAGCACTTCAGGAGAGAACTAGATATGTCTATATTAGATCAGATTATCAGATTTTTACACAGATATTCTGTATATAATTGTAATATAGGGAAAATGTATTGTAATTATGTGGTTACCATTGCTTAATCAATGATGGGATTAGGTTCTTAGGTATACCTAAGCTGCTTTGGAAATGGACCCCTCTTCTCCCACCAACTTAATGGGATGACCCCTAGTCATCAGCATCAATACTTAAGGATCTACACTGTACACGCCGGTACCGGTTATTGAATTTACTATGAGATACCAGGTTTTCTAAAAATTCACAATTTTGACTAATTAATATGAACAAGTTCAACAATGACATCTAGCATTTTGGTAAAGGGATTGTCTCATAATGTTGGGGAAAATTAAGGTTCGTCTCCTTGGCATTTTCGGGGTATACACGAAGAACCATATTCTCCATTTTGTTAAAACATTTCACAAATGCTAAAGTATTATTCTACTATGGATGCACTGTACTGTTAAAGTAATAAAAGGGCATTTGAGGGGTGAATCCAGAGGGGGCTTAGAGGGGATGCTTGAACCACCTTTTTGGGCAGCAATATTTAATTTTCATGGGGATTTTGGCCACAAATTTGAAAACTATCATTATAAATGATCATCCAAACAAATCCACTTTCTGGAAATCTTGCCTCCCACCCTGCATTTACTGTATATTATGTAAATTCACAAAACCAGTGTATGCCAGCTAGTGTTAAATTAATTACTGAATTTATGTTCTTAAATTACATACAAGTATGTTGGAATAATTGTTTGAGATGGTATATAGTGTTAAAATTTACAACAATGTTTAGCATGGTACAGATAGAGATACTGTTAGATTTTATATGTATATAATAGCCTTAAAAGCATAATTTAAGCTGTCAGATTTGTTACATATTATGTCTCTTGTGGTTGGTCAGAGACACTTCTTTTTGACTCTATTAACCCTTATTTATATAGCTTTTATTGTGTGTGCAGCCAGTGTAGATCTAGATCAGTCAGCACATATGTGCCACCTGATCTGGATCTACACTGCTTGCTTTATGGTCAGCAATAACCCAAGATACAAAAGTGAACAGTGTAGATCCTTATCAGACAGCATGGATGTGCCGACAGATTTGGATCTACAATGTTTGACCATGGGATACGAGCCATATCCCATTGAGAAAAGGGTAAAGCAGAAAAATGTATATAGGTATCTGACATAGTAAAGTATATAAACTGGAAGTCGGACATCTTGTTTGGTGCAATATGTAAATACACCGCTTTAATGTCATGTGATATGGTTTGAGTTGTATTGGTGGAAAATGTAATAAATTAAATATTGCCAAAAAACTGAATGGTTTTCAACTTGTCATATTTTATCAAGCTACTGTTTCTTGTATTTCCAGACTTATACTCTCACAAATTCAAAGCTGTCCAATCTTTAGACAATGAAATGAAAACCCTTCTTTTGGTCTCAGAAAGCACTTTTTGATAGAATAAGTAGTGCCTTTCTGTTCAGCCCATTATAGATTGTTTATCAGTACCCTTATTATGATGACCTGGGCATGATTAAGCACGATTTAGGGTACGAGGAAAGTGTGGAATTATTAAGACTGTTACATATGTCCAGCCACAGTGGCGTTGTTTGTGCCATTTAGCCTCACTGTACATTACTACACTGCTGTTATTCATTATTCGGTGAAATTGACCAAGCAATCATAATCAATTTTACACTTGAGAAGTTACTTAAAATTTGTCATTTTGTGACAAGCTCCGCCAGTTTAAAGAAAAAGTCAAAGGTTATGTCACATACCAGCAACATGTGCTTGTTTATTTAAATGTTTTTTTAACATCAGAGGGTTTGGTTTGTCAGTCTGTTTCTCCTTTAAAACAACTTTATGGCAGTTTTCCAAAGAGCCATTATACAGCAAAATAAATCATTATTGAACAGCAAATTGAACAGCAAAATAAATCATTGGGTGTTAACTCTTTGCTCTACATATACTGAGATTTTAATGCATGTGCAACCAGTATAGAACAAGATCAGCCGGTACATCCAAGCCATCTTATCAGGCTCTACAATGGTCACTTCTTGATCAGAAATAACATAATGAATATGAAAGCTAACAATGTAGATCCTGATCAGACAGCACAGATGTGAAAACTGATCTATATCTAAACTTCAGACAATAAAAGACAATCTAAGGAGTAGAGGTTCAAGTACTAAGATCATAGTTGTCATAATGTTGGTGTTCTGTTGCCAAAGTCAAGTTGATGTTCATTGTGTTAATACAGGCTACATCAAAAGACAACAGGAAATTACAATGGCTTTGTACAGGAAATATACTAAAGGGATAAAGAAATGCCGGTTGACATTATTAGCAATATATTGCAAACATGTTGATAAAAACAATGAAAGTATGCCAAGCAACTTTTTAGGTTACCGTGCATGTATTGTACTGTATCAATGTTGCTTTATAGGATTGTGTCTCCTGGGGTAAGCAGGAAACGAGAAAAACTATAATCTTCTTCAAAGTTTTCTCTGCATTTCTTGAGTATATTTAACATTGTATTTGCAAAGTTGTACATTAATTCCAAGTTACATATAGTTGAATATGTATATGGGTGTAACAGAAGATCACTTCGCTACTGTTATAATCCTGTTAAACGTAAGCACACATTTCTATGTTTTAGTTGGGATATTTCATCTAACCTTAACAAAACACAAGACAGATGCAAGTTAAAATTTAATTCATACATACACTCATTTCTTGTTTACAAGCACACTGTATCTAAAGTAAACTGCACCAAACAGCTGGTTACAGAAAAAGAAAGAAATGTACATCTTAACGAAAATGGCACAAATGTTCCCTTCAATATAAAACAATATTTTAACTGGTTTAACAACATATCACATTTGCAAAATTGGAAGTTTAAATAATTCTTAACAAGTAGTTACATGTACTATGTGTGTACATGAATAGACAACAAATATTTAAGCTGACCATGGGTAGTAATTCAAACATCATTCAGACAGTTCAGCTAACTCTTTCTGTACAAAGATCTTTTTGTGAGAAGATACAAAAACATAAAACTCATCAACATGTAAATTATCTCCATCAGATTTATGTGTAAACACACATGTGATAAAACATCTCAAAGCACATCCAACTTCTATATGTAGACTGGGTATCAAACTTCACCAAAACTCAGGTCACCATATCAAAAACTGTGATCTTTTATTCCTCTAATATCACAACAATTGTCCAGCAGTTGGTTATGAATTAATACTTTTTCATTTTAGCATAAGTTTGCCTTTTTTATTTTAAAAAAATCAAAGTTGTAAAAATAAAATTATTTTATTAAGGAGATGTTCGTGGAAACAATTGCATTGTGTTATTCAAGATCCAAAATCAATCCTAAAATTTTATTGTTATATTGCATGTTTCTGTAGGAAATATGAATGTGTAATGTAAATAAATTTGATCTAAAGGTTAAAAAAGATTTAGTTATACAAAGTGGTAAATTATAGTTTTAGGGACTTTTTTGTAAAGCTATAAAATTATAAAATCTGAAATTTTAACAATTTTAGTGTATAATACTAATTTAAACCTTTTCATAATAGTCTTTTAAATTGTGCAAGGCATCTATCCAAGTTTTGAAAGTTCCTCAGCACCAGGGAAATACCAGTATGTTCCCTTGACGTTCTTTGTCAGTCGCATAATGTCGTCACAATGTGGGCCGTCCTTGCCAGCTCCAACCATGTTGTCAAGCATAAAGTTGAGGTTTTCTGGCGATGCTGAATAGCCAATGAAGAACAAGCCGGCACCGTCCTTGAGGGTTCCAAAGGGCATAGACTGTCGGACAATCTCAAATGGCTTCTTCTGTTGGAAACCGTTGCCTGTAATAAATGGATCATATGCTTCTATGTTTCACTGTAATTATTTAACCCTTTACTACATATATACACATTTTATTACATGTGCGAACAATTCAGATCCAGCTGTCTGATCTGGATCTACATTGTTTGCTTTTTGGTCAGAAATAACATAACAAATAAAAAAGCCAACAATGCAAATCCTGATCAGTCAGCACAGATATGCTGGCTGATCTGGATCTTCACTTTTGGCCCATGTGAGAAAGGCATTTTTATGGAGTAAAGGTTTAAAAGCAGGTACACAAGAGAGTAAATGGTTGCTTGATTCTATCTTTTATGGTTACATTTTGATTCTTATACGATAATATTTTCATTCTATCTTTAATTATGTTTATGGATTTTCATTTTATCTATTATGATGACAATCTGATGCTATTTTTTATGATAACTGGTACATTTTAAACTTTTCCAAGTAAAGTGGAAAATAAGCCTTAAATTTGAGTATAAGCAAGCTTGTAGAAGTTGGGTTATAAAGTAAGGTTTCTTTCTGAGACTGTGATATGGCCTTATGAAGTGCCAGTTTTCCTGTAACCAAAAGTTCTTCAAAAAATCGCCTACGTTAAGCGCTTTTATGGTCTCTATAATCCTGTAAACAAAGCCATGCAACAACAACTTAATGATGAATATTTTACCTCCTGTCATCCTAGCAACGTGTGATGTGATAGCTTTGCGAGAGATTTCTGTGCTGTCACTTTTCAGTCTACCAACAAATCCCTCCAAGACCTTCTCTGAAACAGAAACCATTGCCTAGTATAGTACATGGATAGAAGCTACTGAGCCCAAGATCATAAAACTTAGATTGGGGATCAGTCTTGTAAAGAATGGTTCCATTTATTAAGCTTATAAGCATTGTTTTATTCCATAAGCTTATAAACAATGGTTCTTTTTAATAATTTAAAACAATAGTTCTAGTCAATAAACTTATTAATACTGGGGGTTCTATTCCATAAAGCACTGGTTTTACTTAATAAGCTTAAAAGCAGTTGTTTTATTTCATTAGCTTATAACCAGTAGTTTTATTCCATATACCTGCAAGCACTTTTTATTCCATACACTTATAAGTAGTGTTTCGATTTATTAAGCTTTCAACAGATTTTTTATTCCATACACTTATAAGCAGTTGTTCCATTTATTAAGCTTTCAGCAGATTTTTTATTTCATACACTTATAAGCAGTGGTTCCATTTAATAAGCTTATAAGCAATAATTTTGTTCAATGAACTCATTAGCAGAGAATATTTAATGAACTTCATTAGCAGTGATTGTACACAGTTAGTATGGGTGGTTAATCAGTAAGACTTACTAGCACAGGTTATTTTCTGTAATTCAGAAAGCTTTACTAGCATAGATTCTTGTTCTAATAAACGTGAAAATGAACCCATTACTACATGGATACAGCTTTTATCACGTGGGCTGTGTTTAGCCACATCAGCCTGCACATCCATGCAGTCTGATCAGAATCAACACTATTAACGTTTAGATTTATTAGATTATCGGACTGCAAGATCCAGATTGGACTTCACAGATGCAAATACACTGGTCGCTCATATGTTATCAGCCATATCACATGGGGTGAAGGGTTTATGTCAGATATACCAGACTCTTAATATTTTAATAGACTAATTTAATATGCTGATTATTATCATGGTGAAATTTTCTACTAAAGAAGAATATTTTTCAACTTAAATATTATAGAATACTGCAAAGCTTATTAACCTCTGGTTGAGACTACTGAAATGTATGCAATATTATTTCCAAGTTACAAACATCTATAAGCATATTAATTTAGAAGCAACATTAGTACCCCCAATGAAAATGAAAATAAAATTTAAACTTAAGCATACAAAACAACAGTGCCCAAGGTTATAAAGCTGAGCGTGGAAATCTTAAGCATCTGATTGGCTGAAATGGCGACCAGTCGCCATTTCAGCCAGTCAAATGCTTGAGATTTGAGACTGGTTTCCAAGCTCAGTTTTATAACCTTGGAGCCAGGATTTATAGATTGCTTTACCTTTCTCAGATCCTATGTACTGCATATCATGGATCCATTTTTGTGTTATCTGAAAGAAAATGACAGCATGTTAAAAGCTGTGGTGAAAAAAACAACAGAAGTTTAATACTGTGGTATCATTTACTTTCATGGGGGCATATATATTAAATTGTTCTCATAAGAAAATATAATACATGTTTAATTTTGCAGGGCTTTCCCTAGCACGATATACACAAAAATTAAACCTGCGGGGAAAGATAGAAATATCCAAGTTGTATAGATGTTATCTAGCAAGTTTAGTAATATTCATTTCAAATTTCCAGCAAGACAGTTATCCCCTGTAACAAATCTGTTTAAACATAAATATAAGTATCTTTCACATTGATGGAGGGTCGGACGGGAAAATCTCACCCATTTGAACACATTTTGAGCAGTAACAAATTTCTGCCTCAAAGCATTACCCGACAGCAAGAATTTCCTTCCCAACTAAGCATATGTGATAAGGTCTAATAAGACTACCCTTTGCACAATAACAAGGCCAATATGAATTCAGTTCATTAAAAACATTAATAACACAAACACAGGACAGTATACTTACCACATAACTACCTCCTGTTTCCTTCTGAACAGCAATCCGCTGTCGGTTCTCCTCATCCGCAGCATTTTCTGTACCTGAAACAATGTTCACACAAATATAATGTTATGGTATAGCAGTTTAAGTCAAATGGCAAAGCTATAAAGCATGTGTTTTCTTTCTTTTTTTGAGGGGGGGAAGGGGGAGGGTAATTCTATATTTAGAACATAAACAGGTGATACAGAACATTATTATTGCATCGTATGTTCTTTACCTATGTCAATGCTTTGATAATTGTAACCCTGTACATTTGGTGCTGTAGAAAAAATTAGCTACTTCTCTTAAAATGTTTTGATAAGATGGTATAAGCAGCACATGTTATATAGAGTACAAAAAGGTGTTAATTCCATGACAGAAATTCATAATAAACTAAAGGTATTATAGATCTATCTTGAAGCAAACAGGTAATATTAGACATTCCTAAGTATAATATTGTTGTATGCACAAACACATATATAAATTTTAATTTATGAACAGTAATCAGAATGTCGTAGCTTTGCTAAATGCTCACTTACCATCAATAAAGCCGGACAAGTCTCTGCCGTTCTTGTAGACAAAGCTGTAGATGTCTTCATAATTCTTCACACTGCCCTTGGGAAGGCTAGCCAGGAAGACCTGTGCTAGTTCAAACAGCTTACTTGGAGTGTTACACTTAGCATGTACAAACACATCCCCAGCTGTGATAAAAATAAACATTTGATTGTAAATACATTTAACCCTTTACTCTATGGGATATGGCTGTTATCCTTAGGGATGAACACTGTAGTTCCAGCACTGATCAGTAATCGCTTTTTCATTCATAAGGAGGTTATTTCTGACCAAGTACTCAAAAGTGTAGATCCTGATCATAGCTATGCAGGCTGATCTCGATCTACACTGTTTGAATATGAAAAAACCCCTGTATATATGGAGTAAAGGGTTATACTTTAACTGATGTAGTGAAGCCACACCACCAAAAACAATAGAACTCAATGCAGGCACCACGTCCAAAACCCATCATTCAATACCTCACAACTATAAATGCCAACCTATGTGTTTGCTATAGATAAACTGTTAATAAGGTTGCATACTAACTAACTTTAACCATGGGACACCAATGTCGATGCAGACGAAAGAGTGTGTAGAATGACTTGACATACACTTTGATAGTTGGGTTAAAATTGCATTCACAGTATTTAATAGGTCCTCCTACTCAAAAGATTTATAGTTTAATATCACAATTAACCCTTAACTTCATAGATACACCTTTATTGCATGGGCAAACAGTGTAGATTCAGATCAGCTGGCACTCATGAGTCATCTGATCAGGATCTACACTGTTCACTTCCAGTTTCATTTGGCTATTTCTGACCAAGATGGAACCAGTGTAGATCCAGATCAGATAGCAAGGATGTGCCTTCTGATCTAGATCTAAACTGGTCACACATTTTTTCAAAATAAATGAAGCAAAGGATTATTGGAAGAACAGACGCATGGTGAAGCTTACGTGAGCTTGGCATTTCTCCAAGATTTCCTCGTCTATGAGCATAGGTATAATCATACTTGGTCTGTCCGCCAGCCTGCAACACAAACATTAAAAGATCACAATCTCAAAGAACAGTGCTATTTTTAACCCATATTGATAAAAAAATACAGTTTAGATCCAGATCAGCTTTAACATCTCCAAAGTATGACCAAGTTCAACAGTGTTCACTTTTAGCGTTTAGATTATTACATATTAGTGACCTGTTTAGATCCAGATCAGATGGCAAGGATGTGCATGCTGATCTTTTTCTATACTGGTTGCACATGTGATATTAGCCAAATCCCATTGTGTCAAAGTTAAACAAACACTTGCATATACATGTATTATCTATATAAAGTTGAACCTGCCTTAGCTGCCACCTGCATTCAGCAACCACCTGTCTTTAACAGCCACTTTGAACAAGTCCTAAGAAGACATTTTGTTCTAATTTTACCTGTCTTAAGCAGCAATTTTTTGTCACTCCCTTGGCTTGGTGCTTAACACAAGTTTGTTGTATTAAGATACCAACTGTTCTGAATATAAGTCACCTGGATATTACTAAGAAGTTCACCTGCTTAAGAAAGTTGGGACTGAAGCCGACACCAGCCCATATTTCATCCTCCTCATCTTTCATGCTTGGATCTGTTACCTGGTCCACCATCTTCTGCAGGGTCTTGGCTACCTTGGCAACCTCTTTGGCATTAGCTTTCGGCTCCAACTCTATCCACAGGTACAAGGCATGGTTCTTTCCTTGTGAATAGACCTGGCAGTAGAAATATGGTACATTGCAAGCTTGCTGTTACACATAAACTATGTTATCTTGTAAAAAAATGTTATAATAAATATAACCCAAAAGCCATCCAAATAAGGCAGCAGTACCTAACCAACCAGGCAAGAGAGGGACACAACACATACCAGCAGTTCAAGTATGCCTATACACTGCAACCCACAATGATTGACATTCTGCATGGTTTGAAATTAGCATATTACCACCAAGGGAGGTAACAAGTTTAAGTAATTACTGTAATACATGTAATAGTTAATTAAACATCAACCTTCTGTCTGATATATGCAGCGGACTATCTTTTCTGTGAGCTTAAGTAATTACATAATAATATATAAGCTGTGACATGCAAAAGAATGTCATTAGTAGTTTGACATCATTCCATCAAATGATATCAAAACATAGATTCTTGTGCATTTTGCAGGAATAAATCCAGTCAAAGTTTAATAGTAGAAAATGAATCTCCTATGAAACATTTTTCTTAAAGTTCAAACTGTTTATATGGGTGATTTGAATGAAGAAACATGTAGACCGCATGAACTTCCACTTATAAGTTAACATAATGACATAATAAAATATTGTATCCTGTGACTCTGGTCAAATTGTCAATATAATCTTACCCTTTCCAGGGTTGAAGGTTATAAAACAGAGATTGGAAACCAGTCTCAAATCTCAAGCATCTGATTGGCTGAAATGGCGACTGGTATACACTTCAGCCAATCAGACGCTTGAGATTTGAGACTGGTTTCCATGCTCAGTTTTATAACCTTGGGCACTGGGTATCCAACCTTTATCCTCTAAATTACTAGTTCCAAACAATAGATCCTAACCTAGCTGACACCAAGGTTAAAGGCCAAACTCATATACAATGTTTCTGTCACATATTTAAATGGTACAGTAAAACCCCTCATTACTGACACTCGATATTATGGGCACCCCGGTATTACGGGCGATTTTTTGAAGAACAGACCTTTTCTCTTTTTTATGATTCAAACCCACAATTAAGGACAACCCGCTATTAAGGACACTTTCCCTCAGTCCCTTAGGTGTCCGTAATAGAGGGGTTTCACTGTATTGTTTCATTATAAAGCCTTTATTTTGGGGTATATGATGATTTTGTGGTTTTTCCTTAAACTGCATTTTATCGGGTTCAAGAATTCATATTTTTCAGTTATCCAAAATCATACTTAACTTGCAATCACATTTTTATGGTGTTTATCATTTCATGGATTGATCTGCTAATGAAAATTAGTACCCCACAAATATTCATGAATTCACAGTAAATGAATAAGTACTAAGGGGATTGCTTGGTTAAAATGGTGCATTGTTTACTTAAACTCTCTTATCAGAATATCATATATCTTGTTCATTATTTATTAAGATTAATATAGTTTGTGATAGTTCAAACACTATGAAAATGTTAGGACACTCATGTATCCAAATAAGCAGTTGTCCGATTTCTAACAGCAATGGTGAGCAACCTGTCGTTCTACATGCCATGCAATTCTTTTAACCCTTTCCTCCATAGATACACCTTTATTGTGTGGGCGAACAGTTTTGATCCAGATCAGCTGGTACATCTGTGCCGTCTGATCAGGATATAGGTTATCTCTGTCCAAAATGCAACCAGAGCAGATCCTGATCAGATGGCACGGATTTGCTGGCTGATCTGGAACTACACTGGACGCACATGCATAAAAAGGCGTATATATAAAGTAAAGGGTTAATAGAGAACAGTCTTTGGGCCCGTTTTTGTTGAACTTGAGCCCATACTATATACCAGTATCTTTTTTCCCAAAATTGTTACAAAATTTCCCAATTTACTTACTAACTGTTGAAAATACAGCATCCATTATTTTAAATGTTTAAAAACATTTAGTTAAATCAATTCAAGTTACAAGTATATGCTGATTTTTATGTTAATGTTGACCTTTAATCTAATAAATCCTCTACAGTTCAATAAAATGGTCTATCTGTGCTCAAGGTTATAAAACTGAGCATGGAAACCAGTCTCAAATCTCAAGCATCTGATTTGGCTGAAATGGTGACTGGTCGCCATTTCAGCCAATCAGATGCTTGAGATTTGAGACTGGTTTCCAATCTCAGCTTTATAACCTCCAACCCAGATCAGATTTAAACAAAAATGTTGCAGAAATTTCTGGTTTGAAAGGTACGGATCTCAGACTGGGTACAACTCAAAATCACTGAGCAGGGGTTCCTAAAATGTAAGAACAAATTAAAACACTGCCACTTACTGAAGGCTGACATGTGGGCCCAGCTGCTGCGGACACTTTTGGAACAACATTCACAGATTCAACAACATCACGCACTGTTTTCAGGCTTACATATTTGTAGATGCCATAACCCCCTACTCCAGCTGCTAGAGTGCCGAGAACCAGTGGGGCGGCCGACTTCTTCACTCCCCCAGACTTTGTCGCAATTAGTCTGCTCTGGGCTGAAACACATACATAGTGGGTTATATCGCAAGTGTGGACAGTGTAGACCCAGATCAGCAGGTACATTGGTGCTATCTGATCAGGATCTATAATGTTCACTGTTTGGTAAAAACTAACCAGAGGCTAATACATTAAAAAAAACCAGAGTAGATCCTGATCAGGATGCAGAGACTTGCTGGCTGATCTGGATCTACACTGTTAAATTGCTATGTATATGAAACAGACTTTATTTGAATTTGAGCCAGTCCTTTTATTGTTGCTAAGGGTGATATATAGAAATTAATAAACTGAATATCAAACAGTGCAGACCCTCTTCATACTGCAAGGATCTGGTTCTGATCTGGGTCTTCACTATTCACAGATGACACTTTAGTTATGAGTATCACTAAGAGAGTTAACATACAATTCAACCCCCAAGTATCAAACAAACCATCTGGTCTGACTACAAGGCTGACACAAACCCACAGCTCTGACCACCTGGCTAACACACAGTCAGTGCAGACCAGAGGGCTAAGCTAGTTTTGGCTCTGACACATGTCCACTGGTCTGACCATTGTGCTAACCTTGAGCTTCATCTCTGACCAGTGCTAACCCCGAGCTTCATCTGTGACCAGTAGGCAGACGCCCCCCCCCCCTCCCCCACCCTGACACATACAGCTCTGACAACTCTGACATATTGAGCTAACATACACCCACAGCCTCCAGCAATTGGCTTACCTACACTACTGGTCTAACTTTTAACACCTGGGTTCGCGTATAGGTCTGCACCAATCTCTGATGTCCACTGGCCTCGATTAATACCATCGCATGTATACAAACTCATATCAGTCATGCATACCCCAATACACAGTAATTTACACTCATAACTGCTGTAATATTTTACAGCGGCCTTGGACGGTAAATGTACTTACTGTACATGTATACATGTCAAGTATGTGTCGCTTCGGTTTGAGCGAAATTTAACAGCCTACCATACACATATTTTCTCAAATTTTACACCATTATGTTCCTTAATAAATCATCTTTGAGTCAGCACGGTTGTCACAAGTCAAATTTCTTACCTGAGAAGCCGGAACGCAAATTTTGGAAGAGACGAAAGGATCCGCGAGCCGCCATACCGCTGTCAGATAACGGAGTACCTAGGTCAAGGTAATACAAGTCATGTGATTGATATCTTAACATTAAATAACATGAGGCATCACAAGGGGATTTTCAGTTTACGATATCATTTAACAGGAGGATTTTTGCGACGCGATATCAAGATATGAAAGATAATAAAGGCCCGTCACACTTTACAGAACTGTGCATTGGGACGGCGGTGTTTGATTTTCCAGAGCGCAGTGAGATTGCAAGAAAAATAAAATAAAAAAGGAAAAAAAAAGAAAAACGACTGATTAGAGCTATGTGGTTCATTTGTGAGGATGCTACCATGGTCTATGAATATTCCCGATGAGACCCGATACTATTGGCATTCGCGGAGTACATTTCACGTGACAACGCAGCAACTTTCTCGTGCAAATCACTTACAGGGGCCACACGTTTTACTTAGTGGCGTTAAGGCCCCAATCGCACTTTGCCGCGTTTCCGGTGCGCTGGAATGGCGTTGTTTCATTTTCCAGAGCGCCGTGACTGATTGCAAGAAAAGTCTGACATTTTTCGTTATATTTTTCGTAATGATGGAGATGTCATGGCGTCCTCACAGCGACCAATGCGTTGCTACGGAGCTACCCCGACGTTGAACACGTTTGTTTCCACGAAGTGTAGACATTACCGTGACGCCACTGCACTCTTTTCAGAACGCCGAGTGATGGCATCAGTTTGCTGCAAGCTCAGTGCGCGCCGTCGGTCGGCGTTCTTTACGATCCCAACGCGTCTACTGGCGATTGCACTGCGTTATTGCGGCGATGCATGTGATCGTACTACGCGCAACTCGACAGTTTTGGACGTCGAGAGATCGCCGTGAGAACTGGTGTTCACTGAGACAGTATGAATGATGACTGAATGAGTGATCGCGCGCTCGAACGGACGCAATCTTGAAAGAATACTATTAATAAAGCATTTTCGACAACGTTTTAATCGTAAATTA
Organism: Corbicula japonica; assembly: GCA_038501625.1. NCBI lineage: Eukaryota > Metazoa > Mollusca > Bivalvia > Venerida > Cyrenidae > Corbicula > Corbicula japonica. Next base: position 5,135,853 of record JAZAYU010000029.1, on the reverse strand, counting down.
AAAATGATATTAATAATAATTTGGGTTACCCTGTTAAGGGACATCAACAAAAAGCTAAACTCACTTCGAAAAATGTGATATCGCATTTTGGTACAGCATAACGTAATGCTTTTTTAAGTAAACAATGTTAATAAAGTAGGCTTACTGATGAGGTAGTAGTACAGTGTACCGCCGCCCCCTTCCCTTTTTCTAGTACTGAATACTCCCCCAAAATGTAAGGTCGGATACTGAATAGTTACAACTAATTTTAGAAAATAATACTAAAACACATAATAATGTATCATTTAAAACAAATATAAACATTTGACATTTTCAGTGAGAAAAACCGTAAAGTTAGAAACATGCATGGTAAATTTTCACGTTTACAATAAAAAAATGACGATAATTGCTTGGAGCTTTTGTTCCACCAAATCAAAACCCTATTCAAATCCCATATTCTGTGCGAAAACTGTATGCCGATAAAGGCTACCAGTTTTATACAAAAACAACAACAAACAAATACAATGTAAAGGAGACTTTGAAGTTTCCGCTATATAAAGAAGAACAAATAATGAAAATGGCACTAGTTTAAAGAACTACCTCAATCCCAACCCACCAATAGAGAGACTTATACTAAAAAAATTAAAAAATGAACAGAAAAGATAAAAAGCCATCGAAGACGATGCATATGAAAATGTCTTCTCTGTTTGAGCGCAAGGTCATGTCCAATGCTGAAAAACGGCGGTAAACCTCATCAGTATGTCCAAACGCTATCCACAAGCTCTCACAGAATCTAGCAGTCATTTCGATTATTCGCTCTCACAGACTAGCAGTCATTTCCATTATTAGCCCTCACAGACACTAACAGTCATTTCCATTATAGTTATCACATACTCTGTTATTCATTTCCATTATTCGCTCTCACAAAACCCAGCAGTCATTTCCATTTTTCGCTCTCACAGAATCCAGTAGTCAATTCCATTAAAACCTCTCAAAAATAGCAGTCATTTCCATTATTCGCTTTGACAGAATCCAGCAGGCATTTACATTATTATTTCTCTCAGACTAGCAGTCAATTCCATCATTCGCTTTGACAGAATCCAGCAGTCATTTCCATTATTATTTCGCACAGACTAGCAGTCAATTCCATCATTCGCTTTGACAGAATCCAGCAGTCATTTCCATTATTATTTCTCACATACTCTAGCAGTCAATTCCATCATTCACTTTGACAGAATCCAGCAGTCATTTCCATTATTAGTTCTCACAGACTCTAGCAGTCAATTCCATCATTCACTTTGACAGAATCCAGCAGTGATTTCCATTTTTAGCTCTCACAGAACCCTTCAGTCATTTAGTTATTCGCTTTCACAAAATCCAGCAGCCAATTCGATTATTAGCTCTGACAGACTCTGGCAGTCATTTCCATTATTAGTTCTCACAGAACCCAGCAGTCATTTCCATTATTAGTTCTCACATAATCTAGCAGTCATTTTCATTATTCGCTCTCACAGAATCAATCAGTAATTTCCATAATTAGCTCTCACAGACTCTAGCAGTCATTTCCATTATTAGTTCTCACATAATCTAGCAGTCATTTTCATTATTCGCTCGCACAGAATCCATCAGTAAATACCATTATTAGCTCTCACAGACTCTAGCAGTCATTTCCATTATTAGATCTGACATAACCCATCATTCATTTTCATTATTAGCTCTCACAGAATCCAGCAGTCAATTCCATTATTTAAGAGTTCAGACATATTAATCCTTAAAATATCCGAAGGGATTTAGGATATAAATATAAAACACAGTTGATTTCCCTCATTTTTTTTCTCTTTTTTATATATCTTTATATATTTTATATATTGCCGGAATAATGGAAAGCTTCAAGGATGAACTTTTTTGAACCGCACATTCACTGGCATGTACTCACATGCTCGTAGTGAGTAAACGCTTGCCGCTATCACTGGTGAGGCGAGAAATTATTGTGATGGCGTATAAATCGGAAGTGAGTGTTAATTTTTGATACGGCAATTCAAACCACAAACCCCAATCAACAAAAGAAATGACAAGGAAACAACTTATAAGTGCTTATAAATCGCAATACATTGCCTTTCATTTTGATGAACGATTGAATCCTACGAGACTGCGTGTTAGGCAAAATATCTTCCAGCATGTTATCAAATCTGGAGTCTTCAATTCTAGATAAAAGGTAGATAAACTTGACGTTCGCATAGAAAGACTGTCACCCGTTATTTTGACGTTCCGACTAATTTGTTTTTATAACTGAAAAAATTAACCCCCCCCCCCCCCCCCCCCCAAAAAAAAAAAGAAAGAAGTTTGCGCCTATTAATGTTGACAGGGATTTTATTCAGTCTCGACGTCTCAACAAAACCGCCATTCATAACGCGGGAACGAGATGTAATCCAGAAAAAAAATAAAAGAATATTTTTGGCTTAAATTAGACAGGCGTATTGTTCTTTTTACACTTACAGATTAATTGTTATTTCTTTACTTTATTAATTTATTTTACCCAAAATATCATTTATAACGTAAAAATATGAAAGGATGTTTGCAAAATAAGCGTCTATTACGCTTCCATTTCACAAACATGATCTAGTTCGAATTATCGACACACAAACATATTTACATTCAATGCCAAGTTTCCATTTTAGCCAACAAGATGCTTGAGATAGGAGATTGGCCTGACAAGTCTTCATTACAGTCAATCAGTTTTTAGTTTCTTGCAGAAATTGTTTTAATGAACTGAATTTTGCCGTTAGATAGATTTTTTAATTATCCTTTCTTATCGTTGACAGGCGGCAATGACAGAAGGAGTTATACATTAAACTTAATCTCACAAAGCAAGAGTACGAGTGTTGACTATTTTTTCCTAAACCAACAGAATCCCCAAAACGAAACTTTTATTTAAAATGTGTACTTCATGGAAAGAGATCATATCTCATGTGCAACAAGCATAGATCCAGATCAGCCTGCACACCCATGCAGTCTGATAAGGATCAACATTGTTGGCTTTAGATTCATAAAGTTATTTCTGACCAAGAAGCAAGCATTGTATATTCAGATAAGACTATACAGATGTGCATGCTGATCTAGATTTACACTGGTCACTGTATGTGATTGAAGTTGTGGGAAACGATTAATTCTTTACTGCATGGGATACGGCTGTTATCCCATGGGCGAACTGTGTAGATCCAGATCAGCCGACGCATCCGTGCTGTCCGATCAGAGCTGAACATTATACAACTGGGATTTGAAACCAGTCTCAAATCTCGAGTCTCTATTTCAGCCAATCAGATCTTTGATTTTGAGACTGGTCTCATTTTCAGTTTTATATTCTTTGGACGAGATTCTAATGACGAAGAAAATGACTGACAGTGGAATATCATTCGTGTCTGCCATGAAATGTTGCATACGGTAGCACTTTCAGAGATATTTATTTTCTGAGTTGGTCTCGTAAATTTTGGAGTATTACTGTTTTTATAGTCTAAAAACAATGTATGAGAATCAAACCTTATTACTTTCAGTGTTATTTGCAGTGATTGGGCAAAGTTTTTAAGAGTAGTTAATTAGAAATTATTTGAGCAAAATGTATTTCAAAGAACAATTTATGAAAAAAGTGTTTTATTATTATTTCCCGCCTTTTCAAGAAGATCCGTCACTGTAGAATGTACAAATGCATTAATTTAATATTATAATAATATTTCCTTATGCGCCCCATGGCGGTTAAATATGTAAATATAACGATCAAAATTGATTGGTTACGAATAAACCTTGGACAAAATGTCGGCAGCTTTCTGCAGCGCTTTCAAGGGGAATACCCAAGCGGAAAGTCCCTATTTACGCAAAGGTGGGTTCAACCTTTAACTTTTACGAAGTTTAGTTTACGCGCTTTTTCCCATCAAATTCCAATCTAAACGGAAAATTTGTTTTTGTTGTTTTCTAATTGAAATTGACGAGACAATGGGTGTACGCTATCCGGGATTTAGGTCATCTTAACCTGTATTAGAAAACGACAAATTTTATAAACATATAGATATAAATAAGTAATGAGCTCCGTTTAAACATTAAAGTATCATAATTTAACTAATTAAGCATCAAACATCGAAATGCATTCATTAAGGTAGTTCGGGTTGTTTTCATTTATTGTATAGGCCTACTGTTGTCTACGTGCATAAATCGGTCCATAGTTTGCACATTTTTAAATTTAAATAGATTACAAATGCACTGTCTATATTTAGGCCTAATATCAGACTTTTCGGAGAAAAAAATGACGCTTTCGAACTGGAAATGATAAACACACCCGATCGTGCCCAATAGAAGACAAACTGTTTGCGGTTTTGACTCACTTGATAAAGTTTCAAAACAACTATTTTAAAATCCCATAGAATTGATTGGAAAGCCAACTCAACCATCCCAAACCATCCAACCTTTAATTTGGAAAAATCGGCCCTTTTCATTTTCATTTGCGAACAGCTTGAAAACGGAGCCGTTCCGTTGGTGCATGTCTTGTACATGAACACAAATTCTTAAATGGATGTAAAAATGCAGGTTTGTCACATTTAGTTCTTTTATTAAAATCATAAAACGTACACTTCTTTTATTAAAAGCATAAATCGTACACTTCTTTTATTAAAAGTATGAAACCTAAACGCGCATAAAACCTCCATGGCTTTTTTTAACTAACACCATTGAACATTATTTTTCATAAAATGAATTGAATTCATATATGCAAAAATAGCAGACGATAGCTCAGGAAGACCCTGAATTTACATATTGTAATGGTCTTCCGGTTCCCTTACAAAGGCAATCCAAAATTCCGACAGCAGTTTAGAATTTGGGGATGGTCAGAAATCCCCTAAACTTTTGATTCGTATACTGACTCGTCTATACAGGTTAATAATATGTATGGTTGTAATAACAATGAAAGGACGCGGCGAACAGTAGTGAATAAATAAGACTATATTTTTTAAGGTTACACTTGAAACTATGATGGTTGTGGCTATTTGGAGATTTTGACATTTTTCCATTTCGTTTTTGGATGATGATGATGATGATGATGATGATGATGATGATGATGATGATGATGATGATGATGATGATGATGATGATGATGATGATGATGATGATGATGATGATGATGATATGATAATGACGGTGATGAAAGGGACTCAAATGAACCGGAAAGCTATATTTGCTTTTGTATTCTGATAGTGACAGTCACATATTCAAGCATCGTCATTGACGTAAATAAAAAAATCAACATAAAATTGATAGCCTGGTTACGGGTTATGGAGATGCAAAATAAAACAATAAAAATTATACAAGCAATTAATTCTTTATTACTTTTTATTTCTATTACCATCTTTATAATAATAATAATAATAATAATAATAATAATAATAATAATAATAATAATAATGGTCTTGTTGATTTTAATGACGGTGATGAGATGCTATTTGCACAAAATGTCTTGATCAATATTGTAGGCACTTACGAGCTTGCAATCATTAAAAGATGTTTTCGGCCATTGAATAATCCTAAATTTTATGTCGCAGATTTGTTGAATTATTGTCAGTGAATTTAATAATCATGAAATAATCGTATATTTTTGGTTGTGCATCAAAGTAATATTGCTGTCTTCTAGTTAAATAATAACAAATTAGTTAAATAATCATTAAACAAATAATTTTAGGGGTTTCCTTAAATTACATTATAGTTGTTGTTACAAACTTAAAGTATCAGGGATATTGACAAGCAAGAAGATAAATAAACTAACGAAAAGATTGACCACGATTGTTTTCAAATTAAACCAAGTCTGACTTGGTTAGTTTTGTTCTTTGCTTCCAAGAGATCCAACCGGTAGTGTTTTACGCCAAGATGCAGGTATCATACTGAGGTCTCAATAAATGCTTATTTGCCTAGAAATGACCATGTTTAAATATTGAAGAACGATCAGTTCAAACTAAACAGTTATAACTTTTATGGATACATTGCTTCCTGTTCTAATCACCTCAGCATGACTCAAAACCCCGCAGAACCGCTTCATCAAACGACCTTTAACCCTTTTAAAGTTTATATAACGTTTATATAACGTTTGCAGACCTGTGCCCAAGATCATAAACTAAATCTGGAGACCAGTCTCAAATCTCAAGAATCTGATTGGCTGAAATGGCGACTGGTCGCTATTTCAGTCAATCAGATGCTTGAGATTTGAGACCGGTCTTCAAGCAGTTTTAATTTCTTGTGCCTTGAGTAGACCCCGGTCGGATCTCCACAGATTGCTAGTCAGTTAAGAGGTCAGTTAAGTTTCTTATTTCAATGAAAAAAAAATCATTTAAAAATATAGATTTATTTTTTATTTCGATCTAGTATTTCATTAATACATATTATTAATCAGTAATGTAACACGATCGCGTCTCATGTCCAGAAAGTTAAATAAAAACAAAAATGAATTAATAATAAATGAAAAATGATATAAAATTAAAATAAAAAATAACAAAATGAATTATAATAAAAGAAAATAAAAGAAAAAAATCTAACTATTTAAATTAAACAAAAATAGTGTATTGAAAGAAATAATAGTTAATATTACTTTGAGGATATTATTTCGTATTTTTTCCATTAAAATGTCTTTTATAGAATTCTAACAATTCTAAATAACTCTACCATTCTGGAATAATTATAAAAAATGTGTCGGTATCCGCCAGTTTATACACTGCACATACATAGTAAAATAATTTTATATTTCAAACCATATTTTGAAAACACAAGCTCTTCGCAAAGCCAACTTAGGAGAGGAAAAGAGAGCCTGCGATTACAACATGATCAAAAAGAGACCACAAACAAACAACAGAAAATTTACTGCATTGGAGATTTCAGTGCCACTGTGCCTCTGAGTACATTAATCAAATACTTCATTCATGTCTGTAGAATATGATGACCACATCCAACAAAAAAACAACAACACATACTCGTATCTTAAAGAAAAATCATTGTTACATACTAGGTTTTTAAAATTGTCACCTGAAAATATTAGGATTTACACAGAGTCGTTTTTACAAATGGAATTCCGATTAAGCTTATTTTATTAATAAATGGTTTGTCAATGAACGTTAGACATTTTCATTTTCTTTTAATTAAATAATATCAATGGTTGTAAAATATTTAAAAAACACAAAAAAAACTAAAACATAACTTGTTGAGTCAGGAAGGTGCTAAAATGCATTCGTTTGTTTTGGAATATAATTTGCAAAACATTTCAGCCAATCAGATGCTTGAGATTTTAGACTGGTTTCCAATCTCAGCTTTATAACCTTAGGCACTGTAGTTTAAGTATCTGAAGCCGATATTGTTGTTGTTTTTTTTTCATTTCGTTACTTGGAACCATTTCATAAAGTACATGCCGATATGGGCTCAAGATCATAAAATATGGATTGGAGACCAGTCTAAAATCAGATGCTTGAGAATTGAAACTGGTCTTATGATTTAGTTTTATGATCTTGGGCACTGATCTTAACGGACTTATCTGGAGCCTTGTTACATTGGGTATGTTCTGGATGGTTATTTTTCCATATGAATGTAAACAAAAATTTTTATTATAGTTCAAGTTTTAGAAAACAATTACATGTGTGTTTACATTCATTTGGAATAAATAAAATCAGTTCTCATTGAATATTGAATATGTTTTATATACAAAAACCCATGCAGTTTGGGAAGTTCTAATAGATCGAATGCATTTAAAAGGAGGTTATAAAGTTGCCTAAAGTTTACACACTGTAGCTTACGTCTACTCCATTAATGGTCTACACTACACATAGCCAATGTTTAAACTACACCGATCATAAATTTTAATTTCTCCACATGGAATTCTCCACATTTCAAATTTCAAATAAGATAAGATTAATCTTTTTTTTACTTATTTTTAAGAAATGCCATTAAAATCCCTTAGTGCCTTTGTAAACCAATTTGTCATTTTATCGAGGTGGGGGTAAAAAGTCACCGTAGCTTTTGTGAAGAGAGTATACCCAAAAAACTGCTAAAGCATCTTCTGTGTATCAGCCAACCCATTTGCATTATCGCATAGTTCATAATTACCTTCGATCATGTAACTTATTATGTTTCAAGTTTGAAGAGTATACTCGGAATCCGCGCTGAGAAATTAAAATATCATCGGTGTAGTTGGTTAACAATCTCATTTGCAGAGTTGTCGTTCCTTACACTCACTTTACATCTCTGCGAAAGGCTCAATATCAAGATTTTTGACCAAACTCGACAGCCTTATTTTATAAAGTGATAATTATGAATTTGAAAGGTTGAGATAAAACAAATGACAGAAATCTTCACTATCTTTCATTAAAACTGAAGAAACCTCAGCTATTTTAACTGTAATTGGTGAACTATTTCTTTGAGTTAAAGTAAATGTAGTTGAAAGTAGTCCCAGCCTTTAACAGAGGTGAATGTAATGAGCCGATAGTGTAATAGAGTGGTTGGTTAAATGTATTTTGGTCTGTTTTCAGGGATTGCGAGCAGGTTCCCAGAGCAGGTGTCACGGGCAGGCATCACGAGCTGGTGTCATGGGCGGAGGTGTCGCAACATCGTATACGGATTACCTTTGCACTACTTTGCACAGGGAAGAGAACTACAATCGAATAATGGACAGTGTGTGTTTATATGTTAAAATAGAAGATTAACAGGTGAACAAAGATTAACAGAAAAACAACGTGGACTGAAGAAATTACTTAAATGAAAGAGTTTCTGAACAATTGTTTATCTCTCTCATTAATGACTTATAAATAACGTTTACAAAATAGTTAGAGTTATGCTGTGTCGATGGTTAAGAGCCAACCCGACATCGAAATAAAAGAAAACATCCGCAGTTTTTTACAAAAGATGTAATTTTTGGATCATTTGTTTTGTTGACTATCTGGATATTTTACTTTACAGATGTTTTGTTATTGGCTGATTTTTATGAATTTGTTTTTGCATAAAAACTTGTATATGAAATAAAGCATTGTTATTATCAATAATTGAAAAATTAGGATCATTGTTGTTTTACTGTTCCAACTCCAGCAGTTCTTTGATTGTATATATTAACTTTACTAATCACACAAAATTATTACTTGAAAACAATATCCGAAAACTATATCTCCAAATAAACCCCCAATCATCAGATCATAATATTCAAATACCATAAAACACTGTCGTGATCGAGCACCGGCACGGACTTTTCGGGCACCGGTATTGTCATACAATATGGCGGACTGTTTACATCTGAAAGGTATGTGTATAAATTTTACTTCACTGAATAGATCACAGACCATTTCCTTAGTTGTCGATTCATTGCATCATTTATGAAATCATATATGTAACAAATGCACATGCTTTTGATATTGGAAAAGCTTTGATTGTTTCAAAATTCCAGTCTAATTTGGCGGTTTGACAGAATGCAAATTTGAACCGAGAGATGTGATTTGTTTTGGGCAATACTTTTTATAGAACAACTGATCCGCAAAAGCTTCAACTGTGAAGACTTCTTATTGTATTTTTCTTCAAAATCCATCAGTCCCAATCCTTTAAATTTGTTTAGATACTGTAAACTGGCTTACTTTCTGTTTTGACCATACACCGGTATGGTCAGCACGCACCGGTTCAAGAATTCCGTCAAATTGTACAGATTGTTGATAAAAAGGCACCGGTTCGGTCACATTTTACATTTTGTATACGGTTCAGTCTCCATTATTTCTACCTCAAAGATACCTCTGTGCTACAACATTTTTAAAAATAAATGTTTATTTTCTGAAACACAACAGCAAAATTTAAGAGAGAGGTATTTTAAGGGTTGACTGTTATCGAACATTTTGGTTTATCTCGGATATGTAAGTTATCACTCTACACAAATTATACATTTAATTTCAGAGGATTTCATATGATGACATCTTCTGCAAAGTTCATCAGTGTCAATCCTACGACACCGTGCCCAACGTCATGACTTGCACAACGACGATATCAGAGATCTTTCCATTATATCTACACGAAGTTCGTATTCTTAATCAATATTTCTAAAATATTAAAATGACGGAAACACTATTTTAATTTCAACGATGTATTTGCATTCGTCCGAATTACCATTTTTAAAGTTCATGTTTACTTAAAAGTCTTGTTTCTTCATTTTCCAGAGATCACAAACTTCCATACAGAAAACTGATCAAGATGAAAGTGAAAAAGTATTATAGGTAAGATCATCAAACAGGAAGATGAATGTATAGCTAAAATGTGATTATTAGTACTTATTATACTGCGAAAAAGCTCTCAAAATACTAGAAAAATATTAAATTAATTAAACTTAAGAATTCAAATATGTTTCATTTTAACATCGGCCGTTGCAAGAACTGGAGATTATGGAGGGATCGCCTAGTCCGTCTGTCCGTTCTTCCGTCAAGAAATCGTTACTCCGACCAGCTCTTTTTACCTTTTCAAATAATGCTGGCGGTGTATCTAAGGAAGATAAGTGTTCAACTAATTACCGGTCTAGATGACATCCCAGTTACACAGAGCCATCGGTAATTGATCGATAGTTTTTTGACAAATTATGGAGTGGACTGATGACAACGTATTAAACATCTCACCAATCGGTCACCTGTTTTCCACCAATCAACTGCTATTGTGGAAAGGTAAATTTTTATAAAAAAATATATTGCCAACCTGTCTACAACAGATATCACCTACCAGCATCACATGAAATGTTTGTTTAAGCAATTGAACACTTGCCTATCACCGATGGCCGTTTACACAGAAAACCAGAAATAGATCACGCATGAAAACCGATCAAAACAGCGAGTAAATTTAAAATATAATGACCGATTGGGACCAAATGTCTGTGTAACTGATAAAATATATCTCAACTATACAGTTAAACAGAGGAAAGAGATCTTTGTGAAGTCCCCAAACACTACACATGTGAAACTTTTAACTATACAAGGGACAAAAATACACTGACTTAAATTGGTATTTATTTCTTAAAAATGCAAAGCAACGCATTACATAAGAGAAGTAATGATTAGAAAATTTAATCAAACAATTGTTCATTTTGACGTCATATTAATTTAAGAACCGTAAAACATTATTCAGAAGTTTATCAGTTGTTTATTGTGTTCAAAATATCTTCCGATGACAATATCTTCTGACGCAAGACGCAATTAACACTTTACAGCAATGTTATGTGAAGTAGAAAGAATAAATGTTTATTCGAGAAAAAATTCAAACTGTCCTCCTTGATAAAAATATAATCCGGTGTGAGCTACATGTACACATATTAATTTTTTTACTATTTATCAATTTATATTCTGCCACGGCGCACACAATTATCTTCGTGATTTATGGGATTTTCTCTCTGTTGTCTGTCTTTTCACTGGATCTTCTAGTTTGGTAATCTTTCCTAACTTTCTTATCCGGTTTCTTCTTGATCTGTTTCTATATCAAAGTTGTTGTCTCTGGAAAAATAACTATCACGATTTATTTAAAAATAAATAAAAGTAAACATTTTGTTTAATAATCATTAAGATGTTAATTTAATTTAATTTTATTGACACTTATGGACTTTGCAGAAGATATCATCATATGAAATCCTCTGAAATTAAATGTATAATTCGTGTAGAATAATAACCTACCATATCCGAAATAAACCAAAATGTTCGATAACAGTCAACCCTTAAATACCTCTCTCTTAAATTTTGCTGTTGTGTTTCAGAAAATAAACATTTATTTTTAAAAATGTTGTAGCACAGAGGTATCTTTGAGGTAGAAATAATGGAGACTGAACCGTATACAAAATGTAAAATGTGACCGAACCGGTGCCTTTTTATCAACAATCTGTACAATTTGACGGAATTCTTGAACCGGTGCGTGCTGACCATACCGGTGTATGGTCAAAACAGAAAGTAAGCCAGTTTACAGTATCTAAACAAATTTAAAGGATTGGGACTGATGGATTTTGAAGAAAAATACAATAAGAAGTCTTCACAGTTGAAGCTTTTGCGGATCAGTTGTTCTATAAAAAGTATTGCCCAAAACAAATCACATCTCTCGGTTCAAATTTGCATTCTGTCAAACCGCCAAATTAGACTGGAATTTTGAAACAATCAAAGCTTTTCCAATATCAAAAGCATGTGCATTTGTTACATATATGATTTCATAAATGATGCAATGAATCGACAACTAAGGAAATGGTCTGTGATCTATTCAGTGAAGTAAAATTTATACACATACCTTTCAGATGTAAACAGTCCGCCATATTGTATGACAATACCGGGGCCCGAAAAGTCCGTGCCGGTGCTCGATCACGACAGTGTAAAATATATTAATCCAACCAAAAAATGTGACTGAACGGGTTACCGTCTTGGAACTCGGCCATTTCGGGTTTTTGCATTGGAACCCTTGGAAATTTTACGTCGTTACATGGTTAAGGTGCGGAAAGAAATACCGAACATAAGACGGGGTACAATGCCAACACTAAGAAAACCAAACTACGAAAAGATGAATATGAAAGAACACAGTGGTTGTGACGCCGGCTAAATAGTAGACAGTTTTCGCGTAGCAACTTGATAATTTAGTTCTCACTTGCAGTTATTTCAGTTTACTAGTATTATATCAGCTTGATCGGCTTTTAGTTCGTTCACTTAGGTCTTTCTTAGGCCTTTCTCGCAACCGCCTATCACCCGCTATCTCTCTCTGTATATGCGATCTTTCGCACCGCTCTCTTCGTAACAATACGCCACTGAGCTGTTAGAGTGGACCAGTTCACTTAATTTTTACTTTCCGGTGTCACGGAGGTTAAGCTACTCGTTTTTTATCAAATCTACTTCCCACGAATTTTTTTTAAATCAAGAAAAGGACTTTACGCGATTTTTATAATATTAAAAATGGACAAGGAGCAGAAAACTTTTTAAAAATCACCATAAACTCGGTTGAGTTCGAAAAATTAGCATCTCCAATGAATATTAGGATATTTAAGCTTATATTATATTTCATGGAAGTAGTGCCCAAGATCATCAAACTAAGTTTTGAGATCAGTCTCAAATCTCAAGGATCTGATTAGCTGAAATGGCGACTGGTCCCCATTTCAGCCAATCAGATGCTTGAGATTTGAGACTGATCTCCAGATTTAGTTTTATGATCTTGGGCACAAGTTGGGTGTGTGAGATCCTAATTTCATTAAAAGTATATTTGTTTTTCTGACTTCAAAGCTTCTTTTAGCTTAAAGTATCATTTATATAGCACATGCATGTTAAATCCCATACCAAAGTCAAAATATCAACTTCTTACCTTGGAAAAATACTTTCTGTGGGAGCCCAAACTTCTTATAAGTCCGCGGTTGTGAACAATTACTGCCACAGGAAGACAGTTCATAACAATGTCAACAATGTCTTAGAAGATTATTCATTAGACAACAGTAGAAATGTAAAGAAACAGCATTCTCCAAGTGACTTTACATATAATTTTACATCCATATTTGTTTACAAGTTTAAAAGTAGGACATCCTAAAATGCAATGTACGGTGTACAATAAAGAACATAACTTCTAACTACTAAATGAATTGTATGAGTGTTTTTGAAATATCTGAAAAAGTGAAATAAGCATATCAGAAATGGCCACATCTAGCAGACACAGCCTCCCCACACAGCCAAAAAGTAGAAAGGAGAAAAGAGCATGGTTATGCAATAACCAGTTTCAAAATAGACGCCACAAACAAATTAACGAAAAGAGACCCCGAGGGGTAACCGCATTGGAACGGTTAATGGCAAAACAATTTGCCACTGGGGTTTAAACCAGGTTCCATGGTGCACCAACCTCATACCTGTCCCAATAGACTCTTATATGAACAAACAAGTTCATGTTGTCTTGGTGAAATAACTCCAACCGACCCATCAGCTAGACAATGTTGCACGCAAAAGCACACACACATATTAAACATAAGAAGCTAATAGCATTGTAAAGGAAAAGGGCGAGTACTCAATGATATTTCACACATCGAGCTTCTAGGTTCGTTTAAAAGATTTCCCTATAAACCTTCATAAACTCTTAAACTCCTGCCACCGGCGTGCATCCAAAGAGGTAAGCATAATGATCAACTGTAGATGGGCTAATCACCAGTCACTCAGATCGCTCTAGAATATAATGTTGGTATTAAACCTTTTTTTGTGAATTTACAGTGGAAAAGAGCTACAATTTGTTTTTAAAATGTACAAAACGCAGTGAAACTTTCCGATTTTGCATATAATATTGCAATTATACTAAAAAATTATTACTTTTAACAATATTTATAAGAAAATGTCTCTGGCAATGTCACACAACGTAAATTGACCCAATTTGTAAAGAATTCTGGTGCAGTTTCGTACAGAAAATGACGCCCCATTGCGTTGTTTGTAAGGCTACTCTTATCAAACTTTTCTACGTTGTGGTAACATGTGATGCGACATTCATGAAATAATGTTAGATTCTGATGTAAAATCACTGTTTCAAGACCATTAGTTTTAAATGATCTGCAAATGAATGACGAACAGCGATCTACCATGAAATTTGTTCGAGTGTGATTAATGGATAATCCAATAGATTTCCACGAACATGTTGGTAAAGACCAACAGATATAAACTATGAAGAAAATGACAAAAAAAAACATGTGGTTTCAACACAGACATGAAGCGTTATCTTAAATCACAGAACGCAGAGGTTTCCGAAAGTCGATTATGTCAAGTTAAGTCAAGGAAATGAAGGAACTGCTTGAAAATGACCGCTTTTTCACAATCCGCCGTGAGGTTAGGTAACGATTGGGCACGGTGATTAATAATGCCAGTGAATGCAAATATCATCACAAATCTGTTTATCTTATAAGTTGCCTTTCCAGTATTTATCGGTTTAAAAACAGAAAATAAAAAATAAATTGGTCATGGCAAATTAAAAAATTGTATTTCGTTCTTTCTGTAACTCAAAGGGAGGTAATTTACAAAAAAAAAATCCGGAAATATTTAAGGATTTAAGTCACTGTATTCTTAATTCTTTGCATCATGGCCCAAGATCATAAAACTGAGTTTTGAAATCATCTTAAATCTCAAGTATCTGATTGGCTGAAATGGCGGCTGGTCGCCATTTCAGCCAATCAGATGCTTGAGATTTGAGACTGATCTCCAGATTGAGTTTTATGATCTTGGGCACAGGTGACTTAAGTAAACTAATGTATTTTTCCTTTTATATATGCCATAAACTTCTGAATTTGACAGTCATATAAATATAATCTGTTTGAGACTTTAATGTAAAAATATCGATCTCATCATTATTGAGGAAAGGTCAGCTGCTGTAAGGCCAAACACACAATGCAGGCAAGGTCAACCACATATACTGAGCAAAAATGAAAACTAAATTCAAAAATTGTGTTCAGTGATGCTATATTTATCCTTTATTTTATGTGAGGTATTTGCACAGATCTGGACATTTAATAAAGCGAGAACATGTTGTTATTTTTTCACAGAGGTCAATGTTATCTCCTCTTTCCTCAATAATGATGAGATCGATATTTTTACATTAAAGTCTCAAACAGATTATATTTATATGACTGTCAAATTCAGAAGTTTATGGCATATATAAAAGGAAAAATACATTAGTTTACTTAAGTCACCTGTGCCGGGTACGTGAAGTTAGCAGTGAGCAGTTACAGCAGTGACAGCAGTGAGATGATATAACTGCGACAGTGGCAACAGTAGCAGCAGTAAGATCGTTTTTACTGCGGCAGTCACAGCAGTGACAACAGTAGGATCGTTTTTACTGCGGCAGTAACAGCAGTGACAGCAGTAAGATCGTTTTTACTGCGGCAGTAACAGAAGTGACAGCAGTAAGATCGTTTTTACTGCGACAGTGACAGCAGTAAGATCATTTTTACTGCGGCAGTAACAGAAGTGACAGCAGTAAGATCGTTTTTACTGCGGCAGTCACAGCAGTGACAGCAGTAAGATCGTTTTTACTGCGGCAGTAACAGCAATGACAGCAGTAAGATCGTTTTTACTGCGGCAGTAACAGCAGTGACAGCAGTAAGATCGTTTTTACTGCGGCAGTTACAGCAGTGACAGCAGTTAGATCGTTTTTACTGCGGCAGTAACAGCAGTGACAGCAGTAATATCGTTTTTACTGCGGCAGTAACAGCAGTGACAGCAGTTAGATCGTTTTTACTGCGGCAGTAACAGCAGTGACAGCAGTTAGATCGTTTTTACTGCGGCAGTAACAGCAGTGACAGCAGTAAGATCGTTTTTACTGCGGCAGTAACAGTAGTGACAGCAGTAAGTTCGTTTTTACTGCGGCAGTTACAGCAGTGACAGCAGTAAGATCGTTTTAACTGCGACAGTAACAGCAGTGACAGCAGTAAGATCGTTTTTACTGCGGCAGTAACAGCAGTTACAACAGTAAGATCGTTTTTACTGCGGCAGTAACAGCAGTTACAACAGTAAGAGCAGTACGATGTTCTTAGATTATAAAAAAAACAACAACACCAAAATCATCTTACTGCCGCAGTAACAGCAGTGACAGCAGTAAGATCGTTTTAACTGCGGCAGTTACAGCAGTGACAGCAGTAAGATGGTTTTTACTGCGGCAGTAACAGCAGTTACAGCAGTTAGATCGTTTTTACTGCGGCAGTTACAGCAGTGACAGAAGTAAGATCGTTTTACTTCGGCAGGAACAGCAGTAAGATCGTTTTTACTGCGGCAGTAACAGCAGTTACAGCAGTAAGTCCGATGTTCTTAGATTATAAAAACAACACCAAATTCATCTTACTGTCGCAGTTACAGCAGTGACAGCAGTAAGATAGTTTTTACTGCCGCAGCCACAGCAATTACAGCAGTAAGATCATCGTACTGCCATAGTAACAGCAGTGAGAGCAGTAAGATAATCTTTTTTGCAATAAACTTTGATGAGTGATTCGGAACTGCCAGAATTTTATGTCTTGTTGAATTAAATTGATGTCTACATTTACTTACAATTAATTGTATAGTAACTGAATCGTAATTTTATTCCGAATGCTGTTTACTGTCTTTTTTACCATTTTTAAGGAATATAGTACAATTGTTAAAGTAGAACCATTTTTATTTAAAAAATTCTTGGTTAACTTTTAGTGACCAGAAATTATCCAGACTAAATTTTTTGGACTCGGGAAGTAATGTTAATGCGATAGCCGGAAGTGATCCGGAATACCCTATGTTGGGGTGATCCGGAACTACCTAGTTTTTTAAATTCTTAATGCATGAAACGCAGTTTCCATATTTACGCACGCGCATTCTTTAGTAACTATTTTTTACCTTTATTCCGAATAAAAGTGACTGTTTTTTTACTATTTTGAGAACTACGGAACAGTTGCTAAAATAGCATCCATTTTACCGTGCAAACTTTTAGATTATAAAAAACAACACCAAAATCATCTTACTGCCGCAGTTAAAGCAGTGACAGCAGTAAGATCGTCTTTACTGCGGAAGTAACAGCAGTGGCAGCAGTAAGGTCGTTTTTACTGCGGCAGTAAGGGCAGTGACAGCAGTATGACCGTTTTTACTGCGGCAGTAACAGCAGTAACAGCAGTACGAAATTCTGCTGTAACTGATCTTACTGCGGCAGTAAGATCATCTTACTGCTGTAACTGATCTTACTGCGGCAGTTAGATGATCTTACTGCTGTCACTGCTGTAACTGCGGCAGTAAGATAACTTTTAGATTGTTTTGTTAAATCTAAAAACATCTTACTGCTCTTACTGATCTTACTGCGGCAGTAAGAAGATTTTAGTGCTGTCTCTGCTGTTACTGCCGCAGTAAAAACGATCTTACTGCTGTTACTGCTGTTACTGCCGCAGTAAAAACGATCTTACTGCTGTCACTGCTGTTACTGCCGCAGTAAAAACGATCTTACTGCTGTCACTGCTGTTACTGCCGCAGTAAATACGATCTCACTGCTGTCACTGCTGTTACTGTCGCAGTAAAAACGATCTTACTGCTGTCACTGCTGTTACTGCCGCAGTAAAATCGATCTTACTGCTGTCACTGCTGTCACTGCGGCAGTAAAAACGATCTTACTGCTGCTACTGCTGTCACTGCGGCAGTGATATCATTTCACTGCTGTCACTGCTGTCACTGCTTACTGCTAACTTCACAGGGCTGCGATTTTCGACGTTATTTTGGAGTAATAGTACATTTTAGGATCTGTTGTAAGTAAATGTTACTGCCTTAGTAATGCTAGTAAGTTAGTAACCCTTTAACAACTTTCGTAAATTGGTTTGTAAATATATTCACTCGTATTGTGACTGTGTAAGATTTTTCATTTACAGGCCTTCTACACTTTATATTATAAATGTTGATATTTGCAAAAACTCGAATATTTTTGTTTTTGATACCTGATCATTCACCTTTAAGGCGCCGTCATTACAAAGAAACTATTGAAATGTTTTTCCCAGGCATCTGCTTTTAAAATTGATAAAATTATAGCATTTATATTTCCCCAGCTGCTGCCGTGAGTCTCAGTTTCATCTCTGCAAATGTTGGTTGAAGATGGATATTTCATTAAACGGATCTGAAAATACAACAACTAATATTTCTCACATTGCAGACCTCGATTCTGAAGTTTTAACTTTATCTTTTGTTTACTTTTGGAGCTTCATTGAAGGACTTATTGTTGTATTGAATATCTTCGTTTTATGTTTTCTTGTTTACTATCGCAGAATACAGAATCTACGGAACATAGTGCATCAGCTGATCTTTCTCTCCTCGGTTTATATATCTGTTGGAATAACAGGGTTTATCAGGGTGTCCACGACGCGCATCAGGTTAAGCTACATCTGGTGTGCCGTAGTAATTTTACCATTCTATTTCTGTATGGTGGCATCCCATGCAAGTGTTTTCATTCTTATTTTTCGACGATACATGGCACTTCGCGGCATTCGACATGTTACAACAACTACACATTGGAGGAAAAAACATCGGTACATTACATACGGGGCAACAGCGCTTGCATTGGCACTGTTATGCTTTGGATGTGTTTCCTTGTTGCCACTTAAGGCATCGCCACACTCCTCCCAATCCTATTCATCGATAAAATAAAAATCATCAAATCTCAGTAATGACAAAATGCCATTCAATGAAACTTTGCACAAATGAAGGTTACTAATGTATCTTTATTTTGCATACAGTAAGACAACTTAGAAAAGTTAAGAAACAAAGCTAGACCTAAAAATTCCTTGAATTCTATTTACATAAATTCACAAAAACTAGGCGATGCAGAACATAACTTTAAATTCCCTCGTGAGCGCAATGATACTGACAAGAAAATGTTGTGTACTTTGTAAAAAACATTCAACTATTAAAAGAGAAATAAGTGATTGTCATCCGTTTACGCGACCAGGAAATTGAAGGTCAAACACATTTTTACTAATATCTCGTAAAGTTTGCATAAGTAAATCATGAGGACACAATAAATTGTTGTCAGTATCATATTACTCATGTGGGCATTTAAAATGATGTTTTGTGTTCTTTAGTTTTTGTGAATTTATGTAAATAGAAGTTGAGGGAATTTTTAGGTCCTGCTATTTTTCTTTACTTTTCTAATATGTCTTACCATCTGTAAAATAAAGATACATTAATAACATACACTTGTGCAAAGTTTCATTTAACAGCATTTTGCCGTTATTGAGATTTTGATAATTTTCTTTTTATCGATGAATAGAATTGGGAGGAGTGTGGCAGGCCCTTAACGAAACCAAAGATCTGGATAGTGTAACGTTTTGTAGCGCTGAACTTATATTTAAAGAGCAAAATAAAAAGAAGGGCGTACTCTTTCTTATATGGTTTATAGGGGACCTCGTACTGGCCAACGTGTTTTACATTTTAAGCATCATTTTAGTAAAAAAGAAATTTACAAATCGAGTGTCCACGGATACAGTGATGATGAGTTCTAACAAGGCCTCAGTAAAGGACAAAAGAAATGACATTGTTAATCTAAACAGCGTTCGTTATCTTCATAAAAATAAACGCAATACGTCCACAGACATGTCGGAATCTGGTAACGTAACCAAAACATTCGAACTCAAAACATTTTCATCCTTTAGACAAAATAAAAGAATCGTTGATCATACTGATCCAAACCACGTGTCTCATCTGGGTACAGAGAGTCTGATCCAAACCAAGTGTCATCTGGGTACAGAGAGTCATCTGCCAGCACTTCAGCCCCCGCTGCCTTCATAAAAATACCAAAATTGCCGCCTGTTGGCTGTAACAATTCATCCAGCAGTGAATCTATTCGCGCCGCACCGGAAATAGGTCGCACGCTGACACCAGGTACGCCAAAAGAAGTGTCATTTGGGTACAGAGAGTCAACAATCAGTGTTATCCCCGCTGCGTTCAAAACAACACAAATCAATGAATTGCCGCCTGTTGGCTATAACAATTCATCCAGCAGTGAATCTATCCACGCCTCACAGGAAATAAGTCACGGGACAAAACCAGGTCCGTCAAAAGTGGTGTGTCTGATCGGACAAAAAGATCCATCGTTCACCAAATCATCAGTCGTGACATCTAGTAATAAGAAAGTTATTTTCTCTAAGACAACATCAGCTGAACAAGAATCACGCAATAGAAAATTATCACGAGATAAAAATTTATCAAGCGGTACAAATTTCCTAGAGGTTCCGATAGGCCACCGACATAATGAGTTTGTGAACGCACAGCATAATGGTTCCAGGGCAAACACACAGCCTAGTTTGTCCACGGAGAAGCTGGAGAGAGACACTCTTTACATTTTACTTTTATTCGTATTAGCTGTGAACATTGTATCACTGCCGTTGGCTCTGAAATCACTTTTAAGAAAGTTTGGTATTGGGACTATATATTTACAAAATCAATTTTCTAATATTTTATCAGTGAATTCTCTTTTTGATTCCATTATACATATTGTAAGGTTACAGGTGTTTCGCAAAGTGTGCGGTTGCTTCAAGGATAAGTAGTCAGTTCTATCATCCATGAAATATTGTTGATATTCTATATTGTTTGTTTTCAATGGCGCAATATTAAAAATCGATTCATTTCTCTCCTTCGACCTGTGCCCAAGCAAATAAAATTTAATCTGGAGACCAGTCTCAGATCTCTAGCATCTGATTGACTGAAATGGCGACTTCAGCCAATCAGATGTTTGAGACTTGTTTCCATGCTCAGTTTTATAATCTTAGGCACTGAATAATTTCCAAGTAGTTAGACACTTTCCACTTTTGGTTGTACGACGTTAAAGAACTTCAAGAAAATCTCAATCTTGACACTTTTTGAAAAACAATAATGAAGGTTGAAACTTGTTAGATTTCACATGTGAGCTATTTAAACAAATTGTCCATTTGTCTTAATACTGGTAAATCATTAGAGATTGTTTCGCTGTTGAATTTTCGTTATACTTGTGATGTTACAATTAATATCAATCAAAATAAGAATTGAACGAAAAGACATATTTACACCTTTACTAAAACAAGATTTGTAACCTTTTTGATTGTCTTTTTTCTTGCGTCTACAAAATATTCGATTGTGTTTTTCCTAGAATATGAGATATGAAATGATCGCATAGATCATTTCATATCTCATATTCGAGGAAAACACAATCAAATGTAAACAAAGCAGTAGGCATGACTTTACCTTGAATAACTGTCTTTAACGCCGTAACCTTGATCGTTTTTGCTCTCCGGAAAAATCATCTATCTCAGTTTATTTCGAAGAAGACACTCCTTTGTTGAAAATAGCAGACTCGGTGAACTGTACACTAAAATAACTCTTAGCATAATTTTATACGAGCTCTAGCAAGCGAGCCTTCGAAGTGGCCACGCGAGCATGTGAGCGTTTACAGTAATTTGCGTAAATATGTAAACATAGAATAACATCAGTTTCAAAAAGGTAATTGAGCATTACGAAAGCATGTCGCTTCCAGAACGCATAATTTTAAATTTGTTAAACAATGCATCGACAATGACATCACTGCGGCTTGACAAAGTTATTTCCGAACCTACCCAAAAGTCATCTACTATTGTCCGATTAAGAAGTGTTACCTTCCGTTTTGTTCGGTTTGTAGTACCGATTAAAATGCCAGTTTAAACGTCCCTTTTCTAAGCACTGATGAACATTTTAGATTGGATACACCAGCCTGACCAGGTCTTTAGGGCACTCACTGAGCAGGCATCTAGAATATTCGGAATACACTGCACGTAGATATGGTGAAAATGAACACTAAAAGCAGTAGTAGTAATAGTAGTAGTAGTAGTAGTAGTAGTAGTAGTAGTAGCAGTAGCAGTAGCAGCAGTAGTAGTAGTAGTAGTAGTAGTAGTAACTGATACTAAACCAAAGCCATGACATAATATACAGAATACTTTGAACAACAATATGGTATAGGAATATGGTTTAGGCATAATGAATGCTGATTAGATTTTTTTAGGGCCCCTTCACGGGTAACCCCATTTATTTAATATTACACAGATAATAATATAAAAACATTGACAATATCAAATAACATTCATAGCAATAAATCAATTTGATTCAGTTCGTTCCAGTTCAAATTCGAATTCAAATTTCATTCAATTTAGTTCAGTTAATTTAATTTATTCAATTTCTATCGATCCCATCCGATTTGTTCCAACCAGATTCATTCATTCATTCATTCATTCATTCATTCATTCATTCATTCATTCATTCATTCATTCATTCATTCATTCTTTCACTCACGCATTCATTCATTCATTCATTCATTCAGTCAGTCAGTCAGTCAGTCAGTCAGTCAGTCATTCAGTCATTCAGTCAATCATTTTCATTTTTGGAAACGATATGGATCATATATTATTAGCAAATACTCAGTGAAGCATTCGACCTTACACGAAACGAAATAGTAAGAACGAAGCAGTGAGAATTTGTGTAGCAAAATTGCTAGCATTAGTTATGTCAATGTTGACAGGGAATGGAAGAAAAACTGTATTGCGACACTTCTATGCCATCTTTGATGCATTGGAATATTTCATTGGATTCTTCCCCGTGACGCTTGTGATCCGCTTTAAAGAAAAACAAGAAAGACTGTATTTGCAAGGGACGGATTGAGAATTTCATATCGATTCTATATTTCCATATGTACCATTTGGTTTCAAATATAAGTGTATTTATAACATTTGAGAACTTATGCGGATTGTATCCAAGCGCTATGTTTTGTGCAGAAAATGTTACAGATGAGAGTCCTATGGCGCGAAATGCCATGTTAATAAATACGATAAGATTCTTCCAAGTAAGGTTTGACTTTTTCACAGTCACAGAATAAATGTATTAGGTTTTCGCGATGTGTTTTGCATTAAGTGCAAAGACCGTTCTACAGGCCCATTAAATTTTACCTAAGTTCAGTAAAAATCGCGTAGTGAAGAAATTTCCATTGAAATTTTTTTGCCTTTATGGAAGCATATGAATCTAAACAATTCTTCCAGATATGCTGCCAGTTAAAGTTTGGCTCAAGGCTAAGACGTTCCTCCCACATTCTCTCTGTATAAAATTTAGATCGGTTATTTAAGCAATACGTATTAGTTAGCGTTCATATTTTTAAAAATACGGAATATATTGCAAGCCGAATATGAACGATAACTTGCTTACAGTTTGTCACGTCCACACACCCGGCAAAACGTTGACTGACAAACGCCGACTCCACCCAGAAATTGATTTACAAGCCAGGGAAATAATCTAGTGGCGCGGCACCGTTCTTTGATGTCACGTGATGTCTGGCCCGGTACATGCTGACCTAAGAATTAAATTGTCGCAGTCTCGTGTTGGAAGGTGATAGTTGTTACATGTGAAAATAAGCGCCAGGTTTTGAAATTTAGACTTTTTTGATGTGAACAAAAACATAGTTTGAGCAATCATCGATGTTTAATTAACAGTTGTTTTGTTGTTATGTTAAAATATCGTTTGAATAAACACACAGCATACGATGTTGATTAATTTTGGTTGCAAATCTAGGGGTCGGCCACTTTAGAATGCCCGTATTATGGAAAGCATCAACATTTTACAGTAAACAATACAGGCTCCGCCTACTTCCTAGAAAAGTCACGTAGGCCAAATTCTGTATCGGAGTTCATATCGGGGACGAATTGCAGAATATGGGAAATATTTTTCAAATTTAAAACGAAATGCAGCAATCTAATTGGCTTTCAAAGTAGGACAAACTGTAAAACTGGGTTATTATCAATTTTGACCGCAGTTTGTTGTATTTTATAAATTCTTTTTAACATCTAAAAGTTTTAAGAATGATATTGACATTGTAGATCGTTCGTCGGCAGCGTGTTGGTCGCTAAAATATCATTGTATGTTTTTGGAATGCCAGATCGTAAAATTTCCCACTCATCAACACAATTTTGTTGCAAATTTATTTGTAATTTATTTAATAGCTGGATATCACTTATGAAAGTATTTGTTTCCCTGTCACATATATCACAAAGTTGTTTGATGTCACTTTTTATAAACGATTTGAATAAGATGGCTATATTTTATTTTATGATTCCCGAAAAGCGACACATTTAGTATTTCTGTTTTACGCAAAGGATTAAACGATTTCAGAAATATACTCCAATTGCTTAATGTGTATTTATAGTACCTGGGCATGGGTTGTCTGAAAGTTATTCATTCCATCCAAGACAAAGTCACTCTGGGTAAACCAAACTGTATCTCTAGCGGATGTTGATGAGCTGATTAGCATTTCGACATCACTCCGTCGTGCATATGCCGGGTTTAAAACTCGATATTGGCCATATAAATCGTAAATACTGTAAGTGACTTTTGTTTATTTTAACACTGACAACATTCGTAGCATTTCTGTATATCTGTTTATCCCAACTCGATCATTATTTTCGGATAATCAGGGATAATCACTGACTGGAATGAGCAATACATGCCATTGTCGTGTGTAAATGCTTTGTTTCGCCAATAATGCGTCAAAAAAGGCAATACTTCCTGCAAACAAGATAATGCTAAGTATGTTAACTTGCAATTAGTTAACCTCCTAAAACAGAACTGCCGATTGTTACGAAGAAATAATACTAAATGTTGCACATGTGTCGTTTTCGTACTGTATGCCTTATTGCATAAATAAAAGTAATCATTTGTATCTTACTTGCGAGCATTGTGTATCAATTATTGTGAGGAAAGTTTGGTGATTTGATGAAATCTGTATCATTTCTGTGAGCAGTATTATTTGATTTCATCTGTTTTGAAGGTACACAATCGTAAAGAAGTAATTTTTAAAGGATCATGTAGAGATAACTGTTATAGCTTATGTATTGCAACCGTCTCAGCGGACCTTAAACATGACCTGTATTGCCGTAGGACCATTACGCCATTAATTGTGGGTTTTCTTAAAATAATAAAAATGCAATGTTTGATAACGGCAGTTTCCTTTCAGCGAGCAAGGATGTGAACTTTTGGTACATCTGACTTTTTCCAGCTGAATGAAGGTAATCTAACACATCCGGTATCTGTTTAACAATTTCAGAAATCTGTTCAGCCTCCGATTCGTCCTCAAAAGAAATCACTAGACACGGGTCAGTTTGTGTAGAAGTATGGTGCTCTAGAAAATGCATGTCATCAAAGAAAGTACTCAAATCATCTTCATATCCCGCTCTGTCTTCATTAAAGCCATCTTTCTGTGTAACTGTATGTATATCCTTCATAGGCGCCGACAATTTTTGAAGTTTATTTTAAAGGAGATTCTTCAGGGAACTTTGATATTTTAATGGTCTTTGTTGCAGCTATCGGTGTAATAAATTTCTTTTTTTCTTTTAAGTCATTGGCTGTGACATTGAAGTTTTTGTAGAATGAACTTTTATTCTGATCACTTTCAGAAGCATTAAATATTTTAATTTTCAATTTGGATTCTGGATGGCGAATTACTACATGGTCAATGATGGAATTGAAGTCTTTTTCCTTCACTTGACAATATATGCACTGGTATTCTTCCATGTTGATCTGGAAAGAAATACATATTAAAATATTAGGTAAATTTTAATGAATTATTAACATTGTCTTTAATTAAATCACCGGTTTGAATATAAGGGCCTACAAATTGTTAAATCCAAGCCCTAGACTAGTTAAATACAATTAGATTACTTATAATCATTATGTTGACTCACAATAATTGATACAGAAATCGCAACGAAAACTTTCAATAAGGCATACAGAGTTGATATAGAATCTCGCAGTAATGCATACAGTAAGGTGACAATAAGGCATACAGTCATTGTGCAACACCTTGTCCAGACTTTATGCAAGTTCGGCTATTGTGTATTCCGTTTCATAGGTATGCATATGTTCGTTTCAAACCAATGTGTTAAACAATGATTTGATAATAATAACTATACAGCTTTCACGTACTACTTGGGGAAAAAGAATGTTTTGCATGGGCAATGATGTGTTCTGCTTGTTCTGGGTCCGTGATTTCGCAAGATTTTAAGAAAAGCACACTAAAACAGATGAAAACAGACTGCGATAAACAAACAATATTTTCTTAAGTGGTAATATATATATAAATCACTTACCGTTCTCACGATTTAAACCATCAAATACACAATTATTGACTGTCATGTGTGTTCATGAACAGTACCGCAATGGCGATCAGCTCGCAACATCCGCGTGGGATACAGTTGGTTTACCCACTGTGAAAGTGCATAGAAAGAAATTTTGATTAAACAGCAAATCGACAGTTTTAAAATAATGTTTACCAATGATATTCCAATTTTGTACTTCTGAATGAATGAGTTTGTACACCATTTTGATCATATTTGCTGATACTATATCTGAGACTGAGAAAAGGTTTAAACCTCCTGAATATTTTGGTCGTTTTAAGTTTGCTGCCGATACTAAATTAAATGCACGTTTCCTTCCCATATAAAATTTGATATTATTTAGTCAATTTCTTTGCAATATTTATCTGGAATGCCGTGCGTTTCTATTTCAAAGTTGATTACTGAATGCACGAACGTTTTTTAAAATTATTATTAATACTTTACCGTTTATTGATTTCCAGACTTGAAGACAAGATTTAATTTTAATTATTTTATCGCGCCAAAGATTGTCATCATCTTTGTTATATCTGTGACATATACCTAGGGTTTTCACATAATGTTTTGTCCAGCTAATATCCTTAAATTTCGGGTTTACATTTTAAAGATCCAATGAATAGGCCTTTCGTTTTCTCTTTGTTCATTTTGGCTCCTGATGCTTTTTCATAAATAGATAAATCGTCAAAAATATATGGCAGAGATAACTCGTGTTTAGCGAAGAGTTGCGTATCGTCAACGTATTGATTTATTTTTGCTTGTGTCGATCTACCATCGATTATTGGTAATTGATAGCCTACTATATTTTGATTACTTCTTATCTTGCCGGCCATTGGCTCGGCTTGAATGATGTAAAGGAGAGGAGCAATAGGACATCAGTGTGAACGCGAAATTGAGAAAAAGTCTGAGATATAGCCATTAGTTGTGATTGCTGTTTTAGAAAACTTAAGAAGCATATTTACCCGTGAACAAAATTTACCACAAAAACCAAAATGTTTAAGACAGAGATCAATCCACTGCCATTCGCAGCGGTCAAAGGCTTTGGTTTGATCGAGAAATATTATGATACCTTCATGTTGTTCTATATCACCGTAACTGATAACGTCTTGAATAAAACGATTAGCTTTATTTATATTTCGACCGTCGACATAACCTCTTTGGTCGTTGAATATAATTTCAGGTGAAATTGGTTTCAGGCGATTAGCCAAACATTTAGCAATTATTTTGTAGTCAACATTATGTTCGTCAACATTTAACAATTTGATGGGCCTCCAATTTTTTAGGCATTCTCGTTTGCCATTTTTATATATTAAGGAGAGGACTCATTGTATTGTGAGTCATTTAAGGAGCCCACTAATAAAATTTCTTCTACCACTTCCAGAAAATCAAACTTGAGGAGATACCAAAAATATTGATAAAATTCTGCATAAATGCCGTCAAAACCCGGTGATTTATGTTTCTTAAAATCAAAAACAGCATTATCTAACTCTTCCATTGAAATAGAAGATTCAAGTTTCCTTGCAAATTCTTCGTTAAGTTTTGCGTCGGTGCAGGCAAGCAGTTTATTTGCACTTTCTATGTCAATACCCTTTGTCTTAAATAAGTTTTTATAGAATTTACAAATTGTTCTTCTAAAATGTTTTCAATTCCAAATTTAAGCTCTCAAGAATCGCAACGAATTTTGTTTAACACCGGATTTTTTCTAAATTGAAAAAATAAGCCGTTGGTTTTTCGTTTTCTTCAATATCTTTTGCTTTAGATCTGATTTTCGCCGCGTTTGCTTGTTTCTCGTAGTAATTACTAATTTCGTTTGTTAAAAAAATTATTTCTTCGGATGTCTCTTTATCTTCACTTAAGTGTTTCAGACAGTTTATTAGCTGATTAGATTTCTTATGTGTTTGTTGTTGTTGTTGTTGTTGTGCTGTTGATCTGGTTTTAAAATTGTTGTGCGCGACAAGTTTGACGCCCGGGAAAATTGGGATTTTCCCTATAAAAGTGTCTTCAACGGTTTGTCCCTAAAAAGACACAACGAGCTTCCTTTCCAAATATATTGTTTTAATGTTGTTAACTTATAGGAATTCAAATACAATGTGATTCCTACTGGAAAGGAACTGCTAATTTAATTGTTGCATTGCAAATCATAACCAATCAAAATTATTGTTACAAAAATGTATAAGATTAATTAGAATTTTGAACAATCAAAATTAACCCCGAAATCTTGAGGACGCTGTAAATTCCAGCTCCTGGACCGAATCCACAAGCGCGTGTCATAAGCGCGTCTTAGGATGACATTTATGGATTCAAAGGCCGAAATCTGCATAAGTAATTAAGTAAAGGGATAATCCCTAATAATTTAATTTAATTGTTGCATTGCAAATCATAACCAATCAAAATTATTGTTACAAAAATGTATAAGATTAATTAGAATTTTGACCAATCAAAATTAACCCCGAAATCTTGAGGACGCTGTAAATTCCAGCTCCTGGACCGAATCCACAAGCGCGTGTCATAAGCGCGTCTTAGGATGACATTTATGGATTCAAAGGCCGAAATCTGCATAAGTAATTAAGTAAAGGGATAATCCCTAATAATTTATCTGTCTGACAACTAAAAGTTTCTTTGTTCAATAAATGTTTAAGCTGCCGACTTGATTAGATTACGATCTTTGTTAGTTGCCAAAATTTTCCATAAATTTTTAAGCACAAATAGCGCTACTGTGAATTTCAAATGATTGCCCCTACTGGGGCAGCGAACCCGTACCGCTCGGCGACAGAGCAATTCCGATCACGCTTCAGATTGAGCTAAATTTATAAACCATCACATACACCCACATTAAGTCATAATGGTAGCTGACAAGAACACACCAATAATAGCAAGACTAGTTTCCGGCCTTACGAGAGTTCTATGTCTTTACAAAATTTATACAGTCACGTACATGTTAGTCCCGCTGCGTGACTCAAACAAGGGGTCCTATGGGACCAATACCCTGTGTTAGTATAGATTTTCATCCTAAACATAAAAAAAATCTTTACAACGTCCGTGGTAGGACTACGTACATGTATGTTGCCGTTATCAGACAGACGCACATAAAACATCTTATTTTAATTTATTAAATTCATAATCAAGGCGGATGTCAAAATTACCTTAAAGTTTGTGATTTGTTTTCAGACTCAAAGCCTTTCACTAAGTGTTAATGCGAAATATTGACACATAATTTATTGCGTTTGAACTGTTATAATTTTATTTATGAAAATGGTCAACAGTTATTATCCGCACTGACATAAACCCTTATAGAAATAAAGTCATGGTCATTTTAAGGTTATATTACATACCGAGACTTTCCTTTGTACAAGATCATTAAGGTAAAGGATCCATGTAAGTCGCCGTCATTACAAATAAACCACTGAAGCGAATTTATATGTTTGATTTTTTTTCTCATAATTCATAATGGACAATCGGTCTTCATTATTTAATTAAACCTTATAGCTGATTGGTTTCTACTGTTGTCGTGATTTTCAGTTTCACCACTGTAAACGTTGGTTGAAGATGGAGATTTCATTTAACGGATCTGAAAATACAACAAATAATATTTCTCACATTGCAGATCTCGATTCTGAAGTGTTGACTTTTTCTTTTGTTTAATTTTTTAGCTACATTGAAGGACTTATTGTTGTATTGAATATCTTCGTTTTGTGTTTTCTTGTTTACTATCGCAGAATACAGAATCTACGGAACATAGTGCATCAGCTGATCTTTCTCTCCTCGGTTTATATATCTGTTGGAATAACAGGGTTTATCAGGGTGTCCACGACGCGCATCAGGTTGAGCTACATCTGGTGTGCCGTAGTCATTTTACCATTCTATTTCTGTATGGTGGCATCCCATGCAAGTGTTTTCATTCTTATTTTTCGAAGATACATGGCACTTCGCGGCATTCGACATGTTACAACAACTTCACATTGGAGGAAAAAACATCGGTATATTACATACGGGGCAACAGCGCTTGCATTGGCACTGTTATGCTTTTGATGTGTTTACTTGTTGCCACTTAACGAAACCAAAGATCTGGATAGTGTCACGTATTGTAGCGCTGAACTTATATTTAAAGAGCAAAATAAAACGAAGGACGTACTCTTTCTTATATGGTTTATAGGGTACCTCGTACTGGCCAACATGTTTTGCATTTTAAGCATAATTTTAGTAAAAAGGAAATTTACAAATCACGTGTCGACGGATATAGTGACGAAGAGTTCTAACACGGACTCAGTAAAGGACAAAGGAAATGACATTGTGAATCTAAACAGTGTTCGTTATCTTCACAAAAATAAATGCAATAGTCCACGAACATGTCGGAATCTGGTAACGTATTTGGCTACAGAGAGTCGTCGCCCAGCGTTGTATCTCCCGCTGGCTTCATAAAAACACCAAAACATGAATTGCCGCCTGTTGCCTATCACATTTCCTCTAGGATTGAATTGGTTCGCACCGCATCGGAAATAAGTTGCAGGCCGATACCGGGTACGTCAAAAGAGGTTTGTCTAATCGGACAAAGAGATACTAGTACGTCGTTCACCAAAACATCTGGCGCTACATCTACTGATAAAAACGTTCACACTTCTAAGGCAAATTCAGATGGACTTCAACAAGAATCACGTGATACAAATTTATCACGCAGTGCGAATTTCCTTGCAGTTCCAATCGGCAACCGGCATAATGAGTACGGAACAGACAGCGTTATGGTTCCAGGCAAGGCACAAAGCCTAAAGAGTCAGTGGAAAAACTCGATAGAGACACGCTTTATATTTTAGCATTATTCGTTTTAGCTGTGAACATTGTATCACTGCCGTTGGCTCTGAAGTCACTATTAAGAAAGTTCGGTATTGGTACGATATACTTGCAAAATCAATTTTCTAATATTTTATCTGTGAAATCTCTATTTGATCCAGTTATATATATTGCTAGGTTACAGGTGTTTCGCAAATTCTGCAGTCGCCTTAAAGATAAATAGACACTTATTTCTTCCATGTATTATTATTGATTCTATTTGTTGTTTCTATCGAGTATCTATGATTACAGTAGTTCCTTTGCCATAAAGTTGTAAATAACTGGAGATTTATTGGCGGTTGTATTCATGTTATAGAAGTGATATTTTAAGTGATTGGAAAAGATATTAAACTTGAAATTAAGACGATTAATTTCGATCTCTATCGAAATGACATATTTACACCTTTCTGAAAATCAGATGTGTGACTTTTCGATTGTCTAGTTTTCTCGCGTCTTTTGCAAATATTTTATTGAATCATATCTAATCAAAGAAAAGATAAATTGTCACGTGAAAAAGGACGTAAAATAATTAGTCACACTATTAAAGTTAGAAAATAGGCGAAACCTATTTGTTTTCAAAGAAATTTCGTTTTAAGTACAACAGACTGTTTGGAAATAATTTGGATAAAAACAGCAACGGGTATGACATTAGTGGGCAGTAATATACAGTTAAATTACTGCCCATGAACAGGCTCATTCAAACCGAGCCTGCAAGATTTTTATATTTGTCGTGTTCGATGGCTTTCAAAGTTCCCTTTCATCTATATTAATATCGTTTAATATGTATAACTTATCAAAACTTTTTGTCCAAACGCCGTCACCTCTATCATTTTGGTTAAATGAAAAATCATCAGTTGCACGTCTGTACTTTTCGGACGAAGTCAACGATAGATAAATATTAATATTAATTTCGCAGAACACAAACAAATGTTGACAATATAAATAGTCCTTCGTATAAATATGCTTAAGCGAGCATTTGTGAACATGCAGGCTTTTATGGTAATGTGCATATACATGTTAATATACACGGTAGATGCTAAGGTTTTAAAACAAACGCAATCCGAGGAATTCCGAAAATATGCCGCTTCCTGAACGTACAATTAAAGTCTTATATCCGGCACATGCAATGACGTCAGTGATGAAAAATACCGAACCTGTACCTATCCCAAATGTCACCGAACGCAACACTACTCTGGTAAAACCATGCTTTCACAATGCATTTTAATAACATTCTGTTCGTTATCTTCTACACTAAACTAATCGGAAAATCTCATATTTTCATCGTAAAGGAGAATACATTATGAACAATATTTGATGTTACTTATATTTCGTTTTGTTTGGTCAGGTTCCGCTATAGACTGGCTCCCGTCCTTATGATCTGTTTTATATTCTCATGTCACTTATACAATAATATAGATACCTCCAAGAAAAGCAAATCCTGCAGGTACCTTACTGATATGCATTTTACTTCCCTTATCTCCCAGAACATAGATGGTTCAGCATATCAGAAAAAAGGAAAAGAAATGAAATTTTTAAATGGAGATAATAAGTATTTCAGTGTTTTAATAAACAATCTAGCTGGTGCCAGGCTAGTTCTGCTACGGAATACCGCATTTGTAAGGCCAAACGGCAATGTCAAAACTGCGCAAAACTCTTCCGGGTGTCTTTTAGAAGGATAATGTCGATAAAAAACGAACAATTTTCTCAAGTTAATAACTTATTAAAAGAAGTAGAATGACGTTGAATATGCACTCACATATTAACGAACGGCCGCTCTAACCTCGCTGAACAATACCGTATGCTAGGTTAACACCGTTTCTTATTGTTGTGATAACGTGTGGTCCAACTCTTTTAACTTGTTAACTTACTTGTTGTTAACCATGTATTATATGTTACTGTATGTAAAGTTATGGTACTAAAATATGTTTAAACTATATTATGGTGAAATATTTTTGAAATCTTTCTTTTGAAAGCGAGATTTTTCCGAAATTAATAAATGGAAAACAAGCGCAGCCCCCGGTGGCGATGATTCATTTCAAAAACGTTATAGGTTTGATAACTCTTAGAAAAGTTTCCTTTGAAATAATGTTTGATATTTGGTTTACGACTTTTGAGATGATTTTTTAAAGACATAATGGAAAAAATGCCTAGGCCCCTGGTGTACATTTTAACGAAATGCTTTTCTTGTATAATACATAAAAGGAACCAAGCCATGTCAGATGATGGCGATGTTGTTGCTTTTCTGAGAAATATCACACGTTGAAAGCTTTAGCAGATGGTCTGATAAGAATAAGAAATGTTCCTTTTATTTTTTATTTAATCTGGCTGGTTGTTTTTATGGTTTTTTTAAAGGTTTTATTTTAGGCGTAGTGGGAAAAGAAGCCCCGCTGATGTTGGCCATGTTTTTTTTAACTAAACGTCACAGCATGAACTAGAGGATATTTTTAGAATGTTTTAGAAACTTTCCCTTTAGGCATAATGGGGAAAACAATCCCTTTTAGGTGTTATTTTTGTTCCTGTAAAATATTTTTAAAAATGGTTTATGGTTTTAGCGTAAAAAGAAATTTCTTTATAGATGGTTTACAATGCTTTGACAATTTTTGTAGAGGGTGTGATTCTTTATTTCTATGAAATTTTGAAAAGGGGATAACAATTTTCTAGAAGGATGTTCAAGTTTCTCTATTTGCTTGATGTTTTGGTGAAGAAGACATTAATCGACTCGGTATCACAAAAGGTAACCTTAGTGATTATTGTGGGTATTATTCTCCGTTTCCTTATCATACTGTGAATAAAAGATTATTTCCGAAAAGGTATTGCTACCACTTACTGGGCGTAAGTATAACACCCTGTCATTAGGGCCACGTTATCGTGGCAATCCCATGACATCCAAGAGCGCCGATGTGCATAGCGCGACAGCAACGCGCACTTTGAGTATTCACAAAATAAACTCTTTCGCTCTGGAATAAGCGAAGTGTGGTCGCCGTAAGGTCGCCGTGGCAACACAGTAAGTTTGCCGTAGCAACGCAGTAAGGTTCGAGAACAAGCAAATAAGTAAAACCCCTGTCACACTAGGGTTGCGTTCTCTCGGCGATCCCACGGCGTCCAAGAACGCCGAAGAGAGCGCAGTACGATCGCAAGCATCACCGGCAGCAAAGCAGTGCGCGTAGTGGGATCGCATAGAACGCCTAGCCACGGCGCTCACTTTGAGCATGCATAAAACAAAGGCCGTCGCTCGTCGTTCTGATAAGAGCACAGTGGGGTCGCCGTAAGGTCGCCATAGTAACGCAGTAAGATCTCCTACAACGTCACAAGAGCTCCGCGGGCGCGCACAGAGGTCGTAGTGCGAACGCCATGGTTATCGATGGCTCTTACACATAGATTGCATGACGTTATCTCAGATGATACTGCGACTCTGCGG
The DNA here is from genome assembly GCA_038501625.1 of Corbicula japonica. Taxonomy (NCBI): domain Eukaryota; kingdom Metazoa; phylum Mollusca; class Bivalvia; order Venerida; family Cyrenidae; genus Corbicula; species Corbicula japonica. Next base: position 5,100,982 of record JAZAYU010000029.1, on the reverse strand, counting down.
CGCTAACACGGAGTGTTAATTATTTATTACTGCGCTCTTTCAACGACTGTACGGAGCTGGCATGGCGATCAGTGCGCTCCCAATGCTCTTCTACCGCATTGTCACGGCAATCATCGCGCCCTTAATGCGCTTCTACCGCGTCCATTGGCGTTTGCATGACAAACACGAGCAAAATGGTCAAAATGTAAAAGATTTACAAACAAAAGGTCATTTCACCATGACTGACTAACCAGGTCAAGCAGATACACCAAGATGCAGACGTTATGCATGTCATTCTAACACGACGAAGGTGGAGGGCCCAAGGTGGAGTTTTGGTTTGATCATTGCTGGACGAAGACAGAAAGTTGCACCAAGGCTTCTGTCGTCAGCTCATGCCTGAGCTGCGATATGAATACTCTGCTAGTTCAGCTATCTCAGAGTGGCACCCGCTATGTTTGACGAGCATTTAAAGAGGCTGCGTCCTCGAATAACCAAAAAAAGACACATGGTAAAGGAAAGCGCTCGAATCAGGATTTAAACTAACTTGTATATCTACAGGATTCCTTCACTCATATAGTGTTGCGACGGAACTTTCAAAGAAGGAATTCTACGAACCCCACACAGACATGTTTTGTTGGACGGTTGTAGGCCACTGCTGAGGTGAAAGCACAGTGCACGCAGCGGACGCGCCATAGGAGCGCAGTGAAAGCGCAATGCACGCTGTAGAAGCGCCGTAAGAGCGCCGTGAAAGCGCAGTGCATGCGGTTGAAGCACCGTAAGAGCGCAGGTAATCGCCAACAAGAACTACGTAGGAACGCGATAGAACGCCATGTGAGCTCCGTAGCAACGCCTTGGTCGCAGTGATGACGCCTTGAAATCTCCATCTTCATGAAAAATATCATATGTTTTGCGATCTCACGGCGTTCTGGAAAATTAAACAACTCAAGGGCAACGCAGTGAAAACGCGCTATAGTGTGACATGGCCTTAATTAAGATCTGTGTATACATTTCGTTTTATAGGAAATGCAAACGAACTTCTGAAACACGCAGTCAACGCAGTATAACCGCAGTGCACGCCTGTGGCAGCGCCGTGAGAGCGCAGACACTCGCCAACAAGAACTCCAGAGGAACGCGATAGAACGCTGTGGAAGCTCAGTAGCAACTCTTTGGTCGCTGTGAGGACGCCATGACATATCAGATTTGTCTTGCGATCTCACGGCGCTCTGTAAAATTAAACAACGCCGTGCCAACGCAGTGGAAACGCGCTATAGTGTGACAGGCTCTTTACATGGTACATTTAATATAATCCTTTTGTAGATATAATATTAAAAATATTAATATAATTAATTCATATTAAATATTAATCCATACATTTACTATTGTGTTTCCATTGTTATTATTACTACTTTTATGTAAACCAAGTTGTTGACTGCAATTTTGTTGTTCATTCTCGTTAAATTTGTTTTGAGCGAGAATGGTTTATAACTGTCATACTATTCCAATTATGATATACTTTCTAGCTCAAAACAAATTTATTATCATTAAACTACAAAATTTAGTCGACAACTAGGTTTAGTAATATAACAATTAGTACGGCAATGGTAAATTCACCATTAAAATGACGTAAGAATATAGTATTGGATGTAGTTCAGAATACACAATGTAGTATTTAGTTATGACGTCATATAAAACACAGACTATTGTAGAAATACTGAATCAGAAACCCACACTGTGGAATACAGATTTACTGACCTGCTGTATTATGCTAATATCATATTATAAAAAGTTATTTCTATAAAAAGAATAATGAACGATGTGCTTAATTGCAGCCAGATACCATAAAATCAAAACTTCTGGTTTCAGTATATGATTTTTTTTTACTTTAAATACTTTTCATATTATTCCAGGGGCGTGTGTGTTGAAGAAGAATCGAAGTTTCTTGTGCAATACATAACATTAGGTATTTATTTAAAAAAGTGAATAGCAAACCATGAAACATGATGTCCCAAAATAGAAGAACATGTCATACTGTCGAAGACTGTTGCTCGCTCACCAACTGAGACTTGCAATGCTGGTGCAATAACAAAGGCTTCGCGGAAAAAGAACGGCAGTTTTCACTACTTAAAAACACACAATGCTACAATTAGAAATTACAAGGGAAAATAATGCAAGTTACTTTTTTATTTATACATACTCTAGTTCCATGTTAAAAAGCACACTAAATATAAAAGAATCTGCATCAAAATCTAAGATGAAGGACATTCAGACACATTGCCAGGTTATTGCTTTAAGGTCAGCTCCGGTAGAAACATTATCTTTAATAATAATCTCTTTTTGCCATTTAACCCTTTCCTCCATATATACGCATTTATATGCGCGACTAGTGTAGATTCAGATCAGCCGGAACATCCGTGCCGTCTGATAAGGATCTGCACTGGTCGCATTTTGGTCAGAAATAACCTAATGAATCAAAAAGCGAACAGTTTAGATCAAGATCAGACAGTACGGATGTGCTGACTGATCTGGATCTAAACTGTTCACCCACACAATAAAGGTGTATCTATGGAAGAAAGTGTAAAAGGTGTATGTTCAGCTGCCTTTTTGGGTAAAAACGTGCTTCTTTCATAATGCACGTGTTTACCGGTATACTAACATATTCTCACATTTCAAACACAGAATGCATAATAAATCTGTGAACACGAAATTTTTGCTTATATACGTAAGATCAGGTTAAGTTAAGGTTTCTGCACACGGACATGTATACATACATTTACATTATTGGTTATCTCATTCTGGCTAGTATAAAGAATAAACGAACAATATAACATAATGTTTAAAAGCACATACTTCTCCATATGTAGAGTTTATCAAACAGCACAAACGACATCAGGTCATTTTGTCAAAAGCAACGATCAATTATTCTTTTCATAGCACAACAACAGTTGAACAACTTGTGAGTTTCTCTACCATAACAACGGTTCTACAACTGTTTATTATTACTCTACCAGAACAAGAGTTCAACAACTTTTTATTATTACTGTACCACAACAACAGTTCAACAACTGTGTATTATTATTACTCTTCCACAAAAAGTGTACAACAGTAGTTTAATAGCTGTGCACATTCCCTTTACATTACAATAATAATGCAGCAGCCTTGTATTAATTATTACCTTTCATTTTCTAATAAGAATGTAGTATCTGAGTATTAATAAATACTTTTTATTTTTACAATTGTATTTGTTTTTTAATATTTAAATTGAGAAATAATGATAGAAATTGTATTCATTATGTACATTACATTATGTAACGCGATATTAAGATCGTCATTTAAATTACATATATTGAACGGCTATTTCCGTTTGAATTGCATATCCTATTATTTAGTCATTGCAAAAATGATATAAACATGTTCTTTAAAATCTATAAAACATAATAATTATAACTTTCTCTTCAGCTTTATTTCTGAATTATTTCCCTAAAACGCAGTATATGCGCAAAAAATCACGTTTCGGTAAAGGACACTATCAACTTTTGATAATTACAGAAAATCACGTTAGTGGAAATACATGAGTAATTTTTTGTTATAGCATTAGAAACAAACACATTCATTTAAAATAAATAAAATTTAGAAGCTTAAACGAAATAATTCCAATTTGATATTTATATAATGGAATCTCCTGATTATGTCTGTTTTGTCAATGTTCTCTAAATAAGTACCGTCTACAGTCTCCATTGCATGTTCATCGATAAAAAAGGAAATTATCAAAATCTCGCCTAACGGCAGAATTCCGTTCAATGAAACTTGGCCCACATATAGGTTATTCATGTATCTTTAATTTCTATATTGTTTTCCGGATCATTATATTCATGTGGGCATTTACAATAATGTTTTGTTTAGATTTTGTAAATTTATGTGAATAGAATTTAAGAGAATTTTTAGGTCTAGCTATTGTTATTGTTATTTACTATACTACCTTATCTTAACGTATGTAAAATGAATATGTATTAATAAATTTTATTTTCGCAAAGTTTAATTGAACTTCAGTTTGCCATTACAGAGAATTTACTTTTTTTACTGATGACAGTACAAGCTCGATTGAAGACTGCGCTTAAAAATTAACAAAATTAAAAGTTTAACACTATTCTTAACCACTTATAGACTGTGCCCAAAGTTATAAAACTGAGCACGGAAACCAGTCTCAAATCTCAAGCATTTGATTGGCAGAAATGGCGACCAGTCTCAGTTTATAACCTTCAACCCTGGCTGAAAATCATACGAAGCGTCTACCGTGACGGTAGTGTGGCAAGTTCCTCAACTCCTGGGAAGTACCAGTATGTTCCCTTGACATTTCTCGACAGCCGCATGATGTCGTCAGAGTGGCTATCCATGCCAGCTCCCACCATTCTGTCCAGCATAAAGTTTAGGGTGTCAGGTGATGCTGAATAGCCAATGAAAAACAAGCCTGCTCCGCCGTTAAGGGTGCCAAATGGCATAGATTGACGGACGATCTCTCCACCTATATTTAAACGGATATATTCATGTATTTTGTAACTTCGCTGAGATTATTTTATTGTAGTCATAAAAGCACAGTTAAGAGTAACTTTGTTATTTATATGAAAAATGTGGTCAAATGGAAAAATGTCTTTAAACTTGCAATTGTGGTATTTTAATAATGTCTTTTGTCACACGTGTTTTACCACTGTCATTTTAAAGTGCAAATAAAACGAACGTTTCTTATTTTTATTCAACAATCTGGAAGTTTGTTGCAACTTGAAGCCAACACCCTGTCATAAGGTTAAAGGTGCACATATTTACCCCACTGAGAGCTTATACAGATTCTAACACCTGATTATATAGATTTTAGGTAAAGGTCACACATATAGGTCACGTCTGCTACATGTCCCTGCACCCCCTCAATGACAACTTGACATATATGTTTATCTCATAAAGAAGACATACAGAAGTAAACTCCCAGTAGTTTATTTTCAAGATCACTGTCACGCCTCTATAGTAAATACTAAATAGTGACAATTCTGTCATTTTGTTCGTTCCATATCTCACAAATCCTTGGTTATGATTGTTAACGTCAGACAAAAGTTATGATTGTTAACGTCAGACAAAAGTTATGATTGTTAACGTCAGATCCTTAACATTTTATCCATAAAGTTAGTGTCGAGACAGTTGAAAATAGAAATGTTCAATAGTTATGTACACAACTTGTGATCGAGGTTTATATCAGCGATCCATACTGAGTGGGGGAGGGGGGGGGAGCTTGATGTTTTTTGGAGAAACATTGTTTATATAAAACTTCATTCGGCAGGTTGGTTATTATGGCTACAGTTACATTAAACTGACGGAAACATGACCTTATGTTCTACAAGATTGTGGCAGGTGGGGACGAATTTCATTTTAAGTTATAATTAGTGTGTATCAAGAGAAGTTTTAACAGCAAAGATACCATAGGAGAACGAGGCGTTGCGAAGTGACAGTTGTTTGTTAATTGTTAAAACTTAACTTGATAATTTTATACACTACATAACTCGCTGTTCGCCACAATGTTACATAACAACTATCAGATATAACCTCATAACCTTATAAGTAATTTACAGTCACTTAATGATAACGCAACAACCATGCATCACAAACTTAATTGAGGCGGCCGTAAAAAGTTTTCCCGTATATTTAATCAGTGATGTTATTAATTATATAGCCATTTGAAGGCCGGTGAACAAGATACTTATATTTTTGTAAATATTGAGTTGCGCTCATCCTGGGGTAAGGCGATACAGAAATAATTATGTACACCAATTACTGCTCATCAACAGGCTCAATTAAACCGAGCCTGCAATATCTTTTATATACGTTTTTTTCATCCATTTTGTACCTCCTCTCATCCTTGTAACGTGTGATGTGATAGCTTTTGGATTTAATTCTATACTGTCATTTTTCGTCCTACCAACAAACTGCTCCAATACAGCATCTTAAACAGAAACCATACAACATGGAATTATATAATAAAATAAACGGGTGTATACTTTCATAACATATTATTAAGTAGGGTTTAATCTTATCCATTTGTGCTTGATAAGCTTCATAAAGGTAAGTTTTAGCAGTGATTTTTTGAAATAAGCAATCATTATCAGAAGAAGTTTTCTACAGCCACCCCTACAGCCAAACAGATGAGAGGAAAATAACTGAAGAAATAAGACACAATAAACAATTACCGAAAAAAAACCCAGAGTGGTTACCATCTTAGAATGGTCAATATGAAACAACAATTTACGACTCACTTGCAGCCGTTGTTATTACTAAGAATTCCTTCTATCTGTAATTAACAATACAGTTTAACTCCTAATAAAAAACAACCCGAAAATAAGACCACCCCAATAACAAAACCACTACTACAACGTCCCTTTGAATTGTTTTTCACTGTATTCTACCACAAAATTCTCACTATTACGACCACTTTTGTCCAGTTCCAGAGATGGTTTTGCTCTCTCTCTTCCTATCTTCTTTTTTCGCTGCGTCGAAAGGCTGTGTTTTGCGAGTGTGGAGATTCCTGATATGACTTTTTCACTTTTTGTAATAAAGGGGTAACGGTACTTACAGGCAGCTGTTGTTGTTATAAAACATTTCTATCATCTGTTGTCATCACTACACTTAACCAATGTTCTAACTACACCGATCATATTTTTAAAATTTCTCAGCAAGGATTCGGGATATACACTTCAAACTTGAAATATAATAAGATACATCATTTTCACTTCTTTGTATGAAATAATTATCAAATTCTCTTCACGCGTTTGAAACCACTGACATTTAATCAAGGGAGGGGTAAAACCAAAAGTCACTAAATTGTCGGTAGAGGCTATAGTCTCCGTAAAATAAAATTTACGTCTCATTGTTTAAATATGGATTTTTAAGTAATTTCGAACAATTCTATGCAATTCTGCAATTATGCGATTGTTTAGCTGTTACACTCAAGATTTTCAGCAGTTTTTTCCGGTTTCAGTAAATCCTCTATGTAAAAGCTACGGTACATTTTGTCCTTGGTTTAATAACGCATGGAATGATTTAGAAATTAAAATATTTTGATCGGTGTAGTCAAAACATTGGTTAAGTGTAGCAGCAGTTGTTATCAATAATACTTACTAGCACAGCAGTTGTAAGCAGGAAGGCTTACAAGAAGCAGATATTACCAGCAGCTGTTATCATCACTAGAACTTACTAGCAGCAGTTGTTATCAAAAATACTTACTGGCACGGCATTTGCAAGCAGGAAGGCTTACAAGTAGCAGATATTACCAGCAGCTGTTATCATCACTAGAACGTACTAGCAGCTGTTGTTATCAATAATACTTACTAGCACAGCAATTGTAAGCAGGAAGGCTTACAAGCGGCAGATGTTACCAGGAGATGTTCTCATCACTAGAACGTACTATCAGCAGTTGTTATCAATAATACTTATTAGCACATCAGTTGTAAGCAGGAAGGCTTACAAGCGGCAGATTTTATCAGCAGCTGTTGTCTACAGTAACACTTTATAGCACCAATTATTATTAGTAAGATTTACTAGCACCAGTTCTTATCAGTAGGAATTACTAGGACGACAGCCATTCTGTAATTCATTCTTCTTCGCATGGGATATTTGATCATTAAAACAAATCAGTAACATCTGTTGAAGGATAGTGAGATTTTTGAAAAAGTATTTCCTTGAATAAACTATGAGCACATTACAATCACAGTTTGAGTCCCAGTAAAATGCCTGTAATGTGGCTAAACAAGTTTATGCAGACAAAACAACATGATTTTAGTGCATTACCTTCCTCTGACCTTATATACTCCATATCATGGATCCATTTTTGTGTTACCTGAAATAATAAGTCAACATAATTAAATCCTTGTTGAACAAAATACAACCTAAGTTATTGTGTGTATTTAAATAAATAAGAACTGCGTCCTCACGGACACGGATGCTCACTCCTTTCCATCACTGTCAAAAGCAAGAGCAGATTGTTTATCATGATCCATTAACATGTGAGTATATTTCCACTACTGGCCATGACATGACTATGCATAATATGAAATCATATTAGATTTAACAACGACATATGATAAAGAATTTATATTTAAGGAAACTATAGCCATGAGCTTGATTTCAGTGACACCAATCCTAAGCTTTTATGCCAACCCATCAGTAAAGGATCAGTCAATATCTTGTCTGGACAAATGTTAAGGTTAGTCGAGCATTTTAACACTTATACATGCGACTTATCTTTAAGTCCTGACACATTCTGCTGATCCAGATCAGTGTACACTTAATAAAAGCTGCTTCCCGGTTGGTTAAAAAAAAGTTAGGGGAAACCCGTAAGACTATAAGAAACATTAGCTGATTGGCCAATATAGCTAAAGAAAAAATAAAACTCCTTCTAAAAAACAGAAATTGTGTATTTCTGCAGCTGTTGGAACCAAAACAGGTTGGCCACAAGTAAATTTAGTCAATAGGCAAGGGTGGTAGTCTTCAAAGTGAAATTTGAGGTGGAAACCTACGGTCATGGTGGTATTTCATCTATGTTTTATATAGATTTATATTCAAACTTCATCAGAAGACCATGCCTGATACTGTCTAAGAATAAATAAATCAAGGAGACTCCCAAGACTCCACATAGAACATATAGGGAAACGCAATAGTGTACGCTGACCTCCATGTGCGTGTGACAGCAGATAAAGCTTCTTTTTCTGTGCCAGACGCTCTTACACCGTTTAAAATTATTCTTTCAGTTAACGAAATTGATGTCATGGTATTATGACAATCCCGTTGCTAGTCTTTAAATTCAGCCGGATAAAGCAAAGTAAACGCTACAATATATCATTTCAGTTTGCCGGATGTAACTGTGAATGATCTATTCATTCAGATGTTTCCGTAGACTGGCCCGAGAAGTTATAATGTATACTTACCACATAACTACCCCCAGTTTCATTCTGGACAGCTATCCGCCGTCTGTTCCACTCGTCCTTAGCATTCATCGTACCTGCAAAAATGTTGACACGATAATATTATGTTGTAAGTTTAAAGAAAAGGGCAGATATGAAAACACAAGAAAGTGTGTGGGTTGTTATGTTGTTGATACCATACCAGTAAAACTATTTCTCACGGTCTGGCCAAAACTTGGTTGCAAATTAATAAACTTACGACAAACCTTTGTAGCTAGCAACGATTCTGTTCTATTCTTATAATTAAAAATCACAAATTTGGAATGAACAAATACATTCAATTTTATTTTAGATCATATGCTGGAATCAAAGCCTGACAATAGTTAAACTTGGTGATAAGAAAATGATTTCTTATGTGAAAAGTGAACAGAAATTAACGAGCGAATATTTTTGAGCAGCAAAGTATTCCCGTGTTTAATATTGTTATAAAAATGTCTAATATACAAGTTTTTTTTTATAAAAGCGGATATTTCTGAAGTTCTTTGCAAATAGAGCTGTATATCTATGCACAAAACCAAACAAGTCTGCTTTTCTAGTAGAGGTACCACCCGCATAACCGAGAAAATCTGCTATTCGTGTACAAAAATGTGTAAGAACAATGTCCTAATATAAATAAACCCGGACAGTCAAATGCGCTATTTCTGCAGACAACGCTGTAGAATAACTAAATCTAAATCATCGGTAACGTTTAATCGTTCTTGTAAAAGAATCTGATTAGATGAATTTTTACTAACCATCCATCGAACCGAGCAAGTATCTGCTGTTCTTTAGACACATCTATAAAGATGCATCAATACTTGCGATATGTAAAACCAGACAAGCTTTCTTTTCTTGTAGAACCAACTGTAGACGTATCATTACTAGCTATTCATATAACTGAACCTATGTGCCGTTCTTATGCCCAATGCAGCAGAAATCGTAAGTTTTTCTTCTTGAAAAAGCTATTAAATGCACTTAAACTTACCGTTCATAAAACCAAGCAAATCTGTAAAGGTTCACCAATGATTGCTATCTACACAAACGTACAATTCTGTCGTGTTTTAAGATAAAGCTGTAGGTGTAATAATACTTACCATCAATAAAACCAGACAAGTCTCTGCCGTTCCTGTAGACAAAGCTGTAGATGTCCTCATAATTCCTCACACTGCCATTAGGAAAGCTGGCCAAATATGCCTCAGCTAGTTCAAACAGCTTGCTGGGAGTGTTACATTTGGCATGTACAAACAAGTCACCAGCTGTAGGAGAAAAGATCATCAGGGTATTTGATTAACGCTCCCCAAAAACTGTAAAGACAATTGTTCTGCCAAGATGAAAACCTTAAATATGTGTGGATAAATCTGTACTTTCAGTGTAGTTGTCAGTTTCGATTACCTCTCTTGATTGTAATATTCATATTTCAAACCATGTAGAATGTCAATCATTGTGGGTGACTGGATATATAGACATACTTGAACTATACCACTTTGGGGATAAGGATGGTATGTACTGTGTCTGTGTCATGGTTGGTCAGGCGCTGCTGCCGTATTTGTATGGCTCTGAGGCTATCTATACATTTATAAAGCAGATTAATAGTTCATGCACAATATTTCTAAGTTCCAGTTTAAGAATTGACCCAGACAGTCGTTTTATATAAAAACATAAAGAGAAATAATGCTGAAAATATTAGTCGTAGAGTTTTTATTCACTTGCTTAATAGAGGTCTTTCACATTGTTGTGCGCATGCGTCGTACGCCACGTTAGGTGCGGAAAATATTGGTTTTATCCTAAACCGACAAGTGAGGGGGCATTTAACTGTGTCATTGCTAACAGAATGGACGGATATGATCACGGTGTCGCCTTAAAGCTTATGATAAATTATAATAATAATTGTGATGAGGCACAATAAATTCAAGTTTTACGAATTTCCGAATATTGCAGGCTTTAAAAAGTCTGGTCGGCAAGATTTGACTGTGAAAAGCGTAAAACAATCAAAGACGTGGTTGCAATTTTGAATCAGGAAGTCTTATATAAAAAAAAAAACAATGTGGATTGCATGTTACTGTCTGCCACAGACACATATATAAGCGTCACGTGTTTTTCTGACAAAATGCGTTTACTTAAAAAAATATATTTTATGTAACTTGATCTCCCTAAATTGGAAAAGAAAACGGATGAATTCAACAATGTATCGCCGTTGTATTCAACGCCCGTTAAGCGTTATTATTTTGTTTACTATTTTACTTCCTTCCAACATATGTTTAAAACTAAAATTTATTGTAATCATTCGTATATTTCTTTTATCAGTCCTGGATTAAAATTATTTTTATGTTTAATAACTAGAGATCATACTTTGAACACGACCGTGTTACTGTTAATTGCCCCTATATATCTGACACAATATTCCCATTCCCATTCTGCCCAGAAAACGATGGTGACATATTGAGGTGTGAAAACTTGTTTGATATCTGACATTTGAGGAGACTTAAAATTAATTATCTCAAATCATCAAATTGAAATACCTAAAAATTTTCACGAGTTCAGTCCCATATTTCTATAACTATAATTTGTAGCGTTGAAATGGCAGATCATGTAGTAGTTTACGTCTTATTCATGTTATTATAAACATCATTTTTTGTAAAATCGTCAGCCATAGTCAATAGACATTAGTTTAAGTCGCATTTTATGAATATCTACGTGTTACGGGAATGATGTAGAAAGAAGATAAAATGTCCGCAGACCTCCAAAATCTCAGGATTTTATCTGAAATCTCCGAACCGTAAGGTTCTTCTCCGGATCTAATGATTTTCAGGCAAAATCTCAGGATTTAAAAATATTGAAAAGGATAATTAATGAAACATAAATTTAACTGAATTTAGAATGGGTTTTACAATTATATTAATTAATTTTAAGAAACTTGGTCTTGGTCACGGCTCCAAAATTTCCTGTTATTGAGAGATTACGTGATAGTGACACGATGCCTCGGGCACACATGTACACAACAGCTAAGTGTCATAAAACTAAACTCGGACCTGAATATCACAGTTCCGTTCATTTGTTTTGGTCCATGGTCATTTTGATTTTAAACAGAAATGAAAATATTATATTTCAAAACCTTCAGCGACAACAATTACCAACTTCAACATCAAAATAGTTTTTATTTAAAAAAAAAACAACAACAAAAAACTCTCTGGATTTTTTTTGAATAGTTTTGGTTGGCCTGCCGTCCGGCAATATTCGTTTGGTTCAATCAATTTAACGATTTCTCGGGTTGTAGCTGGAATCATCCTATTATGTAAATACGTAATTTTTTTCTCAAAAGCAAAACACGCAAAACACATATCAACCTAGTCGCCGACGAGCTACATAAGAATATAAAATTTTATGTCTCATTCCACTATAAATTATAGCGTTACAAAAAAATGCCGTAAAATGTTCGATAATGTTCGTCTGAATTGTTAATTATACAGATTTATTTTTAGTAAACACAATTCACGTGTGTATTTTCATAAAAACCCCACACAAATCCGTCGGATACTCGCGTCCTGAAAATACCGCGATAAACAATGTTTAAAATGCGCATAAACTTTCTTGATGTGCTTGTAAGTGATCATAACGGTTTTTTATTCTTTGTTGTTTGACTGAACTCACTTATTTATAAATTTGAAATGATTAATCAACATGTTCTTAATTTTATAATCACTTAGTCATATTAACAATAGTAAACGATGCCCCCTCGCGTGCATTTATCGACTAAATATGCTCTTCAATTTTAGAGAGCGCTAAGGGGAGGTAACAATGTGAAAGAACTCTATTACAACTATTCTTTAACACATGTCGTATTTTATGACATAAAAATGAATTTGCATGACGTTTTTTTTTTTTAAACTCGGATTTGCATGGCCAGGAGCTGTCGACGTACTGTACGGGTTCGAGTCACATTATGTGCAATCTAATCTATTATAGTAAGTACATCATAATCCAAATAATACGAGTATATCATATATCTAGAAAATACAAGGATGATTTTATGTTTGTTTGAATTATTGATATTGGGCTTAAAATTATCTGAACACATATATTCCACTTGTGTTGAAAGAAACCTCTATTCTGGAAAAAATATAATTATACTCCTCGTCTTTAAAGGAATACAACTATCAGTGAAAGCGAGCATGTTTGCTTAAGCTTACGTGTGCTGGGCATCTCTCCGAGGTTCCCTCGTCTGTGAGTGTACGAAAAATCCTGAATGGCCTTTCCACCAACCTGAAAAACATTAAATACATTACTAACCTAAAGAAATAATAGTGCGAGCAAAATTATGCTCGCCTGTTCCGTTGTAGTTGTAACTGAAGATAAAAGTAAGTGGAAATATGTGCATACAGTATAGTTTTAGGCCAATACGTCAATATTTCAACTTGCATACAGGTATTATATTATTTTCTCCAAAATCAATTTATACGCAGTTTGAAGTTGTACGTATTATTTTAATAAGTTTTGTTTTACTATGATTTACTAAAGTAAAATTCGAATAATATTTAATATGTTACTTTTAAGATATTGTAAAACTATATTTTAACCTTTAGCTATTCCTTGAGCGATTGCCTGAGCTGATGCCAATCACGGATAACACATACATGATTGCAAAGATAAAATCTCAAATAACATTTCCAGGTTTATAATTATGGTTTTTTAATGATGGTGATCATTAAACTTAACTTCATATAACAATTTCGTAAAAATTTTCACATAACATATATACATATATTTAAAAGGAAACATGACTTGTACAACTAAAGTGTTAATGATGTTCGACAAACCGGATGGCCTAGACCTACAGTAAATGAGGATTATACATGTATACTACAGACCGTAAAACTATGAGCTGACAGCAATCACAGTAAGCGATAGGTCCTGAATGATAAGAATTCACTACAAAGTATGGGGCAGCCAATGAGCTGATTATCTTAAATTAATATGAACTATTAATATGACTCTTTCAAAATCGACCAATCGAACGTGAGGATTATCATAGTCATATTTCTAACAGTAAGATAAAGGGCTTAAAACTAAACAAGAAACAAGAAATATACTGCATTTCTTGCTCAAAAGTCTGTTTGAATTTTGGATAAGCCCAAAAACTACTTAAACCACATTTATATTTAAAATATTGCTTAACCGTAAAAAATCGCGCCATTTTATGTTTTGCAAGGTCTTACGAGGTCTTACATCTCGGATTCGAATCATGGCTCATTTACTAAGAACAGAGAACGTAAAGGATTGCAAATATTGCATTTGAGAAAATTTGAGACAAGTTTCAAATCTCAGTTTTAAATCTTCAGCACTGAAGAACGCAATGTATTATACGAAAAGTTCCAACAACGTTTGTCCACCACAATTGATATCCGTACTTCCACGCTGTGTTAACTTGGTAAAAAATCTATTTTTTAATTAAATATGTGCCTTTTCAAATGTTTTTAGCAAATGGTATGGTGAGGGCTGTCATAAACGGGGGTTCTGCATTTGTTCACATAAAATGGCAGAATATATATGTTTAAATCAACACAATATATTTTTGATCTACTGTTTAAAACAAAACACAAAGAATACTATTACTGTCTAACCTGTTTAAAAAAGGTAGGACTGAAGCCCACACCAGCCCAGATCTCATCTTGAGCAGTGCTTACATTCGGATCTGTGACCTGGTCCACTATCATCTGGAGGTTCTTCGCTGCTTTCGCAACATCCTTGGCATTAGCAGCAGGCTCCAATTCTATCCAAAGAAAAAGCGCATGGTTCTTTCCTTGTGAATAAACCTGGAAGTGAAAATATGGTATAAGGAGTTCCAAATCAAAACAGTAAATGAATTTAATGGTAGTTCGTTAATTCTCTCCGCTCAATTTGTGTAATGGAACTCTCTTTGTGACATTCTTTAAATCTAAGTCATACGGGTAATTCAGAGGCATTAAAAGAAACTAGTGAAATATTTATTCTTATCGATTTCTTGTGTCGCTGGATTACGCCCAACATTGTCTCATCTTACCCACATATATTCACACACATTTTGATCATGGTCTATTCTTTGTGTTTGTGTTTGGTAGGCCGATGGTTATAGATATATGTATATAAATATTTGACATGTAAATGTGTAACTAAATTGGATCACATGTACGGTATGTGTATGTTAAATGTCTGTTTGTAAAAGGGCATTCAGGATGTCATCCGTATTATAGCTATGATTAAGAGGTTCTGACTGTGTGCGGCAGTTTTGGGTAGGCGATCTTAGAGCAAAATAATTATTTATTTCCTTGCATTCCCGAAAAAGAAGTTTTTGTATGAAATGCTTTTCCTTTCATTATATTTTCAAACACCATTAAAACCTTAAAACAGTATAATACTTTAGTAATGAAATACCAAGTACAAATTCAAACAGCGGTCTGGATAAATAATTATATATAGTTTGAAATAAAGTAAGAGAGACAATATCTCCTTTTGCAAGGGAATAAAATGACATAAAAGTTTATGCTATACCAAACTGTACTAAATTTTCAGTACTGTAGCACAATACAAATATCGGAGTAATTATTGAGTTGCGTTTAATCTTGGGCAAGTCGGCATGGGCAGTAATATCCATTTCCAATATTTTGATTATTTTTATTATATGTTCGGTGACATTCGATGTTTCATTTTAATTTAATTAAAATTTCACAGTAGCGTTGTATTATTTTGTTTGGCGACTGTTAATGGTCTCCATATACAGTCAATCAGTGCTGATATCAATAACGCCACTCGCTCAACCCGGGACTTGGCGGCGAGGGCAGTTGTATGCATTTCCATAACTGCCTTGGAACAGGCTCAATCAATCCAAGCCGGCAGTATTTTGAAGTTAATTGTGATCGGTGGCTTTCTATGTTGCCTTTTTCATTTATTGCATTGACCTTTATATGAAACTTAATGTTGCTGATAACACTGAACGGAACAAATTTGGTAAAAAGAAGAATAATATATTCTGTTTGTCGGATCCCCTTTGAAATTACTTTTATATGAAACTTAAAGTTCCTTTTAACACTGAAAGTATTTGTCCTAATAATAAATACTTGGAATTTAACACCTGCATGAACAAATAAACTTATAAACGGATACAATAAGAATGATTACCAAGGTTTTCATTTTTGAGTTATGAACCTTTTGTAAGCAAGCGATACGTGTGTTCCAAAAAAAAACAACACATATAAAATATCGTTTCGATGCTAATAAAGATATTGAACATTTTATATAAATAATGCATCAGAAAGATGACAGTCACCGTTTTTATGATTTTTCTCTGTTGAAGCGTATACATCTGCTTGTTTCATCAATACAAATAATGCACTTAAAAGATCAAAGCCATCAAATTAATGAATTTCATTTTGGTCAACCTGCTCCAGACTTTGAACCTCTTTAATTGGGTGCTACGTTTTAAATGATAGACAGTAGAAATAAGATGTTAACTTTGAATATTCATGTTAGAATGGTCCACTCAACAAAATCTAAACCGATTCTATTGCTGTCAACCCGGAGCAAGGCAGTGTGGATTGTTTCTTTCAGTTCCTACTGCCTTTGAACATGCTGAATCAACCGAGCCTGCCACATTTATTCGTCTTCGGCTAAATTCGATAATTTCTTTAATTATATTTTACAAGATTGTGCGATAATAACGACTTTAAAACGAAAAACATTCGTTGACACAAGAGGAAAAATACCGAAGATACAATTGACCAGACGAACACAGGGTCCGTCTCAAGAATAGTTCATGAAGCGTACACTAACAGTGTGCGATTCTTTTGCAGAATAAAGCGGGCCAAGGACGTATTTCAAGTAAACATGAACTACGATTTGTAATAAAGCATGACGATGGATATGATCTAGGTCAAAAACAGTGTATATACCCCAAAAGATCAAAATGAAATATTTAAATTAAAAAAGGCGACGTATGATACACTTAACAACTTTTCTAAGTATACACCTGCGTACTGGGGCCTTACTGGCTTGATAATTGAGCTATTGCTCCAAAACTTTCAATTAAACATGCAATAAATACTAACTGATTTGTCAGTAAAACAGATTTGAAAAAGACAGACAACTGACTGCTCTCAGTCATTTAGAGTACTGGGACCCACAGAAAACAAATTCATTGAATCTCATTGAGCTAATACAGTGCCGAATGACTTCTTTATGGAATCTTAAGCCCATTCCTGAAGAAGCCCATTTTCAAATTGCATGGTTGGTCCCTTCTGTTTCGTACATGTTTTGTACTCTTCCAACATCACACAACAGATTTACAATTATATTTAGATCCGAGTTCTAGCGCACCATGGAAATATTCTGACGTTGTTCACCTCAAGAAATCGTCTGGTGTTCGCCGAACGATGACACAGTGCACCACCATGCATTTACTGCATGCGCCTTGGTGCTTGGAGACGTGGAAGGACAACCTGAACAAGGACTTGTCGCTGATATTCTGCAGAATATAAGTTCCATTGGATTAAAACTGCTACAGTCCTTTTGTGCATTGACACACCAGCCCACAGCGTTATAACTGATCACCCATAGTAAAAAAATCCGCGTCAACAATATTTTCGCGATTTAACCGTTCATTGCTGAAGGTGGCCATATGTGTCTTTAACTGATATTGTGAATTTGTTTTCTGTGGGTTTCAGTATTCTAAATGATTGTGAGCAGTCATTTGTTTGTCATTTTGAATAATGTTTTACTAATAAATCAGTTAGTATTACTTGCATGTTTTATTGAAAGTTTTAGAGCAATAGCTCAATCATCAAGCCAGTAATGCTCTACTACGCAGGTGTATACTTAGAAAAGTTGCTAAGTGTATTAGAGCACGTTAGTACTTTGTTTATCATTGAACCATACCCACATGCACCAGATACACGTGTTTTGTCTAAATTTAAAAATTATATAAAAATTATACAACATCTTTTATGATCCGATTCAAAATCAGATGTTATTAAAACATACATTCAAGTATATTATCCAGATGTAAAAAGAAAATGTGTGTCGTAAACGAAAAATCACTTTCATTTACTGATTACGTATCTGGTACCGCACATAAAGATAAAAAAACTGCTACTTCATACCATTAACGATACATTCAAACTTACAATATCCCCCACTCGTACTAAATGTTAAATCGATTGCATCCTGCACATCTCGCCTCACCTGTTATGTGGTTCCCGCATACGAATTGCGAGGGCGTATTCAAATTTTCAAAATTCCTTTTTTAGATGAATTTAGGTTTGCAGATGAAGAATGCCGATTTTTATCAGATATAAATATAAAAATATATAAATCTATTTGAAAAAACAACAACAACAACAACCCATATCAGATAAAGAATAGCTACATTCAGATAACATAACATCTACACCTAGCTAGGCCAAAAGTAGAGAGGAAAAGTATGTATGTCTTTGAAATAAATTACACTTATCAGGCATCCCAGATTATTAACGGAAAGGTTATTGCCTTTGAACGGCAAATGTTTGAAATTAACTTTTGCCACTCGGGGTTGCAAGTACATTTAGTTAAGTGACCCACCTATTTACTCGACAATGTTACTTACCCATCCATATAAACATAAGAAGCTTGATGCAGTGTTAAGTCAAATGGTTAGGCTATTGATGACGTCAGTGAGTCATGAGCAATTTTAAATTTAATTAGCATCAATCAACGACAATAAAAGCAACTGATAAAGGCCCTAAAAACCTTCATAAACAACTCATGTTGACCTTTTGCTAGCAAAAAGATACGCAAAACCATCAACTGCAGAATGGTTAATCACTATGCATGCAGAGAGCTGTCGAATGTCGTGCAGGTAGCCTTATTGAATTTACAGAAGGTTTTTACAAATATCATGGATAAGCTGGTATCTCTTTTTTTATTTTATAAATCAAATATTCATAAATCACTGATTGAGAATGATCTTGTCGCAGTAGTGATTTTCAAACGTAGTCGTATTTTTATTTAAATCTGAAAAGCTTTTCTATATTAGACAAGTTATAACTGAAAATTCAACATTTAAACTCCTTGCATAACTCGCATGCCGCGCCGTCATATTCGTTCTCCAGGAGTGATAGATCACAACTAGTTTTGTTCACGTTTCTTAATATGGTTTTCATTGTACTCACATGATTATGTTACCTTTTGAATGTTTTGATGTTAAGATAAAATGGTAACACACACGCGCTCGCACACGCACACGCACACACATACACGCACGCACACACTATTGTTGCCTAGCATTGACTGTATTGTACAATAATGGTTTCCTACTTACGGATAGCTGACTTGTTGGTACGATCGCCGCCGCTGAAAACATACAATTTAACCATTAACATGCTTAGTGTATGAAATGGACATACGAGTGAATACGAGTGTTACGCAATATTATATATAAAATAAAAGAAATCTCTGATCAGATTACATAGACGTGCAGAATTTTCTGGGTAAACACTTCACTTAATTGACTTAATTTAACACTTCAAGCTTAAGGTAACTTAACAATTAAAGCCAGCACTTGTCTTAGAATGGTTGGGACGAATTATTCAACAAATATATTTTACAAATTAAATATCCAAAATCTTTTGCAGATCTATAAGCATGAAGTTGGTTATTAACACCGCCTAATGCAGATGTTTTTTTTATAGAAGTCATACCAAAAACAGTAAAACACCTCATTAAGACTCGAAAATAAGACAACCATTCCGAATTCTCTTTTTTTAAAGATTTGCACTTTTTTCTACCCCAGAATTAAGACCACACCAACTTTGCACAGCCTCAAAGGTGGCGTTAATAACCGGGTATCGCAGAAGATGGGTAAAATTTCAAATATAATTATACGACAGTAAGAAAGTGCAAAATAATAAATAACACACTAAATAATATATCGGTTTCTATGATCAAGCACATCGCCTCTCAATAGTAAAAGTTTTAAATCGTGACACCCATTTTACATTACCTTTATAAAATGTACGAAGCGGCGTGCTCTAGTTGAAAGACTAGCAGCACAGTTTTCAGATATAACAGATGTGCGACATGCTTACAGAGTACCAAGGACGATACGATAAATACATTCTAACCAAATATTATATGTCGAACTGTTCAGGAGCCACTTTGATAACATCGTCAACATATATTTTGGTTGACAATTATTAATAGAATGTTAACACAGGTTATGGCAAATTTACGCGGTATAAGTACTATTTTGCCCATTTATATAACATCGTCTCGGCAGCATAGTGGTTAACGCGTCCGGCTGGCATAGGCCAAACTTTTTTTTTGACACGGGTTCGATTCACAATGACAAACAGCTTTTACGGAAATATTTTAGATTTATATTTTTTTAAAGTTTTAATGCAGTTATTTCAAAGTATTGTATGTACTATGCTTCAGTTTAATGCAGTTATTTCAAAGTATTGTATGTACTATGCTTCAGTTTATTTTAACGCGGAAATAATTATTGTGTAAAAAAAAAGATTTTATAAACATGTTTCGAATCTATAAACTATAACAGCGTTGCTTCCATTGCATTTCAAATTGACTGCGTCTTAAGCTTCTCGGCTAATGGGACAAGAATATAAGGCTTCAAACTTTGTTTTAAACAACGATTAAAATATTAATTCTTTGTTTATATGTGACGCCAATGTAAACACGCAAATGTAAACATTGTCAAATTACCTTTGTCAAATAATAGTCCGTCATACAAATAAAGCGCTGATAATGTCCGTTAAAGCGGTTATATGATTTACATGCTTATAGGCTAATTATATTGTAACGGAGATTTTATGAGATATAATTATCCTCAAATCACGATATTGCATATTTTTAAAATCTTGAGTCTCTTTACAACAGTCAAAATAACACTTGTATCGCGTACTTAATATCTTAGTGAATACGCCTTATTTAGTTCTAATCCTTTTTTTCTGCTTGTGGCAATTCCTGATATGCATATTTCATTTTTTTTTCTTAATGCAAAATATGAGACAAATATATTAATATTTGTCAACGATACCTAAGACAGTAAGTTATGTCTCCTAGCAATTTTTAATATTTAATATTAACTTACCATACAATGAGTAGATGTCGGTGGCCGCAACGACACAGATAATTACGCCCACTGCACGCAACATGGCACTCTGTAACAAAAAACAATTTCCAAGGCAATAAATACAATTCGTACAGAATCAATTTTTCCTTTTACATAAAAGAAAGATAATGAATAGAACTCAGATTTGTGCAACTTCTCAAAGCAGAAGCAATATCTTTTTGTAAGTAATTTTGTTCGCATTTTCATGGACGTTTTTTTTCAGTCAGTTAACTTCAAATAATCTCCAACCATTTTAGCTCGAAATTTCGGAGAATGTGGGAACTTAGGAAGCCACCGAATACGACAAATATGAAAATAGTGCACGTTCAGTTTGATTGAGCCTGTTCATGGGCAGTAATGGAAATGCATATACTTGCCCAGGGTTGAGCGCAACTCAATATTAATACCAATTAACAGTTGATATGGAACGAACATGTCCACAATCATGACCTACTTAATTTCCATCCAGATCCTTTACTCTTTAAATAATATCTACTCAATATAACTCCTTATAGAACTGAAAGTTATTTTTTAAAGTTTTCGCGTTGTTAGATTTTTAATATTATTCATCTCAATATTTAATATTGAAATGAAATTTTAAAAAAAGTTGCCCAATATCATGACCTTTTTCATTTCAAACTCACCCTATTACTCTACCCAACATACTTTCAAAGTGAGGCCCTTTTCGCTCAGTATTTGCTTTAAAGTTTTAAGCATATACGAGGCCTTTTTATTCAATGATACTCAAATGGTTGATTAGGAACTGTTAAATGTCAAGCCTTTATTATTGTTTGAAATTTCAGCTAGAAACACAACCCAGATTTTTTTTGTGAGAGCCGAACAAAATATTTCTCATTGATTTTAATACTGTATAAATACACAGGAATGTTTAAATATATTATACGTGACAAAACTTATCTTCATTAAGATATAGTGAAATTTACAACATTGTAAATTGACATTAGATTTGTTATTTATGAAATCTTCCTCGGATGTTTAGGAGATATAGGTCGATAAAGTAGTGGTTTTATAACAGAATACATGTCATGTCCGTATATCCATGTCTTGTCTAGTTGAATCATTTCGTAGTGTTTATACAATAAGCAAATCTTAAAAAATACAAGAGCAAACTATCGTTAAAATAAACCAATAAAACTGTGCCTAAGGTTATAAAACTGAGCACGGAAACCAGTCTCAAATCTCAAGCATCTGATTGGCTGAAATGGCGACCAGTCGCCATTTCAGCCAATCAAATGCTTGAGATTTGAGACTGGTTTCTAATCTCAGTTTTATAACCGTGGCACCAGTAGTCTAAATTATGTTCATATTTGCCAACTATGAAACTAATTATCGGTGAAATCATTTTGTTTAAAAATGAACAAGGAATATATGTAACTATAAAGATACACAAATTTAACAGTTCTTTCAGCTCATACACATTTCAAAGCAACACCTTCTTACAAAAACTGCAATGATAACATTATTCTTGTATAGATCAGAAGTGATCAACACATATTCAATGGTATACCAATCACAAAAAATGTTTAAACACAATGAATCATTTTACCCCTATTTAAAGGGTATTTAAAACGGCAAAATAAATAGGGTCAAAATAAAAATCAGATCATATCCTTATCTACGTTGAACATGAATGTCTTTAATGTTTTTAACACGTTCCGGATCAACGTCTTTCAGTATCGTAAGTATGATGAACAAACTTTATTACTTAAGCTTTTGTTTATTATAAGTCATACCTTTTAAATGTCACAATCCGATCCATACACGTGCATCACTTAAAACTATTTGAATCATTGTAATAAAATCAACCGACCAAAGTAATCAGTACATATGTACCTGGCAGGGGTTTCGATACATATTGTTTTTTATATCAAATTAAACAAGCAAATGGCGTATTGATATGCAATTACTTTCCCCTATTTAAGTCTTAGGGAAACCAGTCTCAAATCTCAAGCATCTGATTGGCTGAAATGGTGACTGGTCGCCATTTCAGCCAATCAGATGCTTGAGTTTTGAGACCGGTTTCCATTCTCAGTTTTATAACCTTGGGCACTGAACTTTAGCTCTAAAAGCGTTTTGTTTTCTTAATTTGATGCAGCTTAATATTCATTATCACGTCGTTATCACAATATTATTCTATTTTTCGAACACAACAAAAAAACTACATGTACTTTATATAACGAGTGGAACAATACCGTTTGTATAACATCATTAATTTTTAATGAATGGATGAACTGTGGGCAGTATTAAGAGGGCCAGAAATTATGTCCTTTTAACTTATATCGAACTATAACATGACATGTGTGGTAGTTTTTGCAAAACGAAGTATAAATCGGGCATCGATAAGTCGATATAAATTGAGATACATGTATTAAATTTTTATAAATTGAGATACATGTATTAAATTTTATAATTTAAGTAGGCATTTAAATGATGTGGTTTTTTAAATATATATGCACATCGATTACATTTCTTCCCTTTACATCAATTTGTCGTCTAGAGGTGCGCAATCTGAAAATGTTTAGTTCGCTCTCATGAGGTGAACAAAAATCCTTATATAACATTTAAACTTCTCTTGTCCATATTTCTTTATAAATTATAAATAAAAATGGAATCCTTTTAACTGTGCATGAGTCTATATGACTTCGAAAATCGGAAAGATGGCGTCGAATGGGAGGCAAAAATCGATCTTTGAAGTCATTGGCGTAAAATTCCATGGCGCGAAAACAACATTGGACTTCTTGCTGCATTTTTGAGATTATATGGACAGAAAAATGTGTTTTAACAGTTTCTTCTTGATGATGAGGATGTTTGATATTGTCAGGCTGATGATAATTCTTGAATCGCCGTGTGGACACCATTCTGATTTCGATTTCATTGGAATTAATTGTGGATTTGTTACTTGTTGTATATTTCACAATACTGAAGAACCAGAATTAGAGAATGCTACAGTTTCATGTGAATCATTGCACAGGACGTTCATATTTCTTCGTTTGGAAAATATTCCGGAACAAAAGAGATTTTAAAAATATTAAACCGTAAACCGTAAAGCTTCATTATCTTTACACGGCACAGAATCGTTCGATTTTGAAAAGAACAATGTTTTTATAAAAATATAAATCAAATGTGGTAATACTCACTTTGTACAAACAAAACAGCACTTTCGCTCTTGAAGGGCTTTTGCTCTGACTCATTTTGCTAGTTGTTGAGCAAATGATTACCGGACGTGCTTATGTAACTGGACGTACCTATGTTCAAATATGAAATGAGCCAGTCTCTGACAAAATTACCCTAAGGTTACAATAAAATGTGTTGTTTTACACCTTCTTCACAATTGATATTAATCATTTAAATGTTAAGAATGGAACTAGTAGTTTCTCATTAAGATAAACATGTTTTAAATATTTAAACATGCTTCATTCACATCAAAATTTAAAAGGAGTCCATTTCCCAAGATCACAAAACTAAATCTGGAGATCAGTCTCAAATCTCAAGCATCTGATTGGCTGAAATGGCGACCAGTCGCCATTTCAGCCAATCAGATCCTAGAGATTTGAGACTGATCTCAAAAATTAGTTTTATGATCTTGGGCCCATGAAAGTTAGGACTGTGGGGACTAAGCACCCAACGATTTTAAGAATGCAATGAGGATCATTTTGTCAGAGACTGACTCAACGTTGTTACCAGTCAATGACAAAATCTAGTCAAATTCTGCTTCTAATCAGTGCTTTAATTAAATGAAACAAATGAAACTTTATCTCTAATGTTGACAACTGTTTGATTCTGAAAATTGTATGAAATATTTAGGATGATTCAACGACTGCCTTGTACATGATGCAAGAAGATGTATAAGGCAGGTGAATTGCACATTCTCGTAAATTACAGTGTTATTATAAGCTAGTTTGTTTAAACTAAAGATGAAATATCTGTGATAAATATGATGAATTGCTTGACATTTTGATAATGGTAAAAAATAATAAAAAATTAATCCTCTATTTTCTTGCTTGGTTGGATGTTGTAGTGTTTAGGTTTCATAAAACAGGCCAAAAGTATCATTAGTGTTGAGTATCTATTTTAATTAAGTCATACAACAATCTTTCAGTGTTCAGTCGTAGTCTTAATGGCTTATATTTCTGTGCTTTTAACATGTTTAAAACTATCATTTAAGATTAAATTTAGTACATATTATAAGACGTTAATAAACAATAAACAGTAATTAATTACCGAAACGAACCCATGTCAAAATGTAATATTTTTATAATACAATGTGTAATACATAATGAAATAATATATTATTTTATAAAATATGTTTTCTAATTTTATATGCGTAAATGTATAATTATAATATTATTATATATGATATTATATTTCAGGTAAGAAATGTATCTGTGATTTATGAACCTTCATTAAGAAATGAAAAGAAGTACATATGATTAAACGTATAAAACAATAAATATTACCTTTCATAACCAAAATGAACCTAAGTCAAAATCTAATATTAACATAATCACAAATTCTATCACTGGGTTACTCACAGATTTAGCTTTCCGTACTTGTCACCAAAAATTTTCTTCTAAAAATTCATTTATTTCAAGATCATTTAATAAATTTAAATCATATGCGCATGATCGAAAAAATTATTGCATGCCGCACAAAGACATTATCACCTTCACCGTTACTCCAAAATTAAAGCTGAATTAAATCGTGATACTCGTATTATAAACATCCCGTGAATGCATTCAGAGGTAAAACATGCAATAAGACCCGTAATAAACGTAAGGCTAAGAGATTTAAAATGTTTGAACACCGAACGATTGCTGAAAGATTTTCATTTGTAGTAATAAATGTAACAAGAACGACGAAATTCCAACATTTGAAAATGTAATGAGTATTTTACTGATGTTAGTCAAAGCCCTTTCATTAAAATAATCTAAATCTAAAACTTTAAAAATATCGATGATCGATTTTCAAAATAAGAAATAAACGAAATTCCTGAGAGCAGAATAGATAAATTTTGCAATTTTTAGAGTTTAAAAGTGTCTACTAATAAAGAAGTAGAATGTTGTGTTCCGCGGAACATATGTGTCGCCTGCATGCCAAAAGGTGAAATGTGGGCTTTGTTTGATCATATATAATAAAAATATTTTATTCATGTTGATTTCAATACTACACGTATCACCTAAATTGCATTTAAAAGGGGAATAACTAGAAAATGGTGAAACCATTGTTAACATCTTCAAAAATTGGTATGTGCAAGCAGATGAGTTATTCAAAGAATAAAGTGAACTGAACAAGTACTTTCAATTTTACAGGCAACACTAAGTTTCATGTTTAAGTTGCATTTGAAAGAGACATAACTCATAAAATATTCAAACAGGAGTTTTCATTCTTTTTGTCACCAATGGCGTTGTTCATGCCGATGATATATTCCAAGTATTAAGTGAGTAGGAGAAGTACTTTAAAAGTTATAGGCAATCATAAGTTTCATGTTAAAGTTGCATTTGAAAGGGGCATTACTCATAAAAAAGTGAAAGAGGAGTTATCATTCTTGTTGTCACTGATTGCTTTGTTCGTGCTGATGATGTATTCCAAGTATGAAGTGAATAGAACAAGTACTTTTAAAGTTATAGGTCATATTAAGTTTCATGTCAAAGCTTGGGGACTACCGGACGACGCCGCCGACGACGCCGACGCCGACGGACAATAGGATCCCTATGTGTCTACCTGCTACCGCAGGCGACACAAAAAAGAAGAACAGCGCCTTAGAAGGCTGCAATGTATACATCGTTCATGTGAAAAGTGGTGAACGAAAAATTAAAATACAAAGATGAAATAGAAAAGTTGTGTAAACATATACTTAACAGGTTTGTGCTATGTGCAAATAGACAGAAATGATGCCCAATTCGCATGATCCTCGCATATTATCATTCAGAGCAGATAGTTCCTAGGACATGATTTACATTAGCATACTAGTATGTAAACACATAGTCGTCTATTTCTTCACACGTACGATTGCCCAAGAATCCCGATCCGTATGTACACAAAAACAAACAACTTTCCATGAACTATTAATGAGAATTAACATGTATCCGTCCCTTAAAAAGCAGCGTCCACACAATTATTTATATCTTATTAAATATAAAATGTACAGAATTTTAATGACATTACTGTAGTCTCCTTTTCAACAACATATTTGAATCTAGCGTGTAACTCGAGTCCTGACTGATGAGCGAACATAAATCTTGTTAAATCTTCCTTTGATTCAGTTAACCACATAATTAACATTTTAGGCTGTATCGGAAACTATATATTTACGTTTGTTATTGATGAAAGAGTCAACGTCAAGATGTTAAACAAAAATCAATTAGAGTTCAAAGCCAAAAAACTCCACTCCATTGCTTGCTAGCTTAATGCCTATTTCCCGGTTTTGTTTAAAAGAAAGAAACCTTTTTAAATCTTCGTTCATTTTTTTTAGATATTACAAGCTTAATAGATAAGATACAGAAACAACTTTTTACGTAAGAAAGCTAAAAGTATGCAATCAACACCCATGTATGTTCTTCATACAAGGCCGATATCTTAAACAAAAACAATCAATTACCGGAATAAACTGTTGAGTCGATGAAGAGCACTACAGTAATACACATGGTCATTTTTAACTCTGAGCGGAAAAGGTTAAGTATCACTGTTTAAAAGAACTGATTGAACAAACAATTAACATATTTACAAGATCATTAAATCATACTTCAACATTTATTATCGTTTACACAAAATAAAACATAATGTCTGGCCTTACCTACATTTAGTCGAAAAGGTTAAGTAATATAGAAAACGTGACGGTATCGGAGTTTTCTCACGTTTACAGACAGCGGGTTAATGTTTAATTCATGACACCACAAGAATCACAGTACCTAAATAGATGTACCCTTTTCAAATTAACAAATTTTGAACTAACCGAATTAAAAGAGTACTCCATGAGAACCAAAGTACCTAAACAAATTTTGTCATGATGCTATGTGTGAACTTACAGAATTAAAAAAGTACTCTTTCAGAACCAGAGTACTAAACCTTTTCCTAAGTAAAAAAATTATATATGCCATGTTTGAGCTTACCGAAATAGAAGATAACTGTTGTTGTGTAAGATTGTTTGGACTTACCGAAATAGAAGATAAATGGTGTTGCGAAATAAAAAGATTGTTTGAACTTACCCAAAACAGAAGATAACTGGTGTTGTGTAATAAAAAGATTGTTTGAACTTACCGAAATAGAAGATAACTGGTGTTGAGTAATAAAAGGATTGTTTGAACTTACCGAAAAAGAAGATAACTGGTGTTGTGTAATAAAAAGATTGTTTGAACTTACCGAAATAGAAGATAACTGGTGTTGTGTAATTAAAAGATTGTTTGAACTTACCGAAAAAGAAGAAGATAACTGGTGTTGCGTAATAAAAAGATTGTTTGAACTTACCGAAAAAGAAGATAACTGTTGTTGCGTAATAACAAGATTGTTTAAACTTACCGAAATAGAAGATAACTGTTGTTGCGTAATAAAAAGATTGTTTGAACTTAGCGAAATAGAAGATGACTGTTGTTGTGTAATAAAAAGATTGTTTAAACTTACCGAAATAGAAGATAACTGGTGTTGCGTAATAAAAAGATTGTTTAAACTTACCGAACTAGAAGATAAATGGTGTTGCGTAATAAAAAGATTGTTTAAACTTACCGAACTAGAAGATAACTTGTGTTGCATAATAAAAAGATTGTTTAAACTTACCGAAATAGAAGATAACTGGTGTTGCGTAATAAAATGATTGTTTAAACTTACCGAAATAGAAGATAACTGGTCTTGTGTAATAAAAAGATTGTTTGAACTTACCGAAATAGAAGATAACCGGTGTTGCGTAATAAAAAGATTGTTTGAACTTACCGAAATAGAAGATAACTGGTGTTGTGTAATAAAAAGATTGTTTGAACTTACCGAAATAGAAGATAACTGGTGTTGTGTAATAAAAAGATTGTTTGAACTTACCGAAATAGAAGAAGATAACTGGTGTTGCGTTATAAAAAGATTGTTTGAACTTACCGAACTAGAAGATAACTGGTGTTGCGTAATAAAAAGATTGTTTGAACTTACCGAAATAGAAGATAACTGGTGTTGCGTAATAAAAAGATTGTTTAAACTTACCGAAATAAAAGATAACTGGTGTTGCGTAATAAAAAGATTGTTTAAACTTACCGAACTAGAAGATAACTGGTGTTGCGTAATAAAAAGATTGTTTAAACTTACCGAAATAGAACATAACTGGTCTTGTGTAATAAAAAGATTGTTTGAACTTACCGAAATAGAAGATAACTGGTGTTGTGTAATAAAAAGATTGTTTGAACTTACCGAAATAGAACATAACTGGTGTTGTGTAATAAAAAGATTGTTTGAACTTACTGAAATAGAAGTAGATAACTGGTGTTGCGTAATAAAAAGATTGTTTAAACTTACCGACATAGTAGATAACTGTTGTTGCATAATAAAAATATTGTTTGAACTTACCGAAATAAAAGATAACTGGTGTTGCGTAATAAAAAGATTGTTTGAACTTACCGAAATAAAAGATAACTGTCGTTGTGTAATAAAAAAATTGTTTAAACTTACCGAAATAGAAGATAACTGGTGTTGCATAATAAAAAGATTGTTTAAACTTACCGAACTAGAAGATAACTGGTGTTGCGTAATAAAAATATTGTTTAAACTTACCGAACTAGAAGATAACTGGTGTTGCGTAATAAAAAGATTGTTTAAACTTACCGAACTAGAAGATAACTGGTGTTGCGTAATAAAAAGATTGTTTAAACTTACCGAAATAGAAGATAACTGGTCTTGTGTAATAAAAAGATTGTTTGAACTTACCGAAATAGAAGATAACCGGTGTTGCGTAATAAAAAGATTGTTTGAACTTACCGAAATAGAAGATAACTGGTGTTGTGTAATAAAAAAATTGTTTGAACTTTCCGAAATAGAAGAAGATAACTGGTGTTGCGTAATAAAAAGATTGTTTGAACTTACCGAAATAGAAGTTAACTGTTGTTGCGTAATAAAAAGATTGTTTAAACTTACCGAAATGGAAGATAACTGTCGTTGCGTAATAAAAAGATTGTTTAAACTTACCGAAATGGAAGATAACTGTTGTTGCGTAATAAAAAGATTGTTTGAACTTACCGAAATAGAAGATTACTGGTATTGCGTGATAAAAGGATTGTTTAAACTTACCGAAATAAAAGATAATTGGTGTTTCGTAATAAAAAGATTGTTTAAACTTACCGAACTAGAAGATAACTGGTATCGCGTAATAAAAAAGATTGTTTAAACTTACCGAAATAGAAGATAACTGGTGTTGCGTAATAAAAAGATTGTTAAAACTTACCGACATTACCGACAAAGAAGATAACTGGTGTTGTGTAATAAAAAGATTGTTTGAACTTACCGAAATAGAAGATAACTGGTGTTGTGTAATAAAAAGATTGTTTGAACTTACCGAAATAAAAGATAACTGGTGTTGTGTAATAAAAAGATTGTTTAAACTTACCGAAATAGAAGATAACTGGTGTTGTGTAATAAAAAGATTGTTTAAACTTACCGAAATAGAAGATAACTGGTGTTGTGTAATAAAAAGATTTTTTAAACTTACCGAAATAGAAGATAACTGTTGTTGTGTAATAAAAAGATTGTTTGAACTTACCGAAATAGAAGATAACTGTTGTTGTGTAATAAAAAGATTGTTTAAACTTACCGAAATAGAAGATAACCGTTGTTGTGTATTAAAAAGATTGTTTAAACTTACCGAAATAGAAGATGACTGTTGTTGTGTAATAAAAAGATAGTGGATAATCTAATTGCAAACTTTTTTTTTAAGTTTTTAACGTTTACAATGAATATAACAGTACAAGTAAGGTTTTTACAATTTTTTCTAAAGGAAAACTATATGCTAAAATATCATAACATTTTTTTCGAAAAAATACCGGATATTGTCTTTATTTTAGTGAAGACATCCATTCAGCTATGACTGTTTAAACATTCAGACAAACAGACAAAGCACACTCCGAAACTGATTGTATCATAACACTTACATTATGTACAGTTTATCTTAAATCAGTACATATATTTACATTAATCAATATATCTTAACGTGATTTGTCAAAATAATGTTGTGTTTTAAGAAATGTGAGTTAGGTCCTCTTCGAGTCCCAAGGTCGATACATTTAACTGTATTACATAAAATCTTTACATAATTTGAACAGATAATATTATAGGGTTAGTTTTTACACGATATCAATATTTTTTTTTCTCGAGACGTCTCGATAAGCAATTCCAGAGTTCAGAATATACTAACAGTATGTTCTGTTTTTGCACGTCTGTGAAATGTTATCAGTCTTCAAGATACGTTGATAATCTCCGCAATTTTGAAATTTCTACTTTCTCAAATTTTCATTCTAACATGTTTTTATCTATGTTAAGAATATATCCTTAATCTAGATATTGCTATAGAAAATAAGAACGTTATCACTATATTTTTTAAAGTTATGTTATATGATAAAATAGATGAGTTTGATGTTAAGATTATCAACTTTACGCACTTTGTGGACAATAAACCATTGGCAAGTTCTTTTTTCGGCGTTTATTGTCTCCGTTAACATGTTTTTTTTTGCCCGGACCTGTTTAAAAGTTGATGAGTTTGATCAATGTAATTTACATCTTACGGAAAACTACTTAAGAAATGTTGTCAGTATCACAAACTGTTCAAATCTTATATGAAACTTTATTACAAAGATATCGATCTTCGGACAAAATAAAACTGTAACATTAAATCTCAGCATGATATTTTCTATTAAGTAATAAAAATCACGGATAATCTACGTTTTCAACTTTTGTTCACGAAATCAGCAACATAATAATATGAAGGGTAATGACAAAGACATTTGAAACGTTGTTTTTACCTTACCTTTGGCTCTGAAATTGTAAATTAGTAAATTAGTATCTTCCGTTCCAAAGTAGTAACTCCCCAAGTTCTCTTTGTTGTTAATTGTTTTTGGTAACTTATTTGAAAATGATCATTTTATTATCCCATGCCTTTGTTTCCTCTCTACATTTTCTCTGCGTGTTTTCATCTGACCGTTTTAAAATCGGTACATGTACATGGGTTAATATTTATGGTGATATTTGTGGTGTTTGTTTTATTTATGTACTTTAAACTCTGTTACTGTGTTAAGAGGCGTTTTTTTGGCGTTTGACCCAGCTTTTCAACCAATAAGGTGTTGTAAATAATAATTATGCAGAGGGAGAAACTTTAAACAATTAGGATAAGCTCTCTGAAAAGATTGTAACTATGGCGCAAAGATCAATGTTGTTTTGTCAAAATACAATGTATAATGAAATGAGGCATAATCAATAAGTAAAATTATTTCAGGTATGAATTTTACAAGTATTCTGGATATACATGTCAGTTCTCCGCTCACTTTTTGTAGGAAAAAATGTTGTTTTATTGATCAATAATGTGAAATCAGTTCAACTTTTCGTTTCGATTATAGCTTGTGTGATGCTGGAAAAAAGTAAACTGTATTTTCAACGATAAGGAGCATTATTTACTATCACCACAAACAACAAAACTTGTTCCTATCTTCTCATATACATGACTTTTCATTTCGAGGCTTAAAATAACATACGCATGACAAACTATAAAGTTACTTTTAACCAACTAAAAATACAGTTGCGAAAATCATTGTTCGCTCTTGTTTTTTTTATTTACAGCTTGGGGAAAATTATTGTATCTTGTGTATGTTAATGATATCTTGTTTACCATCAAATACACTAAATGCCTCTAGTAAATAAGTTTCGTGATCGATAAACCTCAATTTGTCTATTTATTCCGAAAAGTAATTACATCGGTTGAAAGATTAAATTGTATTCTTATTGAATCAGTTTGCACCTAATCCCTATTTTAGTTGTTAAAAATGATTTTCATGATCGTTTAAAACGGTCAGATTCTCAATTTTGAAAACGTTCAAAAGAATATATATCCTGGTGTCATGTATTTTGACGCACTTAAGCTTTCAAACCAAAACAACTCATGTTCTTTTTGAATTTTACATTAGTATCATGAACATACATCTATCCTTATTTGATTAAAACTTTAATTATGAAAAATATCAAGAATGTTATTGTAGAGCAAGAAACAAACATGACAACCCCAAACGAGCTACTTTTGGTCTTCCGCAACATATTTTGACGCACATAATGTAACCAATCACATTTCTAATTGTTTAAAAATAATTTTATTCACTCTCTTGCATCTGCTACAACACAAGAGCATGAACAATGTTAATTTAATCATCTATAATAATTTTGCAACAATGTTTGTTAGGTAAAATAATGGGAAATGGAACTTCATTAAAGATTCTGCATTTAGTCTACTTTAAGTGTTAAAGACAATACTATTGTATTAATGGTGTTATCTTTCACATTTGCCATGACTAACCGCATTTCCTGGGGTCGTGCCCTTTGCAATCTAAATATTGTACAGTGGAAAATAACAATGATGAAAACTGTTAAATAAAAGTAAAATTAAATGGAAGCAATATGACCTGTAAGGGATTTACCACAAGGACAAATTTTAGTACAACATTATAATGCGCTCATGACAATCATGCCACTTTGATGCCATATTTGTCATTTGTTTCAAACAACAAGAAAATATGTTTTAAATTGTATCAAATAGTACCAATGAAGGATTCTTTCAACAAGCTGAAAAAGTATTAAGTAAATAATGATATTTTACTATCTAATAACACAAATGTGTTTTACTGGCTTATGTTTGCTTAATTTTACACCCTTTAATTTATTACATGGTCAGTTGAATATTAACTGATCATTTTGCATCATAATTACATCAAAAGGAAATCCCATGTTTACGATGTAAAAGCGAGGTCAAAACAAAAATTGCGCCAAAATAATATTATATGGTGCGTCAAAAATATGTGGTGAGAGGGAAGAGGTGGTCAATTTTAACCTAAGAACAAACTATCGCATATCTCACAAATGTTTTAATGACAATCAACATCAGGAACAGATTCAACGTCACGTGTTCAGACCTCGAGGAAGAGCAGAGCAGAGTTATATGAATGTATATGACGCTAACAAGTTTGATTTGATTCACGATGTGACAATATGGCTGTTATTACAATGATTTCTGTCTTCGCCTATTAGGGGTCCACTTCACTACTCCTCGCACGCTCATCGATAAAAAAAATAAAATCTCAATAACGGCAAAATGCCGTTCAATGAGGCTTTGCACAATTGAATATTACTAATGAATCTTTATTTTGCATATGGTTAGACACGTGAGATCAGTGAAGAAAACAAGCAAGATCTAAAAATTCCCTAAATTTATATTTACATAAATTGCAAAAACTTAGCAATACAAAACCTTATTTTATATTCCCACATACGTGTTACGATACTGACGAAAAAATGTTGTGTACTACTTTGTAAAGATTTTTAACTACAATCAAGGTTTGTCACCCGTTTCTACGGCCAGGAAGCGACCAGGAAATTATTAAGGTCCAAAAGGAAATTTGTGTAAAAACAATATTCGATCCGTCTGTAAATGATCTTTGATCGCACCAATTCTTTTTTTACATCTCATGCTTCATGTAGTCAAAAATGCGAACAAAATGGGCATGTGTTTATGGGTAAAATAACACGTTGAACACGATGTTTTTGGTAAATAAGTTTAATACAATTCTTAAGTAACCAAATGTGATGTGCTAGCATTGTGCGATCATCTCACGTATTGTGTAAAAAAATGAAACAAAAACAACAAAAGATTAATGTTGTTTCAACAAAATAGTCTTACAAGTTCCATGTAAATGAAAAAATATCAAGAATTGTCACCAGCCGTTTTAGATAAATCATTGGTGTTATACGAGAAAAATAACAACCAGGTTTCTTTTTGTTTTCCTGTTTTAAAGCAAAATCCCGAATTTTGAGCACAAAGTTTTCTCTCGGCAGTTTATATGTTTAACTAACTGCATCTTCGTTAATGAAGACAGAAAACAAACAATGTTACAAGCAATTCCCTCTTTTTACATTTGTTTTACAGCTTAATCAGTTAAATGCTTGGAGAATAAAATCTTTTAATAGAACTATACAAGTTTTCATAGATTTTGTATATAAGCAACAAATTCAAAAGATCAATGAATGTTGCAAGATAATAAATCTGAATAAGCTTTCCCTTCTGTTATCAGACTCGGAGTGAATGTTGCAAGATAATAAATCTGAATAAGATTTCCCTTCTGTTATCAGACTCGGAGTGAATGTTGCAAGATAATAAATCTGAATAAGCTTTCCCTTCTGTTATCAGACTCGGAGTGAATGTTGCAAGATAATAAATCTGAATAAGCTTTCCCTTCTGTTATCAGACTCGGAGTGAAAAAGGGCAGATGAATGTCTTTCTCAGTGCGAACCTCATTAATTTCGTTTATTTTCTTTTCATAATTCTTTATTTTGCTTTCTTATTACATATGCTTTTTCGGCGTTTTTGCCACCCAGATTAGAAAAAAATAATGTTTTAATTTATCGCTTTATGGTATTTAATACAAAATATCTATTTTCATTCAAACAGAGTTAGTCAATTATTTTTCCTTATTAGTGAAATTTGTACCCCACACTCCTGCGGGAACAAATAACATAAAAAAGGTTATGGAAAGCGCTTATTGTTCGAAAAAAAAGTGAAATATGCATATCAAGAATCGTCACACTAGAAAACACAGCCTCCCCACGCAGGGATAAAGTAGAGAGAAAAAGAGAGCATGTTATTATAAGAATATCAATCTCAAATAAGCCACCACAAACAACGAAAAAGAGAACCCTTGGGGTTACCGTCTTGTAACGTTCGTTTAGCAAAATAATATGCCACTGGGATTTAAATCAGGTTTTAGGGTGCCATAATCTTACACTTGCCCCCAACAGATTTCTCATCTGAAAAAAAAACAAGTACATGTTGTCTTGGTGAAATAACTCCTACCCACCCATCAGCTCAACAATGTTGCATGCAAAAGTACACAAAGATACAAAACAAAAGAAATTAATAGCATTGCAAAGCAAAAGGGCAGGTACTCAATGACCTTACGGAAACCAGAGCACCTGGAGTAAAATCGGAAAAAACGATGACAGGGATAAAAGAAACAAATCAAACTTCTAGGTTCTTTTACAAGATTTCCCCATAAACCTTCATAAATTCTTTAACCCTTGTCAACGTCGTGCAACCAAAGAGGTCAGCATAACGAACAACTGTAATAAGATGGATTTATCACCAGGCATGCAGAGCTTTATAGAATATCATGTTGGTAACCTTTCTGTTTGAATTTACAGATGGTTTTAACGTAGAGAAGTAAACAATGTGTTTTATTTTCTGAAGTTTATAAATTTAATTTCCATGAAAAAACTGGCTGTGAAATACATTTTTGTAATAGTGATTTTAAACTGCGCCTGTAGTTTTTAATTTCATCTGGGTATCGGCGATAAATTCATTTGGGTATCGGCGATAAAACTTGCAAAAGTTTTTTCCTAATTTGTGATACCGATAACATTGTTTTAAAAGCTTTTTCTCTTATAGATTAAATGCATTAAAACCTTTAACATCTTTACACGTTCTAGAAAAGCGAACAATCTGTGAGATATAAACCCCGTAAGAAGTTGCCCCAGGAACAACGCCGTATAAAAACGGAAAATTTTCTGTATTAAAATCATCCCTTTTGTCATCTATTTTAGTAGTTACGTAACAAATGTCATGGACAGATTTAGATCAAGAAAGTTTACTTGCTTTTCTGAAGTGTTCGCTTTATTAAGCTGTAGTTCTTTGGGATAAATTTTATTAAAAAATGACGGAAAATGGTTATTATCTTTATCTAATAAATCATCAAGGTACCTCGAGGTATTGTTAAAAGCTGTATAATATCATCTTGCTGTTCGGTAGGAAGTGGTAACATAGTCTCTTTCATAACAGATCAACAACAAAGTTGACAAACAGAACGCTTGAAACTTACTTGATTTAAGCTTCTTGAAAAAGTTATCTGAGTTTTTATAGACCGAAATAGTTTTTTGCCAGTGGTTTCAAAAACATTTTCGCAATACATAATTTTAAGTTCTTTTATGGCTGTAAGACATGATGTTAAGAGTACGGATAATTCAGTGGCTGTTCAAGAACTGGAGTTGGCGATAAATCTTGCTTTATACGGTGTTCTGTGCATTTAAGGCAACCAATGCATTGTAGGCATTTCATCTTGTTTTCGTTCAAAATAAAATTTAGCTTATTCGTTAGCAGATAAAGTTTAATAATTCAAAACGAAAATGACATTATGTTAAACAGCTCAGCATTAAATTCTTACAAAGGATCTAAGAATGAATTGTCTAACACGAGATTATGCATTTATTGCTTGATTGTAGTTTTTTTGTCAAGCACGTGATCAAGCTCCTTTCACCATTGTGGCACTCCTGTATCAATTTCTTCAAAACAGCATTACAGAAAAACTTTTAAAACAAGGTTATCGGTATCACAAATTAAGGACTAGAAATGTGTCCATAGGACACGGATGCCCCCGCTATGCATCGTTTTCAGATACTAAAGTGCAATGATGGGAATAATAGCATTTCTTAGACAGTGGTGTTCGAGTTATTATAAGAATATGCATAAACTTGATGATCAAGTGAATTATTTGTATTTGTGGCACTGCTGTCTTCTCATTACGGAAATGTCTGTGAAGAAGTTGGTGGTAATGCAATGCAATGTCATAGTGAACATTTGTGCCAAGTTATTTTGAAATCCCTTCCTTCATAAAGAAGTTATAGCCCGAACAAGTAAATTCAAGTTTTAGTAACTGTGACCTTGACCTTGGACTTACAGGCATGGGTAATGTACGCAACACACCACCTTGTCATGGTGAACATTTGTGCCAAGTTATTTTGAAAACCCTCCATTCAAAAGAGTTATAGCCCGGACAAGGAAATTCTATTTTTAGTAACAGTGACCTTGACCTTGGACCTACAGGCATGGACATGGTACACGACTCACCGCCTTGTCATGGTGAACATTTCTGCCAAGTTATTTTGAAATTACTCCATTCCTAACGTAGTTACAACCCTGACAAGAAAATTCTATTTTAGTAACAGTGACCTTGACCTTGGACCTACAGGCATGGGCATGGTATGGGACACACCATCTTGTCATGATGAACATTTGTGTCAAGTTATTTTGAAATCAATCTATTCCTAACAAAGTTACAGCTCGGACAAGAGAATTCTATTTTTAGTAACAGTGACCTTGACCTACAGGCATGGGCATGATACGCGATACACCGCCCTGTCATGGTTAACACTTGTGTCAAGTTATTTTAAAATCCCTCCATTTATAATGAAGTTACAGCCCAGACAAGAAAATTCTATTTTTAGTAACAGTGACCTTGACCTTGGACCTTCAGGCTTGGGTATTGTGCGGATACACTGCCTTGTCATAGTGAACATTTGAATAGAGTTATTTTGAAATCCCTCCATTCATAACAAAGTAACAGCCCGGACAAGAGAATTCTATTTTTAGTAACAGTGACCTTGACATTTGACCGACAGGCATGGGCATGGTACGCGACACATCGCCCTGTCATGGTTAACATTTGTGCCAAGTTATTTTGAAATCCCTCCATTCATAACAAAGTAACAGCCCGGACAAGAAAATTCTATTTTTAGTAACAGTGACCTTGACCTTCCACCTAATGGCTTGGGCATGTACGTGACATACCGTCTTGATATGGTGAACAATTATACCAAGTTATTCAAAAATCCAATAAGAAATAACAAAGTTACAGAGTGGACAAGATTTTGCAAGAAAATTCTATTTTTAGTAACAATGACCTTGACCTTGGACCTACCGGCATGAGTATTGTCACGACACACCGCCTTGTTATGGTGAACATTTGTGCCAAGTTATTTTGAAATCCCTCCATTCCAAACAAAGTTAAGGGCAAAGTGTATATTTTTCTTAACACAAAATGTAAGTGAAAAAGGGGCATAATTTGAAAAATATTGGAAGTAGGGTTATGGGTCTTGTTGGTTATGATGTAGATTTTGATGGTGAAAATATATTTCAAGTTTCAAGGCAGTATCTCAAGTAGTTTTAAAGTTATGGGCAAAATGCATATTTTGCTTAACACAAAATATAAGAAACAAGATATATTCCTATTAAAACTAATGTAAATGGAAGTATCAAAGGGCCATAACTTCTGAACGGAACATGTAAGAGCGAAACCCCACCTTCATGCACGACAACATTTCAGGCTAAGCATTTTGGTAAAGTTTCATTGAATTCCCACCAGTAGTGTAGGAGGAGTTGCGTTCACGAGATATACTCCTATTAAAACTAATGTAAATGGAAGTATCAAAGGGCCATAACTTCTGAACGGAACATGTAAGAGCGAAACCCCACCTTTATGCACAACAACATATCAGGCCAAGCATTGTGGTCAAGTTTCATTAAATTCCCAACAGAGGTGTAGGAGGAGTTGCGTTCACGAGATATACTCCTATTAAAACTAATGTAAATGGAAGTATCAAAGGGCCATAACTTCTGAACGGAACATGTAAGAGCGAAACCCCACCTTCATGCACAACTACATATCAGGCCAAGCATTGTGGTCAAGTTTCATTAAATTCCCACCAGTAGTGTAGGAGGAGTTGCGTTCACGAGAATATCGGACGGACGGACGGACGGACGGACGGAGGGACGGACGGACGGACGGACAGGAGCAACTCTTAATGCCCGTCGCCATTTCATGGCGGGGGCATAAAAACATATTGCAAGTTTTATCGTCGATACCCAGATCTAATTCATAAATACAGGTGCAGTTTAAAATCACTATTGCAACAAGGTATTTCACAGCCAGTTTTTTATGGAGATTTCATTTATAAACTTAAGAAGATAAAGGGCAATGTTAACTTCTCCCGGTTATTCGTAAAAACCATCTGTAAATTTAAAAAGAAAGGTCACCAACATGATATTTTACAGCGCTCTGCATGCCTGGTGATTAACCCTTCTACAGTTGATCATTATGCTTACCTCTTTGGTTGCACGACGGTGGCAGGGGTTTAAGAGTTTATGAAGGATTATGGGGAAATCTTTTCTTAACAGAACCTAGAAGCTCGATTTGTTTCTTTTATCCCTGTCATCGTGTTCTTGCTGATTTTACTCCAGGAGGTCTGGTCTCGGTAAGATAATTGAGTACCCGCCCTTTGGCTTTGCAATGCTATTAAATTCTTATGTTTTATATGTTTGTGTGCTTTTGCATGCAACATTGTTGAGCCAATAAGTGGGTTGGAGTTGTTTCACCAAGACAATTTGTATTTGTTTTGTGATATGAGAACCTGTTGGGGCAAGTGTGAGGTTGGTGCACCCTAGAACCTGGTTTAAACCCCCAGTGGCAATTTCATTTGCCACTGACCGTTCCAAGGCGGTAACCCCTCGGGTTCTCATTTTTGTTAATTGTTAGTGGTGTCTCTTTTGAAACTGATCATTTTATTAACCATGCTCTCTCCCTCTCTTCTTCTTGACTGTGTGGGGAGGCTGTTTTTTCTGAATGTGGCGATTCCTGATATGCATATTTCACCTTTCAAGAACTCATTTAGATTGCCTGCTGCCACGGTTTTATATCAAGAGCAACACGATGTGCCAATTTCTGATAAAAGTTCACGTTTTTCTTTCCTTAACATGGTCAAATAGGAAAGCTATTCTAAATGATCTGAACAAGCTCTTTCCTGTCGGTAAATATTCTCTCAGGCTTTAGATAATTAATTTTTTGTCATTCCGAAATGGCTTATCAAATTAACGGGCGTTTCGTTCTGCGTGTGGAATAATATTTTATGAATGTTCATGTTAATCATTGCATCGAATCGGCATCAGACTATGTCGCGCATACGGACTCAGTTTTTGGTATTTTGGTAGTTGTTTCGTTGATGGCTCGCCTTATATCGCTTCGGCTATTTGATTAATGCATATTGTGTACATTGCACTAAAAAACATCTCTTTTTGGTCAAAATCTCTTTAATTATTCAAATACTTGTGAAATAAGAATAATGTCAGGAATGATTTTTTTAATATACACATATATAAATATACATGAAATCATAGATTCATGTATAGTAATTGTAATGATTAGAGTAAAAACACA
The DNA here is from genome assembly GCA_038501625.1 of Corbicula japonica. NCBI lineage: Eukaryota > Metazoa > Mollusca > Bivalvia > Venerida > Cyrenidae > Corbicula > Corbicula japonica. The sequence continues at coordinate 5,059,619 of JAZAYU010000029.1, read as the reverse complement.
GATTGATGTACACTTAACAACTTTTCTAAGTATACACCTGCGTACTGGGACATTACTGGCTTGATAATTGAACTATTGCTCTAAAGCATTCAATAAAACATGCAAAATGACAGACAACTGACTGCTCACAATCATTTAGAGTACAGGCACCCACAGAATACAAATTCTAAAAAAAAAGTTAATAACGCGTATTACGCGTATTACATCCTTCAGTGATAACTGGTTTAATCGCGAAAATATTGATGAAGCTGATTTTTTTTATTGTGGTGATCAGTTTTAATGCTGTGGGCTGGTATGCCAATGCACAAGAGGAGTGCAGCGGTTTAAATCCAAGGGAACTTAAATTTTGAAGAATATCAGCGCTTCTTATATATAATATAATGTAATATAAGTGCTTCTTCCGACTGTCCTTCGTAAAAACCATCTGTAAATTTAAAAAGAAAGGTTACCAACATGATATTTTACAGCGCTCTGCATGCCTGGTGATTAACCCTTCTACAGTTGATCATTATGCTTACCTCTTTGGTTGCACGACGGTGGCAGGGGTTTAAGAGTTTATGAAGGTTTATGGGGAAATCTTTTCTTAAAAGAACCTAGAAGCTCGATTTGTTTCTTTTATCCCTGTCATCGTGTTCTTGCTGATTTTACTCCAGGAGGTCTGGTCTCGGTAAGATCATTGAGTACCCGCCCTTTGGCTTTGCAATGCTATTAAATTCTTATGTTTTATATGTTTGTGTGCTTTTGCATGCAACATTGTTGAGCCAATAAGTGGGTTGGAGTTGTTTCACCAAGACAATTTGTATTTGTTTTGTGATATGAGAACCTGTTGGGGCAAGTGTGAGGTTGGTGCACCCTAGAACCTGGTTTAAACCCCCAGTGGCAATTTCATTTGCCACTGACCGTTCCAAGGCGGTAACCCCTCGGGTTCTCATTTTTGTTAATTGTTAGTGGTGTCTCTTTTGAAACTGATCATTTTATTAACCATGCTCTCTCCCTCTCTTCTTCTTGACTGTGTGGGGAGGCTGTTTTTTCTGAATGTGGCGATTCCTGATATGCATATTTTACCTTTCCATGTCTTCAAGCACATAGGTGCATGCAGTTAATGCTTGATGGTCATCGTTCGGCGAACACCAGACTTTTTCTTGGGATGAACACCAAAGAATATGTCCATGGTGTGCTAAAACTCCGGATCTTAATCATAAAGGAAAATTGTGGTCAGATCTTGGCAGAGGAGTACGAAACGGGAGGGACCAACCATGCAATCTTCGCCAACTTAGAACTGCGCTTCTTCAGGTTTGGGCTTAAGATTCCCCAAAGTGAGTCATTCAGAACTGTATTAGCTCAATCAGATCAATGTGTCTTGCAGTTATACGCGCTGTTGGTGGTCATACTCATTATTCACTGATGTGAATTTGTATTCTGTGGGTGCCAGTACTCTAAATGATTGTGAGCTGTAAGTTTTCTGTTATTTTGAAAAATATTTTACTTATAAATCAATTAGTAATTTTTGCATATTTTATTGAAAGTTTTAGAGCAATAGTCCACATATCAAGCCAGTAATACCCCAGTACGCAGGTGTATACTTAGAAAAGTTGTTAAGTGTACTAACAATTCCGCTAGACACAGATAATGTCATTTTGTAAAAATTTATAACATTTAGTGAATTTTGTGATTTGAAGACGTTTTGGTCTTAGGAAAAAATTATGCGAACTTTTATTGTAGCTTCTAACCATTGTATTGTCAAATATAAGGTTAAATAAAAAGGGGTCGATTTCAACATTTGGAAGGTTGTGTAATACAACACTGGCTGGCTTAAAATAGTTAGCGAGGCCAACTGGCTGGCTTGAAGTAGTTAGCGAGGCCAATTTTTGTGCTACTGAAAGGTTTCCGCGTTCCCTCCGTGAGTTTACTCCTGAGGGAGGTTACTTAGTACGTAGTACAATTATAGTTTTGTTACACAAAGGCAGAATCAGATATACAGTGTACGGTTCTTTCAATTGCTATCGTAGCCTCTTACGAAGCTCAGCTTCTCTGAAAAGGAAGCATAGATTGAACAATCTGTTATCAAGATTCAGAGAGTCTATAGGAGTTGGGAACTCAATACGGTTAGGACTTCATAGTCCCAACACAATAATGGTGGCTGACGTCCACAGAGTTGAAGCTGCTCGATAGATAGTCCATAGATAGAAAGCCGTAACATAGAATGAAGCCTGTATGTATTTAGGTAAAAAAACCTGTGATCAAAACTAATTACTTTCCAATTTAAATCATTGTAAATCACATAGCTCAACATTTCATTCAATCATATATGCAAAGTAGCTTGAGAAAAATTTCTATATAGTTTGTATATCAACCACAGCCTAAGGCATCGCTTCCTTGTTAACAAACCCATTTATATTGTTCAAGGCTATAAGATTGAACAGTCTTAAATAAAGACGTAGGTTCTCTCGGTTGCTCTTGACAAATAAATAAAAACTGTATTCATGAAAAGGCCGTAACCTCTTCACGCCTGTTGAGGTTTGCACCAGATAATTCTGGGATTAAGAGAAAGACGTATTGTCATAAACGCTTACAACCCCTACTTAAAGGAGACAAATATTTACATAGATTGTAAGAACACGTCATTTTTATGTGATTTTACAGCCTGAAACACTGTTTCCGATGGCTTAATAAATTCAAATTAATTTTTGACATTTATAACCTAAATAAAATGACTGATTAATGCAAATATTGAGTTCCTATCATTCTTTTTTATTACACTGTGACTATTTTTTTATTTTATTCATGTAGTTTTGGATATGCACAAAACAAACGAAATGATGATTATGACGAATAAAACAACCTGAAGAAAAATGTATTTATCCGAGTAGATTTATAACCAAACAATTTCTATGCATGAGATATATCTTAAAAAACAACAACAACAAAACACTGAGATTCGAACACATGCCCTAGTAAAAATAGTACCTGTCAGCCTGTAGACCACTGAGCTATATTGCCGGTGGCTCTTCTATCAGTAATGTGAGTAATTAAGCGTTATAATTTTATATTCACCTGTATTTGTGTTTACATTTAACGTATATACAAAACACCGTCAATTTACTTTATTCACCAAAAACAAGTAACGTATTATCAAATTAACATTTCATTGTGTGTGAACACTGACAAGGGTATACATTGATGCAAAACCAATGTAATGTAATTTTTAATTTTGTCAACCCTTAAGGTTTGGTATCATGACTAACCTGATCAGAATTCAATAATATATGCAAGGTATGTTTAATGTGAAGGTTAGTACTCATGTTATAATACTGTAACAGTGTTTTTGCACATTTTATACTCAATACTGTGTGAGCAGCATCGGTTATAATTCAGTTATCGAATACTATTATAGTATTTCTTAATGCAAATAAGTATTTAATGAAATGAGCTAGGCTACACATTAAAGTAGTATTGGATGATTGCATTAGATGGACATATTTGTTTCACTTGGGTTTATCAATATCTTGTTCATAACACTGTTGACTTTTGCCAGATGAAGTCCAGAACACGCCTTTACCACATTCTGAAATTATGTGGGGATAAACGTAGCTTAACAAGTGACACAGTGTACAAGATAAGACATCCAGAAAAGCCTCTGTCAATAATTAGACCAGACATTTTAAAGTTTCGTCGCAAACATTTTGCTTAGACAGCATTGGAAATTTTATAAATTAGTACTTTTCGGAAAGGTCGGACTTCGAAATGAAGGGGTTCTATCTAGTAGCTTATGATGTAAAGAAATACTGAACTGATTGCGTGTGTGTACGAATACAGCCTGGGGTTGATTTTTGCTACTGCGTTTTAATGTAATTATTAGAGATAGCAGCTATCACTACCGGTGACCAATTTTCACCGGAGGGAAGCTGATGCCTGTGAGCCATGTCGTTTTATCGACAGTTTAAGCAAATGGAATTTTCATAACATTCGCTTTTCCTTATTAACAAAATTCAAATATAGTTTTCACTATTTCCTTTAAATCGTCTGAATACTGTGTTCGAGAAAGCTTCAATCGCGAAATCCTAGCTGTAATTTTCTCAACTATCTTATAAAAGTTTTCACAACTTTTAAAGGCATATTGTTTTCTAATAATTGCATAAAAACAGCTGCAAACTGTCAATCATTAAGTGCAGCAGTATTAAGTTTTAAAATTGTAAAGAGAAATTAACTGCAAAATGTTTTCAAATATATTATCAAAGTTTCCAAGCAAGACAAAAAGCGACATTACAAAAATGTTTCTTTTCAGATGTGAAACCAGCTATAAAAAGCTTTGACCACAACGTTAAACTTCATGTTTAATTTCAGAAGTTTCAATACTTTCCTGTTTCAAGCAATTTGTTTTCGGTTAAAGACTTTTTGAAGGGACAAAACTCAGAAATGATAAATGATCAGTGTTATTTATTTTTGTCAAATACTGCTGCATTTATGCAGGTGATATTCTCAAAGTTTTGTGTCTTCTTGACAAATACTTTCATAGTTATAAACTAAGCAACATTGTGTCTTTAAAAGGAGAATTATTCAATTATCTGACGATCAGAAGTAATCAATGTCTTTGTAAGTATTGGATAAGCTTATGCCGATGATATATTTCAAGTTATAGATACTTTCAAAAATACCGTTTCAGGATAAAAAATATTTGACAGTGACATAATTCTAAATTAATTATTCCAAACATTTATCAAAAAGGAGTTATAACTATTGTTTCAGAATCTTGTGGCAAAAGTACAGACACCTTAAAAGTTAAAGGTAACATAAAGTTACATATAAAAGTCATATAAATCGAAATAATTGTAAAGATAGTCAATCATAAGTTATCGTTCTCGTTGTCAGATCTTGCATTTTAATGATCAACATTTAGTTTCAGGTTGCATACGCAGCCGAAACAAAACAAAACAAAAAAGTTGTAAATAGTGATTTTACATTGAATTTTCAATTATTTGCAATACTTGTACTTGTTTGTACACATGGGAACCTGTTGGGGGCAAGTGTGAGGTTTGCGCTCCTTAGAACCTGGTTTGCAAAATTGTTTTGTCACTGACCTTCCAAGGTCGTCCCATTTTCATTTATTGTGGTTTCTATTTTGAAATTGATCGTTCTATAAACCATGCTCTCTGTTCTTCTATATTTTGGCTGTGTGGAGAGGCTGCGTCTTCTAGATGTGGCTATTCCGGATATAAACATTTAACCTTTTAAAACAAACTATACTGAAAGACATTAAAAACGCATCACCCTTTTTCAGGTATTTTCCTTAAAGTGGTCGGTATGAAGCAAATCACCATATTAGGTAATATTCTAACCGTCAATTTTTCAACAAAACTTCGTGTAATTGGTTGATATGATATCCCGCACGTAGTTACTTAATAAACCAGGGGATTGACGTTCTCTAGTGGCCTGCAGAGTCTCCCGATATGAACTGCATCGAACACGTGGAATGAGCTCCGATGGAGACTTTGATGACGTCTGCAACAACCGCAGAACGTCCGCGAGCTTTTCCCTGCACTGCATCAGGAATAGCAGAACATTTCCATGGCAAATTTCCAACGCTTAGTGAGGTCGATGCGTCTGCATTCCGAAATCGCCAATAATGGGGGCCATAACCACTATTGAAATCAGAAAACACCAAATAAAGACAATATCTGTGTTTGACCAACCAATCCAAGGAATATCAAAATCATTTGTCATTACCAATAAAATATTGAGAGATACTGAAATTCATTCCGATGCATTTTAATGATCAAATCTTACAACACAGTTTGCAAATTAAGATATATATTTCAGTGATGCATTTCTAAAGAATATTATTAATTGACTTAATTTATGATAATATTATCATTCCACTAATATTGAAAAGCTCTTACATTACTGTTCACAGAGTAGATCACCCTCGTCCCCCGAGAAACTAAGAAAACATATTCGAAAACGGTAATATAAAATATTGTATCGAAAGTAGTTTTTGATTCAGCTGCCTGACTGAATTACATTCATTCTAATTCCGCTCTTCCACTCGAAGCTAATTAAAGAAAAATGACAGTAATGGAATTTTCTTGGATTTTTTTTTGGATTTTTTGTGGGGAGATATGTGATATAAAATCGCTGAAAATGGAACTTTGAAAGCTACCGAAAACGACAATTATCAACATACAGTCAAACCTGTGCTAAAGACCACCTGTATAGAAAGACCACCTCCGGACAAAGGTCACACTTTATTTGTCCGACTGACTGATTTAAAGAACAAATTTACATGTGAAAAAAGACCACTTGCTTTTAAAGACCACTTTTGGGCTATCCCCTGAGTAGTCTTTATTGACAGGTTTGACTGTATTGAGGCTCGGTTTGATTGAGCTGTTCATTGGCAGTAACGGGAATTCAAATTAATGCCGACGTCGTGTAGCCTCGGGTTTAACGCATCTCAATGTTAACACCATAAAACCATCTGTCTGTCCTAAAACAGTTTTTGTTTGTGATAAGAATGTTTCAATGATTTAAAGTTTGAAAGAACTTTCTTTAATGGATATCACACAATATTCTGGAAAATATTAACAGTTTGAGAGATTTTATATGCCTTACTTTTAAAAGCACAAAATAACCTGTCCGATATATCTTATTCGTTTAACATTCATTTGAAATCTATGAGAAACTTTCAAACATAAACATAACAAAGATTATATTAAGAACAAATCTTATCATCTATATATGCTTACTAGTATTTTGTTTTAGTTTTTTCTTAGTTATCAATCAACTTTACAGAAATTGGTTTATTCCCGGAAACGATTTCTACATATTTAACACAAAACTAACCTCAATCATTTAACTTTCGGAAAGGCAAAAGCACAACTTCCTTCATGAATGTTTTGATGAAATATGTACAAAATGAAACATTAACCAATTCATATCAATCCGACATCGTTTAGTGATCTTAATCTCTCTGTTGAAAATGATCACTAAATGACATGACTCTATTTCTAATTTTGAAAACAAATTCAATTTTTTAAATGTCAGTTTTATCGCTGAAAACATAATTTGATCCAGACATACCCGTACATGCAGTTCAAAAACACTTCTGAAGGCAGAGTATTTCTCAACCAATAATTTATGGAAATTCAAATTAAGAGAATAAAAGAACACGACAATTTATCCTGCTTCATCGTCACGATTGTTAACTTCAAGAAGAGAGACGACAAACAGGATATTTTACTTGGCTCAGCATGTTTCGTGATTGACCCTTCTACAGATGATTTTGCCGGTATATTACCTTTTTGGCAGCGCGACGGGGGCTGTAGTTTCACGTAAAATGCAAGACTTATACGCATACGAGTTTGATCGGTTTGATTCCTGTTATGCACTCATTTATAAAATACGCAATAAACTAAGTGGCTAGCACAAGTAATAAAATAGATGAATAGGGAGCTATGAAAGTGACGATGGAGCGCATATGGTGGTGAACATGGAACATTTAATGTGGTATTTTCAGATAAATACCGTCCCATGTTCAAACTTTATATTTAAGTATTTGCGTTAATAATAATTTATCTATTAAGGATTTCACAATCCCTTTTTTAAAAGCCTATCTATGATTTAATTTCATGTTGGAAACTTGTTTCTTGTTCTGTGTAGCTATGACAGAGAATATAATCTTCTCGTAGAATACGCTTGTCGCAGACTTCTAGTTATGTGTTTGATTGTATACTCGCTTTTTCTAGAGGCAAATTTAGAGTTTTTGAATGTGACAATTAATCATATTGCTAAAGTGAACGTGGATATAATTCAAATGAAGTTCCGAAGACAACGGTTCTATGGTTGGTTAATCTAAATAATTGAAAATCTCCGAAAAGATGGGCACAGAGGAGAATATTTCCCAAGATGTCTCATTTTGTCTGGAACTTTTTACAATCGGCGATTGGACGTGTAAATTGCTAGATTTGACAAATGAAAGTTTTCTCTTAGATCGCTGTAAATGCTTTACAGGTCTTCTTAAGAGCTGTCAAATTTGGAGTAATAGGGTTATTTTCTTATTTTCTGAAGCAGCTAACTAGAACTATGAATTACCTCGCAGTAATTTCCGGATTGTTGTAAAAGACGAAAGACGAGAGAATGAAACGTTTCATTAAAGAGTAGAAATTTTATTTTTGTAGAACGTAAATGCTATAAATATCTTCTACTTCTATTACGCTGGAATTTAAATAACACGTCTTTTGAACCGGTAATGAAAATAAAAACGACGTGCTATCTAGAACTGTGCACAAGGTTTGAGTTTGAAAGACTGGGCGGATAATTGAGCGACACACTGGGGATTTATTTCATGGAGTTTCGTTTCTGTTCATTACCACGATTATAAATTTGAAATATAAAACGTACGATCTATTCAAGGATTGAGGAGAAATCCAAAAAGGTTAAGCATTAGAATGGTACACTGGTATCACTAACGATTTATACAGTAACTAAATAATCAACATATACTCCTAGTGCTTTTGCGGAAAAGTTGACTGGAAAAGTGAACATACAATTAATATATTTTTTAATAAATTTTGATTCGCAAGTTGAGATTATCAGAGACAAACAGATTTATTAGGGACACTAACATTAACTGGATATATAGCGATTATAATTGTGATCTTTGGATTTCTTCCCTTCCGGTGTACTGTTAAAATGTTTCCGAAGTACCTTCACTGTGAGCCTCTACTGGCAATTGTTGTGTTCACGAACTTCATTGACTATCTTTTACTGACGGCTGTAGGTAAGTTCTTTGATAAAATTACCAGTGTCAACAATGAAATGATGAACGATGATCAAAGATTGGTTAAGCATTATAGCATTACCGGTAGATATGCGCCGTTTAACACATCTGTATGTAAACTCATTTTACTGGAACAAATAAAGTTTGTTTTCATACTATTACACAAGACTTAGAACGTTTTCGTTCCTTTTTTACATATGGACAACATTTTAACATTCAAATTATTTAAATCTATTGTAAATAAAGAATAACCAATCTTATAAATCTCGTTTGGGAAATGGTAAAATGCCAAACTGATGTTTTGGAACTTAATTAAAATCAAAGAAACCAGCAGGCGGCTTTTCCAGTGACGTCTTGATATGATTGTCGATCAATATAGTTAACAATTTTGAATGTTCTTTACTCCCTTGTCGCAATAAGGCGAATTATTCCTTATTTCAAAAGTTGTTTCTAAAACGCCTAACCGTGTTATTAAGGTGTTAGACAAAATGGATACAATTTATCAACGTTACTTCAGAACATGCTCATATTTTAATTTAATTTCATAGTCATATCTGGTAAAATCAAGAAAGTCAAAGTTCTTTATGCCAAAATGTGTACATTGCTCAGTTTTTGCGCGTATTATAATATATTTTATTAAAAAACGGAAACAACTTAAAAGAGAAAGCATTGTTAGACCGTATATGTCACAAAACGTATATGTCACACGTGTGTGACATATTCGGCCGAATAAATCACACCTGTTTTCATGTGACATATACGTTTGTGCAAATTAGCGATAAAATTTCTGAACGTATATATCACACATTTCATACAATAAACCAATTCTAAACATCTTTGGCCGCAGTAGCAGCAGCAGCTTGCCCTCATTAACTTCAACGAAACAGCACCATCAACATCATCATAACGAGTGATTTTTTATTGTAACGTTTTCGACTTGCATAATATATATGCAATGTACAGTAAGGGGCCACAAGAACTTTAACACAAATAGTTTTAATAGACGAGAAATTGACATCAAGATTTTAAGTCAAATTTACAACATTAGAATCTTTTTATAACTTTAATAAACAAAATAACATCACATCATTACACTTAAAATCTCTTCTTTTAATTTTAATAAGTTTAGTTATTTTAAAGAACATCACACCATTAGACATATATTCTAACAACATACTTTTAAAATCATATAACCGTTTACAGGAAAAAAATCTACAAATATGCTGTCGCCGTCACAATTTCGCTATCAACTGTGATTTAAAAAATACCACACCATTAAACGTAAAATCTAGCAATACACATTAGAAATCATATAACAGTTTACACGAAAATAATTATAATATTGTCGCATCGTGTTGTCGCGATGTTGCATGATGGTGATGATGATATTAACAATTCCAGCACTAGGTTAATGATCTTTAATTTTCAAATAATTGGGTTTCTATTTATCACACCGTTTTCATTTTTGACACATTTTTGATAAGTGACAAATACGTTTTGATTAGCGTGGAAAAACTAATTCCAACCGAATATGTCAGATGTTCCATATTCGGCTGAAAGGTGTGACGTATTCGACCGAATACATCACAACGTGTGACGTATTCTACCGAATATATCACACGTGTGACATATACGTTTTGTGACATATACGGTCTAACAAAGCATAATGGTGGCATGTAATGAGTTCACTTAAAGCGGGGGTGTTAAATTTAGTAAGTATTAGATAGAAACAGAAAAAATAATGTTATCATTGATAAACTATTTGGATTTGTTTCTTTGTATACGAAGCAATATTTTTTTAAAACAGAACTAAGCGTAATCGACATGTTCACTACAAATTGTAACAAGTTGTGCGATTTTAATTTCAAACACATATAAATATATCTTAACACATGTCCGAGAAATTCGAATTTAACTAGAATGTTGTGTTCCGCGGAACACATGTGTCGCCTGCATGGAAAAAGTTGAAATGTGGGCCTATTTTTAATCATATATAATAAAAATATTTTATTTAAGTTGATTTCAATACTAGACCACAGAACACATGTGTCATCTAAATTGCATTTAAAAGGGGAATAACTATAATAATGTTGAAACCCGAGTTATCATCTTCAAAAATTGGTTTGTGCACGCAGATGAGTTTTTCAAAGTATTAAGTGAATTGAACAAGTACTTTCCATTTTACAGGCAACACTAAGTTTCATGTGAAAGTTGTATTTGAAAGGGACATAACTCAAAAAATATTCAAACAGGAGTTATAATTTTTGTAGTTGTCGATCGCACTGTTCATGTTGATGATACAATCCAAGTATTCAATGAATAGGGCAAGTACTTTCAAATTATACGCAACATTAAGTTTCATGTGAAATTTGCATTTGAAAAAAAAGTCAAACAGGAGATATGATTCTTGTTGTAACCCATGTTGTTGTTCATGAAGATGATATATTCGATGAGTGAATAGGACAAGTACTTTAAAAGTTATAGGCAACATTAAGTTTCATGTTAAAGTTGTATATTAAAGGGACACAACTCATAAAATAGTCCAGCAGGAGTTATCATTCTTGTTCTTCATAATGACGCTTTTCATGAAGATGATTTATTTCGAATATCAAGTGAATTTTCAAAGTTAAAGTCAACATTAAGTTTCATGTTAAAGTTGCATTTGGAAGGGGCATAACTCAAATCAAAGTTATAGGCAACATTAAGTTTCAGATTAAAGTTGCATTTGAAAGGGGCATAACTCAAAAAATATTGAAACTGGAGTTATCATTCTTGTCGTCACAGATGGCATTGTTCATGCTGATGATATATCCCAAGTATGAAGTGAATAGGTCAAGTTCTTTCAAAGTTATAGGCAACATTAAGTTTCAGATTAAAGTTGGGGGACTACCGGACGACGGCACCGACGACGACGACGACGACGACCCCGCCGGACAATAGCATCCCTATGTGTCTACCTGCTATCGCAGGCGACACAAAAAGCGTCGGTTTAGAAGTGGCCCCTAGTGTATTACTTAAATAATCATAATTATTTTAAATTGTATTTTCAGTTCCCATTATACCTGACATCCTGGTTGAGGTCGACAACTCGCGGTCCCTGGATTCTACAGCGCTAAACTTCAGAGCCTTATTGAACCACACAAACTACACCCATTTCGATACATTCAACGATCTCTACTCCTTGTTTAACGAGACATTCGACAATGAGACGGTCAGGGAAAAGACATTTATGGAAAAGGTCAGTGATTTATATGACTAAATGAAAGTAACTGACAAATAAATGTGGAAATAATGAGCTTTTGGGATAGAGTTCCTTGACAAGATTTTACGCAAATGATGAGATTTCCGTCGTGAAATTGGTTATTTCTTGAAATAATCCTTTTTTATGTCGAACATGAGGCATGTTTAGAATACGTTCCTCGCGTCGCGTCTTTTTGTTGTTGCAATTTAGGAAGTCTATTGGAGAATGTTTTTGTTTCACGATTTCCGATCGTTAAAGTCGAAAATATCATAGCATAGCGGCAAACACAGTATACACATCCTTGCAAAATTAAAACAAGCAGTAGTAATGAAACTGATTTTATTATAGTCAAAAATCAATCCGGCACTAATATGTGACAATGGCGGTATATGGTGGTACACTAAGTTATACATTAAGTAGAAAGAAATATTCTTTGACTTTGATTTTAGTTTAGTGAAAATCAGTGAAAATTTATTGAAAACCCAATGCGACCCTGTCATTTAAACAAAAAGATTTTACAGCTGACGGTTTGCTTTACTTGCCTCAATTTCAGTTTAAGTTAGTAACCTTAAAGTATACGATTTGACACCCGCATATAGGTTATGGAATGTTTTTGTTATGTTAATGCCTCAATTCAGAGCTACCCTATGATATCATAGATAGACAATAAATGATTGTGCTTTCGTTTTAGAACGATGCTATAAGAAATCATACTATACATATGATTATTTTGCCATTCGGAATCCCTCTATACGACATCACTTCACATTAAAGATTTTGTTCCTTTCCGAATTACACTTTATGACATAACATCATTTACATTTTATGCTCCCCGGAGCGTTTCGGGGGAGCATAAAGTCGCCGGGTTGTCCGTCCGTCCCGCATTCGTTTCCGGCCCATAACTTTTTATTTGAAGTCAGATTTTGAAGTTATTTCACAGAAATGATCACCATATTGAGACGACGTATTGGTGCAACATTTGAGTCGCTACCTTGAAGGGCAAGGTCACAGCATGACCTTGAAGTATCATTGTCTCCGTCTCATAACGATGTTATTTGAAGTCGGATTTATTTTTAAATTATTTCACAGAATGATCCCCATAATTAGACGACATGTCACGCGCATGTTTAATTATGTCTGATTTAAAAGCACTACAATATTTTCAAACTTCACCTCAATAGTTATACTCCTAACCATTTTTGTGACAAAGTACCCATTCGGGGAGCATCACCCATCTTCGACGGTCTCTTGTTTTTTGCTGTTCACAGGTTTTACACATTCCGGTACGAGCAATCAATGAGAACAGTAAAGTTGGCTGGTTGCTCGCATCTAAGGCTATTGTACAGATGGCTGCAAATCCAGTTATCGGTTATTTATCCAACAGGTTTGCTCTATCGGTTTAATGATGATAACCTATAACATAAGAATTATCATATTTATCCCTAAATATCTTATCTGTTGAACGTAAATTCAATTTTTATAAATTAAATCAGTTTTGTATAATATGTTTGTTATCTAAGTTATGTTATCGCTCTTGCCTTCTTGCCATATTTATTGAAAATACTATAAATAACTAATATAATCTGTTGATAATACAGTGAATACTCCGCTATTGAGGCCAACATTGGAACTGGACAAAAGTGGTCTTAATAGTGGGATGGTGTTTGAGTAAAATGTAATGCAAATCTGTAAAATGGGATATTGAAATGGTGCTTTTGGTACTGGGATGGTCAATGTGGTCTTTTGGAGGGTTTTTCCTGAAGTCCTTACAAACACGTTTGTTTCGTTAGAATCTAGTTAAGTTTGAGATGTATCAATTTCAGTTACCAACGATTCGCAATGATCGTGATGATTGCATGCGTTTTTTATTTACAGAGTAAGCTACAGAAACTTGCAATTATTTGGGACATGTGTCTTTTTGATATCATCTTCAAGTAAGTAGATAATGAAATAAGCATATTCCTGTTGTACTAAATAAAACTTAAAACTCAATACCATGCTTTCTGTGAGTACATTCACTAAGGTAACCTTTTTTTTTCTTCAAAGTATATTTCGAACCAAGTATGAAGTTGGCGCTGATACCTGGCTAAAACGCCAAGATGCAGATTGCCACTGACCATTCCAAAGCAGTGATCTTAAGTGTGTGATGTCTTCATTTAAAATTTGGTCGTATTATAAACATGCCCACAAACGTTTGCTTTTGCACTGGCTTTTTAAAAAGATTGATTTCTAAAGAATGTTTGTTCTGAATAATTTGTATTGGTGTTAAAATCACGTGCATTCTGCCCTTTTGCCCCCATTTGTGTTCTTTTTCAGTTTTTGCTGTAGGTGAATCCTATGCACCACTGCTGATAGCTAGAGCATCTCAGGGTATAGGATCTGCTGCTACAACTATTGCAGGTATTTTCGTCATCTTTCGAGACAATATCTTCCCTGTCCCGAAGACCCTTACATATCCCCTAACCTTACTTTGCACATTTTGATAGCATGAAGCTCGCGATAATCACTTCTAGCATTCAAAATTTAGCATTTCTTGTCCTTTCCATATACATGGTCTTGAGTTAAAACAAAATAAACTACCGATACTTTTTGAAAAGGTAAACTTTTGCAGTTATCAAGAAAATGTATAAATGACTTTGAGCAAGACAAATTTGTTAAAATAATTTTTTTTAGTTAACGCTAGTTTTGACACTGTAAGTATTAAGATCAGCTCTAAAATATATAAACAAATATTATTCTTTGCCTTTTAACTTTTGCAAGTTATAAAAGTCATGATTGGTTAAATTTGACGGAAAATGTCTTTAAGGCTAGCAACAATAAATCTGTCAGTGAAAGCTAGTTCTGACACTGACATATATAAGCCCTAAATTAAAAACCAAAAAGCAATGAGCATTCTTATCAAAGTTGAAAAGTGTAACAATTATTAACGGATATATTTGATCACAGGAATGAGTATGATAGCGGAGAAATATCCTCAAGACAACGAAAGAAGCCGAGCCATGGGTATTGCCATGGGAGGATTTGCAATGGGAATTCTGGGTATGTATGGCGGGCTTTTGATATTGCTTTGAAAATTAAGAAAACCCTGGCTATGGAAGCCGAGCTATGGACATGACAATTGCGCGATGTTTTATTACGAGCATGTTCTAGTTAGGTTTGCTAATTTTGATGAATTGCGTTAGAAATTCAAGTCGAGGACACTTCATATTGTTTTAATTTTGTTGCGAGAACTCCGTGAATCATGACTACCACCTGGGTTTTTAACTTGACAATTTCGTAACAATGTACCGCGTAAACTTATTACAGATTATTATTACAAAAATCAATGTATTTGAAAGAATATATTAATGACAGAGAATATTTGAATTTAAGCCTGTTGCTTGTTTTTTTCAAAACGTCGCATAATTTCATAGCATAAATCCATTGTTTATTTCAGTTGGTTATCCGTTTGGCAGTTTACGGAACTTATTACGAAAATCAATGTATTTGAAAGAATATATTGATAAGACAGAGAATACTTGAATTTAAGCTTGTTGCCTGTTTTGTTGACAAGACGTCGCTAAATTTCATAGCATAAATCTATTGTTTTATTTCAGTTGGTTATCCGTTCGGCAGTTTACTGTATGCAGTTTCCGGCAAACCGGCTCCATTTATCGGAATCATCCTTTTTTGTTTGCTTAGTATAGGTAGTTACATGTATAATTTCCAAAGTATTCTCTTAAAATGTCGTTTTTAAAGTAAACAGAAAATTAAAGTCTCCTACAACCAGGCGTAGACACAGATACGTATTTTACACATTTACACACATATACGTATTTTGATCACAATGAGTGAAAGGATTGAAACTAGTTTAAGGATAAAATAAACGCTTGTTTTTTATATAGAACACGATGCTTATAGGATAAGTTGACAAGTAAATCAACTGATGTTATTATTCCAGTTAATTCATAAAATAGCGTTTTATAACACATTGCAACCGATTTTTTTTCAGCTTTCCAGTGGTGGTTTCTAGACAGTCCGTTTATCATTTCACAGGTAAAAACGTTAAAAAAACTAAGTTTTTCGAAAAAAAAACAACACCATCATAACAACTGCATCCAAAGCTTAGCAAACAAACAAAAAATAATAATAAAGCATTAGAAGATCACACTTTTCTGGCTCGGTGTTAAACAATAAAGTGTATTATACAGCTTATTATACATAAAGAGGTGTTAATGCAAGTGATCATTTTCATTCAAATATATAGTCTTAATACTTTTGTAGATTTAACTAAAGTGGAAATATTTAAAATCGCGCGCACCGATAGAAAAATCCGACCGCCATAGTGAATTTAAAGTACATGAGTATCGTATCCGATAAAATGGTCTCCTGTAAAACTTTGAAATTAGAAATTATGGATCAATCAGGATATAGCCACAGTGTTTTCTTTCTGTTTAAATTGTTTATGTCATCGACTAATTGTTTGAAAAATAAATCATAATTGAGGCAAATGTTATACTCGAATGAGGTTGGAATAATCAGGAAACTGCACAAACAAAATAGATGAGATATTTAAAATTTAAAGAAAAGTTAATTTTCTTCGTATGTACGAGAACGTGAATGAACTGCCACATTTTGTTTATTAAAATGTAACATGAAATTTCATGTCCTTGCAGGTTGAGACAAAGTCGTCCTCAATGTACAAGCTTTTAATCGATCCTTACATTTTGATATGTGCAGGTAAATGTGTAATGTAAATCACATTAGATAAATCAATCGTAAATGTTGTCAAATAAAAATTTGTGATTTTTGAATCAGAAAAATAAATCATTTTGCATATTTCTACTTGAGCTTAATTTTGTCCTTTTTTGATTAGGATTAACTTATTTCACCAAGACAACTTGTACTTGTTTTGTTATATGAGAACCTGTTGGGGCAAGTGTGAGGTTGGTGCACCCAAGAACCTGATATTATATCCAGTGGCAATTTGTTTTGCCACTGACCGTTCCAATGTGTTAACGCCAAGGGTTTTCTATTTCATTAATTGTTTGTGGCGTCTTATTTGAATGAACATATTTATAGCAAACATGCTCTCTCTTCCTCTCTCCTTTTTCGCAGCGTGGAGAGGCTGTGTTTTGTGAGTGTGGCGATTCCTGAAATGCATATTTCACTGTTTTATTACCAGTCTTATTTTTTTAATTTGTCCTAAACTCTTTTTAAGTAAAATAAAACTTGGCTCCATGCTGCAAACTAATTTAATTCAAATTTAATTCAAGAATTCAAGAAATGCATGTTATATTCACATAACTATTGTTTTCGCGAGACATCAGTCCGTCAAAGGCCAACAATTCTTCAATGCCGCCTTTGCCTCGCTATTTCACTGTTCTCCCCTATCAATAATAGAAACAATGTGGAATAAAGCCGACACAATAATTCATTGGTGTAATGGAATTCTTTACACAGTTGGTTGGACATTATTAATCAGTTATTTGATACTTACGCATTCTTTCATGAGCAACAAACATGACAAATTATTTTAAAGACGCACTTTCTTGTGTCTCTTGAGATTTTGATTGAAGTTTAATTGCATCTTCACGATGATTATTCTCGCATTTTTGTATAGTTGCTCATAACATCAGTTTTTAAAAGGCATTTTTATTAAATTTTAATAAATATTCAATTTCAAACTCTTAAATTTCTTCAGACCATATATTTAATAAAGTAACGCACATCCGCATCACAGTCAACTCAATATTAAGTATTGCTTCTTGCTGTCACTTGATTTATAATTTAGAGAAAAATAGAATAAAACTAAAAAAAAACCTAGGTTACATAGCAGCTTCGGGAATAAACTATTGCAGACTCGTTTCGTACTTTCAAAACTGTGTAATATAAGGTTGTGAAAGTAACCAGTACATGAACCATGCAAACATTAACAGAAAAATATGAAATAAAACTTGCATATAGAGTAGTTGCATGATTTTAAGCAACCGCTACCATTTCTCGTTCAGCGTTAAAATACTGCAAATATACTAGTGCCCAAAAGAAACGATAACAATTTTAATAAAATGTTTGTTTTAGACCTGACCCATCTGTTAATGATGCTTATGCTTGTACAGGATTGATGACATTGATTTTGTGTACACATGCATGATGCTGTTAAAAGGTCTGTCGAATGAATTAGGTCAATCCAAATGTTTATAGCCGTTGGGTTAAATGGGGTCCTACCGATATACAGAGTTATCTCAATATTCTGTCTTTATTTACCTCCCTTTGTAACGCGCACCTGTCACTGGGTAGTTCCGGTCTGAGATTGACAATTAAAACTGACCTGCAGTTATCATCAGTGGTCCTTTCAAATACGTTTTAATACGGTCTGGTCGGTTAGATATCAGCATAATGCATAAAACGTTTGATTATTATCATTGAATGGAAAAAAGATGGCTTTTATAGTGCAGCGCACAATATTTAAATTTTCTCTTCTAACCATTTTAATACGCCGGAGAGGTTTGTGTAAAACATCGTTGTTTTCGACTCCTTCGGTAACTAATAAAGAGTAAAGAAAAAACATTTCTTTTGCTTAAAAATGGCAAAAATTTAAAAAACCTTAAAAAGGTTAAAGTTTGACATCTGCCAATGAAAACGCCCGTTCACTTTTATAAATGTTCTTTCATGCCGATATGGGTTATAGTAACCCAGTGCAGATGCAACATTTTTTTGCCAGAAATTTAATAGATATTTTAAATAACTGAACCTTATCCTACAAATTGAATGCAAACGATTCGGATAAAAGATTTGTGCCATGTTCGTATTGACGTATTTTTTCAATATACTGCTATTTTTTTCTCCAAAAAGTTCTTTCATATTCTTATACAATTAAGAACATATTCAAACATTGTTTCATAATGTTTTCGCGTTTTTCTCTTTATTTCTGAAAATTTTTAGTTCATTTAGTTTTACATCAATTAAATTTATATCTTTAAATAAATATAAGTTTGGGTAAAACTTTCCGAGTTCTATTTAATTTAGTTCGGAGCGCTTTAAGTTGCCAATATCAAATAATCTATGTCTCGAGTCTCAAACATTATTGTGACAATTAATTAGAATATTTAATCTCTAGTCAGTTTCCTAAAACAACAATTTTACCCTCAACAAGCAACGTTTTCAACCTTTTACAAATCTACAACTGAACTTCAAAAGGCCTTTATCACACCTTCAGCTGGTGAAACCCAGTCTTTAATTAGATTACATAACATGATCATAAAACACCAGGCCCTTTTCTTAATAAGCATTGTTTGGATGACTTAACGGTGATTGGCTGAATACTTAAGTGAAAGTTTTAAAAAGCTATAATTTCCATGCCAGCCAAAAAAAAATTCATAAGGATACGTGAAGTTACGTAAATAGGTAAAGTTGCATTTAGTTATTTACTTAAAATCAATTTACAAAGATGAATGATATTCCTTATATGTCTGTTCCACTTTTTTTGTTAATTCGACAATGCATTTTAACTTCAAAAGCACTTTGAGCCTTTTTATTTACACTTTTTACGCTACGCTTTACTACCGCTTTTAAACCGGAACTACCCAATCAGCAAGGGAAACCACTCTCAATGGGAGGTAACTCAGTATATCGGTAGGCCCCCATTGTATGTCCTTGCAAACAAGTGGTTTCGTTTCTTTTGGACACTAGTGTAGTTTAAGCCTAATTAACCATATCGTTTACGGAAAGCATGCTTCGCATACCACCCTTGGACCGTTATTTGCAAAACAAATTGCCATTGTGGGTTTAAACCAGGCTCTAGTGTGCACCAACCTCACAATTGCCCCAACAGGATTTTATATGAACAAGCACTTACGAGTTTTCTTGGTGAATTAGCTTCAACCAACCCGTCAAAGATGGTACAAGTGGACGATTTGGTGCAAAGTGACGTACAATTTACTTTACACAAAAACACAAATTAATGTACTCACTCAATAATAATGTTGTTTTTTTTCATTTTAAACAATCATCTTTTAATCGATATTGCATTTCGAGGACCCATCCAAACACTGACGTATTTTAGAAAAATACATATACGTAATCTTGTAAGATGTACATCAAGACTTTGATTTTAATATTTTGATGATTGGTTTGTATTTTGAGCACACGCGCAAAGTGTTTAATTGTTATTCTCAGGCGCTTTGATGATCACCAGTATGTCCTTGGCAGTCTTGGAGTCAACAGTACCTATATGGGTGATGGACACCATGAATGCCAAGCAATGGCAGTTAGGTCAGCTAACTTTATCAGTCATAATTGAAAATATGTTAGTAAATACTGTAACAGCCTGTGCAAATGCCGACTAAGAGAGCAATCACATATATTTTTTCCCAAATTAGTTATAATCTATGTTTAACAGAACTTTTAATATGACACCATGTAAATAGGATAGTGTTTGTTTTACACTCATGTTACAAGTTTTACTTTTTTCTTGCAGGTCTTATTTTTATACCTGACAGTTTAGGATACCTTGTTGGAACAAATGCATTTCCGGTAATAGCAAGAAACTATGGACGGTACGTAGCTTATAAATTACTTTTTAAAAATATAATTGTTTTTGATACTAATCGTAGAAGTCCACAAAGATAGATGTTTGAATTTGTTTAATAATTTAAGCGCCTTCATGTATATTTTATTTGTTTCTATATTTTCAGAATTTCATAATCTGACATTTTTAATTGTTTTGTGTCCTTCGTTTGTTTTAATAAAATTGAAACAATTGTAAAGTTTAAGTAAAATCAAAGTTTAAAAGTTAATAATGCGTTTCTGTGCAATTTTAATCAATTATAATTGATCTGCATATATATTGAAATCAAAGAACAAAAGTTGTCTTTGCTTGAATACTAAAGAAACAATAAATTGTCGTTTTAACAAAAACTGAAATTTTCTTAATCACAAATATAAATGCGATCATAGTATGTTTAATCTGTTGAAATCACAACGCTAATGTACAATTAAAAAGCTGCAGACATATGAAGAGCAAATTTCAAGTTGAATTATGTTGTTTATAATTTGGGGCGCGTCTCGGTAAAAGGTACCTTCGGACAGTTGACGTCAATCCGTTAAATTAATCATTATGCATTTCGCGGTAAAAGTATCATTTTGTTGTCAAAATGATTAAGAAAATAACATCTTGGTTAAGAGAAACTAAAATATAGTTGTAATTTCTTTCCAAAATATGTACGTTTTCCCGTGACGCGCCCCATTGAATATAAAGCTGAAAATATGGATAGTGAATTAGACTTTCCATGCAGCTGCTCCCGATAACATTAACACGACGTTCTTGAACCAGGTCGTGTCTAGATGTTTGAATTTTCTCTCCTTATTGGAATATGAAATTTTATATGAAAATAGATGTAAAACGGAGCCTGAAAGCCACTGTACGACAAATATGAAAATATTTCTTGGTAGTGAATAAATAGTAAAACAATGCTTTAAAAGGTGGAATATGCTAGAATTGCAACATACAGAAGACAGAGCCAAAAAGTAGCGATGACTGTGAACACTATTTATATCTAGAATTTATTTTATAACACTGACGGTTGTATAATTCAATTTCATTTTTATTTATTACTGTGAACAAAAATCATATCATACATTGTTTTGATTAAAGGTAGACAATCACTTTTTTCAGTTACATAAATACGACCAATCTAGTTATCTTAATTAAATTCATTTAACGTTTCTCATTGGTATACGCACATAGGCAGTAACAATACAATACTCTAAAAGTATAGACATTTTGCTGAGTGTGTAAGGCTTTAACATTTTTAATCAGAGCTGAAGGTTATAAAGCTGAGATTGGAAACCAGTCTCAAATCTCAAGCATCTGATTGGCTGAAATGGCGACTGGTCGCCATTTCAGCCAATCAGATGCTTGAGATTTGAGACTGGTTTCCATGCTCAGTTTTATAACCTTGGACACTGATTGGATTTGTGTGATAAATAGATTCAAGACATTGTTTTGTTATAATTTTTGTTGGTGGTTAGTGTTTGGTGTAGTTCGTTTTATGAAGTAGTTTTTGTTTTTTAATAATTTATCAACTGTTTTGACCAGATACAAATTATATTGAGCCTGTGCATGAAAATGCACAGCAACAGTATTAAGCGTGTGACACTACAATTAATTGAACTTAAGGTATTACTCCTTTCGTATCGTATTTGCACTGTCATCGATAAAAAGAAAAATTAAAAATCTCTCAGTTGACAATTTGCAGTTCATTAAAATTTTATATCACAAATGTTGTAGGAAGCTAGAATAGCAAAGAAAAGTAACTATATCTAAAAATTCCCTGAAATTCTTTTTACACCCAAACACAAAATCTTAGCAGAAAAAACACCATCAATTTAAATGCCCGCATGAGTAATATAATACTGACAACCATGTATTTGAGGTCCTTTGTCAAGCAAATATATTATACGATATATGTTATGTAAAAGATCGTTTGACTTTGTTATTTCCTGGTCGCTTCGATGACAAAATATTAAAATGCTGATTTCTCTCTTCATAATTTTAAATCTGTTGGATAAATCCTGTCTTTGGAGATTTATGGAAAAATCAATTATTGCAAATGCCTTTGAGCAATGCATGTAGGTGCTTGGGCTCAACTCACAATTTACAAAAGTTAAAGCGTGAACTGAACATGGTCATTTATTTAAGGATTTCAATTTCAAAGATATAAATATTGATAACAAATTAAATTAACACATGAAATCAATGGCTCGAATGTTTTATGCTTCTTTTAGATGGCTGTTTACTCTGGTGTCAATGTTCACAATCGGCGTTGGAATGCTATTGGTAAGTATGCGTTTATGTCAGTACTCTCTAATTGGGTTGGTGCGGGGATTCGGCATTGATGGGGTGGTTGGGAATCCACTCGCAATTTTACGTTCGGGGCTAGAGCCCGAATATATCATTGCGTGTATTATTGTCTTCTTTAAAAACGTTGTTAAAAGTTTAACTTTGAACAAATCCACCAAACATTCTCAAACTATAATTTTATTTCATAGCCTTTTTCTTGTTTATATTGAAATTTCAATTTACTAACATTATTAAGCAGAAGTACATAATTCTCCCTGTTCGACAGTGATCACTATTAGTGTGTTGCTACAAAATTAAATTAAAACCTGTTGACCAGTTTATTTGTTCATGATGTATCTTACGGGTTTGCAAGTTAGTTAAGAACAATTTGAGAAATGAACATACGATAAATAGCAAATTAGTTATTTAATTCATTGATCTTAGCTGCATGTATGCATTGCCTTTTATTTATATTAATGTTTTGCAGATACCTCTATGCACAGAGTTTGGACATCTTATCGTACCACATTTATCACTGGGGTTAGGAGTGGGTAGGTAACAATTTGACAGAAATATAAATGTAACAAATTAGCATTTTTATCGGAAAAGTCTTTTTACAGTTGGTGTAGATTAAAGCAGACAGATTGTCATGATATTTTTTGTTGTATATATTTATCTGGTTAGCTAATTAAGATTTATCGTTATTTTATTAACACGAACATGCATTATTAATTCATAAATGGTTATGTCGTAGTTGATCTTAGCTGGATAAACAAAGTAAAAATATAAATCGGGAAAAGCAATATACAAAATATAGCTTCGGTCGGTGACGGATAGTAGCGAAAAAATGCGTTTGCCACTAGCTTTAAAACGAGAGTTTAAAAACGTATTATGTCAGGTAAACCTTCGCGGAAAACACGGCCTCGTCATTCGACCAATTAGAAAAGATGCAGTAAATAATTACTCTTAAAAGTTAGACCGAATACCACATTACAAAGAGGTAACAAACTTGCCATTAGGGATTTAAATCAAGATCTCTTGTTGCCCAACCTAAAAGTATCCAAAATTTCGGCACAAAGTACATGTATACAACAAATCTAAAAATATTGACACCAGCTTATCTTGTTTTATTGATCCAGTAAAATGCGCTTATCTTTTACTGAAAAATAAAAAAGAATCGGAATTTATTTATTTATTTACAATAAAAGCAGTGTTTTGATAAAAACAATATTAGCACGATGTGCATCTAGATCTAGTTGTGTTTCTTCATGACTGTATCGTTTAAAAACATAATATACTGTAAAAAATCGCACTTTTGGAAACTGAAAAAACAAACAAACTTGTCTATAAAATATTGAAACAAGACTATTACCGAAAACAAATGACAACCTTGATATTAGAATTCTGCAACAGCTTTAGTCTGACATGAAATCAGCAGAGTTTCTTTTCCTTGCGTGTTTTAGCTTCGCATTGCACTTTATTTTGTAAAGCAAGAATGTACTTGGCATCAAACAAAGGCTTTGAGATATTTTCTGAAATGCGAGGAGTGATATTTTTATTTCTTTTGGTCGTTCACCTGCATAAACATCTGTAAACTTGTCAGTTTATGTCTGCCAACATGAAAACAGCTAGGGAGAAAGCATTAAGATAATATAAACAAAGATTAAACACTGGTTCTTTTTTTAGAACATTAAGTCACAGCGGACTCAATCAACGATCCTTCTTTCTTTGTCGGCCTGGTTGACACTGTATCTAGTGGCATCTAAAACTCGACATGGGTGGCTATTTCGTCGCCTACAATATAAATTATATGCTAACTAACATATTTAATGTAAAAGAATTGTTTAAAAAGAAGCGAGGAAAACAACCACCGTTACGACGTTTCAGCCAAATTGTAGATAAATATAAATAATGATAGTGCCTCTAGCTGGGAGCTAACCCGCACCGTCACGCCGACAGCGCCTAGCCCTGCAATTCCTGCGACGCAACCGATTGAGCTAACCGGGACAACCCCATTGTAATGCAACATAATACATTACAGGTGTGACGGATGCAGCCGTGATGCCATTACTTGCTCTTCTTGTTGATCAAAGACACGTGTCAACATATGGTAGCGTTTATGCTATAGTGCAGCTTGCAGTTTGTTTGGCATATTCCTTGGGTAATGTTTGATGTGCATTATATCATTAAATGACTTTCGTAGTATTATTTCTCATGACAAGTTCAAAAAGTCTAGTTCACTAATTATTCATCAGCGGCTTTTTGTTTTAATACATGTATACGATTTCTTTATTTTTATAGAACTTTATTGAATAGGGCGCACTTAAGGCTGATGCATGTAGTAAATAAGTATATTTCATGTTTCAGGACCAGCTGTAGCAGGGCAGGTTGTGAAAGCAGCAGGTTTTAAATGGTAACACTGTGCATTCCTGATAAAATGCTATTTTTTTTCTTCTTGAAGCCAAAGAATGATAATTATTTTTAGAAAAAAAAGAATCAATATAATGAAAAAATATCCACCATTTACTTACATTTGTAACGAACAGCTTTTTAGCTGTATATTAATGTATAGTGTTAGCACTGTTTATTTAAGATAAAGCATGGTCGATTAATATACCTATTTGGTAACAATCTAACCATGATAAATAATTGACGAATATATTTTAATTATATATCAATGAATGATTTTAGCATAGTACATCGTTTATCCGCAAGACTTAAACAATGAGACAGATCAGTAAATACATATCCCACATTGTGGTTTTCGGATTCTGTATTTCTTGTAATTAAATGTCGTTTAACATCCGTTTCGCCGCTTTTTTGCAATGAAATAAAACGTATAACAATGTCAATTTTAGGGAAAACATAAACTTTTCAATAATGATTATGTAGAAAACAACAAATTTTTAAAGGTAATAGTTATTTTAAGTTCATTTGTAGCATTCATACTTATTTGTTAATAGGACCAATATTAAGAAAAGTTCCGCGTTAATACTTTTGAGACATTGTAGCATTTCTCTACCCTATGTTTCTATACATTCACCAGGTCTATGTGGGGAATGTCGATACTGAACATGTTGTTTCTACCGCTGTGCATTTTTCTGAGAGCTCCGCCAGTTGCTGATGACAAACAGGTATTCCTACTTATTTATGTAATATCATAAATATAATATCAACAACAAGTCATGTAGTAATATCTTGTAGTTCTTACACTATGTAAAACAGTTTAGCTACAATTTGTAGAGCGCAATAAGCTTATATTTAATTTTAAAAAATGAGGTGGAATTTGTTATTCATTTTTTGTTGTTCTGAGCCTGTTATTGAATGCAAACTCGTTAAATTTATTACCAATAATGCACATTTTTACGAATTTGAAACACAGCGAAGTGAATAAACGAATCATTTCTGCTTTTACTGTTTCATAAACCTAAGGCTATATTCAGCAAAAAAAGCCGCTTTGACAAATAAAGTGCTGCACTGTTTGATTTTTTAATACTTAACATTTAAAGTCATATAAAAAGGAGAAAGAGTGATATTAAAGATTATATAAGAAGAAGTGTATTTCTTATGGTTGGAAATGTCAAACGCATCTGTCTTATTTCCTTTGAATCGAACATTACGGCCAAGTATCTTACAACATACTACAAATGTATCGCACGAATGCTTTTACCTGATTTATTGTGAATTATTGTTTTCATTTCAGTGCATATTGGAAGATCTTAAAATAGAAGAAAAACACAAGTCATCCAGTCCCAGTTCAAAATATCAATCTTTGAACTTGGAATAAAATAGATTAAGTGCAAATGTCCTCAGAAAAACACACAAGTTCATCATTGTATGTTTTATTTCAAATCATGTGATTGAAATCAATCTAATGATGAAGTTATAGCTATCACAATGACACAAACAACAGCAAAACGTAGATACAATAAATGACTATAAAAGTGAACTTGGGAAACGAAAAGCAATATGAGTTGAATGAACTTATATGATGATTTGAAACTGAGCCAGATAAATTACTTTTTTGACACACGGAAGCAGATGTTAACAAAAACATAAACTTTCAATAGATATGTGTTCAAATATAAGGTGTACAAAGTCTGCTGTCGTTCTACTGAATATATAGAAAGAAACAGACCTATGGCAATTATTTGTTCAACTATTGATTAAAAAATACCACTTGTATACTCCGAAACAAATTGTACTAGTTGTGAAGAAAAGAGACACCTCATCTATGAATAAGACGAAATCATATCTCTGGAAAGCAGTGTATATATTAAATCAGAAGTTAATTTTAATATCGTGGTAAACTAGACACACAATAGACTTGTTATCATGGTTCTTTTAAGGAACATATGTCCTCAACACAGTGTGTATCCAGAATACTGTGTAAGTGGAGAAACAATTTAAAGAGAATATACACGAGGCGTTTATTTTGTGCTCGACAATAATTGTATAAAAACGGCCACTGAAATTATTTAGACTTGTATCCACAGTACAGCAGTTTTCCATAACCTAGGTTGAGCACAGTGTCAATTGTCCGTTTGCACTTTAACAATCTGGCATACAAGAATTCCCTTTACAGAGAATGAATGAGTATCTGGTGGATTTCGTTTGCACGTTTACATGACAAATATAATTGACAGTCGTAAAAAAGCATAGATGTATAAAAACTGTGTCAAACACAACACAAAAAAGTAAACAAAAAGTTCACAATAATGATGTTTGAGCACATGTCATAATTTTGCATTATGTGGCTATAATTTGTTTTCTTCTTGGCGAGCTTGACCGATCTCCTCACCGTTATTTTCTGGCATACCATTTTCAGTACCTGGAGTTTGCTTACTTCCCTTTCTTTTACTTTTGAGAAACTTGTCATCGGCCTTTTTCCGGAATTTCGTTGTTTCTTCTGATATATTAGATTTCAGTCCTGATATTGTCTTATCCGTTTTCTGTTTGAGCTTGGAGGTCTCGTCAACGATGTTTGTTTTCAAATTTGTAATCTTTTCGTCAGTTTTCTGCTTGATTCGGTGAGTTTCATCTGCAATATTAGTTTTTATGACAGCTACTCTTTTCTTAGCATTTTTGCTTGCCTTTTTAGCAGTATCTCCGATCTTTTTCTTCGCCTCTCCCATTTTTCGTTTTGCTTTAATGGCTACGACATTAAAGTATTCAATGGCGACGTTAATGCACATTGAGACAAGCGACAGTCCTATATACATATACACAGAAGATACGACGAAAAAGTGTTGGTGAGCAGGCAATACATCTCCAAAACCAATCGTTGAAAGTGATATGAACACAAAATATATGGCCTCAATAAAGCCCCATGACTCCCAAAGAGAATACATTAAAGCCCCTAAAAGGATATAAACGAACAAAATGATGATAGCAACAACGATAGGGACATTGAATTCGTCATCAACTTCGTATCCATAAACAACTCTTGAGCCGCTTCGACTTCTATCACCAGAACGAGATTTCTCCTCGTCACTCTTTACTTCCTCTTCGGCGTGCTCGCCGTTAAGTTTATACTTTTTCTGAAACGGATTTTTATCCCGCATTCTTCTGCAGTAACCAGTGTAGTAATATCTCCTTACAAACGCCCAGAGGAATTTGAGAACGACTGTGAAACGTTTGCCTAACTCTGCCAGAAGTAGCAGTGCTAATGGAATGCCTATCCCGGCATAAATAATACAGACGACTCGGCCAAGGCTAGTCACGGGGGTAATGTTGCCATAACCTGCAATAAATAATAATGTTCTCTAAGGTGAAGTTTTATACAGAATTTTAGTGACACGTGAATACATTAAATAAACAGATAACATAGAGGTTACCTAAATTATTATATTGTCCTTCAAAGGTGAGACGCAATCTTTTAAGAATCACCAACACTAAATCCGCGTTAAGTGTATTTTTTCAATGGCGAAAATGGTGAATAGCATTAAACAACGGTAGGCATATGGGAATGAACATGGAACCTTCACTGGAATTAATTCAGATTTACAACATTTTATGTTTAGAGGCGTATGTTAACAAGATAAAAAAGATTGTCCCCAGACGAGAAAACATTTTTCAGAGCCGTGTCCATAGAAAGTATTCCAGACCATGATTTGCCCACGAGACCACTTATTCTTATTCGCTCAGACGACACCGATGAGAATTTTTTTTTTTAAAAAAGTAGCAGCGCCCAAGACTCGCACCTTTAACCCCAAGTGGCAATTTCTTTTACCACTGACCGTTTCAAGGCGTAACCCATCGGGTTCTCAGTTTGTTAACTGTTTTAAGGCTGATCATTTTATTAACCATTTTATGCTCTCTCCTTCTCTTCTGCTTAACGGTGTGGGCAGACTGTGTTTAGAAATGTGGCAATTCCTGACATGCATATTTTACTTTTTTGGAATGTTTAGTTGCTGTGTCGACGTGTGGGGAATTACTACATAATCATCAGTTGGTTAAGGACATTGAACTTGCTGATGAGATAGCAATATGTGTTTAATGCATTGTGCCTCCGCAATATGCAAAACATATAAACGATGATCAAAGGGAACAATTGTCATGCAGAATCGATAAAGATTTTCGTAAATGACGCAACAATGCAGATCAATGATCCCATTATACACAAAACTATTCAGTGTGGAAATATCGAGCCAACTGCTACCGCGCTTTGTGGTAAAAAGAAGTGTTTTCCTTTTCCAACGCTACTTGAAAGTGAGCCAGGCATTAAGTATGTAATAGTGCAAATTACATGATTTGTTCCACCTTTAAATACGATTTTCACTATAAGTTTGGAGCTGTGCACTTGCATTATCATTTTAGTCCTTTACTTCATAATTGGATATGCTCGGCCAGTTTCTTTTGTCTCCGTCATCGGTTCCTTGCTGATTTAATTCCACGTGCTCTGGTCTCAGTTAGGCCATTAATAAAGTTTAACTATAAATAATAACTATTAAAGGAATGAGTAATTAATAGTATTTAATTGTGTTGAAAGCATACCTATAGATGTAAACACGGTGAACACGAAGAACATGCTGCTCCACATAGTCCACACCTGAACGCTAGAATCTGTGTTTACATTATTGTTTATCGCCTCTCTGATCGAACGTTCGTAATTGATCAGTAAAGCTTCAGTTTCCAATTTCCACTGGCTTATATTGTTAATGCGAGTAGATTTCTGTAGTAGTTCGCTTATGGCATTTTCTCTGACACTAGTTATATTGGATTTATATTTTTGTTCATGTCTTGATTCGATTAATAAAAATATAGCTGCACCAACGAATGCGTACACGAGAAGTAGAATAATTAATCCAACCAATGACCTTGCTCCTTTATATATTGTTCTTAGAAATCGTTTGGTCTTTCCTAAAAAGCTGTTATCCAAATTTTCTGCAGACCCAGCAATGGTAGAATTTTCCTCCGATGCCAGATTTTCAGAACTTGCAACTGCGTCTTCCTCATTGTCACTTGACTGTTGTCCCTCCTCGCCTCTGTCGTGTTCTTTTTCCAATGTAGACATCTTGTTTAAAAGAACAGCTTCCTCTGCAAACATAGAAAAGAACATTCTAATTATATTGTCATTTTAGATGCTGATAAACTGACTCTCATTTGAATAGAAGGATTCACACTTAATTTGTGTGGTAGAATACTCACTTGGTCTGTTTCAGTTACATATTTATTTTGATCAGGGCCCCTTCATCTTTGATATTCCTTAGACAAACTGTTCTAAAAGTTAGTTCAAACGTCTTAATGTACATACACGTCAATAGCTGGGTTAATTTGTTGAGACAATTTGAATCATCTACTACAATGTCCATTTTCTATTTGAAGATATTTGGTTAGATACGGAAGGCGTTTGATATAAGTATTAACACCCAATTTTCGGACAAGGTGATCTTTTCCAGTACTTTTAACAAAACCATTCGACGGAATGCAAAACATATCATTAACCAAGAAATCAGCTGTTATTGCAAACATCATAATTAGCTGTATAAAAACTCTTTTATCGTAGTAATTGTATGTATTTTACAGACAGATATCTCAGCCGTGATCACTCGAGCATACAAAAGCAATTGTCCTTATAGATCATTTGAGCATACTCAAGAAATTGTCCTAAATGAGTTTGCAGTAGGAAACATAAACATTGATAACAAACAAGGAAATGATGTATTAAAGTATCTAGAGTCTTTTTCTTCATTAAACAAAGAGATGAAAAGAAAATTTTAAAAGCCACCGAACATGATAAATATGAAAATAGTGCAAGCTCGGTTTGACTAAGCCTGTTCATTGGCAGTAATGGAGTTGCATATAACTTTCCTCGCAGAGTTGACCCCAACTCAATACACAGGTAAACAATTTAGATCCCAAACGATGCTATGCATATGGAGGTGAACATGAAAATGCCATTTGTTAAATGGTATCAAAGTGTGAAATATATAATTTAAATGGCTGCGTTTCTTAACATGGTCTTTTCCTGATTTATATATCCTTTTTATGTTATTTTCGTTTTGTCGGCTGAGAGAACTGTCGGATTTTACTTCTATCCACGTTTCAACAGTTGATTTTGATAAACATCGATAATTTAACGACACCGTAACACGCCACGCCACGTGTTCGGCGAGTCATAACAATCTCTTACAAATATAAAGTCTACCGATAATTGTTGGAATTAGACAATTGTTATCGACCACCTCATTCCGGTTTATGTTGCGTTTAACCATTAATTAATAATTTGTTTTAAGTTTTCTTTTCTTTCACTTGCAGATTGTGTAGACTTTAGATATTATTAGCAGATTTTGTATAAAGAAACGGCAATTTATGCAGGCAACATTAAGCTTAAATGCATGTTATACTCCTCGTCTACAGGCTTGCAAATGTGATTTAGATAATTAGCAATTGCTATTTCACGGCATTTTAAACCTAATTACACGTAAGATTCATGGACAATGAAGCCATATTGAAAATATGCATACGTGAATTCCTAACAATAAACCATACGAGAAATGGCAAAAGTTACTTTGAAAATGCTATGCCATTTCTCGTATGGAACATATAAAATTGGTTTTGTAAAGAAAACTTATTTCTGAATGTTTCATAAAATCAGAAAAAATACTTAGATGATTATATCAATAAAACATTATCTTTTTATTTCAGACACACTTTTCCTTGAATTTACTATGTTTATCTTAATCAAAAAGACAAAAATAGCAAAAGAATACTGGTATGATATAAGTAAGTAACTGATGGTTGATAAGAAGCATACTAAGAATTTATCAACCACAATTTTTTAAAACTGTATGTGACATTAATTAGCAAATTGGTTTATCTATAGATCAAGGTACTTCTTTACGTAATAACTGTCATTTTCCATGATTGAAGATAATGACTCAGATACATGCGTGTGAAGACTGAAAATAACAATACGAAATCCTGCGAACTTCTTGTTTACATCATATAGAAAATTGTAGACATTCCGAAAAAAAAGTAAAATATGCATGTCATTGCCAAATCCAGAAGACACAGTCTTCCCAAAAGAGAGCATGCGTTAAAACATCTGACATAACCCTTTCATGAAGAAGAGCAAACTTTTCAGGTCGGCCTAAAGAAACATCAGATCTACACATCGAATGCAAGAACGGTTATTTTAACGGCGGTAAAACTTCCGTCCAACACAATAGTCGTTTTTCTGCATTTAATTAGCTAGACTGCTATTATAATAAATTGGCACAGAGTGTCACCTTCATTTAGAAGTTGCCCCTTATAATTCGCATTTGCCAAGGGTTTTGGCTGAGCTTGTTAAAATGGCAAAACGATCAACGCGAAAAAGATACAGGAAGAACGAAAACAAATTTCATGTCACACTACTGATATGAAAGTTCCACCCCACTATCCACTAAAGTCAATTATTTCATATATATTTCATGTACATGTAGTTATATAATCAAATAACAAAGAGGATCTTAGTTCTAGCAGAATATATTGTTCGTTGTCAAGCATTAATGATTTTCCATTGGATTAGTTGTTACATGCTGCATTTCGATTCAAACATAACAATAATTGCGATATTAATTCGAAAATATTAAGAATAAACTTACTCTTTTTTGTATAAGTTTGTCCAAACTAACCAACTGTTATATGATACGTTATTATAGTACGTCAAATTAAAATATATAAGATAAATGCTTTTTTTTAATTTAACGTCCGTATTCAACTCTTAGATTCTTTGTGTATATAATAATATTTTGTAAAATGATTTACAGTGTGGAAGAACAAAAGATCGGTATTTATCGATGTTAGTCGCTTATGAATTATACTATTCTCATATTTGCATTATTCCTTAAAGAAGATGAATCACTTCCTTTAAAGCCTCGAAATCTATTTTTCGTTAAGCCGCTGAGACATACTGGAGATTTTTACAAATATATTTTTACATTCTTAAAAAAAACCATAAACATAATTATAATCATAAAATACTTAAAATTCGTGAAATGATTTAAGAAATTTATTTATACAATATTCATTTTCAATAAAAGTTATATATACGACTACTAGTATGTTATTATTCATTAAAACAAATTAATACTTGGGAATAATTAGACATGACACAAATAAGTTATAGAATGGAAAAATGTTGACCTACCTATAAACCCTTGCATTAATTTATACAAGAAAAGAAAATTTCTAAATTAAAATAACGCTTAAGTATTACTAATAAAACATTCAATTTTCCTGTTATAAAATCGGCTACAATTGATTGTTATAATGCATTTTAAAACATTTCAATGCAAACATATTTGTGAACAAGCGACATTTATTCCTTGTATACATTTTCATAAACTCCATCGTTTAGATGTCAATACAATTTTCATATGGAAACAATTTACATAATAAAATGTTAAATACATTACATTTAGAATATTTGCTATAGAATAATGAAAAACGTCGCAGTTTTTATACTTACATTTTAAAAGATGTATGACTAGGATACTCACGCAAATGCAGTACCCAAGGTTATAAAACTGAGCATAGAAACAATAGTCTGAAATGGCGACCAGTCGCCATTTCAGCAACTCAGATGCTTGAGATTTGAGACTGGTTTCCAATCTCAGTTTTATAACCTTCAGAACTGAACATCGGTTACCCTTACTTTAAACTGTTACAAATTCACATCACTATTACATAAGAATGTTTAGAATCTTTGCGATTTGTAAATCATTTAATCATTTACAGAGTTTCTTAACTTTATCATAGCAATATATTTATTATGCAACATCGCCAGATATATAACTCCTATGTGCTTTATAAGTTTTATCAATATTTTACAGCAACAGAAACAATCCAATAATCCTGTTTTAATTCTCTTAATTTGCAATTTGCCTAGTAAACATCCAACTTTCTGCGCTAAAATATTGAAACATCTAATCAGAACGCATATTAACAGCACAG
Source organism: Corbicula japonica (assembly GCA_038501625.1). Classification (NCBI taxonomy): domain Eukaryota; kingdom Metazoa; phylum Mollusca; class Bivalvia; order Venerida; family Cyrenidae; genus Corbicula; species Corbicula japonica. The sequence goes on along the minus strand of JAZAYU010000029.1, from coordinate 5,025,341 downwards.
AACACAACATAACATGCATTTGCTCCGATAACTACGGTGTTCCGTTGAGGCCATCGTTGATTCGCCCTGTCGACTTCAAGAGCGAGACCACGAAAACGCGAAAACACGATGCGAGATCGCGAAACAACGATGCGAGGTCGCGAAACAACGATGCGAGATCGCGAAAACACGATGCGAGGTCGCGAAAGTACGATGCGAGAACGCGATATTAATATCGCTACCTCGCATCGTATTTTCGCGACCTCGCATTGTTGTTTCGCGTTCTCGCATCGTGATTTCGCGTTTTCGTGATCTCGCCCTAAGGACAGCGAGACCACGAAAACGCGAAACAACGATGCGAGAACGCGAAAACACGATGAGAGGTACGATGCGAGAACGCGATATTAATATCGCGCCCTCGCATCGTTGTTTCGCGTTCTCGCATCGTTGTTTCGCGATCTCGCATCGTGTTTTCGCGTTCTACCATCGTTGTTTCGCGTTTTCGTGGTCTCGCTGTCCTTAGGGCGAGATCACGAAAACGCGAAACCACGATGCGAGAACGCGAAACAACGATGCGAGATCGCGAAACATCGATGCAAGATTGCGAAAGTACGATGCGAGAACGCGATATTAATATTCTCGCATCGTACTTTCGCGATCTCGCATCGTGTTTTCGCGTTTTCGTAGTCTCGCTGTCCTGAGGGCGAGACCACGAAAACGCGAAAACACGATGCGAGAACGCGAAACAACGATGCGAGGTTGCGAAAGTACGATGCGATAGCGCGATATTAATATCGCGTTCTCGCATCGTACTTTCGCGACCTCGCATCGTACTTTCGCAACCTCGCATCGTTGTTTCGCGATCTCGCATCGTGTTTTCGCGTTTTCGTGTTCTCGCCCAAGATGTCGAAAGTGCGAAACAACGATGGCCCCAACGGAATTCCGTAATTATCCACTATGTTAAAAATAGGTTACTGGTATGTATTTTTGTAAGGCTCTATATACTGAAAGAAAAACACACCGCAGTCTCAATAAGAGATGTTTATTGTTTGCTTTCAAGCAATGAACTATTGACTTTTGTCAATAAAAATATTAATCTCAGTAACGGTCACAGAAACTTAGCATTTTACCGGAATTAATTTAATGGAATGTTTAAATGTAATTATCAGTTGGCTAAATAAGTTAGTGAGGTTTATAGAGAATAATTTATTTCAGCATTTTCGCAAGTTCTCTAATCCAAAGCATGGCATTTACTTATTAAAATCCGTCATTAAATGTTCATCTGTTTGAATAAATATTTTTTAACTAAATAATTTAGATAACATGGCTTCTGCTCGCACAATTTGTTGTAGATATTAGATAGAGAATATTGTGCTGGGTAAGATAAAAGGTATGTGGCTAGTAATTGCCCGGTAATGAACATGCAGTAACATTGTACCATGAGGTGTTGCAAGCTTTGCCTTTTATTAAAATATGTTCGATACTTTGACGGTGAAACGTAAAAGTTGGCCGATCGTTTAGAAATCGGACATGTTGATAGAGTTTGACTTCTAAATTTCTCCGTCAAATGTATCGAGCCACCTAAATATGAAAGCGACGTCTTTATACATTTGTGATTTTATTGTTAAAGAGTCATAGTCAAATGCAAGTATAACATATCAACCGAAAAATGCCAGTAGCATATCATTCAATATCACACAAATTGCAAATATTTCAGAATTACGGTAAACACGCATTCGTGCTTCATTCTATCATGAAACAAGTATGCTAAATAATTTGCAAATACCCAATATCAAACATTTCCTCAGTAGATGTTCAAACCATCTTCGACGAAGGTAATCCTGTTTATAGTCTGTTAGATCTAGATGTAAATGGTAACAAATGATATATGTTTCCTATTTGAAAGAACATGCAACCAAAACCACGATGTAAATAAAAATCGTACAACTTGTCCGTAATCGTATATGCATCTTATAAATATTTATATTGATATCGTATTAAGTATCAACATCATATCTAGAATTGGGTGAGTACAAATTCACTGAGAGAAATATGAGGTTAGCAGTAACACTGAGTGCGATGAATTATATCATATTAGCAGAAAATGTTTCTTTTACAAGGTAGGGCCTACTTTTGACATATGCAGAGAAAAGACAAATTATCAATAATCACAAAGAGCTGCTTAGCAACTTCAGCTAATGGCAAGAATTGCTCTAGAAAGTAATTTTTCATCTGCAAAAACAAGTTTTATTATACTGCAAAAAAATCCTTAAATTTGATTGGAAAATTTGCAGTTGATGTAGGTCCGTATAAACGGATTAGCCGTAAATACGAAATGCACTTGACTTAAATTCCCCGTCTGGCCTCCCACCTTTTGTTGTCGTCCGCCATTTTGTCTTAAATTTCTGGAAAATGCGCGTAATTAAGCCGATCTCCTAATTTGTAAAACGGCTTACTCAGGAATTATTAAAATCGTCACTGAGAATAATTGTGTAATGTTTTAAAAACAATAAAATTTATCTAAATATTACAAAATAAATATCGAATCGACATACCCTTTGAAGCAACATAGAAGTGACGTCACGCAAGTTATTTAGTTACGTCATACAGGTGATTTGTGAGGTTTTCAACGGAAAAATGTTCAGATTGAAATAAAATGTGCGGAATCAATGAAAAAAAAGAAGTTTTTTTTATTCTGTTTTTCCTGCGGCTCGGGTAATATGACATCCAGATCGGCAATATATCCTCACACACCCTGTCAAGAAACCAAATAACTATATAGTACTGAATTAGCTTCCAGGAATATCATCGTAGATCTACATCCGCATAGTATTTAATTCTTTCCTCCATAGATATAACTTTATTGCGTGCGCGAAGAGTTTAGATCCAGATCAGCCGGCACATCTGTGATCAGGATCTAAACTGTTCGCTTTTTGATTTGTTAGGTTATTTCTGACCAAAATGCGACCAGTGCAGATCCAGATCAGACGGCACGGATTTGCCGGCTGATCCGGATCTACACTGGTCGCACATGCGTAAAAATGCGTATATATGGAGGAAAGGGAAAGCATTTTACAATTATGTTTAACCATTTCTGTGCCACGGGCCGATTTTGGGCCGATTTTGTTATACTACGTTGAGTGCCACGGGCCGATTTTGGGCCGATTTGTGATGACTAAATTGACTGACTTGTATGAACAATGCGTTTCAAAACTTGGGAGGGGTGAGCTTGTGCTGTGACACAAATATGAATATAGCGTCGTTTTGAACATGTTTTGACGGTGACGTCAGTAAAATAACGTCATTATTTTTCCCGCCATTTTTGCGATTTCGAGCTTACAATGAAGTATAACGTTAACTTCATATTACTATTTGCTTAATTTTAATTACACGGTAACTGTCGCGTGACTAATTTCAAGTGAAATTGGCTTTGCATTTGTTGTGTCGACATATTCATTTTCATTTGCTGACAGGACTATGGAATTTATACGGCATTACGAGCTACAAACAAGATATAGATATTTAGGTATTAATTATAATTCCCGTCAATACCGTGATCAAAGATCCACTGGAAAATGTACTGACCGGTCGTTATATAGAGCCACTCAACATCTTATCAAATGATAAAAGAATACAATTCTCGAAATGAACTTGTCTTTTCTTTTGCTCAGTACAAAAATGTTTATTACGTCTCTATCAAATCCGGTGCCATTATAACGCAGATTACAAACTGTGTGTTGTTGTTCTTGTTGCTATCGGTCAATGATGAATATCTATACTAAGATTACAAAATCTCGCAAAAGACACAGATAATACGGATTTAGATTTAATTATGATACGAAATTCAAAACTGCAAAACCTGCAAAAGCTATAATCAATAATATTTCACTGTATCCATGTTTTATGTTTCATGTTTGAGAATTAGAAAATTGTTGCGCCAACGAATTGACCCTTTCTCCATAGACACACCCGTTGCGTGGGCGAACAGTGTAGATCCAGATAAGTCGGAACATCCGTGCCGTCTGATCAGGATCCACACTGTTCGCTTTTAGATTCATTAGGTTATTTCTGACGAAGAAGCGACAAAACAGATCCAGATCAGACGGCACTGGTTGCACACGCATACAAATGTGTAAACATGTACTGTTGTATCATTTAAATTCGCGGGAATCAATTTTGCGCAAATGACACATGAGACATTTTCGCGAGGGCTTTAAAGTTCACGCATTTTTATTATTCTAAAAGAACTAGATATTCAATTGTTTGATTTCGCTAGGGTTTAATTTCGCGCTCTTACCTTAGCGCGAAATACGCGAAAATTAAACCACCGCGAAATGTAATTATACCACAGTATATGGAGTAAAGGGTAATTGGATTTTTAAATTCTTCGCGGCGTTCTGCTTTCAATAACATGTAAAAGTTACGTTTTCATACTCTGTTGTAACAAGCATTTTGTCTGAATAGTGCGCAGACTTTATTTTACGAAATAACATTTTCCTAATTTCCGACTAAAATTAGGAAGTATAATATTACTCAAGGACAGGGCACAATCATGTTTCACATTAAGAATAACAAACAAAATGATGTTTAATCAGTTTAGTGTATGTTATTTTTATTGTTGGGTGTAGTAGTTGTTTTTTTTTTCAAATTCCATGTAATGTTAATTGTATTAGGAAATCAGAACACATTCTGTAATCTTCACACTTGGGCATAAAGTAAAAGCTGTTAAACCAAACTTATTCTTTGACAATCGAAACAACGCATGTTCTGTATACAGGCGTTTTTTTTATTCTATTCGCAATATTTTATTCATTATATTTTTATATTTTATTCACTATATTTTTTATAGTGAACTCTTCATTGGCTTAAGATTTGTGCCATAGTATATTTTGTTTGTGTCTTGCAATCTAGTTCCCCCAAACTAAGTGCTCCTGACGAAATGATGGGTATAATCATTTATGTAAATTTGTTTCAATTGGAACTGACGGGATTGAAAGGGCCGCCATCTGTTGTTAGAAATTGTTACCGAATGACTGTTTGCTGGGCACCAGGAACACGTGATAAGAATCAGGATGTAAGAACGTTTATGAAAAAAATAGTCTGAAATCGGAAAGGATTGACACATTTGAAAACAACTGTTACATATTAACAGGTTTCGTTATAAGAAAACTCAGTTGCCTTAATTTGGAAATGGTTTTATATCCATTTCTACATATAAAGGGTTCTTGTTAAATATGTGGTGTTTTCAAGACGCCTTTATTTGCGCAAAAATTAAAAAAAAACTCGTATGACCTCTATATAGAGATCTACGGATAAAATATTTGCCAAAATACTATTGGCGTTGCCAAATATAAATAATTTTACAAATCTTTTGCCGTATACTAGAAAAAGATATTGTATAATCTTGCGCTATTTACTTATCATTAGCAACCATTAAAAAATCGCTTGACTTTCGCCGAGACCTTAAGATTTCCCCCCACTTTTTACACACACACTTTTCCGATAATATTACAAAATACATGTTATTGTTATATTTTAAATTTTTTTCTCATAGTGTGTATGTTTTTCTATCTTTCTATTCATGTATTTATTTCCATGACAATTTATACATTGTGTTATATATGTTATTTAGCAATGTTCTTTTTGAATATGCTAATAAATTCTTTGATTTGACTTGACAAACTTTTTCCAATTTGATATTATGATTGGCAATTAATGCCTAAAAACTAATTAGCCAAAACGTTACCAATGACAGCTTTTGGTGAGTGAATTTGTGAAGGATATGGAACGTGAAAAAAACGTGAAATAAATTAGGGTTGATACACAGACAACTGTTGTTGTAGTTTGGAAATATTTTTTTCAAACAATGAATGTTTTTGTAAAATTGTGTTTTATATGTACACTTCAAAACAGCTGTGTCGTCGATGATTTCGTCAGGGTTATACAACCCCAAGGCTATAAAATTTTATCAATGGCTTTCACATAATTATATCGTTTTGTTTTAATTCGAGATAACCGGTGTATCGAGTTTAGGGGCGCCCGTTGATTATCGTAAATTATTAAATGATGATAGAGAGGAGAGAGCTCTAAAATTCCCCATCGCTCGAATAATTTCAATATTCTTCTCTTGCATACGATTGACAAATTTGACAGATAACCCAATTCAAACTGATCGCATTTCAAAACATTTAATTAACTGTTAATTTCCTCAGTGAATGTAGATGGTCGAGAAAAACAGTATAAATTGGTACGCTTTTGTATATGGATGTATCCTTGAATCAAAAGTCAAAGTTCTGTATTGGCATAAACATGATACATTTTTTTGCCATCAGCTGCTGTCGGTTTACAATATTCACACAGAGACGTATGTTAACACAGAAATGTTTTAACGAAGTAAACGACAAATATGAACAATCAAATATCTGTACTCTGGTTATGAATACGCCTGAAATAATCTCCAAGATCGACGATAAGTAAAAGTTGGAAGTCCACGTCCCAATGTGAGCCCGTAATTAAAAATAGTCTCACGGCAGGGAATTTGGAATGTTCAATATTAATAGAAATAATACGGTGGTCCATCGACATATTACACATATGTATTTCAGTTTTTCAGTTAATAAGAAACTAAGTGACCTAACGTACTTTTCTGAATGTGTTTTATGACCATTATCAGGTATTAATGTTAATTTTAAATCCATATGAATTTTCAACATTAGCTCATGTATTCGTAGTTAAACAATATCATAAATATGAATATTCATAAAAGGTGCTTTTTTATATTTCATAACTTGAATTTCACCAAACACCAATAACAAGTAAAACAACAACATTTAATTGTCCAATTAAAGGCGAACTGCGTGATGCGCGTCGAAGTATTTGCCGCTCATCGAAATGACGTCAATTTAAATGTGTTACAAAGTCCTTGGCACTGACGACGTCAATTCAGTTTTTCGACGTTGGCAGCGAAAAGTTAAGAAATTAAAGAACAGGTTTAGGAAACAATTTTATCACATACCTTCCGGTGTGGGAGTGTAATAACACCCGTTATATATTTTCGATATATAACTAGTTATATATCGTAGCCGAATCACTATTCATCCGCGTTATCAGCGATCAAAACAAATTTGTGAAAATGACTTACTTTTGCCATCTGACCACTTCAGGCAAGCAAGCAGCTTCTATAAGGAACTTAAGCATTCCTTTTATTGATAATATCCACGGAAAATATAACTTTCTGACATTTTGATTTCTCCGTATGTTAGCAATACGCCGAAAGTCTATGATGAAATTCAACAACAGAAAGAAAGCCATTTTCATTTCGTTTAAATCGAAAACAAAATGACCCAGAAGCTGACATCGTTTTCAGAACATCGCCGGTGTGATCTTACAACATCCCCGAAACAAAATAAATACACTAGAAACACATTTTCAATCCAAATTTTCAGTTTATATCCACCAAATTTCATTGTCATAGTTAACACAAATGACGTCATACAGTAAATCGATTTATTTAATTAAACCCAACTTCAGAAGCCTATAACTGGTAGATTGTTTTATCTAGACTCAAGCGCAGTTAATTTTATTAATTTATTTTTACTTATTTTGGCAAATGGGAAAACGGTAGGATAAATTCTTTGGGGACTAGCTTATGTATCACCCGATACGACCGAATTACACATGTTTTAATTTCGCACTACTAGGCGATAGAGAGGGACGATTCATGGATTTTACTTGTTTTTTTCAGGGTATGTGATAAATAGAATACATCATTCGTGTTCATTTTATACTGAAATTATTAAACTCGTCATCTAAATCGATATATTTACATTCCTATTGATTTCTTCGTTTAAAAAAATTCGGTTCATTTTGCATGAACCGCATGACCCGTAATGACGTCAGTAACGTCATGGCTGTTACTATTGAAAACTCCCACGTATTACTCCCCCTTTTCACTTAATAATAATTTTTGAAAGCGTTCGACGTAAGTTTATTTAAAGAAAAAATGAATAAAATGTAAATATAAGTAATGATTCTTATTTTGGTGCGGTTCATGCAGATTGGACGTGCACGCGAGAGCTGGCAAATTTACCATAAAGCGCTAGCGCGCTATATGGATTTGCCAGCTCTCGCGTGCACGTCCAATCTGCATGAACCGCACCAAAATAAGAATCATTCCTTAAATAAAACTCGGCAAAAGCCTCGTTTTATATCGATTTAGACGACTCGTTTAATAATTTCAGTATAAAATGATCACTCATGTTGTATCCTCTATTTATTTTATGCTTTTCAGTGAATTATAGAATTTTCCCAGTGAAATAAAAGTAGTATTTCACTGTTTTCAAACAGTGGAATATCATTTTTATTTTCACTTATTTTTTTTCACGTTGGTACCCTAATGTACAAAACATATCAAATGAGAACGTTTAGAAAGCGGGTTCAAATTTGTATATTTGACGTCATGACGTCACGTCAGTAGCAAGCGGTTTTTGCGCCATTTCTTGCAACCTTTCTTCAAATTCACGCAAATTTTGCACTAAAAGCATAAAAAAAAGAAAATTTGATTTTACCAGTGAACGATGGAAATATATTTCACTCGTAAACTCCGGATTTATGTATTTTTACTCGTGGCTTCGCCACTCGTAAAATACGAATTCCGGAGCTCACTCGGTGAAATATTATAAGTACCATGCATGAGTGTGAGGTGAAGATGGAAAAATCTTTCACCGAGGGTGAACTGTTTTGCGGGAACGAGGCTCTGCTGAGTTCCCACAAAAACAGTTCACCCGAGGTGACAGATTTGTCTATCTTTACCGAATGTCTCATGCATGAAACTTGTTCTTGCATACCTTTTATTATTAATAATATTTCTGTGAATGTATACAAACTAATTTATTTTCCTTATGCTGAAATATTGACATTAACGCAAGCCTTTTTTTATAAATGACGTCACTAACTGAATATATTACGTCAGCTACTTGAAGACGTGACGTCACTCACGTGACTCATTCTACATGGGGGGTGTAGGATCGAAATTTCCTACACGGGTAAAAACACCGGATGACCTGATCTGGTATGCAAGAAATTTCTATCTTACACTGGTAAAAACAAATATCCTCTATTGTCATATTTGTTTTGTATAATATCACATAGATTCTACTTAAAGACTGAATTTAAATGAAACGTTTAGTGTAATCGTTCACGTTGTTAAGTTATGTTTTTCAATGACACAAATCCTCCACACAGTTGCCACCCTGTACATTAAATTCATGTCACATAGTCATATAAAATGTGCTATTGTTCTACTTTGACACCCTCTTATTTACAAGCCAAACGACATACTTTTTTAAGAATCGTGTGAAGAAAACATATGAATACGAAGCCTTTCAAAGTGTGAATGCCGTGACCGAACCAGTTAGCCATTTTCAATAGATCAAAATGACGCGTTTATAACTCGACTTCACTTGCATAACCGATGATCGAACTCAACAGCTGTTGCACCTTAAAAGCAAAGACCACGGGAAAATTCATTTAAGTCTTTCAAATCCTTTTGTTTTCGTCTACAAAATAAATTTCATAAAACAGCAACATTTATAATCAAATTGATTTTTTTTCATCATAATCCGATTTTAGGTAATGCAAAAGTAAGAAACGCAATTCTACGGCAGTTCCCCAAATCACAAATTATTTCCAACGTTTCAGGGGGTTATACCCCCCCCCCCCCACACACACACACACACACCACCACCACCTTCTTCAAAAAGCTTTTACGCGGATTCCGTAATGTTTACATATTGTCATATTAGGAATCCAATTATTGAAAAACACAGCCTGCTCATACAGCCACTTGAGAAATGAAGACCAATTTATATTAAAACATCATATCCAATTAACGAAAGAGAACATCAAATTGCTGTTCATTTAGCTACATTTAGTAAATATGCATTTTATATAATCTGTGCGAAGCTTATCGCGATTCAGTTTCTAGCAGCTAGAAAAAAAATAGATTTCAATCAGCACTAGTACAGTCTACGATTGACTTTATATATATAAAAAATAACACAAATTACATTGTTGCTGATTCATCAGCATATTCCCTTTCTAGCCCAACTAATTGTGCGCATTAAGGGCTTTTCTATATATACGAAGTCTGTTCAATATGTAATGCGATTGCATTTATTTTTTCAAATTATTTCAAATTATTCTTAGATGCATCAATTATCCCTCTAAATACTATAAAAATATTGGCAAGTTTTGAGTACAATAAAGTAGCTGTTTATAAGTCCTGGAATGACAATTGCATTACATAACAGCCCTCGTATGATGGTCGCCCATTGTAAAGGACAGACATCGATAAAATGATAGTAGGATAACGAGTCTGTTCTTGCAGTCGAATTATTGAGACTAATTACCTTTCAAAATTTTGCTCGATACTAAACTTCCTGAACCTGAGAGATTTTATCTTTTATTACTTGAATCACGAACATTTGGTCAATAATTAACAATAACAACGCCCGACTTGTTACCGGTCTTATAAAAGGGAACAAGAAAAATAACATTCTCAAAACTTTAAGCTGGGTACAAATAGTTATATCATGAAATGTCAAGTATACTGTAATTATTATTTCAACATAAGTATTGAACATTCCTTTTTAACAATAGGTATTTCTTATTTGGAAGAACATTTAAACATTCAGAGGAATTTATGACCTTTGTTGAACTTGCACAACGCAAATATCTGATGAACAAGATATTGCGTACAAAATTTTATACATGATAAGGTTTGACTCTTTCATTTATATGTGATTATTATTTGACTCTTTAAACTGAGTATGCGTTTTGTTTATTGATCTTATTTGCGTTTTGTAAAATAAAATAAATTAACTTTTTATCGCGATAACTGGAGCTTCTTTGAGAGATGATATGTGCCATTGATAAAAAAGATAACCATATCAAAGGCAATACGATGCGTGCTGTTAATGCTGAAGGTATTTTTATATTAGCACACTTGTATTTAATCTTTGTTCACTAGCTAAGAATATCAGTGGTACACCGGTCATCAGGTCACAGAAAGCAATAAATGGCATTCATTCGTAGCAATGTACGTGCGAATGTCTTTAGAAACCATTACAGACCTTATATTGCAAAAAACATTTGTTAAATGTCAGCACTCCTTAAGAAGCGTATTCCGAATCATATTCCAGGAACTGTTATTGCCATAGTCAATGTGAACATTGCTACGAGTGTTAACTACAAACTATCTCTGTTCTCTTTTTTAACTTCTTAAAGCACAGCTGAATTGTATCAATACAAGTAGTAAGGAAACACTGATGTTTTCTTAGAGCATCTTTCAACTATGTTTCGTTTGTAATCGTTATTATACAAAACAATGCTGCAATATCTGGCTGTCGTGAATTGAAATGAATGAGTTGAAACTATCATCATGTTGGAATTGAATGGTAATATCAAGGTTTAGTCAGATAATTTGCATCTGAAAGACTTTGTGTAATATAAGTATGACATAAAAATGAAGTTCTACAAAACCTGGTATGAAGAAAAATTGGTATTTTGGTATTTTCATTAGAATAAAAGAGTAAACAAATAATTCTGCTAATTATATTAAATTTTCTTATGTATCAATTAATTATGAGCTTTCGCAGAAAATCAAATAACTTAACAAATACGTATAAAAGAAGTACTGTAATAAAAGATATTTTTGCAACAAAAGTTATTTTCGGACATTTCAGTAGTGCATACTAAACCTGCGAGCAGCAATAAGTTATACACTCTAATCGTAATAAAATATAACTAAAACCTTCTCATACGTGAAACAAGATGTGTTTACATAAATCAGCATGTCTTTAAAATTGACAACATCCTAAGATATTATTTTTATTCATTAATGTGTCTAGACAAAAAAGTATTTATTTCAATGGGTTTCTCTTAACAAATTGAAAATGAACGCTAATGATGTCGATTGTAGATTATGCTATTAAAATGCGAGGTGCGCGTATCCGATCCAAAGAGTTTGCACCTTGTAGAATTCAGGCAAGTTGTTGACCATTATCTAAGTTTTGTCAAAAGATGAGTTACCTTTGCGTTGTTTAGGCCGCGTCGCGGTCGTAAAAATTTTTCCCGTATTAGTGTTGTTATTAATTATGCCTATTGAAGGCCGTTGGTCACGATACACATATAAATGTAAATACTGAGTTGCGCTCATTCCGAGCCTAGGCGGTGTGGGCAGTTATATGCATTTCCATTACTGCTCATTAACACGCTCACTCAAACCTGCAATATTTTTATATTTGACTTGTTCGTTGGCTTTCAAAGAAACGTTTTCATATATATTATAAATATAGTGATGCCTTATTTTACTATTAGAATTTTTTAACAATTGTGGGTAACAATTGTAAATACACGTTTAACCAATGACGGTGAGACTGGAAACTTGAATATGATAATTAAGTTTGCTGTTAGAAAGGCATTAAAATTTAAAAATCAATAAACAGATAAATAAAGTTTTAAACCTCTACGTGACCATGTTTTAAACATAAAATCGTCTTAACTAAAGTTTTTGAATGTTGTTAATAAAAATACTTATGCTTACTACTTACTGAATAGAATCCGATTTTGCTTGAAACTCAACTGTATATAAACCTTACTATTTATGTAATGTCTATCGCTGTTAGGTTTCAATCGATTCTTTATAAGACACTCACACCTAGTTACGATGTTAAAATATGTAGCAACGAACAAGCTCCAATATAATATTCACTAACACTCCAATATAGTGCCGTTGATTTTTTTTTGCAGAGTCATTCAATGAAAGCTGCTTGTTTGTTTATTTAAATTCTTCGTGCACATCCAGCACACACATAGCGATTTATTATACTTAATTCATTTATCTATCTGAGCTGTACTAGTTCTCGCGTGCATAGTAGTATATACTCAAGAAACGAAGAATGAAGATGTTTTTATTCTTATGTTTTAGATGGCTATTAACGTAGTTACAGTACATTCAGTTTATTGTTAACTTCATAACATACACATTTTATAATATAATAGCGATTTTTCTGTTGCTGTAATAAAACCATACACTTTTTTTCAGTCAGTATAATATTTAGGCTGAATGTTTAAGACATGTTCAGCACATGATATATAGTAGACTAATGATTAACACTCGCTGCATTCGTACATCACATTCGTACATAAAACATCTTCATCCAAGGCATATACGATAAGGAGCTTTACTATCGGTGTACGAGGTTATTATCTCTACGATTCTACAGCTTTAGTACCGAATTTAGACATTAATACATTAATATTTAAGCTTGTTCTAGAAAAAGATTGTAATTATTTTATGCAATTTCGTAATCTGATAGTCATACTGTAAATGTGATGAAACCGAAACTTTTTCCATCTTATTGTTAATAGACAACAGACTTATGGTTAAAATGAAACACGTCTTTTGTAAAAAAAAAACAAAAACAACATCATCCCTTCCTCAATTTAATGTAATGCTTTATGCAATTTTGTATTCTATTTTGACAACGACTTCGTATTTGTTACTGTGGTTTGAAATTGGTTCAAAGTTGTTGTTTTTTTTTAAAACAAAATGCGACATTCACTAGTAACAAAGACAATAACAAAACAAACCTCACCTCAGAACAATCAACTCGATACTGTTGCTTTAGTAATTTTGGTATATATTTAATAAAATTGTCGAAATAAAGTTGCGGTATTGTTTTTTTTATGTTGTCGGATTAACAATCTTCTAACTAGAACAAATTATTATAAAAAAACTGTTGTTTTTTCCTTGGATCAAATATATAATTGCCACATTGCTCCAACAAATCCGGCAAAGTTACTATATTAACTGTAATAATATTTCACAAAACAAGTTATTGATGCTCGAGTTGCGATATAAAATATTTAACAAACGTTTTCTTGATACTACAGATCAGATATTGCGTCTTCATTAATGTTCGATTATTAGTAGACCAGATTCATGTAACGGAAATAATTAATGTTGTTTTCCATGTAATGAAGAAAGGAGATAACCAACCCAGTAAGTAAGCCAGTTATTTCAGATCGTCATGCCATCATTAGTATTTAAGCTCAGCGCAATACTTTCGTAAAAATGAAGGAAATCATTTAGCTACTGGAAAATATGCTCATAAGAATTTCTTTTGTATTCTATAGTTTGCGGTAACATCCCCCCACCCCCTGTGTCAACAGTTATCTGTTCTACAAAAATTTCCGCAATTTAAAACATGTTTGTGAACCCAGCTGCAAATTAAGTTGTACTGAGCTTTCCAAGACGGTATCTTCAGGGATTTCTCTTCTCCGTTAACTGATGCGTTTACTGATGCGTTTACGATTTGAAAAGGCTTAAAACAAACACCTACAGGTACGACCCCTTGTAGCCTTTCTTTTCAGAATTGTAAGAGGTTTAGTATCCCAGGCATCTCAAGAAATTCCAGCATTTTTAACGTCTAAGCGTCTGATATATTTCTTTGACATTAATGAATCATAGTCTGAATATAGGATAAACATACTAATGAATGTCTTTATAACAAAGGTTCCGATGATAATTACTAGAAAACAAATTCTTTCTATGTGTAACACATGGCGTCGCTTATTTTGAACAGTGTAAAGCTAGATGTATGATCTAGGACTTTTTAATCAGAAAAGAGAAGTTTGAAAAGCGAGAAAAAGACACATTCAAAAACATCCCCAACAATTAACACTGAAATGCTTTAAATCAAAGACTAAAAATAACAACAAACGCGCGCCTGCAAAACACATTGCAGATATAATTTATATATTAAAGCTAGGAGAATGTGAAATAAATTAATAACAGACGTTACAAAATTGTTTAAATTACAATGCTTCAATAACATTGCAAAACAGTAAAATTAAATTTTGTAGGTCAGGAATGATTATCTATCAGAGACCATCATCTCTGACAATAATATAAACATAAATTCTATATTCAATTATATATGGTTGCCTAAAGAAACATTAATAGTATTACTTTTATCGTTTTTGCTATCCGAACTGCTTCTAAAGAATTCAGTTTCAATTCAGATATCATAAGCTATAGTGATACAGGGAAACGCGCGCAGATTTCGCCTCTTTTATTTTGCAAACATTTAATTATAGTATCAATTGGTTTGGAGACTTGAATTTCATTCTTAAATTGCGTAAGGACGAAAACAAAATTTCAGTAGTCGAACAAATTATTTAAATAGACATCGCATATTATTCCAATGTTAAAGACAAGGCAAATAACCCAACAACAATTATCAAGCTGTTTGGCTAGAATTGGCAGGCCTAGCAACGCTATGTTTTTACTTGAAAAACTAGTTGGTTCATCGCCTGTTGATCAAGTGTAAGATATGTTTTATACACATATCTCAAGAAAAAAAGTTTCTTTAAAATTACTCATTCACATACACAAGAAGATAAATAACACATGATTTATTGCAAACAACTTTGTTGTTAGTTTATGGCTGACACAAAACTGACGTTGTGGCGTTTATCCAACGGTAACACATCATACTCACATACTTCCCATTTTTACATTTGACGTCATCACCGTTACTGCAAATAAGTAATACTGTCCGACTGAAGGATATTGCTAAGGTTTCTTTGGTAAATGTCGTATAAAAATTCAACAACTATCACATTTATTTATATTTTAATACTGTCGATTTGAAATTTAACGTTTGGAACAAGGTGCCAGAATCATAAATTTGAATTGGAGACCGGTCCCTAAACTATAGCTTTGATCTTTATATTTGTAGAATTTCCATTTCAACAAAATCATGTGTTTGTGGCAACGCTTAATTTAAAAGGAAAGCTACCAACATGGTATTCTACAGCGCTTTGCATGGATGGTAATTGACCAATCAACAATTCATTGCTTTGCTTCCCTCTTTGTTTGCATGACGGTGGGCAGAGCAGGCGTTACATAGTTAATAATGGTTTTCCAGTGAAAAGTGGTTAAAGAACGTAGAT
Organism: Corbicula japonica; assembly: GCA_038501625.1. NCBI lineage: Eukaryota > Metazoa > Mollusca > Bivalvia > Venerida > Cyrenidae > Corbicula > Corbicula japonica. The sequence goes on along the minus strand of JAZAYU010000029.1, from coordinate 5,009,342 downwards.
CTTCGATCAGTTGCATTTATTCTTGCCACCGCGTTCTTGCAAATTTAAAGCCAGGTCTTCTGTTCTCAGTAAGATAATTGAGAACCTACTTTGATCGCTTGACAATTCATTTAACTTCTTCGCTTGAAAATGACTTTAGCTTCTTATGTTTTACATGTTTGTGAGCTTTTGCAGGCCACAATGTCGAATTGATGGGTGAACTGGGGTTAAATCACCAAGACAATGTGTGTTTTGGCAAAGGTGAGGTTAGTGCACTCTATATCCGCAGTGAAATTGTTTTAATACTGACCGTAAAAAGGCTGTTTCCTCTCGGTTCTAATTATGATATGTTAGCTTTTTTTTATCAAAGTATAACACACATTTTCTCTTTTCCTCTGCAACTTTTTACTGTGAAGGAAGACTGTGTATTCTCGATTTTGCTATACTTGTGTGCATATTGGCCTTTAAAAAACTATTTTGAACAATTTGCCTCCGAATAGGAAATGGCGTTTGTTTGGTATCATTGCATCATGAAATTCAAATCTTATGGTTTACTCTGTTGATAACGGATTAACTAGGTATATAATTTAAAGCCATCATATGTTTATAATAAAGGGAGGGCGACAAGTATTTATTGATAAATACAAACAAATATATTTAAACAGTTTTCTTTCAAGTATTTTTGATTTATGCAAAAAGTCACAAAGTTTCTTTATTAACTTAAGTGCAAAGAAAACTGATTTAAAAAAAAATGACGCTTAAGGATATAAAATTCTAATAATGGCCTGATAATAGACTTTCTTTAAAATTTCAAAATAAATTCATTCAAATATAAGCTCGTCAATTTTTTGCTTTAAAATATGTTTATAAATACGTATGGAAATTAGAGCACTCAAGTCAACTTACAGCTTCACTAATAACGTAGACCTACATTATCGCTTATAATTATCGCTGAATAAATACAATGCAATGCAATCATCGTTAATAGGGCACCTTTATAATGAGGTGTCACCTAAGCTGTTGCACTACTTTTTAATTAGATCATATCATCAAAACAAAATAATTATACAAGTGGATTCTCAATAAAAAAACAAGCTTAGTTTCTGTGGAAAATGTCATTCCAAACCAAATATACTTTAGTTAAGTATGCGGATTAAAAAAGACACTACAAATAAAAATACTTTTACTTACTACTTTTTTTAATAGAATCCGATTCTGCTAAGAAATCAACAATACAAAACTGACAATATTTCATTGAACACACACATACTCTCTGCAGTAAATACACCTAACCAACACATTATTTATCTGGACAAGCGAGGGTTAAATCGATTCTTGTTATAAGAAACCGACACCTAGTAACTTTTATCATAACAACACATACCTTGCAATGTATAAATGACTGTTATGTTGCACAGGCTCAGAAAACATTCAAATATATACCATCGTTCTATTGCCGAGTCACCCGACACCTTAAATCAGGGGAACTTTACAATACACAAGCATTAGATCATTGTTTCCTAGACCTGAGTTCAGTTAGTTCTCGTAAGCAGTGATATATACTAACGTTGTTGTGAAGTTGAAAGTTACATAACACAAGGAATTTTCTTTTAATTTGACATTCTTCGCTTTGATATTTACGTAGTTAAAGTTGTCAGAATTAATTTTTTGTAAAATATGGATTTCATATTATCCATCGTTTCGTTGAGATAAAAATAAATGCAGATACTCCTTTTGTTCTTAGGAAAGTATAATATCTGTCAGCAGGCAGAATAATATATGTTCGGCATGTGGATGTACTTTGGTCTAATAATTAACACTGTCGGCTTCATTCCAGGCCATTATGTTGGGGCTTCTTGAGATTATCAATTGAAACCGTTTAACAGGTTTAGCTTTGGATATTTTGTTAATAATTGTTATATGTATATATGATAAAATAAAAAAAGAGTTGTAAATTTCAGGTATTTAACTTAAATACAACTTAAGCTTGTTAAGCAACCAGCGACCATACTTTGAGAAGTTGATTTAGTATTTTAAATATAATGTTAATTTTCAGACGTAGCAAAGGTTAATTGCAAGTTTATTATAAACAGTAGTATTTACAGCCATTAACAGCAAAACAAAATGCTGAACATTATAGAACCGATTAGTGCATAGCTTTATATTCATGAATAATTTATAAATTTTCCGTTATACGGGTTTTTACGCTCTTCGGATTATTTAATATTCTTTTTCTTTTTAAGAAGTTATTTTCTGCAACCTTAAACACAATGATCTCTTATGACTAATTGATTATCTTGTACGAGAGTAATCCAGAATGTTTTAAAGTCCAGGTTTTTCATAAGCTATCCAACGTAACCATCGCAATCTTGACTCACCGGTACAGTTCACACTAATTGGTTAGAATGGACTAAAATGCCAAACTATTTTTACCATGTATTTAAATCTGTCGTGTGTGGTGGCTACAAAGTTCCATATTTTTCATGTAAATCAATTTTCGCAGTAGCATTCAATGTGCCATGTGGCGGCCGTAAAACGACTTCCCATACATTTAACCTGTGTTCTTATCAGTTATATAGCCCTTTCAAGGCTGTTGTTCGCGATACATTTTTTTGCGTAAATATTAAGTTATACTCAACCCTGGGATAGGCGTCGAGAACAGAAATATGAACATGCTCAATCAAACCGAGTCTGCAAAAGTTTTGGTATTTGTCGCGTTCGTTGCCTTTTAGTCCCTTTTTCCTCAATTTTGCACGTATTCGTTATATAGCAAATGCAATACTGGACAATTGTCAGAACTTCCTACAAGATAATCATTTAAGCATGACTTGAATTGTCTATAGATTAACAATAGACAAATCCGATTAGGTACAGTAAACAGCCGTGAGAATAATGACGTCACAAAAATACCCGCAAAGTCCCAGTGCCGTTGCAGCGATATGTTTAGAAGAAGCGCAACGAGCTTACATTCAGAACGTTTTAAGAGGAAGATCCTGAAAATTTACAAGAATGTGAAATAAGCAAAACAGAAAAAGCCACTCTAGAAAAACACCACTTTCTCACACAGCAGAGAGTAAACGACTTCGTCAAGCAAAAAAGATGGGTTCTTAACATTCTGAGACCATGGCCTAAGGTTATTAAACTCAGCATGGAAACCAGTCTTAAATCTAAAGCAGATGATTGGCTGAAATGGCGACTGATCAATCACATGCTTGAGATTTGAGACTGGTTTCCATGCTCAGTTTTATAACCTTCTGCCCAGATTTTGTACGAGATTTCCTTAGAAACCTTCGCAAAAGAATTTTTTTTATCCGTAAGATAGAGAAAGTGATCAACGTTTGATTCGTCTTACGGCATTTGATGATACTTGGATTTGTAGCTATGAACCAGAAGTAAAATCTCAGTTTCAAGAACCCATACCCCTCTTTGTCTACAAAATATGCGAATTTCCTTAGAAAATAAAGAAGTGTTAAACAGCTAGGACAATAGTTTTATCTTTATCACTTATTTGTTCCTGTAAATACGAACGGCGAATATAACTAGCAATTTTTGAAGGATAAATTGTGTCTTATGATATAAGCACAGAGAGCTTCAAAATGATGTCCAATACTTATGCAAGACAATGCGTCTGCGCATAAATCTGAACATGTAATGTGCTTGGTGCGTATGGATCGGAGATATTGAGACATCTAGCTTTTTCTCTTCAGTTGAGTCCCTCCACTTTTACTGGTCCCAAATCAAAAATGACAACGAGTAAATTTCGTTCTATTTTATGAGATAGACAACTTTAAAAACGTGCTAATGTCTGATTGAATATTGGTTCCTTTGCAAAGAGAATCACCAAGTTATCGTGACAATGGAATGCGGTGGACAATACTATGAAGATCTCTAAATATGGAGAGCTTGTGCGAATGTTTGTTTGACATGATAATTATAACACATGGTATAAACCGAATTAGGACGCATGGACAAGATGTAAATTATCATACATTGGTAACACGTGCACTAGAATATCACACAGTGTTTATTCCTAGACAAAAATATATTATCTAAATCGCCTTCTAGCTCAAACCAACATGGTCGATATTCAACGAGCTCTTGAATCAGAAGTTGCAATATAAAATATTTAAACACAGGCTTCTTAGAACTGTGTATCTCGACTATATATTTTCATCGAAGGTTGATTACTATTTACCAAGAATATGCAATGGAAATAATTAACGTAAGTTATTTCCTATGTAATGAAGAAATAAGATTACTAACGCTATGCATAAGCCAATTATCTTAGGACGTCAAACAACCATCAATGACAGCATAACACCATTCTACCGCCACGATGGCACAAATAAATAGGCTTAAAAGTGGTTAATCAGGCGCAATGAACTTAATTATCTGACACAAGTAAAAAAAAATAATATCATCTATATGTGTCATATGCTACAATTGCTATCATCTTCATATCAAGTCATTCGAGAGTTAGATTTATTATAGAACTTCCAGTGCCCAAGGTTATAAAACTGAGCATGGAAACCAGTCTCAAATCTCAAGCATCTGATTAGCTGAGATTTGAGACTGGTTTCCAAACTCAGTTTTATAACCTTCAACCCTGAGCTAATAACATTTCATGATCATAATAATGCCTGTGTGTGTTGACTAAAATTGTGTTCAACTGTTGGCGCGATTAACCTAGTCGAAAGAAATCTAATCGTTGTAACATTTGAACAAAAACTTTTTCAGATTAATGCCACTCAAATGTCTATAATACAGAGTGAAGTAGTGATGCCGTAAAATACTCACTCTGGAGTCGATTTTAACGATTGCTAAAATAATAATGTTTTTAATCATGAAACCTGTCTAAGCAACAAAATATTATAAAATAATTAATGAGTAAGTAAATTTTATACTTTTCATTTACGATAATGCGAACGTGACCCTTTAAAGTAGAAAATATTTATTCCCCAAACAGCCCTGCCAATACCTTAGTTAATTTTGCAGCCTGAAATGAATTTTTTAATTTTTGGATAATGTTCAATCACCCTCAAGGATATACTTCCTGCTTTTAAATTTTGCCTTTGGTGTTATCTGTCATATGCAGGATTTATATTCTAAGATCCCCTGTCAAAATTCCATTCTGTTTAGTTCCGCCCATTGTTATCCCGATTAGGACAAACCCATTTTTTTATCTGGGGACCACACGCTGCTAAACTTGGAACGGTATTTATCTGAAAATACCGCATTGAAGGTTCCGTGTCCGCCATATGCACACCATCGTTTGGGATGGTATAAAATTGTACTGTTTGTTGGTATAAATATTGAGTTGCGCTCAACCCGGGGCTAGGCGGCGTTGGCAATAATATGAATTTCAATTTAAGTCCATGAACAGGCTCAGTCGTGTTCGATGGATTTCAAAGTTCCCTTTTCATCTATTTAAACATTATATGTTAGCTATCTTTGCTGCATTGTATTATTAAGCTCTGCTGGTTTACAATTTCTTTATATCTCCTGCAAAGTGAAATGTTTTCTTTGAATTATTCATAATAGTTCGAAGCTGTCTGGATATCAGATGAATTTCTAAACTCAAGGGAAATGTATTGAATTGAAACATAAGATGCAAACGTTTCTGTATAGGTCAAATTAAAATGACACACATTTGCTTTGAATGTCGTACCAATGAAATAATCTGTTGCTAGACAACATTCGTAAATAATTTTTTAATAACTGCTTCATAATATGTTGGAACATGGGATTTCATTCAGTTTCCTTTCTGTATTTTTCTTCTTTTCAGATTTGTGTATTTGGACTGTTATATTATTATTAGGATTTTCTTTACATTGATTTAAACTAAGCTATGCCAAGTATAAAACAATTTTCGAATGAATGATGCTCTGTCTAATCAATGTCTCGCATAGAGAGCTTCATATAATTATTAAGTAGTTGCAAGAGTTGGATTCAATTTACCTTTTCACATTCGTATTGCAGATATGTAACTTAAAGTGTTGCATGTTAACAATACAACTTGAAACTTAATTAAAAACGAATGTTAAGATAATTATGTGTTCAGTCAGTACTGTTATCAGTAAAATAACCCATTACCAATGTCATGCAGTGATGATAACGTATATCAGGGCTATCCGATCAACCTTTTTTGGGTGTCCCGGTTATCACAAATCGGAATTTCAGGGCTTGGCGCTGTCGCCTTGACGGTCCGGGTTTGCTCCCAGGTAGAGGCAATATCATTTCAGAATACTTTCCTTTAAAGCAATTGACGTTAAATGGGGAACGATCAAATCAAACTGGGAATGCATTTATTAAAATATATATTTTCCGCGGCGACAATTATCTCACTAGTGTATGAACTCTCCAGTCTTTTTTTTAAACATCATGAACATTACATTGTTGCCTTAAACATATTATGTTGATATTGTCATAATGTGTAGATTTTCATAACTTACCCCCATCTTCCTGTTGATCTGACAAATCACTTATGGTAGTATCTTTCTGTTCCATCTTTGTTGTGATTTCGATAGTGTTTTTAGATTCTAGTTGAAGTTGTCCTGTAACTCCAAATTTGTCTGATCACGTTTGTATTGTCGTTTGTCTTATGGTGTTCATATGGTTTCACTTGATCACCTAGAATTAACAAATAATATTATCATATTGTTTCACTATATCACATAGAATTAACAAATAACAGATGTTTTTACTATATCACCTAGAATTAACAAACAATATTCCAGAAACAAAATATCACAGGTCCGACTTTAGGTTTTTAGGAGAAAAAAAAACAATAAAGTTCCTGCTTTATAATTAAATGTTTAGTTCTTTAAACAAATACATGCTCTTTGTATAGATACACAATTCACACATGCACTCAAAATTGCTTTTACTTAAACACCTCGCATATTCTTCATACTTCAATCATTTCTGAATAAATATCAGAGGCAGGAAATACTTAAAATTCTTCTTCATCCTCCGTATTAACGCATGCATGCTAACTTTAAGTAACATGTATCATGTTTCAAGATCGAAATAAACATATAACAACATCTACTACAAATATCAATACCGACAGATGTGAAACAAGCGATGCATATAATGGGATAATGTGAGTCATGTTCAAAAGATCTTATTTTTGTCAATAAGATCAAAAGCATTAACATTCAAAACAGTGACATTTCGTACTTTTTTACTTTTGAATTGACATACTTATATAAAACATGCTCTCTCTCTTCCTCTCTTCTTTTTCGCTGCGTCGGGAGGCTGTGTTTTTTGAGTGTGGCGATTCCTGATATGCATATATTACTTTTTTTTTCAACATAATTAGTGACATAAACAAAACCTTATTTTGATGATAATAACATCTATATAGTTTATTCTATAGTGGAAAAATCAAATAATTGACACCCAGTTTTTCCAATGCGATATTTGACTGAAAATTGGGCTTGTGTTTAGAGAACCGTATGTTCAGATTAACTCGTGTATTAAGACCGTATCTTTCTGTGAGGCTACCATTAAGTATGTTCTATTTTCAGCTCAAACATTATTAAAGAGAAGAATTTAAGTTGTGTGAATAATTTACTACATAGCTAATAACTAGAAAAAAACACTATATTCGCCAGCATCATTTTATTAAATGACATTTAATAAAGTAATTTTAATAGGATAGTGTGTCAGCCAGGAGGTTTAAGATGTAAACATCGAAACAATATCCTCTGCTTAAGTTAACTGTTTGTAGGGACAATTCAAATTCTTTTGGTACCAATAAGATAATATGCAATGAGACTTGTTCCTCGTGGTGTATGTAGCCAGTCTATAAACTCTATGTCTTATCTATTGTTCTGTCCTGAGTTATCTAATTAGACTAGTCGCTGTAAAAATGAAAAAATACCATGGTCTTGTATACCTATTCATGTGGATTGATCCATTTTGGTTGCCATTCATGTTATAATGAAGCTTTTGTGTCTCTAATCATGCGCTTGAGATACTCTTAAAACAACATAAGATTTAAATTAAATTAACACGAAATGTATTCAAAGAGCATCGAGTCCATTTATCGTTGTTGTAAACCAGTTATATTAATCATTAAAAGTAGGTGTTTATATAAGAGTTAGTGTACATCAATATACCAACCAATAAGAAAATAATTTTGTTATCAAACTTCAACGGAAGTTAACAGGTCATTCCAGCGGCCATGCCAAAATACTTTTTTTCGACAAACCAATGATTTAATAAAAAAATATCGACCGTATATTTTGATGGTGTACCTTTGTGAGGAGAAAAACATATGAGATAATCGGTCTAAATATTCTAAAAATCAACACCGTAAAGGTTATTGAGGAAAGAAGAATTAATCAAGGTTATTATTAGCAGAACACTCCTACATTTAAAGAATATTCAACAATAATGTTACCTACAAAACGATTACCTTTTATCCCATTCCCAGGTTAAAAGGATTATTTAACACAAATATCTGTAGTTTACCTTACTCATTAAACTATTCAATTGATTACTGTGTTATTTCCGTTACAGTTCAGGCGACACTTCACGGTAATTGACTTGTAAACCACCTGAAACTAGCTGTATAATGCATATTAAATTACTGACTATTATTTTAAAGTTTTTATGATTCCACACAATTATTTTACGGTGTTGCCTTTTAAAATATTTAAGCCAAAGGCTTTTTGATTAATTAGCTTTCCTTTTTCTTGGTCTGTTCAGCACCAAGCAAGTTATATTTGTAAACTTTTTTTTACAGTTTACAGTTATCTGCAACTTTCAATTTTAAGTAAAATATGTTTATTAGGAATAAAGCCAGAAGAAACAGCCTTCCCTCAGCCAAAACTAAAAGAGGAAAAGGGTACCATGTGTTAATAAAATGATTGATTTCTAAATAGACGCCACATCCTTATTAACGAAAATGAAAACCCGAGGTGTCATCGCCATGGAACGGTCAAACGGTAACAAAACATTGTGTCACAAAGTTTAAACTAGTTTCAAGGCTGTACCAACTTCACAATTTCCCTTACAGATTCTTATGAACAAACAAGCACAATTTATCTCGGTGAAATTACTCCAACCCACCTATCAACTCGACGATGTTTCAAAATGATATTGTCAATCGAAAAAGGTTGGTATTTCACGACCTTACAGAGACCAGAGCACCTGGACTAAAAAATTCAAAAAACACAATAGCAGAAACAAACGAAAATGATCGAGTTTCTACGTTCTTTTTCATGTGTTCCATAGAAACCGTAATAAACTATTAAACGCTGCATCATTCGGGTAAACAAAGAGGTAAGCAAAGCGATACACTGTACATAGATAGATTAATCACCGAGCACACCGAGTGCTGTAGCCTTTTATTTTTAATTAACAAATGGTTATTACGACTAAGATACCGAAACCAATATTGCCCGTATAAGCTTTTAATATAAATCAAATCTCTATATAACAATTGTTGAAAAATACCTGTTTCAGTAGTGTATTTTTGAACTAAACCTTATTTATTCAGATTGTTTCAGTCCGAACTGAATTTCTTGTTTAATTCTAATATTGCGCACATTTGAAACTTTGAAACTCAGAAATAATTATTTTAGCTGTAGATGCCTATGTATTACAAAGTCTTGCGGAGTTGTATGTTGGGAAAAGAAAACATTTGAATACTTGTTCATTTTCCCATATTTTAGGTCTTAAAAATCAAAAGCGATAGGATGAAGTGATTTCACATTCTTTCACAAAAAATTGACGAATTTCGCCTTAAATCTGCAGCTTCAATTTTGATTGTCTAGTTCTAACCTTTCTTCCTGCATGTATTTCTTTTTCTGGCACATTACGCTTTCCTTGAGCCAATCAAATTTTATAGAAAGTTTTGTAAATGCAAAACTAATTTATTAAATATTTAGATTCTAATGTTTAAATTGCGACAAAGTTTTCGCCCGATGGTAACCAATCGCCCTTCAAACTATCAGTAACATGATTAAATAAAAACTTAAATGAAGCAAAATATTGAAACGAGGAAAGTATGTTAAAATTTCTTAAGCTTTATATGCGCAGCAGTATCGTTACAAATTTCTATTTCCGTTTATAACACCGATACTTAACGTAAAAAAGAAATGTAAAATATAGAATACCTCAAATACTCTTTACTGGTGCGAAATGAGAGGGTTTGCCAAAAAACACGATGGTCTTGATTATTTTGGTATTTATTATTTAGTGAATCCTGACAGCTTCAGATGGCATACGTCTCCATAAAATTATAAATAGCGCATATCTTTACACACTGAGTGTGGTCTTCAAATGGGCACTAATTGATGTTCGATATTTTTCTCTTCCTATGAGAAAAAGTGTTAACTGTTCGCAGCATGTTTCTCGGGAAAATGTGCTATATGTTTCTGTTGTACATGACAATTCTTGAGACGTTTTATTAGCATGTCATTTTTCGCTCGATTAAAACGTTACGGTAACAACGTAGATTAATAATTTATGAGTCTAAGAACTCTGAATTACCTGGAAATTTAACAAAAAATGAGCTAGACGCACGATTTGGTATTACATGTTGTTACTCCTTACACATAAATTCTGTTTTCTGGCAACGGATTGGTCTTCGAGCACATGTCCATTTACAGAGGTAAGGGCCCAAGATCATAAAACTAAGTTTTGAGATCAGTCTCAAATCTCAAGGATCTGATTGGCTGAAATGGCGACTGGTCGCCATTTCAGCCAATCAGATGCTTGAGATTTGAGACTGATCTCCAGATTTTGTTTTATGATCTTGGGCACAGTTAATTTATACGCATACTTTGCAAGAAAATTACCGAGAAAATTTAAATAACATGACGAAAACAACCAGTGCATTAACGTCACAATAACGACAAATTTACGTCACATTATTTAGTGGTAACGAGACAAAGTTTAACGTGTATTTTTGTCTCTTGATTTGGGCATTACTGATAAGCAATTTTCCTTTTTATCGATTTTTTATATTTGACACGTAGAGGAATGTTTTAAAATATTGTTTATAATTTTCTTTGTAAAAGGTAAAGGTTTCATTCATTGATACATGTTCGGCACTTTGATGTATCATAGGAATTAAATTGAAGGCTTATAACTGAATTTTTTATTTGTTATTTAAATAATATTGAGTTATTTGAAATGAATGAGATCAAAGAGTGTGGTTAGCATTGAAATACAAGAGAAAATTCTTAATTCTGAATATATAACACTGCTTCTTCAAAATATACTAAACGGTACACCGTTTACGAAATAATAACATTAATGAACAACTCCCATCTTCATTATGTTATGGATTAGATCTAAACTCTTCCTGGCTCTTTCTGGAATATTTTACTAGACAATCCGTCGTGATGTAATCGATCGCCTCATTACAAAGGCATTTACAGGTTATTATTCAGAAGTTCTTGACTAAATTCATAAAAGTACATTTTTTATATTCATGTATCATCTAGACCTTTACTTTTATAAATTTCTGTAATCCAAATGCCTTCAAGGATATTCTTGTTTTTTTTTTTGTATTTCGCACTCAGTTGGGAGCGGCGTCCTGAAAATTTACTTCACTCATGCAAACGCGGTGGTGTTAGCTCTTGCGGGTGATTTTTCACCAAAATAAAAGTAGATAATTTGGTAGCGCAACAGTTAGATAAAAGCAATGTTTTCAAAATAGTTTTATTTTATGTGTTGCAACATCTATATCATACATTGAACCACTTTATATAACATTTACAGTATAACTTCACATTATTTTCGTTCATATTGATAAAATTAAGAAAGATTGATTAATCGCCTCTTATGTTTAGATTACTAATTTGTATTGCATGAATAATTTACTGAATAATTTACTGAAGAACTTTTAATAAGGTAAATTCTTATTTATTTATTTATTATATTAGCTCTTTTGATCATTTCTGTAAAACAATGTTAGACTATTCGCTCTCGTGTTGCTTGGAAAGGTTGCAGCATTACAAAGGTTTTACAACGTATGAGTAGCACCATTATTATTGACATTGAGAAGGATGATGATATATCGATAGATGCACTTAAATTAGTCATTACCATCCTCTTTTCATGCCAATTAAGCTTCCGTAATAGACCTCTGACAAGTTCAAAATCGAGCATAGAGAGTCTATTATACGAGCATATGTCAGACTTTTATAGTTAAAATATCATGAGGTGTTGTTTTTTATGTTTATTTCTTGATTCATTGCTCTCTTATTTTTCATTTTATGTATGAGTTGATATTAAATTATTTCGCTTCCGCAGTTATTCAACTTTATTTTTCAGAAGTTCTCTAAGGCAGCATTTCACGTGTTTGCATATGGCAAAAATATGTTTACTTAATAAAAGTTTATAACCATAACCGAATAATATAATACAAACCTTCAACATATATCCTTTGCATCGAAACTATTTTAAATAAATATAACCTGTATTGCCATTCCTCTCTTGATTTTCAATCAGGAAATATGTATCTTATTTGTCTTTTATATCTGTTCGGATGGGTTTGTCTTGCTTACTTGATAATGATTGAAACCTTATGATGTTTAGAGGATCCAAAACTTGACAATAGAACGTTCTGGAACTTTTGATTGACGTTGATGTTTTTTTCTGGATACCAGAATTTGTATCAAGTGACCGTTCTAGTACAGAGATTTTCGATGTTTCCAATAAATCTTAATTTTGTCAACAGATCGACTTGAATTACATAAAGGTTACAATACGGCTAATTGTTGAAAAGAAAATAGAAATAGCAATGATTTTTAAAATTGTTTCTCTTGAGAACATACAAGGAAAGGTTTATGTCTTCAATAAATATCAAATAATGACCGCAGCAGTTACGGTGTTTGATTAAAAGCATGCAAGCACATTCAATTGAAAATTAGAAAAAAGGCACACACTGACGGCCAAAATGTTATGAAATGACCTTTGTGAGACAAAAGCACCAGGTTTTCAGGACAGATTAGAAAGAAAGTGATTGAGTCCTTAGGTTGTCGGGTTAGCATGTTGGACACGACAACACGATATCGTGGAACACCGACCCTACCCACGTATACCTATATGCAAGCATTCATATATGGACCAGGACCAGTAGAATAAAAACGACATTCATTTTAGTGCCGTGCATTAAGACACGAATACAGTGTCCATTATTTTTTAGAAGATAAGAATTTGAACAATATCTTTAAAGTTAATTAATATTTAAGGAAACGTTTAAAATAAAAGGTTACGATGGCCATGACACATTATATATACAAATTTGGCTACTAATAATCGTCCGGGAGCCTAAGTTTTTGAGAAAAAAATCTGCAATTATTTTGATCATTATATTTCTCTTTTTTTCAATCATCCAAATTAAATATAATTTCCATCGGATGCATTTCCTCGCTCATTTGTATAGTTTTTACCTCCATGTCTTCAACTGCTAATATGTTGGAACAATATACGAATCGTTGGTGAACATATATTACATACCCCTGAGTATATGCGTACTCAGCATGAAAAAAGTAATTACTTGAAGAAGAAGTCTTGTTCGCCTCATAGAAGAAGCCTTTTCAAAAATGATTAAAGACACATTTTTGTCAATGATATATCACGACAAGTGCCATCAATTCGAAATTCTAGAATTATGGTGAAATACATCGTTTTCTATGACTTCAAACGTTTGGCCTTAAATCAGTTTCTCAGTTTCTAGAATTATGTACCACGAAGAAAAACAGAGAAATAGTAGCTTTTTACTAGATTGTCCTTGCCCGTGGCATTATCATTCCAGACTCTGTACAAAAGTGACTAAAGGTTTCGGATGTTTGCAAGGAATCTCATCTTAATTGTCAATAGATCGAGATCATTTTTTTAAAATAACAATACACTGCAGAATGTTGAAAAGCAAATAGAAAAGGCAATAATTTTAAATGAGTTTTGATGTTTTGAGGTTTCAAAATGGAAATACACAACCAGTCAAGGGACAGACGGATAATTTGCCTAAAGAAAGACCACGGTTTTCCTCGGGTTCTCATTTTTGTTAATTGTTAGTGGTGTCTCTTTTGAAACTGATCATTTTATTACCCATGCTCTCTCTCTCTCTCCTCTTCTTGACTGTGTGGGGAGGCTGTTTTTTCTGAATGTGGCGATTCCTGATATGCATATTTTACCTTTTTATTGCAGAATGGAAAGAGAAAGTGATTGAGCCCTAATCAGTGCTGATATCAATCATGTCGACCTTTGAAGGAAGTTGTGTACGATATTTATATTTGTAAAGATATTGAGTTGCGATTAACCCTGGGCTATACGGCGTGGACAGTAATATGCATTTCTATTACTGCTCATAAATAGGCTTAATCTAAACAAGCCTGCAGTATCGCGATAATTGTTGTGGTCGACTGCTTTCATCGTGTCGACAAATGCGTAGAAAACACAAAACAAATAAGAAATATCGATGTATTACCGAATATTTTTTTCATTACTGTTAGACTGCCACGATCGGAAGATCTGGGCGCTAGTACATTCCTTCCACTATAACAGATGACCTCAATAAAGGCGATGTTTAATCCTTTAATTATCTTTGATCAGATTTTTTTCTTGAGGAATAATTTATCAAAGAGTCAGTAAAATTAGATAAAAATGGCTTGTCTAAGACTAGCAGTGTTCTAAATTTGATCTTTCTGTTTAAATTATTCCGCAAATTAACTATAATATGTTGTTTTTGTATTTTAAACACAAACATGAGAATTTAGTTCTGATGTGAAATTTCAAAGCATCTTCAGCCTCTCATATGTGTATTTTTTCAGTAAAAACGCATCGTTTTAACACCGAGAAACGTCTTAGTCCTTTAGTACAACGAATAACTGTTGTACATTTAGCACTTTGATTTAACTGTCCACTGGACCAGCGAGTTCAAAGCCAAGCGATAAACGGCGAGCTTTTATGCAGTTTTACATTTCTTTATTTAAAAATAATTTTCTTATCAGTAAAATGAAAGATTTTATAACACTAGCATGCACATGTGTTATATGTGCATATTTGAACGCATTTCCCCACTGCTACATGCATTTTGAATAACAGACAATGTCAATTGACATGGAACAAAAAATATCTTTAAAAAAGATAAACGGCGTTGACGGAAAAGATTTTTATATATAAGAAAGCAAGAAATAAAGAGCGACAAAGCAGACGCAGTTTAGTATTTGTTATAGGTGTTGACGAACCATCCCTGCATGAAAACCCCATAAATTCATTGAATGTGTCTGTGCAATTAATGTTGACCTGTTGCAACAATTTCGTCTGGTAATAATACGTCGACTTAAGAAGCAATCATGCCAATTGATGTCTGACATGAACTCTACATTTATTCAGTTTCAATAAAATACCTCTTGTAGAGTTAGTACTCATGATGAAAAAATGTCATTGAAATATAATAGATCTAAATGAAAATAATAACAACTTGTTGCAAGAGCGAAATCTACCAACATTTACGTAAATTAACTTTAAAAAAGTGCCACTCCAGGGTATTGAACCCTGGGCCTCCGCATGTGAGGCGAGTGTGATAACCACTACACCATGGCGATTTAAATTTATGGTCTTGAAATTATCAGTCAGTATCGAAGGAACTAGAAAGGAACCAGTTAGAACCAGACTATCTGCACTTCTCTGTCGTTTTACACTGTGTATTATACTCAAGTGTTTACCTGATACCCAAGAATATTCCATATAAAATCGTATTTAAGCCATCAATTGACTTCACTGATTATTTAT
This sequence comes from Corbicula japonica, assembly GCA_038501625.1. Classification (NCBI taxonomy): domain Eukaryota; kingdom Metazoa; phylum Mollusca; class Bivalvia; order Venerida; family Cyrenidae; genus Corbicula; species Corbicula japonica. The sequence continues at coordinate 4,993,601 of JAZAYU010000029.1, read as the reverse complement.
ACCGTAAATATGTTTTATCCGATACAATTATCGCTTTTAAAAACGAAAATCCCCGAACATATAAGCGCCAGGTAAATACTAACACACAATATAACAAGAAATATCTTTAAAAAAGATAAACGGCGTTGATGGAAAAGATTTATATATACATGTACATGTATTTAAGAAAGAAGGAAATACAGATAGGCGAAGCAGACACAGTTTAGTTATTTTATTTTACTTGTTATAGCTGTTGACGAACCCTCCCTGCCTTCTTAGTATGACCTAGAGTTTAAGCGACCGAATCATGACAACTCATAAATTCATTTAAAGTGTCTTTCAAAAAAATGTTGAAGCTGATGCAACAATTTCATACAGTGATAACAAGTCGATTAAAGAAGCAATGTCTTACATTAAGTCTTGTCTACATTTATTCAGTTTCAATAAAATACCTCTTGCAGAGTTAGAACTCAAGATGAATAAATATCCTTGAAATTTAATAAAAATAAATACAAACAGCCTGTTAAAAAGCGAAATCTACCAACTTGTACGTAATTAACTTTAAAAAAAGTGTCCCTCCTGAGTTTTGAACCCGGGGCCTCCGCTTCAGAGGCGAGAGTGTTAGCCACTACACTACAACGAACAGTATCAAAGGAACTAGAAAGAAACCAGTAAGAATTAGAAATATCTACACTTCTCTTTCGTTTTACACTGTGTGTTGTATGCGTTTACCTGACACCCAAGAATATTCCATATAAAATGTATTTAAACCATCAATATTGACTCAACTGGTTATTTAAATCGTAAATATGTTTGTCTCCAATACAACACGAATCGAAATAATCTATTTGATTTTTCCGCTGCATAATAATAAAAATCCCACTAGATACCTCTACACCCTGCTACATGCCTCTATGGTGTAAATAGCTACCAATCGAAATAGTTTATTTCATTTTCCCTCTGCATAATAAGAGAATACGAGTATTATTTACAATATTTCATTGGTCGAAAAACTAGGTCAAAAGTGAGCTTAGACAGCTAACGCCGAAAAATCGTTACAGTAATCGTTAACGAGACCCGCCAACAACCAATCAAAATAATCTATTTGATTTTCCCGCTGCATAATAAGTTTTATTTACAATATTTCATTGGTCGAAAAACTAGGTCAAAAGTGAGCTTAGACAGCTAACGCCGAAAAATATATATTTATCGCTTGTCATGCCTCGCGCTTAAATCATTTTGAATAACATTACAAGGTCAATTGACATGGAATGATATTTATTTATCGCTAGACTTCATACCTCGCGCTAAAATTGTTTAATAAAAATCAGGTTCGCGAAAGTATCACATATCACTGAATTAAGCCACACTATGATTTCTACCTGTTTAAGCAACAAAAAAGTCGAAGCTGCCAAAATTTTCTATTTTTTATCGTTGCAACAATAAGTTAGTTAAACAATCAGTTGCACGTGGAGACTTTTCTATTATTAACTGAAGGTTACACTACCGAATTACTAACACAGCACCAAGACGAAAGGTTATACATGACGTAATGCTCATATAATGTCGAAACAATTACTATTACCAATAACTGACATGGGAAGATTAACAATACATTTTATAGCTGACAGAAGTCCCATTGTTTTTACTCAAATATTTATTAACGGAACAAAAAAAAACAATTATTTTAATTTACCATTTAAAATCTGAAAAGATTTATAAAGAATAGCCATAATGACATGTTCTGCTAAAATTGTTCTTGAGTATGTTCATGAACGATGCTACACAAGTCAAATGTTCAAATTATAATCCATCTCATACTAAAGCTTGCACACATGTTCATGTATGAAGGTAATCAAGCTTTAGAAAAGCGAACACGCTGTGAAATATAAACCCCGTAGAATATTGCAAGTGGTACTTCGTTGTCTAAAACGGAAAATTTATTGAACGAAAATCAAAGTTTTTTCATTTATCATATGTTTTAGTAGTTACTGAACCATTGACAATAAACGATTTAAATCAAAAAGGTTTGCTTGCTTCAATCTATGAAATGTTTGCTTTATTAAGCTAGCGTTCTTTGGATTATGTTATTATCTATAACTAACAAATCGTCAAGTAACCTCGAGGTGTTAAGGCTGTAATAATGACATCTTGATGTTCGGAAGAAAATCAATATTATAGTTCATTTTTATGCTGTAAATTAACATCCCTCTTTATGGTTCACGCTATTCCTGATATGTCTTTAGCTGAAATACTCTAAATGGATTGTTGCAATTACTTTTACAAACCAAAGTACAATCTGACTCGTACCTTATAAGGCTTTGAGAACCATTGCAGCAAATGGCAAACAAGGCGCGTTTGTTTGTTTTTTAAATTATGGCAATTTTTTGCCTGCTTCCACTTTATTGTGTACATTGTAATTAATTAAATATTCTTGCAAAAATGTATCGTTAATGAATAATCACTTTCTTAAATACTATTACAAGTACGAAAACTGACGATTAGGTTCGTTTTTAAAAAGGTTTGTTTATAACTGTGTATCAATTAATTCTCACTATTCAAATGTTATAAGTGCACACTTAATAAATGTTGATTTTAAATGTCGATAAATATGTATTGAAACTCTTAAATAAGAATAACTTTAGGCATTTTGATATCCTATTATAAAATAAGTCGTTTAAGATTATTCGTTTACTTAGATCAAAAAACAACTTTTATTTGAAAGGTACGCTGCAAGGGTATGGCGGTGAACTTGGAACCTTCAACGCGCCAGTTTCAGATTTGATGAATTTCAAAAGAATAACTAAATTTCTCTCACACACTGCCATATATCCTGCTATATTCTGCTAAACAGGACCAGCTGTACAGACCTCTCTATTTCATCCATTAAGTATCCAGTAAAAATTGTCTGCAAAGAGGTCATTTCATTCCTCAATTCGAATGTACATGCAATCATTTTGCCAACGGTATGTGTATTGACAGGTGGTACATGTGTAACATAATGTAAATATAAAATAATCGAACAGTAATGTGACTATTCTTTCGCTATTCAATGACACGTCATTCTCGGGTATTCGGAACTATAGGTATTCCTTGAATCGTTTTTGTTTTGTTGGTAGTTGTACAATATTTTCAATATGATATTATTTGTTTTGTTTTAGTTTATTTAAACCCTGCTTCTAGTAACGCTCAGGCCGTCTCTAAAGGATTGTCACGGATGAATAACACTCTTTCCTGTGATCATAAAACTAAATCAGGAGAACAGTCTCAAATCGCAAGCATCAGATTGGTTTAAATCGTGACTGGTCTCCATTTCAGTCAATCAGATGCTTGAGACTTGGTCTTCAGATTTAGTAGTTTTTCTATCTTGGACCCAGATACAAACATTTCTGTTGCCTAAAAACCAATGACGAATAGACGCATTTATAGACACTTGGCTTTGAAGTCAAATGATGAATGGTTACTTGAACAAAGCATAGTTAATATTTATTTCTTTTTGTTTAAAAGAAGCACCTTAAGCTTACTTGCGAGACATAATGCTCAGAATCTCACTGGCAGCGGCTAGCATATGTGGTTGCTTTTAGTAACATCAATTTAAGTCAACAAAGTATATAAAGTATATAATTTTATAAGGTATATAAAGTATATAATTTTCCAAACGAATTCAAAACTCCTGCGATATTATTGTCTGAATTAAGGATTGTGTCGGCTTTTCAAGTAACTCACTAATTCTTTTAGTTTTTACGTAGTCTCGACTTAGTAAGAAATGGTTTCTGCGTACAAAGCAAGATTTATTGCTAACTCTAGTTCTTGCACTACTACTAAATTATCCGTGCTCTTAACATCTTGTCTTACAGCTATTAAAGAACATGTAATTAGATATTGCGATAAGGTTTTTGAAACTTCTGGCAAAAATTTATTTTGGTCGATTAAAAATTCAAATGACGTTTTGAAAAAGCTTAAATCAAATAATTTTCAGGCGTTCTGTTTGTCTTATGATTTCTCAACTTTATATACTTCGCTCCCTCATAATTTAATAAGAGACAAGCTAATCAGTCTCATTGAAAAAACGTTTGCTAGAGAAAATAAAACCTTCATCGCTTGTAATGAACATGGGGCATTTTTACAGATGGTTCTTATGATAATTATACTTTATGGACTTGTCAAGACCTAAAAGAGTCGCTAAACTTTCTTACTGGATAATATTTATGTTAGATTCGGTACCTCTATTTATAAACAAGTAATAGGCATCCCAATGGGTACTAATTGTACACGCCTTGTTGCTGATCTGTTTTTATACTGTTATGAAAGAGACTTTATGTTATCTTTTTCTACTGAACATCAAGATGATATTATTACAGCTTTTAACAACACCTCGAGGTACCTTGATGATTTATTAAATATAGATAATAACCATTTTCCATTACTTGTTAATAAGATTTACCCTTAAGAACTACAACTTAATATAGCGAACACTTCGGAAAAGCAAGCAAACTTTCTCGATCTAAATCTGTCAATTGAAAATGGTTACGTCACTACTAAAATATACGATAAAAGAGATGATTTTAATTTTAATATAGTAAATTTTCCGTTTTTAGACGGCGATGTTCCCCTGCAACATCTTACGGGGTTTATATTTCACAGCTTGTTCGCTTTTCAAGAGCTTGCAACGATGTTAATGATTTCAATGAACGTAATCTTTGCATTACAGAAAACCTTTTAAAACAAGGTTATCGGTATCACAAATTAAGGAAAACATTTTACAAGTTTTATCGTCGATACCCAAATCTAATTCATAAATACAGGTGCAGTTTCAAATCACTATTGCAACAAGGTATTTCACAGCCAGTTTTTTATGAAGATTTAATTTACAAACTTAAGGAGATAAAGGGCAATGCATCGCGTACCCGCCCTTTGGCTTTGCAATGCTATTAGATTCTTATGTTTTATTTGTTTGTGTGCTTTTGCATGCAACATTGTTGAGCCGATAAGTGGGTTGGAGTGGTTTCACCAAGACAACTTGTATTTGTTTTGTGATATGAGAACCTGTTGGGGCAAGTGTGAGGTTGGTGCACCCTAGAACCTGGTTTAAACCCCCAGTGGCAATTTGATTTGCCACTGACCGTTCCAAGGCGATAACCCCTCGGGTTCTCATTTTTGTTAAATGTTAGTGGTGTCTCTTTTGAAACTGATCATTTTATTAACCATGCTCTCTCCCCCTCTTCTTCTTGACTGTGTGGGGAGGCTGTTTTTTTCTGAATGTGGCGATTCCTGATATGCATATTTAACCTTTTTAGTAAGAACCGGTAAACTTAGTTATGCAAGAACTATGTTCATTGGACACATTCACGTCTGAAATAGTGTGGCAGAATACAAAAATCGATTACATGATGTTTCGTTTTTATGATATACCGGTATTTATTTTACAAATCAGTCAAACAATCGTTCAATGCATTAAAAAAGTGAAGTATGCATATCAGGAATCGCCATACTTACAAAACACAGCCTCCCCACGCAGCGAAAAAAGAAGGGAGGAAGAGAGAGTATGTTTGTTATAAATAGGCAAAATCAAATAAGACGCCACAAACAATTAACAAAAAGAGAATCCTTGGGGTTACCGCCTTGGAACGGTCAGTGGCAAAACAAATTGCCACTTGGGTTTTAAACCAGGTTCTAGGGTGCACCAAACTCACACTTGCCTCAACAGGTTCTTTTATCAACAAACAAGCACTAGTTGTCTTGGTGAAATAACTCCAACTCATCCATCAGCTTAACAATGTTGCATGCAAAAGCTCACAAACATATAAAGCATAAGAATGTAATAGCATTGCAAAGCCAAAGGGGCGAGTACTCAATGATCTTACCGAGACCAAAGCACCTGGAGTCAAATTAGCAAGAACACGATGACAGGGATAAAAGAAACAAATCGAGCTTCTAGGTTCTTTAAAGAAGATTTTTCCCCTTAAACCATTAACTCTCAAACCCCTACCACCGTCGTGCAACCAAAGAGGTAAGCATAGTGATCAACTGTAGATGGGTTAATCACCAGGCCTGCAGAGCGCTGTAGAATATTATGTTGGTAACCTTTCTTTTTGAATTTACAGATGGTTTTTACGAATAACCGGGGGAAATTAATATTGCCTTTTATTTTTTGAGTTTATAAATTAAATCTGTTTTTAAAAAAAACTGGCTGTAAAATACCTTTTTGCAATAGTGATTTTTAACTGTATCTATATTTTTGAATGAAATTTGGGTATAGGCGATACAACTTGCAAAAGGTTTTCTTAATTTGTGATACCGATAACCTTGTTTTAAAAGTTTTTCTTTTATGCAAAGATTACGTTCATTGAAATCATTAACATGATTGCCAGCTCTAGAAAAGCGAACATTTTAGCTGTGAGATATATAACCCTGTAAGATGTTGCACGAGGAACATCGCCGTCTAAAAACTAAAATTTACTGTGTTACTGCTTAATTTAATATTTGTGTTCCCAAACGTAATATGTAGGTATTACTGCAAGATTTTCATATCAACATTTTCAACTCCCGTTCAGACAGACTAAATGTAAATTTAGTTAAACCGTTTATGGAACGATAGAAAAATATAATGTTCTTTAAATTAGATTAAACTAACATATCGAATACTTTAATTATTCCGATTGATATGTTTTGCAAAATTTGAATCTGAACACCTGGAGTTTTCTTTAGGGACATAAATTAACGTATAACCTTTCACAATGTTAGCAGCAAAATGCAATAAAACTACATTCTTACCTGAATTCTGCTACTCTTGATTAAAATCAACACTATTCTGACATTACGCTCCCTAAAGCTTATATATTCAAGATAGTTTTGCAGCATTAATAATTCACTGATTCATGATGAATGGAACGTAGAGAAATCCCCTTTTAATAGCTGTTCAATTATCTAATCATTTTTCATGAATATAAACCGGGAAGATAATGCATTTTCCTGCTGATTGGTTATCGTTTCACAGAACGCAAATTACACGGCAAGATTGATGTATCAAGACCTTTATTAACAATATATTCACACTTAAACAGGGTTAGTCGAATCATTAAATCATAGTCATATTTTTATGTTGCATTCATTTAAAAGAAATCAGCTTCACTGTTTTGGTTGGTGTACCGCTCACCGACAGTACTTAATGCCGGTGGTAGGTGTACTTTTCACCATGATTACTTAACCGATGTTAAACAGCACAATTAATTGGGTAACAAGTATATAATATTTCCAAACATTCTAAGCAGTCACAATTCTTACTGTATGCGTTCATCTTTACATATCCAGCTGCACCACGTCGTGTAGCAAAGTTCTTTTAATAGTTAAAGATATTTACTACTGCTTAAATTCCATTAAAAATAAAAACTACATTTCTGTTCCACGAAGATATTAAGTTAGCAAGTCATATTAGTATGCGAAAAAAGCCCTTAAACTTTAGTTTGTACAAACTTTAGCTTGTACATGTACACAAAAAAAACTAAAAAAATGTTACTTCGCCCCAACACTTACATTAGAAAAAATCTAAATAGATATTCAAAGTTAAATGGGGCGCGTCAGGGGAAAAAGTTCCTTCAGACTGTAAATGGCGATTCTTAAAATCGAATTTTGAGAATACACCTTTACTTATTGTGCATTTTGCGATAACAGTAATATTTTGAAAAAAAACCTCTCCATTTAGAAATGACAATACAACCTTCCATACAGCCATAAAACAAGAGAAAAAAAAGAGAGTTTGGTTTTATAGAAAGGTGAAATATGCATCTCAGGAATCGCCACATTCAGTAAAAAAGAGTATATATATTATAGATTAATCAATTTTAATTAGACACAACAACTAAATTAACAAAAGAAAACCTGACGGGTTACCTCCTTTGAACGGTTAGTGGAAAAACAATTAGCCACGAGGGTTTGAACCTCAAACTTGCCCGAACAGGTTCCATAGGAACAACAAGTACAAGTTGTCTGGGTGAATAATCACCAACCCATCCATCAACTAGACAATGTTGCATTCAAATGCACACAATAAAATTTAACACAAGAAGCTGATAGAATTATCATGCAAAAAGGTGGGTATTCAACGACCTTATTGCGACCGAAGACCCTGAGTCAAGATTGCAGTTCAGACCTGGGGTAATCGTAATCAGTAATTGTAATCAGCTGTAATGATTACATTGTTTCCAAGTAATCAGATGCAATGATTACATAGGCTAAATGTGATTAAAATTACTGTAATTTAATCAATTACTCAAGAAAAATTGCCTGTAATCATGATTAATTTCTGATTACATGTACATATATGAAGTTTATCTTAACAATGAAAACATTTAAGATTAAACAGAGTAATGAAAAAAACAACATGCATCTCTGAATATGTTGTTGTTTTTAATTTTAACCTACATCAAAATTGAGCATACCAACAATGTATCCACAGTTTAAATTATGATTTAGAGGGCCATATCAAGCCTCAGGCAATATTATGACAAGGATAAGAAATACATTATGACAAAATGTATTGAACCCAATAATTTGAGTGATCAATATGTTCTCACCTACAACTGAAAAATGAAAGGTGTCAGTGTTTTCACCTGCAGATTTATAAAAGGTGATTAAAGCTATTTTCCAATTAGGGAAACAGTGAGATAAAAGTTTGTGATTTGTTTGTGAATGTGTAAAATTTGTTATTTCAAGATTGTCAGTCATGGCAGCAAACCTATGGAGCCATTTTGGCTGCCTGAAAATGCATAAGGTCATTTTAAAGGAAAATGCATACAATAATATGCAATAGTATATAATAAGTACAACAATAATATCTGGGCACACCAAAACAACCTCAAATTTCATGACACATTTAAACATAACTGGTAGTTTGTCAGTCCCTGTTAGTATTAGAATTAGAGTTAAATTACAAGAACTATATAAAACTTCCAACAACAGGATGGTAACAGCTTTAAAAGACTCCGTAGAGAAGAGATTGGTTCCATATGAAAATAATGATACACTTGTGATGGCAGCAGCATTAGATCCAAGGTTTAAATTGCGCTGGTGTAGTCCAGATAAACTGTCAAGAACGGAGAGAACTGTGGAATCTATCCTCAGTTCTTACACACCTACGGATGTCAGTGATTTTGATTCAGCATGTAAAAATCCCTCTGATGATTCTTCTTCACCTCCAAAAAATGGAATAGATTTGATTTTTTGACTTTTTAACACCTGAGAAACAAAGAAAAAGGAACTACTCTGGTGTGAAAATGAATGGGAAGATTATCTCTCTTTACCCTGTATTGACATGAAAGATAATCCATTAAAATTCTGGAAAAACAGCCTTTCTGGAAAAAGAGTATCCATCTCTGGCACCACTGGCAAATAAATATCTGGCCATTCCTGCCTCTTCGGAAATAATCTTTAGCATTGCAGGCAGAATATTTAGACCAGACAGATGTTCTTTAAAGTCTGAAACATTTGAGCAGTTGATGCTTATTAAATACAACTCTTGTGTGGCCTCAAAATTTAATATCATGAAAAATTAGCAAAATGTTAGCTTGTATGTGTAGCTTTAAATATTTATAGCTATTCAAAAACCTTTAAAAGATAGTATGAAGTTCATTTATTCAATAGTATACATGTTTAAATGTGCTCATTAAAGTTCTTTAGAATGTATAGACAATAATTATGTTCTTTGTAAAATTAATGAGAGATATTTTTCTAAATTTTCAATATGAATTGGTGTGTACATGTAATCAAATGTAATCAAAATGTAATCTGATTACTTTACCAAAGCAATTGTAATTTAATCATTACATTTGAAAAATAAAGTAATTGTAATGTAATCATTAATTTAAATTTGCAAAGTAATTGTAATTTAATCATTACATTTTCCCAAGTAATCGTCCCAGGTCTGTTGCAGTTACAACTTTTAACAATAACATTAGTCATTTGAAATTAAGTTCATGTCCATGCAAATCATAAACTTCTATTCGACTCAAAAACTTGCAGTCACTGACCACTTCTTGTCTGTCTATTTAATTTATTTATGGGTCCTCTTTTTGTCTACATCTGGGCAGAATGAAATGCTTCCAGACCGTTACACCGTTACTCTTGCTATCAGAGCGATTGTACTACCGGCTAAATAATCAGTCCTTCGATCGTATACAATGACTCCGCTTCGGACCATTTTATCCTATAATATATTTTTGTACATGTATTTTGGAATAGATTTTATATTTAAATTCAAGTGGGTTTATAAAGTTGACAATGACATACAATTAATGCTGGTAGGGCCCTACATTTGCTGCCTGGTGATACTGTTCACATTTAGTAACTGTTGAAAAAATATGTGTTACATATTCACGTAACTCAAATCGGAGAGATTTATGTATTACATCCAATAAAAGTTAAACGCTTTACTTTCAAAATAGCTTTCAGTTAACTGTTTAAAAATTATGCTTATGACCGACTAGCTTTTTGAAAAGCTAACCTTGTGTGTTTAATAGCGTGTCAAGTGTGTACTCGCATTATACGACGCTTATAATAACTGACTGATATGTGTATTGAATTAGATGTTAACCGATCAAATAAATTTCGCACATAAAATTCATCAAAGAGACGATATTTTACGGATAGCCTAAGTCACTACTTCTGAAGTGATTGGCGATTGATAAGGTAATAAATTGGGCTTCCAGCACTGAGTTAGAGTCTAAAAATTGTTAAGCTAGTCCGTGTTGTTAAAGGGAAGCCACTTTCGTCAATTAAGTCGAAAACGAAAGTGGATATTTTGAAAAATGGAGAAAGTAAGTAAATCTCCCTAACGAGTGATAAACGAATTTCTATGATAATTAATTCAGAAACATATTAATCTCATAGTTTATTGAGTCGGGTATGCATATCGCTGAATGTTAGTCTTAAAGTACAGAATCTGATAGTGAAGCGGTTCCGAATCTTGATTGTTTCTAAAACCAATTTTTCATTTTAATTAGCAAATAAGATCAACAAAATATTAAATTCGTGTCACCATTATTGATAACAGATAGAAAAATGAATACGTTTAATCCTTCTGAATAACAGATGTTAAGGTTATTCATACTTGCACATAATACAATGTTACTAATGATGAAATGTGAAAATTAAATTATCATTTTTTAACAATTTCCAAACAAACTATTGTTTTATTGTTACAAACAGATGAATATTGATAATAACAGGAGACAAAATGTGAAAAAAATGAATTTTGTTAGAAAAGTAATAAAATGTGGTACCTGCTATGTTGTCTAATACACAGACACTTGTTTAGGGGTCCTTTGCTGGCCCTATATGCCTATAGAGCTATATAGGCCTATATATAGGCTTACAGGTCTCTAGATTCAAAAGTGGGCAATTTCAGGAAATAAACGGATGATCTACAGCATGAGATACAACTACAATCACTTAGAACACAAAATATTCCAGTTTGAAAAAAATACCCGTTCATGTATAATTAACGGGTATTTTTTTCAAACTGGAATATTATGTGTTTTTCGGGCAAGTTGAAATGTATTCGGGCACGTTGAAATTCCATGTTGTCTGCCCGAAGGGGCAAGTTCTAAAAAAAAATTATCGTGAAGGCAGGTACCACATGTTATTACTATATTCTAACAAAATTCTTTTTTTTCAACAATTGTCTTCTGTAATTATCAATATTCATCTGTTTATATCAATATAATAACAGTACTTTTAAAAATTGTTAAAAAATGATAATTTTTCACAGCTCATCATCAGTAAAACTGTATTATGAGCAAGTATGAATTACCTTAATTCAGAATAGACTATGACTGTACATGTATTTTGTTATCATTTGACGATGTTTACTCACAGAAACATGATCTAATTTTATCGACTTTATGATGCCATACTCATAAAATATGTCCGCGGTGACGAGATCGGTTACGAAGTAGTAAAAGGCTGAATTCGCATTAAACAAATGATAAAACTAGCTTCTAAAACTTATTTTATCGCTCGTCCAATCAGAATTTGCATATTTAAAACTTTGTAACAGATCTGTTTACCTGAGGCATATTTTGTACCCATCATCAGAAAAGGATACAAATCGTTCATATTTTTATGTCTTGGCCAACTGTTAGTGGAATTTCTGATTTCTTTCAAACTTACACAAGGCAGGATGAGTAGATGATTGTAATTCACCATAGGGAGGATTACTTTTGTTGATGGTCTTACACAAAGGAGTTTTTCAGCTGCTACCATTTGTTAGAAGAGTTTATCCGTTTTAGGGAGTCTTCCAACACGTTAACAACTTGAATTTGGCGTATTATTTATTTTAAAATATTTACGAAAATCTGATGTCAGTATGCTGGCAAAATTGAAGGTATATTTTCATTCATCCAACATGTTTAATGGAAGTTTACGCACGGGATATCAAGAAGAGATAATGTCAATATGTGTTTTGGGATTGGTTAGTAAACAGAAAGAACCTTTTGATTAAGGTTATGCTGTATACGCTGTATATCATAAAAGGAATCATTTTCAGTTACTTAATACCAAACTTAGTCTAGTACTCTTTAACACAACTCAAGACCAGAAATGTGTTTTTTTCGGAATTCTATCTTAATAGATGAAAAGGAAACTTTGAAAGCCACCGCTCGCGACAAATTTGAAAATATTGCAGGCTCGGTTTGATTGAGCCTGTTCATGGGCAGTAAGGGTAATGCATATTACTGCTCGCGCCGCACAGTCCCTGGTTGAACACAGTTCAATATTCACACCAATAAAGAGTACACATTCGATCCATCCCCAACGATGGTATGCATATGTCGGTGAACATGGAACCTTCAATACTGTATTTTCAGATTAATACAATTCTATAATCAGCAGCGTATGGTCACCAGATAAAAGAATGGGTTTACCCTAAACGAGAAAACAGTGAACGGAACTAAACAGAAAAAATCTTACTGGAGATCTGTGAATATAAATCCGATACAACGTCAAAGGCAAAATTTAAAAAGGAGGTTTTATCAATATTATTCTGTTTTTATCATTTTAGACTTCTTTGTTTACAACAGACGACTTCCATTCGGATTCATACAGATGGAGAAGGGCAGGCAAAGGAACCATGGTCCATATCTTCTACCAATATTTCCAGCTTGGTAAAGCCAATTCCACAGATCAAAGCCAATTCAGAAGAAGATGTAAAGACGATTATGGTCATGAAAAAGACATCGACGCAGTTTTTTTGAAAACTTTCATTGAAAATGAACAAAGAACATATTTCCCCGCGGGTATCGAAGTATGTTGTAAACCCCTTGGGACATTTGATGAAACTATGCAATGTCTGACAATGATGGACACTGACACTAATTCGGCCAAATACGAAGGATTTGATTGTTTTATGTTTGTGTTTTTAACGTTCGCGGATGTCGATGGGAGGCTTCACTTCAATGACACAACCCTGGATAAAGGTCTGATACCGATGGAGAAGATTGTTGACGTCGTGAAAAATTTACAAGTTGCTCGAGGAAAACCGAAAATCTTTATCGTTCAGTCTGATGATATGACACTGGCGATACCGAAACCAGAGGAAAAAGGAGGAAGGTTCGAACAAAAGGAGGTCAAGATACCAACAGATGTTGATCGTCTGATAATTCAGTCGACAATCCCGCAGATCATAGTTAATAAGGAAAGAAAGGAGTCGCTTCTCGTTCAAGCGTTTGTAGAGGCTTTTCGAGAAAACCATTTATCCGCTGACAAAGATGATTTCCTGACATTGACAACTACTATCAATCAGAAGATCAAAAGAAAAATTAAAGATATAAACCACTTCAGAAGTGCGGATATGCCGTTAGCACTGGTCACCTCTACTCTTACAAAGTGTCTTAACTTTCATGAATCAAATACTGTAGCGTGATTAATGGTATTGATGTTAGCATCAACAGGGCATTAATTACTCCTTAATCTTTGTCAGGTGGATTTCTTGCAAACGTGCACAGATGAGCCAGGGTGTGTAGATGGTCGTAAAAATATTTTTTGTTACAAAGATTATGACCATTTGTTATTTTGTGTATTAAGTCACAAGTTCCCTTTAACTGTGCTGTTTCACCTTTTGAGATCATTTTTATTAATTATTACTTTCATTTACATATAACATATCAAACTTTTACTTTGTAAATTACATGTTTTTTTAACATGACTTGATACTTTAAAAAATGAAATTCATCTGTGTGGTTGTAAATTGTAAATCTTATCTATTTAATTCCCAATTAAATATAATGATATTATTCAGTTAAATGTAACCAAACTGTTTGTGAAGCATTCTACAATTAAAATAACGCCAAGAAATTTCTTGATTCTTAGTTCAAATGACCTACTGTCTATATGCATGTGATTTCGATCAAGCATGTATTTTTATCTGTTTTATCTCTTTTATCAATTTTTTGCTTTGTTCGTTTCCCCATTTTCCCCTAAGAAATTTTCATACAAGGATAATGACGATATTAAATTTGTAATTCTGGTGAAAAGCGATATTTTAATTAATATACTTGTTTGACTCGTGCCCATCTAGTTTCATTATTTAATGTATTTAAGTTCGAGTATTCTAAAAAGGTGAAATATGCATATCAGGAATCGCCATATTCAGAAAAAACAGCCTCCCCACTCGGTCAAGAAGAGAGAGGGAGAGAGCACGGTTACTAAAATGATAAGTTTCAAAAAAGACACCACAAACAATTAACAAAAATTAGAACCCGAGGGATTACCGCCTTAGAACAGTCATTCGCGATTTAAATTGCCACTGGAAGTTTAAACCAGGTTCTAGGGTGCATCAACCTCACACTTGTCCCAACAGGTTCTCATATCACAAAACAAGTACAAGTTGTCTTGGTGAAACAACTCCAACCCACCCATCGGCTCAACAATGTTGCATGCAAAAGCACACAAACATAAAACATAAGAAGCTAATAGCACTGCAAAGCCAAGGTGCGGGTACTGAATAATCTTACCGAGACCAGACCTCCTCGAGTAAAATCAGCAAGAACACGATGACAGGGATAAAAGAAACAAATCGAGCTTCTAGGTTCTTTTAAGAAAAGATTTCCCCATAAACCTTCATAAACTCTTAAACCCCTGCTACCGTCGTGCAACCAAAAAGGTAAGCATAATGATCAACTGTAGAAGGGTTAATCACCAGGCCTGCAGAGCGCTGTAAAATATCATGTTGGTAACCTTTCTTTTAAAATTTACAGATGGTTTGTACGAATAACCGGGAGAAATTAACATTGCCCTTTTATCTTATAAAGTTTATAAATTTAATCTCCAAAAAACTGGCTGTGAAATACCTTGTTGCAGTGATTTTAAACTGCACCTGTATTTATGAATTAGATCTGGGTATCGGCGATAAAATTTGCAAGTTTTCCTTAATTTGTGATACCGATAACCTTGTTTTAAAAATTTCTGTTTCTGTAATGCAAAGATTACGTTCATTGAATTCATTAACATCGTTGCAAGCTCTTAAAAAGCGAACAAGCTGTGAGATATAAACCCTGTAAGATGTTGCACGAGGAACATCGCCGTCTAAATATTGAACCACGATATTAGCATAAAGGCACTCGTATATACGTGTACTTGTTATATTGTAACACGCAAAGGTTTTATCAGCCAATCAGATTCTTGAGATTTGAGACTGATCTCCAGATTTAGTTTTATGATATTGGGCACGCCGCAAATACACCCACCCAAAGTTCTAATTGGTAACTTTTTGTTTTAAATTTTTCATTAGAAAGACATTGACTTAACTCCTTGTTAGTGATCAGTTGCTAACAACTGTCTTCAATTTACGCTTAAGTCTTGCGAGCATCGATTGTAAGACAGTTTGGCAAGAGTTATCCTAAATTTTGCTTAAAATGCATTTCATGCAATTAAAAAGGTCAAGCAATGAGAAACTCGCTGTAAATTGTTTATTTTGTTTTAATGGGACCCCTCTTTATAAGGAAAAACATAAAACTTTATTAATCAGCAACATTTTTGTTAAAATAAACGACCTTAAAAGTACCAAATTTTATATATAATATATTCCTTTCAATTAAAGACTGTTCTAAAGGGGTAGATTCACGAAGGCTCAAAATTGGCCTAAAATTATCTCAAATTTTCAAATTGCATTGACATCACTGAAAGTGTGCTTTTAATAATCTATAATGGTTGTTTTCTTGAAAAGATAAAAAGTGAAGACGAACCCATAAACCAAAATAAAAAATTAAGTATGTCAAATGTGTCTGAAATTTGAAAATGTTTGCCAAAATGCAACTTTTTGTTAAATTTCCATCATATTTTGGTGATTTTCATATTGGGCACAGGCTTCGACCAAACTAATTTAAAGAATTTTCTTTGTATAACTGTGTGCTGAATTCACGGTCAAAATTTGATTTGGTCGAGAAGTGTGCCTTTATCAAAATCCTCTAAAAATCTGCGGTGAAAATGGACAAAATAAGAATTTTTGCACATTTTTCTCATTTTAAGCAATTTTGATGGCACCTTGTCAAACTCCTTTAGCAGTAATCAACATAAAAATTTAAGATATGAAAAGTATAACCATTTATGTATTCAATGGCATTAAAATTTAAGATATTTAACAAAATTTAAAATTTTACATATTTTAGGCCAATATTCGGCCTTTGTGAAGCTACTCCTTTGACCCTGTGGTGTAAGTAAATGGTATTGGATTCATTTAAGAAAGAAATCAATAAAGATTAGAAATACATTTAATAATTGATTCAAAGACAAAACAGTTCATTCCATAACCCCTCATGATGTAGGGAAGAAACGAAACTAGCATTCATTGTGACATATACAATTGATGACCAATTAGAACTTTGGGTAAGCGTAGTGTTGATACTGACCGTTCCGAGGCAGTGTGACCCTTCATGTTCTATTTTTGTTAATTATATGGTGTCTTTATGAAATCGTTCATTGTAAATACCCATGCTGTCTTTTCCTTTTCTTCGAACAAGCACGCAGGTAATATCACTTGAGTATTACCACGTGACTAGACACGCCGGTAATTCTCAAAACTCCTTTCGCAGTTGTGTGATACAGAACACAAAAGACATACGTTCTTCGCTTTAATACGTTCCTCGGCGAACTTCAATATTTTGTGTGCCAGCTCTGCAGGTTTAACAGATAGTAAGTTAACGACAAGCCGCGATTGGGTTGATCAGGTAAATCGAAGTTCGGTGAAGATCGGTATATGGTGACATCATTTCGACTTAGTCGGTTCTCGGTTGCTCGGAAGCTTGTTCATATAAAAACCTAGTTGCACTCAGCCCGTGGCTAGGCGGCGAAGATAGTAATGTCAATTAAACCGAGCCATCCATATTTCGATTATTTGTCGTGTTCGATGTCTTGCAGAGTCCCTTTCAATTATTTCAATATCACAGAAGCGTTTTAATGCAGTGTGGCGGCTATAAAGTTTCTCAGAATTCATTGTTTTATTAATTACGCTCTTTGAATGTATTTAAGCGCGTTTAAGCGTTTACCTGACAGTGTGAAATACTGAGTTGCGCTCAACCCTAGGCTAAACGGCGTGGACAGTAATATGAAATCCCTTTACCGCTCATAAACTGGCTCAATCAAACCGATCCTGCAATATTTCTATTATTTTTCGTGCCCGGTAGCTTTCAAGGTTCATTTTCATCCATTGTTTATCTAGTTTGAAATCCACAGGAGTTAGACTCTTGGTTTTCACGGCTGGTTTTTGTACTAAGACCACACAAAGTAATGTTTGACAGACGGTTGTATGCCGTTCGCGTAAGACCACACAACGTTATGTTTGACAGACGGTTATATGCCGTTCGCGTAAGACCACACAACGTTATGTTTGACAGACGGTTATGAATGAACTTAAAAAAGAATGCGAGATAACATTAATTTGGTTCGCTATATAATTGTGAGTAATTTAATTTTCAATAATCTTTTCCTACATATTGAGTCGTCTCGCTGTTTTATAACAAGAATGCGTTTCTTAGCATTGACATTTATATTAACTTTAATATTTATATATGCGTAATTTACTACTAAGTGTCATTATTTTCTTTCTAAATTATTATTTATTAAATTATTATGCATTGTTGAACTTTCAATGAACTTTGTGGTAAGTAATTTGATTTAATGTTATATTACCGAATGGCGATTCCAAAAAAAATTTCACCAAATATTAGCACTGACTGAACATTTTCGTTCGTTCTTTTGCCCGGTGAAATGTGGCCTGCTTATGAAGTGAGAACATACTCGAAGCACGCGAGAAAATATCTTTGGTGAACTTATTTAATTTTGGTTCATTTTTCTAGATTTTTTTATAATCTTGTTAATGCTTTGCCTTTTCGGACATGCCCTACTTCTTCTGTTTGTTTCTAAAACAATACTAAACCGTTCAAATGAACGGTAAAGGTATTTTTTTAAAATATGAAAATAATTAGCTTTGCAAATTATGTTTCAAGTATTGGTTTTCTTACAGCTAACGACTGAGTAAGAGTCTAAGAACTGTTTGGCATCTCCGTGTTTATAATTGGTGTCAAGGGAACTCACTTTCGTAAAACTAGTCGTAGACTCTTACTCAGTCGTTATCAGTAAATAAACGGCTGTTGTAAACCCAAATCTAGAGACCTCTGATTGGCTGTTGGCACTCTCTTACACTATTGGCTCATAACATTCACCTCTGTTATAGGCTGGGACTACTTTCAACTACTTTTACTTTAACTCAAAGAAATAGTTCACCAATTACATTTACAATAGCTTGGGTTTCTTCGGTTTTGATGAAAGATAGTGAAGATTTCAGTCATTTGTTTTACCTCAAGCTTTCAAATTCATAATTTATGACTGTATAAAATAAGGCTGTCGAGTTTGGTCAAAAATCTTGACATCGAGCCTTTTGCAGAGATGTAAAGTGAGTGTAAGGAAGGACAACTCTGCGAAGGAGATTGGGCTGTTGGATGAAGTTAAACTTGCGGTTTGAATCTATTTTAAATATTGTTTCTCCAGCTTCTTATCAACTAGGCCTATTGCTCATCACGACAACTCCGACAAAAACTAACAAACATGACATGTGTTAAAAGTAATTTTTTATGCAACTGTTTGTGATTAACGAAAGAAGAGGTACAGCTTATATTTGATTAAACCAAAGTAACACGAATGTGTAAAGAGATACACAGATTATTTTGCCGGCGGGATATCACAAATCTCTTAACTTCATACGCAATAGTGTAGCAGTTATGTTCAATTTAAAGGTTTTACAAATTTCAGTATAATAGGCCTATGACAATATATCAGTGACCAGGTTAAGTGGCATCAAATTACTATCAGCAACTCTTTTGAGATAATGTTAAACATGCATCTTAATTTTAATATGATATCCATAGTATTTTTAAATCTAACACCAACTGGTGTTAAGTTGTTATCTCCATCAGCATGTACCTGTGAACGTGGGGAACGCCGCCTGTTTTAAACCTCAAGAAAAGATAACTGAAGTTCGCTATGGATTCGACTATTATCGCAAGACGAAATTGGTAGACTCTTTCTCCGTCGTTATCAGAAAATAAACTTGTCTTGTGAAGTACAGACATGCGCAGTGAAACAGTCAAACAAAATTGGTTTACTTCTGTCAATCTTGTCTACTGAAGTAGAGACATGCGCAGTGAAACAGCCAAAACTAGTCGAACACGAATGAGGAAGATAATTTGAACAATGGATAAAGTAAGTTAAACCTTGTTTTATGATTACAAATAGTGTTCTCAATGAACAATTATCTAAAAAATCATTTTATCTCATTTTTGTAAGAGTCTGACCAATATCCGGATATATAAATGTTTGTCTCGATGAACAGTGAAACGCTTCAAAATATCGGTTTATTCCAAATCAATACCAATTGACTTTTAGAAAAGAAACAAACATGCATTTTATGTATCAACTATACTTGGCTTTTAGAGAAATGTATATTTTTGACTTGATCGATGCAGCACCGCTAGAGCACGGCATCGTTTCGGAACAGTAAAACTATTTTACGGCGTAATAACATAACATGAGTTGCTCTAATGCACAATGTGTACTGATTTTAATAAATAATTTCAGGAAACGGCCACTTAAAAAGAATGTGAAACAGTGCGATAAAGTTTAATTTTAACAAGTACTTTTTCGTATTTTCTTCCTTAAATGTAAGCAAAGTATCTTATAATAAAATAATTATAAATAAAATAAATAGAATAAAATCTACAAATAATGTTTTCTATCCATTAACTTTTTCAAATCCATTTCTAGCCGATAATATAGATGTGTTTTTGATTCCAGACTTCTTTGTTTACGACAGAGGACTTCCATTCAGATACATACAGATGGAGAAGGGCAGGCAAAGGGACCATGGTCCATATCTTTTACCAATCTTTCCAGCTTGATAAACTTTCAGCTAGCGATAGCAGCCAGTTTAGAAGAACATCTGTAGATAGGTGTGGTTATGACCAAGACATCGACGCATTATATCTGAAATCCTTTTTCGAACAGAACCAAGAGAAGTACTTCCCCGCGGGTATTAAAGTATCATGTAAACCCCTGAAAACTTTTGATAAAACGATGCAATGGCTCACAGAGATGGACACTTATGCGACCGAGTACGAAGGCTTTGATTGTTTTATCTTCGCATTTCTTACGTTTGCTGAAGTTGACGGGAGGCTTCACTTCGATGACATAAGCCGGGATAAAGGTCTAATATCGATGGAGAGGATTGTTGACGTGGTGAAAAATTTACAAGTTGCTCGAGGAAAACCGAAAATCTTTATCGTTCAGTCTGATGATTTGACACTGTCGACAGAGAAAGCTGTGATAAAAGGAGATGCCTTCCAACCAAAAGAGGAGACGATTCCAACAGATGTTGATCGTCTGATAATTCAGTCGTCAATCCCGCAGATCACAGTTAAACCCCGCAATATCAATGGGGAGATAAGAGAGGAGTCGCTTCTCATTCAAGCGTTCGTAGAGGCTATTCGAGAAAACAACATGGCCGTTGAAAGAGATGATTTCTTTTCATTGACAACGACCATCAATCACAAGATCAAGATGATGAGGGAAGAAATCAATCACAACAGAAAAGCTGATATGCCGGTAGCGTTGGTGACCTCAACACTTACAAAGCGTCTCAACTTTCATGAGTCAGAGAATGTCATGTAACACCAGTGTCGGTACACTACCATGTGTTAGGAATGGCAACGACATGTGTACCATCAAGACTTTGGAAATTTGGATCCTTGCTTTCCCCTTCACTTCCTCATTACCGTTTTCTTTTTCCAGTCAGACTTGTAATTGATCATTTTATCAGCCAACGATCTCTTATTTACTCTGTGGGCTGTGTGGGGAGGCTGTGTTGTCTGATTGTGGGTATTCCTGATATGCATGGTTTACTATTTTATGTAACGCGTGCATGAATATTAAATGATAATGTTCATTAACAGTTGTTAAAAGTAATATTTTGCTCTAAGTATCGAGAACAGTGGAAATTTATTTCAGATAGACATAGAATAAATAGACTTACTGAATAAACTCACATCGAATTCCATATGAAATGTTTTAGATAATAATTAATTGATGATTAAATGTAGCATGTACTCGTTCCTTATGACAATGTATGACAACTTCAATATTTTCTCATAATTCTTTTAAAATAAAAATATTTGTTTAAATTGTTGAGCTATTATTTGCATTTTTAACTTTTTAAATACAATTTGAACTGTACGCTATGAAAAATTGAACGCGTTTTCATTCTTATCTATAGATAAGAAAGAAAACGCGTTAAATTGTTCAAATGTAACTATAGTTATTTCAAATGAACGTTTGGTTATCCTGACACGGCGCATCGTTTCTGATTTCTTTGGAGCTTTTTAGTATAACATCTCGGTAAAACCGACCTGCTAAACCTTTGTCCTTTGGCACAGCTACGACTTGTTTTTGAGCCACTCGAGTTGTTTTTTTTCTGAAATACTTAAACATAAAATAAAAAATAATATATGGAGTTAAAAGAAAATAAAGTACTTATAAAACCCGAATAGTTCCGAAAAATGACCAGGCTTAGAGCAATACAGTAACTTTTACAAAGTTGCAAAACTCAAAATTTAGCCAGCAGATTACCGTATGCTAAAGAAATGGCAATATTCTGAACGCATATTCTGACCGCAGACACGGTGCAAAAATTTGGAAGTATTTCAGTTTTTGGGACGGTTATTTTTGCATTAATTAAAATATATAAGGTGTCGATAGTTTTACGTTTTGTTACGTAAAACGTACGGGGTTTAGCCCAAACTACACACAACTCCTTTGAACTTCCTTCGATTGTGTTTACCTAAAATATTGAACACTTATGTTTTGTGCGAATTTAAATTGTAAAAATGATGCAAAATGTGTTTTTTCGGAACTGGAATTAACATGGGAGATAGTACGCGGAATCCTGAAAGGATTTGAAAGGATTACAAATAAACACAGACACCGACAAAAAAATTATTACAGACACTGTGTAATTTCCGAAAGGTCAGGAAGAGTCTTGAAACTGTATCAACTGTATCCCAAAAATGCATTTGTATAAAACCAGCTGCATGAACACACATCTGATTATTGTTTACATTTTCTGGTAGGATGTAAAGATAGACACTTCGACTTCGAGCACTTTTGAAAACAAAGTTCTGTATCACACCGGCAGTTACACTGTCCATGTTTACAAGTCTTAACAAGGTAAATAGTTGTACATGTATTTGTTTGCAAAAATAGATGACATTAGCTTCCTAAGTCTCAATTATAGACAGACGATATGGCCAGGTGATTCGGACCAGATTAATGAACTAAACAGCCCAGGACATGCAGTTTATATATACGGCCTGGAGTCAGAGACAAACGGCCAAGCTTTAAGACCATACCGCCCAGATATATTTATATTTAGCAGGTCCCAGATATGAAATAATGCAGCATCTTTAATTTTGGAAAAACTATAATTTTTGTTGCTTTTGAAATTTATTTGTTTTGTTGTTTTTTTCAATACGACCACTTCAAACATTTATTTTTAATTTTTAAATTACTTAGTTTTTGCTAGGTAATGATCACAGTTACAGGACAAATTTATGACAATCAATGTAGATTAAACTTGCAAATAACCATGTCTGACTTGATTTCCCACCTCGGGGATTTCAATTATCAATAGATGCAGATTCTTGCATTTTGATGTAGTCTTGTGTTGATTGAACTTAACTACTTATAAAAGTGCTTTTACTTCATTTTAATATATGTTCAGGGGTCAAATAAGTATTAACTTCATAAATAAAATGCAATAGACACATTACATTGTAATGATCTTTATTTTTGCAAAATTTGACCATGTTACATAAATTCTCAATCAACACAAGATATGACTTGCAACTATTTGATTATGACCCCTTAAAAATCTATTAAAAAGAAAATATTATACTTAACCACGGGTTTCTCTATGTGCAAAATCTGAATAGTCATTTTCATCTCATTTTAGCGGATTCAGCAGGGGTTCCATTGACCCGGGAGATGACCATTTGATTCTTGAAATTTCCAAAAAGCCTCTTTTTGACAACTATGATTTTTAGTTGAAGGGTCATTTTCCTAAAATTAGGGATATTTTGGCTATTAAGTGCTAGAACCACCCCAAAAATTATCGAAAGGACCCTTGAGATTCAGCAGCTAGTCCCTGTTTAGCCAAAGAGTAAAGGATTAAAATGCAATAGACATGTGCACAATATTTATCACTATTATTGCAAAATTTGACCACTTTTCTAAATTCTCCAACATCAAAATGACCACAGACTCAATGATATCTTCTAATAAAATATTTTTTGAGTTGGCATTGAAAGTGTTCATATTTCCGACAACAAACTGGGAATATATTATCTGCTATAACTTAGTTATAGTAACTGAAATAGCTTTATGAAGTAGAGTAATTTGTGAAATTGATTTTAGTTGAAGATGATAATATTCATTAAGAAAGACTGTTCATGCCATTCTAAGGGGCATAACTAAATGATTGATCAAGAGCCCCTTTCTGCCATATATATGCCTTTTATTGCATGCGCATCTAGTGTAGATCCAGATCAGACTGAACATTTGTGCTATCTGATCAGGATCTACACTGGTCACATCTTGTTTAGATATAACCTTATGAATCTGAAATTGAACATTGCAGATCCTGATCAAACAGCAAAGAGATGCAGGGTGATCTAATTCTACACTGTTTGCACATGCCTTACTTAAGGTGCTTATTATGAAGTTAAGGGTTAAATTTAGAAATGGATTTTCTATGCAAAACACGTCTTCCATGTTTTATGTCTTCTCTCCAGGTTAGTAGACATAAATCATTTTAAATAAGCCAGTATAAAGGGACATACATGGATACAGATTTTATTCCATGTGTGACGATGTTAGACCGTATCAACTTGCATTCAGAGGCAGTTCAGAGTCTGTTCATGTTTAGATCTTTTAGGTAAATGAACTTTCCGATCAAGCAGGGATTTCAGTAGCTTTTGAAAACCAGGGTCATTTGACCCCTGTTGAGAATTTTTAAGGGGTCAAAATCAGATGTTCACAAGACATATCCTGTATTAAGTAATACTTATTACTTATATTTTTTTAATTAATGTTAAAGAGTTAATGTAAGTGTTATCTTCATATTTAAAATTCAATATCCTCAATATTTATCCTCATTCTTGCAAAAGTAAACCATCTTTTTTTTTAATTTGTGCATCAACATGACCCCAAGCTCAGAATAAGGTGGAGAAAAAAAATCAAATTTGCTTGCATCAAGATACAAGAATCTGCATCAACTGAAATCACTTAGGTTAAGTTATTATAAAAGCTTGTTTGCACTCTAGTGGTCTTAATTTTGGTCTGATATTCACTTTCATTACCATAAGATCTTGGTTCCTTTCTTGAAATTGCCATATGGGTTCCAGAGTTATGGCCCCTGAAAGTGCCAAAATTAACTATTTAGACCTTGTCTGCACAATAGCAGCTTCATTTTTTATTTGAATTTAATCAGACTTGTACAATAATTGAGTTACTACAAGATCTCGGTTCCTTTCATGAACCGGCTAGATTTCATAATGGGTTCCAGAGTTATGGCCCTTGAAAGAGCCAAAGTAAGCTATTTTGGCATTTGCATTTTCATCCACTGACTCTGGAACAGTTGTTGACAGGTGAGCGACACAGGGTCCTATGGACCCTCTTGTTTAATATTTTGACCAGTTTTATTACGGGTGTTTTTTGCATTTTTGCAAGCATATGGCATGTCTTCCATAGGAGTTTATATCTACAATAGCTGGAATAAAACTGGAATTCCTGTAACATTATGGGTTTGTTTTATTTTGATTATGTTTACGCTCCGCTAGCTTCCAGCACTTTTAGTGCTTTGATTTGTTAATCCAATCGAATAGTAACAGTCCCTTCCCAGTCGATAAAATATTACTTTCTATGTATTGACCTAAAATATAATCCGCTGGTTCACTTAATATCCGTAACATAACAACAGAGCGTATAAACATGTCTTCATGTGTCCCATGGTGAGAGACAAATATATTGCATCTTTATTTGGGCCAGGTTTTAGGATGGGTGTTTCAATTTCCCAGCCAATATAGATTTAGATTTTGTTCAATCACTCCTAAGGATTAGTCTCAATAATTCGACTGCAAGCACAGACCCATTATCATACTGACTTTTTATAGATGTCTGTCCTTTATTTCTCAAGCAGTTAGGATCAAAATTGTGGTGAAAATCGACCCGATTTAATTTTCTTTCACTCCCACATGAAAATTTCAACACTGGTATGTTTAAATATCGTTATAAAACATAAATATATAGATATAATTAACAATAAAATGACGAATATTCCACAAACCTACCACGGTATATGCCGTTTACAAGTTGATACGAAAACCAGATAACCAATGAAAACGTTTCTTTTTATTCAAACATATTTTTACAATCCGGGATGCTTTACGCGGAGAAAAACTCATAACGTACTCACATTTACTTGATCAAGTGTTTTTGACCGAACTTAATACTGATATATAAAAATTAATATAGGCATATCAGGAATCGCCACACTCACAAAACACAGCCTCCCCACGCAGCGAAAACAAAAACGAAGTAACACAACCAACAATTTAAATGATCACATGACTAAAGTGATACTGACAACAATATGCATTCTCAAGGTCTTTTTAAAGCACATTCAAGCAGAATTTTATGTTGAGATATTGATGTGACCTACGGTATAATTTACTGTTTTCGGCCCACGCAGCGAAAAAGAAGAGAGGAGGAGAGAGAGAGAGCATGTTTGTTATAAGTATGTCAATTCAAATAGGACCCCACAAACAACTAACGAAAAAGAGAACCTTTGGGGATACCGCCTTGGAACGGTTAGTGGGAAAACAAATTGCCACTGGGGGTTTAAACCAGGTTCTAGGTTGCACCAACCTCACACTTGCCCCAACAGGTTCTCGTATCACAAATCAAGTACAAGTTGTCTTGGTGAAAGAACTCCAACCCAACCATGCTTAACAATGTTGCATGCAAAAGCACACAAACATATAAAACATAAGACGCTAATAGCATTGCAAAGCCAAAGGGTGGATACTCAATGATCTTACCGAGACCAGAGCACCTGGAGTAAAATCAGCAAGAACACGATGCCAGGGATAAAAGAAACAAATCAAGCTTCTAGGTTCTTTTAAGAAAAGATTTCCCTATAAACCTTCATAAACTCTTAAACCCCTTCCACTGTCGTGCAACCAAAGAGGTAAGCATAATGATCAACTGTAGAAGGGTTAATCACCAGGCCTGCAGAGCTCTGTAAAATATCATGTTGGTAACCTTCTTTTTAAATTTACAGATGGTTTTTACGAATAACCGGGAGAAATTAACATTGCCTTTTATCTTCTTAAGTTTATAAATTAAATCTCCGTAAAAAACTGACTGTGAAATACCTTGTTGCAATAGTTATTTTAAACTGCATCTGTATTTATGAATTAGATCTGGGTATCGGCGATAAAACTTACAAAAGGTTTTCCTTAATTTGTGATACCTATAACCTTGTTTTAATAGTTTTTCTGTAATGCAAAGATTACGTTCATTGAAATCATTCACATCGTTGCAAGCTCTTGAAACGCGAACAAGATGTGAGATATAAACCCCGTAAGATGTTGCACGAGGAACATCGCCGTCTAAAAACGGAAAATTTACTAGATTAAAATTAAAATCATCTCTTTTATCATGTATTTTAGGCTATTAAAACAGTGCTTAAAGAGCAAATCCAGTAGTTTACAGCACAGCGGATTCTATATAGTCTAGCTTCCGGAACATTAACACCTGGAGTGGCAAAAACTACAACAAAAACACATATCATAGCCACATAGTTCACAATTGTTTTCTTTACATGGTGAACTTATGGGCATCTGTTCTGTCATGGCCTTGGTTTTGAGGTGTATGAGAATATGTAGCCATACACAAGAAGTCAAGATAATGCAATAACTAAGATTGAATATGCAGAAATGCAATATTTTCTTATTTGTAATGTTAGACGGTTGTCATAGTTCTTTTTTCATCTGTTTAGATACCCGCCCCGCTATATGAAGTTTCAATCGTATCCTTAATAATGTTGTATATATTACCTTGTTAATTATATTTGCTGATTGTTATACTTTCTTTTATTCATCAAACCTTTATCCATAAGTTGCTTTGTATTGACCGTAGCAACCGTAGCAAGAATTTCCGCAG
Source organism: Corbicula japonica (assembly GCA_038501625.1). Taxonomy (NCBI): domain Eukaryota; kingdom Metazoa; phylum Mollusca; class Bivalvia; order Venerida; family Cyrenidae; genus Corbicula; species Corbicula japonica. Next base: position 4,965,806 of record JAZAYU010000029.1, on the reverse strand, counting down.
TACATATTTCAAGCTGGTAACGGTGAAGTTTATCGATAAACGTGAGTCAGGTGACTTTTAAGCGGCGTAATCGAAATTTGTTGACATGGGTGGAGGTTTAAAAGAGTTTTGCATAAAAAACGAAAACGTTACTTATAAAGGATTACATATATTGATTCTACTTGAATGTGGCTTTTCAGGTATGTAATTTTTTAAAGATATGTTAGGTTTAAAAATCTATTTGAAGTCATCACAAGTTGCGACATGGATTCTTATCGCTGGCATAAAGACATAGAAGGAAAATTTTCCTTATTGATTTGAATGCTAACTGGGTTTTGCGCGAAGTGCGACCATCGTATATATAGAAAAGCCCTTGTTGCGCACAAATAGTTGGGCTATCCTAAGGATATATACTACTCAAAATTTGATAGGGATCGCTTTCCGTTTATCCCGAATTATTCCCCCTACCGGAATTTCCGCTTCAAAAGTTTGTCGGTATATTCCTGTTTTGGAACAATGGTTATGACAAATGAACACATTTCACAATCACAGCAAATATTTTTCGGCGTTAGCTGTCTAAGCTCACTTTTGACCTAGTTTTTCGACCAATGAAATGTTGTAAATAATACTCGTATTCTATTATTATGCAGAGGGAAAATGAAATAAACTATTTCGATTGGTAGCTATTTACACCAGAGAGGCATCTAGCAAGGTGGAGAGGTATCTAGTGGGATTTTTATTATTATGCAGCGGAAAAATCAAATAGATTATTTCGATTGGTTGTTAGTGGGTGTTGTGTTGGAGAAAAACATATTTACGATTTAAATAACCAGGTAAGTCAATATTGATGGCTTAAATACAATTTTATATGGAATATTCTTGGGTGTCAGGTAAAAACTTGCGTACAGTACACAGTGTAAAACGAAAAGGAAGTGTAGATATTTCTAGTTCTTACTGGTTCCTTTCTAGATCCTTTGATACTGATTGTTAATTTCAAGTTCAAAATACAAGTTCATTGTAGTGTAGTGGCTAACACTCTTGCCTCGCAAGCGTGAGGCCCCGGGTTCAATACTCAGTACTGACACTTTTTTTTAAAGTTAATTTACGTAAAAGTTGGTAGATTTCGCTCTTGTAACAGGATGTTTTTTATTTATTTATATTAAATTTCAATGACATTTATTCATCTTGAGTTCTAACTCTACAAGAGGTATTTTATTGAAACTGAATAAATGTAGATCAAGACTTAATGTAATACATTGCTTCTTTAATCGACATGTTATCACTGTATGAAATTGTTGCAACAGCTTCAACATTTTTTTTGAAAGACACTTTAAATGAATTTATAAGTCGTCATGATTCGGTCGCTTAATCTCTTGGTCATACTAAGAAGGCAGGGAGGGTTCGTCAACAGCTATAACAAGTAAAATAAACTAACTAAACTGTGTCTGCTTCTCCTCTCTGTATTTCTTTCTTTCTTATATACATGTATATATAAATCTTTTCCATCAACGCCGTTTATCTTTTTTAAAGATATTTCTTGTATCAATTCAACCTTATGTAAGGAATAAACACAATCTTATAAGTGATCCTTATCAAATTTTGAGAAGTATACTTCATGCTTTTTTTAATTTAGCCTTTGGTATAGTCAGTGATATGCGGGATATGGATTCGCAGATCCTCTGTCGAAATTATGTTTTGTTTAGTTCCTCCCATTGTTTTCTTGTAAGGGCAGGACCATTCTTCATCTGGGGACCATACGCCGCTGAAATTGAAATGGTATTATTCTGAAAATAACGAATTGAAGGTTCCATGTTCACCGCCATATGCACACAATCGTTTGGGATGGAAAAAATTATACTGTTTTATTGGTGTAAATATTGAGTTGCGCTCAACCCGGGGCAAGGCGGCATAATAAGTAATATGCATTTCCATTTCTACCCATGAAAATTGTCAATCAAACCATGTAGTCGTGTTTTGTGGCTTTTAAAGTTCCCTTTTCATATATTTTAAGAGTACGTTTTGCAATGGTTTGGTTTATCTGCCAATGTTTCCTCTATGATAAATACATAGGTGGACTCAGACTGTAGTGTTACGAAAATAGTAGGTCCTAGTCATTCCGTTAAATATTTTGTTGCAGGTTTCGGATGAGAAAAACGAGATGTATAAAACACCGCGTGCTAGTATGTTTTTACAAAGGTTTCTGTCATTTTTCTTAATACCGTGTGCCTATTGATATGAGTAATGCGAATATTACGGAACCCAATCGTTTTACCTGATGGTTGAAAATGATAAAACTGAGACTGGTCGCCATTTCAACCAATCAGATGCTTGAGATTTGAGACTGGTTTCTATTCTCATTTTTATAATATTTGGACCATTAGGGGGAAATATATGTTTGATAAAAAATATAGGTATTTTTTCATAAATTCAACTTTTTAAAGTTTTACAATATTATCAATACTTGGGAACACGAAAAAGAGTCGCCACCTTCCAATGTTGTTTTTTTCAATTAGTACCGATATTTTGTTATTTTGTATTACATTGTTGTCGATATGCTTATTCCAAATAATTAGTGTTTATTATTTTATTTTAAGACTGTAAAACAAATAAAAATGGAATTAACTTTGGGTGTGTGGATGCACATCACAAATAGTATAATGATATTTTGACATTTTCAATCAATATTGACTACAAGATGGTATATAAATAAAATTGTATTTTTAATTAAAACACCTAAAAATCTTGCAAAGTAATGTTTATTATTGTATAATGTCATCTGTGTATTAATACTCAAAGTTTTGTTGTTACTGTATAAGTAATTGTTATGATTTTGACAGTTTTCTATTGAGCGGGCAGGCTCAACGCAAAATGAATCATAAAGATCCTTCCATCCTTGAATTACCTGTTTTGACTCAATCTTATGAATCAACGAAAAAGAACAAACATGGAAAAACGCTTGAGGTAATACCCTTCAGTGTGTCAAAACACTTGCAACATCAATGAACCACTCTTGTCAAAAACGTTTCCAATTAGCAACGTAAAAGAATTACGAGATTTGTTGAAGTGATAAACGATAAGTGTCTGTGTTTTCAGAGATGTCATTGAGTGCTGGCAATTCTAGGTAATAAGAATGACTGTTGAAAAATAAAGACAGGTACATTTGCATATTTTTGAAATGCAGAATAGTGGCTACACAATTTCTGAGAATACTAATTTCGGAGCAAAAAAGTTCTTTCTTACACTGATCATAACAAATATCATTTACTTATTGTCATTTTACTAGATAATTACATTTATCATTTAAATCTTGGCTATGTCGTGAGGCTGTCTTCTGGATTTGGCCATTTTGGTATACACATTTCACTTTTTAAAGATAAGTGCTGTGACCAAATGTCTAAAATTAATGTGTCTGAGTATATCTCAAATTCATACTTGAATATTTATGGTGTATCGCTTGTAACTGCTTACATGCTCCCAAGGGTTTAATTCGTACATTGCAAAACGCACATTCGTTCCGTCTGATCTGGATCTACACTGTTTGCCTTCGCAATAAAGGTGTGTATGGAGGAAAGGGATAAACTTGAATTGAATTTTTGTGCTTGCTCATTCCAACTTTCAGTTTTGTTTAGTAAGTATGATTGCTGATGGTAAATGCATTGTCTATTCCCTTATGGATAGTTAGAATAGGCTAATTTTTAAGCTATAATGTTCTTAACACTTTTCTCCATAGATACACCTTTATTGCGTGGGCAAACAGTTTAGATCAAGATCCCCCAGCACATCAGTGCCATCTGATCAGGATCTAAACTGTTCACTTTTTGATTCGTTAGGTTATTTCTGACAAAAATGCTACCAGTGCAGATCCTGATCAGACAGCATGTCGTGAGGCTGTCTTCTGGATTTGGCCATTTTGGTATACATATTTCACTTTTTAAAGATAAGTGCTGTGACCAAATGTCTACAATTAATGTGTCAGAGTATATCTCAAATTCTTACCTGAATATTTATGGTGTATCGCTTGTAACTGCTTACATGCTCCCAAGGGTTTAATTCGTACATTGCAAAACGCTTCTTTAGTTGTATTTGTTGTTCTGTTTAAATGCGTTATTTCATATGAGTAATTGCATGATCCATCTTAAATGAAGAAGATAGAAATCCCTATGAAAAAGCTTCATAGTTAGATCATTGATTGATTCAAATTATGTCTCTGAACAACGGCAGAAAGTTAAGACTATTGATGATTGGTTAACCTTTCACAGCCGACACTGAATAATTGAAAACCTGATATAGTGATGCATTTTGATATAGTGGTGCATTGTGAAATTTCAGAACTGCCTAAAGCCAATATACTTGACCTCTGATATCGGCGGAGAAATAGATGAGTATTAAACACAAGTTAACTTAGGTGACTTTTCGTATTCTAACAGTAAACTAACTTTATTTTTTTCACTTTATAAAATTTATGTTTATAACAGCCGAGTTTAGAGGAAATTGTATTTCATTAAGTATTCAATCACAACAACCTAAACTGCACTGAATGGATAATATAAATAATGAACACAGATTGCATTTATGTTTTAGGTCATCGTAGAGACATTGTAGTCTTAGTATTAGATAAATTCAACACGGCCTAATCATTAACCAAGAACAGGCTCAATCAAACCGAGCCTGCAATAGTTTCATATTTGTCGTGTTCGGTGAAGTTCCATCTTCATCTATGAGATAAGTTAAAACGATACTTTTGCTGGAGACGAACACACAGATTTTACAAAAACTAAACGTTAATTACATATAAAAGGGCGACAACTTCTAATGGCATGAACACTAATTACGCTTGACATACATTACTGTTTTTGATATTGAAAAGTGTTGAAAAAATGCAGAGTACATGTTGAAGTGATAAACATCTCGTGCGGTAATATTACCTGAGTGAGGTTTCTGTCAGCAGTTTGAAATTTGTATCAAGTAAAGTTTTGTCGATTTTTTAAATAGAAGAATACTTCACGGGAGCATCCTCATACATTTATCCAAAAGCAACAATTAAAAAGTGAACTAGGAAAGGCAATAGCGATGTTCAGGAATATCCAAGTCAAAATACGATGGTCTCCTCTTAGATCAAAGAAAGATGCAAACAGCGGACAAAATTAGCATATTTTGAACACGACTCTACATAATAAATGAACCTGCACATTTCCTCTAATTTAGTAATTTAGCGATAATTTACCTGTAACAAATGAATGAATAGATGAATGAATGAATGAATGAATGAATGAATGAATGAATGAATGAATGAATGAATCTCCCTTGGGGCCCTCTCAATAGGTATATACATGTTAAGTAGTAATGATAAGGTGTAACATAACTTAAAAACAACAATGATATGCAAAATACGAAGACATGCAGAATTATGAAATCAATATACATATATGATGTAACCGCTATAAATTAAGAAAATGCTCAATCAGGTTTAACATAAAAAAATCATCAAAAATAATCACAATCATAATGTTTTGGAGTCAATGTATAAGTTTGTTTGTTTTTTTTGTTCCAAAAAATGGTGTGTGGTTAAATTGTTAAAAAAAGCAACAAATGAAGGCAAATCGAAAAGAAAAGGAAAATAAAGTGAAATATGCTCATCAGGAATCGCAACGCACAGAAAACACAGCCTCCCCACGCAGCAGAAAAGTAGTGATGAAAAAAGAGCATGTTTTTAAAAGAATATCAATTTCAAAACAGACAACACAAACAACAAAGGAAAAAGAGAACCTCTGGGGTTACCGCCTTTGGGGGGCTTTAAACCAGGTTCTAGGGTGCACCAACCTCAAACTTGTCATAATATGTTCTCATATAAACAAACAAGTTCAAGTTGTCTTGGTGAAAGAACTCCAACCCACCCATAAGCTCAACAATGTTGGATGCAAAGCACACAAACATATAATACATAAGAAGCTAATAGCAATGCAAAGCCAAAGGGGCGGGTACTCAATAATCTTATCGAGTCAAATCAGCAAGAACGCGATGACAGGGATAAAAGAAACAAATAGAGCGTCTATGTTCTTTTATAAGATTTCCCCATAACCCTTCAGAAACTCTTAAACTCATGCCACCGTCGTGCAACCAAAGAGTTAAGCATTTACACCAAACTAAAAGGTGAGAAAAACTCATCAAAACTTAATTTCTAGTATGTGAACGATTTTCTTAAGTTAAAATTTAAGGTATTTTCAAAAAGCGCTTGGATGGCACAGGTCTTGGTAACATTAAATTCAAAAGTGTAAGGAATAAGAAGAAGTAGAATTCTTAGAAGTGTGAATAACTGAATCTTAACCCTTTCCTGGATATATACGCATTTTTACGCATGTGCGAACAGTGTAGATCCAGATCAGCCGGCACATTCGTGCCGTCTGATCAGGATCTGCACTGGTCGCATTTTGGTCAAAAATAACCTAATGAATCAAAAAGCGAACAGTTTAGATCCTGATCAGACGGCACGAATGTGCCGGCTGATCTGGATCTAAACTGTTCGCCCTAGCAATAAAGGTGTGTCTGTACAGGAAAGCGTTAAGTAACCAAAAATGTAAAGAAAATGTTTAGGTACATCAGCCAACAGGATATATATGTGCCCAAGGTTATAAAACTGAGCATGGAAACCAGTCTCAAATCTCAAGCATCTGATTGGCTGAAATGGCGACTGGTCGCCATTTCAGCCGATCAGATGCTTGAGATTTGAAACTTGTTTCCAAACTCATTTTTATAACCTTGGAACATGATTCATAATTCAAAATGTAAATACAATACATTACCTTTATAAAGAACTGAATATGTTAAAAAGTATAAGTGATTTCTGCATTTACATGTACATGGGGTTTATAATAATGGCTAGTATAATAATAAAATAATGAAAAATGTTGTTTTTTTCATATAATTAAATGAAAGGAAAAGACGATAAGCGTGCAAAGTCTAAATATACCAAATGTACTGAGTTTGAAAGAGTTATTAAATTTTATTAATTGAATCTTACGGGATTTTTTGTACATTTTCTTGATCCAGGTATCTTATTGTCTGTTAGCAGACTAAGTACAAAGCTTTCACACAACCCTTGTAAAAGTAGTCGTTGCAAAACAGTTAGTCTTTAGAAGCAGTAAACTCAAATAAAAAAGTGATTGTGTCTCTAGCTAAGAGCGAACCTGCACCGTAACGGCGACATCCTGCGACGCAACCAACTGAGCTAACCGGGAAGGTTGATCTCTCCGAAGAGCCTTGATATACATAACAATCACTGCATGACATCGGTAACGGGTTATTTTAAAGAAAATAATGTTTTGTAAGAGTTATCGCCGCAAACCAAGAATTAAAGAAAAAAATAATCGCGACAAGGTTTTTTCTGATTTATAAATAGAAGAAATTGAAATGAATTATAAATTTCTCCATGTCATTCGTAAAATCCATGTGTGAATTCAAAAGATGCTACCATGTTGATTGTCATATTCTATGATACACTTAACTCATCTGCAGCCGATCGCTTAAAGCTTAAATGAAAACAAATTGGCCAGTCTCTTGTATTTCTGTCGTCATATTTGTGTTGATTTAACTCCAGGTGCTCTGATCTCAGTAAGGTTATATGCACATGTTACTTTTAATAATTTTATTAGAGTATTATAAATGGATGCAAATGCTTTTACCTGTAGAATTATCCTGTGTTAATCTTTTGATCTAAATGTTCAATATATGCAACATATTATTAAGAACAGTGTCTATTGTGATTAGGTAAACATTTATTTTGAAAATATTTCAACTTTTTAGAAAAAATGTTTTGAAGTTTACGCATTAGCCCACCAAAGTTGTCTTCCCTTAATTCACTCACGCAAAGAGTACGTGAATGTTCAAAGTAGAAGCTGTAGGAGCAAGAGAGATTGGTGCTATCTAAACCTTGGTTTAAAGTCTCAGTGGTTAAATGCAACACGGCGGTAACCCTTCAAGTTCTCATAATAGAGAAGCTGTTTTAAATCATTTGAAATTCACAGTAGCGCTGTCGCCGTGACGGTGCGGGTTCGCTCCCACCTAGAGGCACTATCATTTGAAATTCACAGTAGCGCTATTTGTGCAGTGTGGCGGCCGTAAAAAGTTTCTCCGTACATATAGTCAGTGCTGTTATCAGTCAATTAACCCGTTACCGATGTCATGCAGTGATTGTTACGTATATCGGAGCTATCCGATCAACCTTTTTTGGGATTGTCCCGGTTAGCTCAATCGGTTGCCTCGCAGGAATTGCAGGGCTAGGCGCTGTCGCCGTGTCGGTGCGGGTTCGCTCCAAGCTAGAGGCACTATCATTTTATATTAAAAACAACGATGAAAAGGAAACTTTGAAAATCATCCAAACGTATAAATATTTTGCAGTCCAAATTCAACTGATCCAGTTAATGGACAGTAATATTATACTGCCCACGCAGTCATGCCTCGGTCAGAACGTAACTCAATAGTTACCCAGATGAAATTTGCAAATCGTCTCTGTCTCAAACAATGGTGTGATTGTGGAATCTTCAGTGTGTAATTTGATATATCATTTTATGTGAAAGTAACAAACATAAGTATCAGGCTAGAAAACAAAATGTTTTAAAGGATGAGCATTACCACCACTCAAGTAGCATGCTAGTCGACCCTTAATTCACATACGCAAATAGTGCGTGATTGTCAGGAGGAGAACCGAACCTGCAGGAGCAAGAGGGATTGGTTCATCCTAGTCCCTGGTTTAAACTTACATAAGCAAAACGTAAAATGGCGGTAATCCCTCAGGTTCTCAAATTTGAAATTTATCGAGGTGTTATTTAATTGGTCATGCTCATGCTGTCATTTTTTTATTTTCTTTCTTCGTTTGGCTATGTGGAGAGGCTGTGTTATATTACAAACAACGATGAAAATGAAACTTTGAAAATCATCCAAACGAATTAACAAATTACAGCCCGAATTCAACTGATCTAGTTAATTGACAGTAATGTTATACTGCCCACGCAGTCAAGCATCGGTCTGTGTCGATGCTTGAGATTTGAGACTGGTTTCCGATCTTAATTTTAAAACATTCAGGCCTGATCGCAACTCAATATTTACCCAGGTAAACAGTAGTAATTCTCTCGGTCTCAAAAGATGGTGTGATTGTGGAACATTTATTAGGATGTTTGCAAAAACCACTTCGTGTGACAGTAACAAACTTAAGTTTCGGGCTCAACGACCTCCAAATATCGTAACTGATAACAAACCTGATAAATTTTAAAGATATCAAATACGAGGTGAACCATTTTCTTTTTATTTAACAAATGTTAACAAATCATACAAAATTATGATCCCATACAGATAATCTCACTATAATAAAGACAATTTTTGTTATACAACTTTAAAGGGTTTTTTTATTACAAAATGCAAGACGAGTATTCTTTTAGTGCTTTAAGCAGTTTATTATTAAGATGATATACTGTAGTAAGGCATGGGTAGCCATCGACAGCAACACGGCCTGATAAAGAACGTAATGATTTTCAATACCATGTCAGTCTTTTCAAAGGACAGCTCTCCCGTCAGTTTGATCATATTATATGATACCCTAATGTTGCTGTCTTAACGTTTGAGGTTTATCTTATAATATTATAGGCATAGCAAAGAAACGAAACTTTATCGAAATTAATTAAAGTTGATGTATAAGTGTCTGTTCTTTTCTGGCATTGGAAAGGCCATTCAATTAAGTGCATTTCTGTGATGGTTGCGTTTTCATTTTGCATAAAACGTTGAACATGTGCAATAGTAGATCGTTTTAAAGATTACGTTAAACTTTGTTTTATGGCAATCTAGCAGGGTAAGAGACTTTTAAGTAATAGTTTAAAACAACTGTAACCAACTTATAAAACAACTAATTGTTCAAGTGCGATAACGCCAAGGGTTCACATTTTCTCTCCTTTTTCTATGTCTAGTTTTCATATTTGGTCATATTGTAAACTGATGCTCTCTATTTGTCTCAGTTGGGTCTCTGTATTTTCGGTTGTGTATCTTTTCGATAAAACTTTTAATCTCTTCGGTTTGTTCAACATTTGTTCCACACGTATCGAAAATTAACTTTTAGTAAGTACTCACGTGCTTACAAAGTCACAATCCATGGATTTGAATTTGGTGAGAATTTGGTTTTCAATAAAAATGACCTTTAAAGAAAAGCCTCCAAACTAAATTAATCACATAAGTCTATTTACTTTTACGATACATGGAAACCTTATAACGTTGATAAATGGTCGAAACAAACTTATCACATACATTTTTATTTAAACATTTACGAAGTGTTCTGTTTTTTATACTTACCACTTGACGAAATTATGTCTAATTATGACAAATTACGATGCAAGTCTTCAATAATTTAATTTTTGTACAAATCTATGACCTCATAGAAGATTTTTACTGTAATTGGTGATATGCTTTTAACTCGGGTTTCACTAACAGTCACGAAAAGTAAACTAGCCCAAATTTTACAAATTTGATCCCTTTTAAAGTCGCCTACGTACTAAAATGTTCGTAAATGAAACCTAAAGTTTAAAAAAAGTATAAGAAGCTCGGGATTCGCGGTGAAATTTGTATTTGGTGGAAAGAATAAGTCTGTGCATTAAAAGTACCATAATATACTTACATATCGGAATACAGTATAACATGAGATTAAACGAAACATTAGTTATTGTTTATTCGTATTAATTAATTAAATATATTTAAAGACATGTTAATACAGTGTAAAATATAATGTATATTTAATGAGCTCTCTCTCTCTCTCTCTCTCTCTCTCTCTCTCTCCTCTCTCTCCCCTCTCTCTCTCTCTCTCTCTCTCTCTCTCTCTCTCTCTCTCTCTCTCTCTCTCTCTCTCGCTCGCTCGCTCGCTCGCTCGCTCGCTCGCTCAAGTTTGCTACATTTTACTTGTTAATCTGTTGTTTTTTTTTAAATTTTTTGCAGAAAATGCGAGGGTTTGTTTTTCTATTTCTTGGCGTTATACAAAGTACCGTCTGCTTTCTACAAGATGCCAAAACGAACGACTTCATAATCCAAAAGGAATACTTAAATATTGCAAAAGAGGTCGCGGAACAGTACGTTGCCAAGCGACACTTAGGGAACAGAGGTAGGATATTATGTTTAGTAAATTACGAATCGAGCTTTTAACCTGTATCTATTTTTATGGTCGCTTCTGTTATACTTTCTGCTGAACATCCATTGTGACAAACGTAGTCTTTCATGTCTACTATTTAGATCCTGCTTAAATCCAACAGAATACAACTGTAATAGTAAATTATGGCCATGTGAAATTGGTGCACCTGCAACCAGATTTAAACAGCTAGGGGTTAATTGTTTTTTTCCACGTTCTCTTTTCCTTCATTGTTTGTGGTATTAATATTTTAAAAGTCGTGCTCTCTTGGGAGACTGTGCTTTTTAGTTTGGTCATTATGATATGCATGTTCCACTATTCATGAACATTCCAGTGTTGTTCTATTTTAAAGCTACGTTTGTGTGGTAGTGGGTCACATACGTTGGAATAGCATTTCTTTTTTTAAAAGGTTTGTCAATTTACGCTTAAAGTAATGAAACTGGTCAAGTGTACTCTCTCCCACTACTTTTCCGGATCATATTTCACAGTAACTGAAATATATTTAGGATAACACGCCAACAACCAAATTACTCGACGATCATGTTACTTCATTTCAGCATCGTCACTGTTTCACGTTACAATAAACTTGTCAATGAAGCATTATGGAGAAAACAACTTATCCTTTGTGAGATATCATGATACTGAATGTAAGAACATATGCATGTGGAAAATATTGCAGGCTCGGTTTGATTGAGCCTGTTCATGGACAGTAATGGAAATGCATATTACTGCCCACGCTACCTAGCCATTCAATATTTACACCAATAAACAATACAATTCTTACCATCCCAAACGGTGGTGTGCATATGGCGGTGGACATGGAACCTTCAATGCGATATTTTCAGATTAATACGATTCCAGCGGCGTATGGTCCCCAGATAAAAGAATGTGTTTGTCCTAAACGAGAAAACAATGGGCAGAACTAAACAAAATATAATATTGAGTTTCATAATAGAAACATGAGTTATGAAAAATTTATAGAAATCAATTCTGAAACTATTAATAGTATGTTTGTTAGGAAAAAGGCCAAAAATGTGTATTTTGTTACAATTAAAAAGTTAAAAACTAATGGGTGACTACGTGTCAATAAAAAACATATACGACTTGTTTGTGTTTTCTTAAATATGCCATTTGTTTTGTTTACAATAGATTTCTTGGTGCACATTTTACATCACTTGTGTTAGTATATGCTACGTATGTTTAATGCAAATACCTGATTGGTTTATGCTTAATATATATTATTAACATTATTAATTTATGATTAATTAAGCCTTTTACCGTAGATGAGCATACTAACGGAGCAAAGACGGCAACTGAAGCCTTAAGGTCGTTTAGTGGTCCTGGACAAGAAACTAGAAAACTTATCGAACAGACAGAGAGACTCAATGCTGAATTTGAAGCGTTATTGATGCTGTAAGTGAACTACATCAAAGAATGTAGGTATACATTATTGGAGATCAACTGGTGACTGGTGCGCCATGAAAAAGTATATTCCATGTATTTAAACATTTTGTTTGGTTTTTTGTTGATATTTGAATAGCTGAAAAAGAACTTTGAAAGCCACTGATCACGTAAAAATATTAAATATTGCATGCTTGGGTTGACTGAGTCAGTTAATGGGTAGTAATGGAAATTCTTATTCCTAGATCGGGTTGAGCGCAACTCAATATTTACACAAGTTACCAATTCATTGTACACGGTACACACATTTGTGAATGATTTTTTCCAGATGATTTAAACCTCAATCTCTATGATGTTTTAACTTTGAACAAAATTTGTCCTATAGGCCTACCACAAGTAATATATCATCTATATGAACAAATCTATCGCTGACAAAGATTAATAACTCCTGATTGCCCTTTTGCAAGATATGCCTCTTTCAAATGATTTAAACCTAAAACAAAATGTTGCTTAAACTTTGGAAAGTACTTTTCTTCTATCGGCACAATACATAGTGTATATCAGTTAATGAACAAAGCTATTTTAGTAAGAATTGTATATTCTTGATTTTTTACAGTTATGCCACCTTTAAATGGTTTTAACCTGAAGCTTCATGTTGCTTGTAAATGAGAAAGAATTCATACTATCAGCAAAATACTTGAAATATACTGAACAAAAATGAAACCTTACCAGTTTTTAAATTCATATATATTGCTTATTGGTGAAATATTTTATTTTTCATTTAATTTGTGCTATTTGAAAATATCTTGACATTTGATGAAGCGGGAAGATATTTTTATTCTTACGCAGAGGTCAAGGTTATCTCCTATTTCCTAAATAATGATGAAATTGATCATTTTTAACATAAAAGTCTAAAACAGATAATTTGACTGTCACATTTAGAAGTTTATGGCAAGTAGAGATGGAAAAACACAATCTTTAAAGAGCTCCGATGCAAAGAAATAAGATACAATTACTTAAATATCCGTTTTAGCAAATTACCTCCCTTTTAATTGAAATCAGAACAAAATCTTACGCTTAATTTTCCACAACCACGTAATTTCTTTCCTTGTTTCTTTTTTAAAACCGATTGATACTGGGCCGACAACTTCCAAGATAAACATATTGGTGATCAAATTCTTCCAGATATTTGATTTCACTGGCATCATTTATCTAATAGGAATTTTCCATGTTATTCTTGTCAAGTTTTCATTTTGGCTCAGTATATATCATCTGCATATTCAAAGCTCTCTTCTGACAACAAACATGAATATCTTAAAAAACAATATTTATCAAGAATGCTAACTACTTGTACAGATTCAACAGTTATTTAGTTATAACCTTTCATGTGATAATATAAGCACCAAATAAATCAACCGTATTAAGACTCATATTGTAAGGTTATCGAATTGCACGTTACCAGGTGTGTAAGTATTTTCTTTGTATAGGATGACAAATGAAGACCGTGATCTACGAGGAATAGACTTTGAGACAAGAGCAAGCGAGGATCCTTTATGTAGTTTAAACATCGACTGCACAAACAGCGCCAACCTTAACAATGTGGACGGCAGAGAGTTCAGAACTATCAATGGAATGTGTAATAACAAGGCTAACTTTAGCTGGGGTATGGCGACGACCCAGCATCGTCGATTGTTGCCAAATGCATACGCAAATGGTACGTGTGCTTATAATACTAAAATGGCTATTTATTTGTAATAATTATTGGACTTTTTACATCTACATATAAGACAATTACTTAATCAAAGAAAGATATATTTCATCAGGTTTTAATAAAGTTTTCTACATTTGAGAATTGTAATGATTATTTTTCCGCGGCAGCTCTAAAATAAAGATAATTTTATTTTGAAAACTTTAACGACCAATTAAAAATAAAAAGAAGATTTACACTATATTTACCGACTACGGCAAAGCTTTCGCAAACGTATAAATGCCATCAAAATTGTAAATGTAATAAAGAAAATTTGAATATTAAACTTTAAAAAAATAGACTTAACTTAATTGATGCTGAACTTCAATTCTCAATTGTGTTTTTTCTAAAGAAAATTAATCGATTTTTAACTAATTACTTTTTGTGCACTATATTATTTTCGGATGCAGCAGAGAGCAATAGACTACATTTGTTTTCTGGTATCAGGACAATGGGACCCACGAGTGTTAAGTGTAACAAGCACGAGACGACCGAGGTTAGACGTACGCCTGCCTTCACCACGTAACATTAGTAACGTAGTCCATAGCTCGGCCAGGGCCAAAACTTCAAGTGACCAACAAGTATCATTGGCTCTCTTTTATTTCATGCAGTTTGTGGATCACGATTTGGCAAAAACTCCAGAAGGTACATGTTGGCCCAAGATCATAAAATTAAGATTTGAGACCAGTCTCAAATCTCCAGCAAGACTGTCATTTCAGCAAATCAGATACTTAAGATTTGAGACTGGTCTCCAGATTTAGTATTGTAGTCTTGGGCAATTGACTGTTTAAGCGAATTGCTATTCAAATGTCCTTTCTATTGTAGAACAGACTTATCCTTCCGACTATTGCTCTGTATAAATCGATGTATAAATGTTTGTGTATGTTGGACTGTACTGTACAAAGTGATGTTGGACTGTACTGTACAAAGTGCTTAGGGTTATAAAATTTTAAATTAATAAATTGTAGGTACTAAGATTTATTCACTTAAAAATCAGGTTCCATTGTCACAACAAATTGAAAACAAACTTGTAGTAATATGAATAATTCTTTGAAAGAAAGTGTAAATAGGTTTTTTTCCAATATGCACGGCGTTACTTTTTTTTATTGATACATTTACTCTTGTAATAAATTCAAACGCCTATTATTTTCTTAAAATGTATGTTAAAATATTAACATAGCAATAAATGAAAGGATTGATTTTACAGGAATCGTGGGGGCTTCGACAAATTGTTGTTCCCAACCAGGGTATGAAACTTCAATATTGCTTTCGTCTGTTATTAAAGGCTTTTAAATTTCTCTCTCTTTGATTTGCACTTATCCATATCTTTAAAATATAAACTAGATAATTAGACCCAGGTATATTTCTTATAGTTCATAATTACAGGGCGTGTTCCAGCTTCAAGAAATTGTTGTTCCATATCACGGTAGGTAAACAAGTAGCTATTTTTTTGTCAAACCACTTTTAGATTAGCTGCTTTTCTATTATTACTTATTTGCAACTTTAGAAGTTCATATTGCATATGTACTTTTTTCTTATAATAATTAGATCATGTACATGTATGTATGTGAATTACTTGTGAAATATAAATACAATTTTTGTAAACGAATACAAATTTGAACGAGCAAATTCTTGGCACGTGGAACCAGTAATTTATTTCTTGCAACCGCTGGAATAGATTGTGCACTACACACGTGGAACCAGTCATTTATTTCTTGCAACCGCTGAAATAGATCGTGCACTACAGTCGTAGGAACCTTATCCGTTCCAATATTAACACGTACAGATATTTGACTGAGGCATCCGATCATGATCTGAGTAATATTCACGCATTAACAGCACTGTAACAAGGAGTATATTGTATTCAAGAAATCACTGATTTATCACCATTATTGTGAATGTGAAATCTGTAATGCATACATGATAAAGAATTAATACAAATAGGTTGTACCATGACCAAGCCCCTTATATTTAGTAACACATCATTGCTTAGGATAGATGTAGCACTATTTGAAATAATTAACACACTAGAAACAGTGTATTATTTCTGTTACTATCGTTCATTTAATGTGTTCATTTAGTAAAATTAACTCGATATTTCACTGAAACAAATCAACTTACTTTATTTTGATGAACATGTTTTAATACCATTTGCAACCCCAAAAATTGCATTTTCTGGTTATGTAGTGGATTTTGCATGCCGCTAATGGTTGACGTTCCGGACGACTACTTTCCTGTCGGGACATGCATGGACGCAAGGCGATCCTTTACTGTGAACCGCTGCAAAGACAGTATGTGTCATCATCAAACGAGTAGAATTTTATTGAAAACCTTAAAATAAGCTATATAAATATATACCGGGTATAATACATTTTTGTCTGTCTTTTGTTGTTTTTTTTGCAATGAAATAATCACCGATGAACCAACATGAACATCATCCTGAAATCACAAACTGGGTCCGATGTAAGATTTCGGAAAGGGGGTCCGTTTAGGGCACTCTTAGGGAAATGACATTTTAATTTTCTTGCCAAAATCCGCATAAAAGTAAATACTGCTGCATAAAAACCGAGGGTCGAGCAACCCCACTGAGTACCATCTTGAGATGCACTTGACAAACATACAGAGGTTTCAAAATAAAACGCTGATAAATAAATGGTATCATGGAATATTCCGAAATAAAGTTTTGCCGACTAATTCTGGAACTGACAACCTTTAAAATTCAATACGTGAACAGCTAAATTTTAGCGTAATAATTTTTCAGCAAAATGATGAGCACATTGCCGAAGTGTTTTGAACCGATTTGTAGACCGTCGACTTCACTTTCACCATCAACAATTACAGTGTTCCCTACGTGTTGCAAGTATAATATACCTTAAGTGTAGACCGTTTCTTTCAATATGATATTTTCATTTCAGCATCTGGATTTCAGAATCAACTGAATGAAATAACATCTTACTTAGATGCGAGCATGGTATATGGTTCAACACCACAAGAATTGGAAACCCTGAGATCGTTTCATGCAGGTAATAACACATTAAACATAATTAAAATTTTAATCCATAATCTTAAAAACCCATAAGACATGTTATAATGTAATATTTGCTATCGGCTATTTTTACCTCAGTGTCTGCTGTTGAAGTTCGTATAAATTCGCTGTTAATTTATAATATATAAATATTAAGCTATCAATTCAATACTATAATCTTCTATTCCATCATTTTTTAATTATGTTAGTATCTTACAATGCTATATTATGTTTCTTGTATGAGCAATTTCATATATTTTGACATTAAAATGGTTGGTGTGTTCAGTTTCTTTATTTTGTTAAAGTTCTTGTCCGCAGTATGCATGGGTTCAAAAACATCCAATGGTTCTTGGTACATTTCTCAGGTGTGCAACATTGCAGTTCAACTAAAGATATTTGTGTTATCCCACGACTACTTTATGTAGACAGGATTTAAGTACTATGGACACATATGTCATCTAAATAAATATTTTCATATTCGATTATGTCTCTTATTTATGCTGTAATATGGTCACAAGATCATAAAACTAAAAATTGGCTGAGATGCTTGAGATTGGAGACTGGTCTCTAGATTTAGTTTTATGATCTTGGGCAAAGTCTTAACGTATGTAAATAGGTCACCTGAGCGAGAGTACGAGGGAATTCATGCCGAATTCAACACGACCTTCAGAACTCGCCTGCAATGTTACTGGACATGACCTCTGCTATGAAGCTGGTAAATATTGTTAAAACGAATGAACACAAACACCAACATTATAACTTTTTAAAATAAAATAAATGACATTTAATTGCTTCGCCTTTACTTAAAAAGCAATCCTATTTGGGTTTATTCTATCCCGCGAGCACCATACTTAATAACTTTCAGTGCTGATGCACTCCTAAATATATTCTCAAGTTCTGACTTGACTATTTAGAAAAACTTCTGATGATAGATGTAACACGGCCTTTTGAAATGGCTACATCACCAGTTTAAGCATTTTGCACAATTACCGACATAATTTTATATTTCAATTATTGTGAGCGTTGCTGCGATGAACACTTTTCTTGAGTCCCTCTTCATTTTCCAATGACGTAACAACTTCCCAATAAATGATTTGGGGTGTGGCAACAATAAAAGCCGCTCACAAACTATTGAGCTGGAGAATAAAGGCGAAAAACAATAATTATGTTGTTGCATTTTTTCTCAAAACTTTGCAGATGAAATAACGTTAAAATCAGGAATCTAAATTTAAAACTCTATTTACATTTTATATCAAACACTTATTTAATCACGATTGTTTATTTGTGCAAATTATTATTTTAATTTCTTAAATAAATGTTATTCTGATATCAGAAAGATATTTCTTGGTATTGTAAAGGGGATTTTTAAATCGCAATTTCTTTTTCAGGCATTAAAAAGTTTATTGTGAAATACAGTTTATTGTGAAAAAATCAACAAGACAATAAAAAATAAACTACCATTCAATTATTTTGCATCAGATCTATTCAGTATCATGGAGTAATGTCGCCGTCAATGTTTTGTAGGTGACACCAGAGCTGATGTCCATCCAGGTCTTACTACCTACCATACAGTGTTCGTACGAGAACATAACCGGGTTGCCAAGCAACTGGCACTGTTGAGGGGTGAAGAATGGAATGATGAAAGAATTTTCCAAGAGGCTAGAAAAATTGTTGGAGCCGAAATTCAACACATTGTCTTTAAGTATGCGCGTCGGTTCTTCTAATCGAACTATTGTTTGGGCTAATCATTAAGGCAGAGAAATGGTAATAAAGTTGTCTAAACGAAATTTCCGCCCAATTTAAAGCGCCGAAAATAGCTTGACAATTCGCGAGAACCCGTTAGAGTCTATGGTGCCAATAGAGTTTTCCGGTGGTCTAATCTATAAGTTCTCAATTAGATAAACAGAACAGACGGATAGAGTAGTACTCCAGTTTACTTTTCATCAAAGTTTTGTGCTATTTCACAGACAAATTTTCTTATTAACACAAACAATAACACTTATTTTGAAGACAAAAAAACAAACAGACAAAGTGAACAAAAGAATTTTAGTAAGATTATTTTACTAGTACATGCTGAGAAGATGGGTAGAATGGAGTTGATTCACCAAAGCAATTTATCATGTTTGTTCGCTTGAGCAACTGGCGAGTTTAGTGTGAGGTTTTCACTAACATGTTTTGTCAATGACGCCACCATATTAATGTTTTCTACGACAATTGCCTTGTGATATTCTTTTTTTAAACTTTTGCGTTTTTATAAACTCTACCCCTCTATCTCTAACTTAACTGATGTTAGGTGCAATGCATTATCTACTAATCAATTTATTTTATAATATACGGGAATTTGTTTTAGTGAAATGTTGCCAGTTTTGTTCCGAGACGTTGAACTGGTAAAATACAGAATGTCGTCGCCCTATTCATACGACAAAACGATAGATGCCTCGATGACACAGGCATTTTCTATGGCGTATAGGTAAAATTTATATCTTCTTTCATATATCCATAATTTAAACAAGTGGTGAAATATATTTAATTTACTCTTGTTTGCTATTACAGTTAACGCAAACACTCTTGAGCTATGATCAGTTTAATCGTACTCTCAATAATTGTTATGCTTGTGCCAAAGATTATAATCCTTAAACTCGAGAGATAAGTCTCGCGTCTCAAGCATCGGACTGGCTGAAATGAAGACTAATCTCCATTTTAGCAAATCAGATGCTTGAGATCGAAGTCTAGGATCCGATCTCAGTTTTATGATTGTGGACTGAGATTGCATAAGAAATAGTCAACCAACGATAAAAGTAGCGAAACGTAAGTCTTTGCAGTTTTTGCATTCTATTCAAACATTGTCTCAGTGTTGTGTCTCAATGGATTCAAAAAGATTTTTATATGAACGAGATAAACACACTTTTATCTATTCCACACTCTGCTACACAAATATACCTTTTCATCATGTTATTTTAAATTCCATTTGTTTAATATTTCTACCGATTGGTTGCCCCCACCTAGATTCCGGAATCCCGAAAAAATATGTGTGTATAGCATTTTCCATTAACAAAAGCTTAAACAATAGTGTAACATAAACAAAAAGCTTAGTGTTTATTGTGACCAGATACCATTACTTGATGCCCGATCAGCTTCACTTGGCGAGGCTGGGCCAAAGCGCTACAGTGGAAGATTTTTCTCTGGTGAAACAGGAGCAAGCTTTCCAGAAACCGTCGTACCTTTCTGACCACCATTACAACGGTATCAACGAGGTGGCGCTTGGAATGGTTCGCAACAGTTGTCCATATGTAAACAGGTATATACTAATTTTCACATAGTTTGTTTTTTGTTGTCTAAATCCGTTCTAATCATATCAATATAACTTTAGATACATAAACTAAAACATCGATAAGATAATGGTTGCTTTATGAAAACAACAAATACATTACACATTTACGATGACGATGTTTCTCTTTGAAATGCGTGTTACTCTCTTGTCTGGTGGACAAAAACAGGGAATGTATTTTAAAATACTCAGCATGATGGTTGTTAAATCATGAACATAATTTCTTATGTTTATTTATTTATTTTTACAACGTCCAACAAACGCTATGTTATTTTGCCACTGACCGTTCCAAGTCGGTAACCCCTCAAGTTCTCATGTTAATTGTTTGAGGAGTCTGTTTTGAAACTGATCATTTTATTAACCATGCTCTCTATTTCTCTTCTTCTTGGCTGTATGGGGAGGCTGTGTTTTCTAAATGCGGCAATTCCTGTTATGCACATTTCACCTTTTAGAGACTTATCACTATTGGGCAGTAATATATAAGGAAGCGTGTTTACGTTACCTGTGTTCTATATCGTACAACTAAAACTGAACACCTATCTCAAATCTTAAGCAAGTGATTGGATGGAACGAAGTCTGTTATCCATTTACACCAAATAGATGCTTGAGATATGAGACTGGTCTCCAATCTCAGTTATATGAAACTGGACACTGGTCTGTTAGGGCGGCCATAGCTTGTCAAATGATTATGTAGAATGATATTGATATTATGGCTGTTAAACGTGGAAAAGTCCTTTTAAAGTTCATATAACTTTGATTCAGACATTAAAAACACTTGATATTAAATCACATTAAAATAATTAATTCAATCGAGTAATTTCTCATACTAGAATGATGAATAACTCAACGAGGAATCTACTGTTTCTGGATAACCAAGGTAAATCCTTTGATCTGGCGTCCTTGAACATCGCGAGAGGCCGTGAATGGGGTATGCCTTCCTACACGGAGTTCCGGGCCTTCTGTGGCCTCGGTAAGGCCGTCACTTGGAGCGACCTTTTAAACACAACAAACCAAGAAGACATTGACAGGATGGCAGCGGTCTATGCGTAAGTGATGTGTGACATGTTGAAACCATTGGCTTTGACGGCTGGTGCTGAAAGAAAACGACAAAAACTATCTAATACGTTTAACTGCTGACATAACACTTTTTATAGACTGTCTTTGAACCTCCAAGTAATTTTGCTAACAACATTGTGCCAATAATTTTCACACACATGCAAAGCATGATTATTTAGTATTTACATAATTAATTATTTTCCACTCTGGCAATTTTAAAAAGGTTATTAAGAACGTTTTGTGATTAGCCAAAAACTTTGTTGGTGTCATTATATCGGCATGTTTAGGACAATCTCCCGTATGAATGCATTTTGGATGAATACAATTTTATTTATTCGCTAATAAATGAAAACCATTTCAAAAGTGGTGATTTTGTTATATATTAATTTTTCATTTTAAATAGGTAAGTATTAATAGCATTTAATATTTGTTAACAACCGTCTTGATTGAGATGTATGACGACAATGTTTGAATTAATACTGATGTGTTATAAACTCGCTATTTAACATGAATAACATAAAGAAATTGTGAAATTTAAAAAAAATGAGATTATTTGATTGCACTTTAAACGGGATTGAATTTTTTGAATTTCTATTCTCGTTTTCAAGTAACAACCGAATTCATTCGTTTTATCAGTGCTGTCCAAGATCTCTGTTATCGTTTACTGTTATGCATCTATAGGACAAGTTTAACTTAAAATATTAGTTTGCATTATATTACATGTGACATATTTTAACGTACGATTTTAACATTTTTAACTCAAACGACGGTCAAAATAAAAAAGTAAAAAAAAAGTTTGCAAAGAATAATTAATATTTTTTTTCCAAAATACACAGTTATCACGCCGGGGGAACTGTATTTGGAACTAATCTTGCGCTCCCGACAAGACTTTGTTTACTTGATCCATTTTTGCTGTCAATATTCAGATTGTCTACAATATCGTATGTAGATATTTCGACCTGAAAAGAACCTTGTGTTGAAGTATAAGCAATTACATTTCAAAGTATTCGACAAAACAATTAAACAAACACTACAAGTTACCCGATTGATATTTCAGTGACGTGAGAGATGTTGACCTTTGGACAGGTGTAGTCACAGAAAGACCGTTAGGGGATTCTATTTCCGGTGCCACTCAGACATGCTTGGTAGGAAAACATTTTGCGAATCTCAAACATGGCGACCGCTTCTGGTACGAAGCGACATTCAGTGACAGTAAGTGTCTTGAAGAAAACTGAATTGATTTGTAAGAATAAAGTTACGAGTTCAAAAATCCCTACGTATATATTTTATTGATATAAGTGTGCAACGAAAATATATTACATTGAATGTTACAAAAATACTTCTAAATCCACCAAATAGCACAAACAACACTTTTCAAGTTTTGTATCTTTAAACTTTAAACTTGACTTAATTCATGGTCAACAAAAATACAATGCAACTGTAACTAAATATAACTTTGCCACTACAAATAATAAACATAAGTATCACCATCGTTAAAGACAATTTTATGTCTAAATGAATTTAAACAAAGAATGAATGTATTTGAGAGATCTGTTGCGGCCGTCAAACTCTGGGATTTATGTGAGTTTGAATATTTTAGCCCAGCTTCAAGAAATAAGGAAAATGACATTAGCAAAAGTGCTCTGCAAAAATTTGGATGTCGGAAAAATGAGGACGAGTGTTTTCAGGACGAACTCAACATGGTAAACTATTCAATTTAGCAATATGATTATAAAACCTTACTACTTTTAAGAATATCTAAATTATATAGACTAGACATAATCTATGATAGATATACATCGTCAAGGAAAAAAGGTTTATACTGCAAAGCCTTTTCAAGGCAAATGAATTATAAAAAAATGTTTGTTTGTTTGTTTGTTGTTGTTGTTTTTATTCATTTCACGCATGTTTAATAACGTCTTTTTCCCGTTATCATTCATAAGAAACCAAGTGTGACGTTTTAGTTTACTTGTGTTACACGACTTACATGTTATTCAGTCATCCGCCGAATCGATTTGTTTTTCTATTTAGTGTTTCCGTTGAAAATCTTGACAGTGTTATTCTCTATAACTGTGTACGTTATCTATGAGACTAAGAATATCGACTTAAATAAGGATGTTAGGACAGTGGGGATATTAAGCACGTGTTTTATTGTTTTTGGCAGATTCATAAATGCGGATATACATCAACGATAATAATACAATCAAATTTAAAGATATTTCTTTGCAGTATTATAATATCATTTTCAAAGTCAAAACTTTCTGCTGATCTCATTTTTTTTTTCATTTCAGGGTGGATTGCTCCACGGTTGTTGCCAGCAACGGCGGAGATATGGCGTTTTCAAGCTGGTAAAGTGTGGAGCATCTCGAAATCTCAGCTGAACACATGGAAGAGAAAACTAGATTCTGACAGCTGATATTGACCATTGAAAAGCACACATCCTTAAGATTGATTAAATTTGTGAAGAGTCCTTTTGTAATATGTGTGTTTTGTTGTATATATTTTGCATATATTTCGTACATTTATTCCAGCATTATGCGTAATAAACACTTATGTCCGCTTCACATTACTTCGTCATTAATAGTGCGAATGGTTAAACACCCCCATCTTTCTCCATGAAAAATAAATATTGTAACAACTGCAGATGCATTTCAAATAGCAAAATATAAGAATCACTGTTAAGTCTGCGTAAGCACTTTGACAAAAACTCAAAACATCATTATAAAACAAGATAATGCTAAGTCTAGCCCATGTACTATTTAAATGCTGCGATTATTTTATCATCTTCAAGTTGGAAAGAACAGAAAACATTAAGACACGTTCGTAGCATTATAAAAACAATCTGTACTAACGAGTGCACAATTAATACTCTTTTAATGCCAAAATGAATAAAATCGGACAATTTCATTTACATTTTGTAGTAAAATTCACCAGTCATAAAAAGTTAAGTACCAGTAATCATAAAAGACAGGTAATCATAAAGGGTAGTTGAAGTTTTATTTCCTTTTGCATACGATATTTGAATGAGACAGGTAAGCACATTTTTATTTTAGTTTTAACTGTCATGTAAATTGTAGATTAAAGATCTGATTAATAGATGTCGTGTACAGTGTCGAAATAGTAATATACAATGCCTGAAAATTAAACATGTTTCAAATGTCGTCAGTGTTTTCATGGACCATGGACATGGTAGATATTTTCCTGTGGTTTAATTTCTTTTCACAGACCAAATTATGTTCTTTGATAGCTTAAAACTTGCTGTTTAGAACACCCATCTATTAAAAAATATATCGAGTTACCTAAACGAGTTTTTTAAGTTTCCAAACACTCAATAAAATTTCTCTTTTTTACATGAACCCTAGAACTCGCGATTGCCAAAATAAAACATTAGGAAAACCACACTCAGAAAACACATGCATCCTCCCCATAAAGAAGAGATTTAATGTGCATGAGTTTATTAAATGATAAGTTTCAAAACGACATGTAAAAATACACGTATATTATGAGAAGTGGCAAAACAATTTGGAAGTCGGTGCTTAAACCAAGTTCTAGGGAAAATGTGTTTTACTGCTGAACGGTCTTAGTGTTGCCATGCTTTTGTTAATATTCTGTTTGTTTGTGTAATATTGTAATCTAAATGTTTAATTACTAAAATTCTCTTTTGAGTATATCGTTCTATTCAAATTGTAGGAAAAACCAACATTGCATCAAGAGCATTTAAAATAAGAGCCAGGCTTATTTACGAGTTTTAAATGAAAAATAAACGAATTTGCAACTTGGAAAGCCTTAACCACTTGGTTAAAATGATTAAATTAATCAGAAAGACGACAATGAAAAAAATAAGTTTGGCCTTTTTTATTGCTTGAAATACGAAATCGAAAATTGAGATGAGTAGTACTAATGGTAACATCAAAACAGAATCACGCGTTTGTAGTTCTATCCGACATGAATTTTCATTATTTAAAAAAGTGAAATATGCATATCAGGAATGGCAACATCCAGCAGACACAGCCTTCCAACACAGCCAAAACGCAAAGAGGAAAACAGCGCATGGTATTACAATAATCAGTTTCACATGGACGCCACAAACAATTAATAAGTGAGAACCCGATGGGTTACCGCTTTGGAACGGTCAGTGGCAAAAATAATTTGCCACTTTGGCAGACAAGCTATGCTTTCACGGTTTTCTCCCTTTTTTCGAAATAAATATTGAAGAGAATATGAAGCCGGTGACATTGTTATAAGAACTCATCCACTTTATTATTAAGTTGCAAGTCTTACTGACTCAGTGTTACACACGACATGTTCAAAGACCACAAAACGACTTGGAATCTGATCATTTCATTTAATCTATTGATTATTGGAAATGCACTCAAATCTTGAAATTATGCAAATTAAAAATCTTGCTATCAGCCTTCTGGTTATATCGTTATGTTGATCTTTATTTTTATCAAATACTATAGATAGTATTTAATAATTAAATTTCTTAGTCACAAACAGAGAGTTCAGTCGTAAAATATTTGAATGATTCTAAATTCCTAAATTTATTTTGCAACAAATGTGCAAAAGAGGACATCCTTAGCCTAAAATTCTTTCTACTTAAAAAAATAAACAATTATTTAAAATAAATAACACAAGTTTATCTTTTTATATAAGAAACATAACTTTATAACCACCATGGAGCCACCTCGTCATTTAAAAAAGGGAATTCAAGACGTTTATAACAGATTTGTATTGTGTATTTTCAGCTGCTGAAAAAAAGTGAAATATGCATATGAATTGCCGAATCCAGTAGAAACAGCTTCTCTACACAGCCAAAAGTAGAGAGGAATAGAGCGCGAGGAGAAAAAGAGTGCGAGGTTATACAAAGATTAATTACAAAAAAGACGACATAAATGATTCACTTAAATGAGAACTTGAATGATTACAGCTTAGGAACGGTCAGTGGCAACACAATTAGCCACTTGAGGTTAAAAACCAAAATCTATGATGCACAAACCTTACACTTGCCCCCAACATGTTCTCATATATGCGCACACGTAAATTGGTTGTCTTGGTGAAATAACTCCAACCCACCCATCAACTCGACAATGTTGCATGCAAATGCACAAAAACATAAAGAAAAAAAGGCAATGACCTTGCCGAGACCAAAGCCCCTGTGGTCAAATTAGCCCGAACACGAAGTAAGGATCAAAGAAATAGATGGGGTTTCCAAGTTTGCTTGCTTTTTACAAGATTTCACTATAAACTTTCATAAACTCTTAAATCCCTGCCACCGTCGTGAAAATAAAGAGCTTAGCTTAGAGATCAATTGAAGACGAGTAAATCATCAGGCAAACAGAGCGTTGTAGAATATCATATTGGTAACATTTCTTTTTATAATGCAGATACAATAAAATTTTAAATTAAAAACTGAAAAGCCTTAGAGCAACACTGCTTATAAACTAACCTTTTAATTGGTGATAGATACTGTTACTGGACATACTATGCATATTACAAAATTAAGCATCAGTATTTTGCCAAAACATGATAAAGTACCTGCGATATAGTGGAAAGATTTATTGCAAATCCAGTTCATGCAGAACTCAACATCTTGTTTACAGCCATAGAAAATTATGTAATTAGGTACTGGCAAATTTTTACAGTAAGTACGAGTGTTTTGAACTCTTAATTTTAGACAAGTACAAGTCTCGCTGGTTACTTGAAAACTGCTACTCGACAAGTACATTTGTTCTATGTGTATTGGTGTGTGTATAGTAGCGAAACCCTGGCTGAGGTCCATGTACATTAACATAGTTTGCATTGCTGTGATATATTTAAAGATAAGCGCGGAAGAAGTGTCCGATAAAATAATTTACCGAAACACTCAAGCATATCGTGTACGAAATTAACCCCGGTTTCATACTAATTGGATTGTATAAAACGTATCAGCACATCTTAAATTACGCCAAGACTCTCAATTTTATATTTTTCCAACGAACAAATTCATTTGACAAAAGAAATCGTGAGAGTTAAATTTTACCCTCACAATGATGTCCTTTGTTGTTTAAAAATACACAAGAACATGCCTTGCAAATTTAGCAAAAAGTTTAAAGTTTATAAATGTCGCCCATTTCAATCAGTGTGAAAAGTTAAAGTACACAGACAAAAACGTCAACGATTGAGCTAAAGAAGGTGAAACATGCATCTCCGGGCCTGAAGGTTATAAAACTGAGATTGAAAACCAGTCTCAAATCTCAAGCATCTGATTGGCTGAAATGGCGACCAGTCGCCATTTCAGCCAATCAGATGCTTGAGATTTGAGACTGGTTTCCATTCTCAGCTTTATAACCTTGGAACCGGATTTGCCACACTCAGAAAACACAGCCTCGTCACGCAGCCAGAAAGAAGAGAGAGGAAAACAAGAAATTGGTTTTGTAAATTGAGCAATTTCAATAAGACAACACAAACAATTTACGAAAATGAGAATCTGAGGGGGTACCGCATTGGAACTGCCGGTGGCGACACAATTTGCCACTGAGGGTTTAAACCAGGTTCTAGGGTGCACCAACCTCACACTCGCCCCAACGGTTTCTTATTCTTTAACATACAAGTACAAATTGCTTGGTGAATTAGCTCCAATCCAATAATCTTTTCGGTGCAGTTAAAAAGACTAGGAGACGGGTCGTATATAACAATGTATCGAAGTGGATAAAATTTAATATGTTAACGCAATAATTGATACAAATCAAGCCAAAAATGCACGGCTGTACTGTACGAAACCGAAGACCGCCATCTGAGCAGGGGAAATCTTAGAAGTAAATTAATGTATAACCGTTTCATACGATACTTTAGTATTGTTAATGAAAACTTGAAAAAAAATAAATACATAAACTAAGAATAAAAACACGAAAATATTAGAAACTAATAATCACGCAATTAGCGGTTCTGTTCAGTATGATGTGACCTGGAACCCGTAATATCACATACCCGGCATCACCTATCCACATACAGAGGAATTTCTTCGTTTAGAGTACCATTTAGACTTATTGATCACGCCCCTTGTTGCTCAAGTAAACCACATGCTCCTGCCTTGCCGGTCTGATCCAACTAGAATTGCCTCGGAGGAAAGAAATAGACCTGTCTAATAGACATGCTTATAAAAAAATTAAGGGTGTATATCTAAATTGTAATTAAACTAACTTAGATGAGTTTCTCCTTTTTAACAGAATATCACATAAATTTGAATGTTTGTCAGAAATGTTTAATTCACGTTACATTTACGAGATCACACGATGCAATATTTATTTCCGATATTGAGATCTCTATGAGAGATGACGACAGCTGTTACATGTACTGTGGTAGCGAATGGTTACGGTGTATAACTCAACCTCTTTTTTGGACGTTCAATTATGCGACAATCTAAAGTTTCTAAATATTTCTAACCAAAACCAGTTTTATCATTAGATCGTGATTTGACCTCACTCCCACAAGCGACACTGTAAAAATTAAATCAATATAAAGTACTGATTTTGAGTCCCTATAAATTGTCAAATGGCCTTAAATTAATTCACATACTATCGTCAAAATACAATACTAGTGTGTCCAGAGGAATAATTAAGTCGTCCAATGTAAGATTTTTTTTCAATATATAATTATAAATTAAACGTATATAATTAATTGTTATTTTCATTATTAAAATTATATTTTTTATAATAAAATAATTTGTCATCATTGAAAAATAATTTGTCATAACTATTCCACCAACATATACCATCATTAACAAATTATCAATTTGTTGTCAAAAATTGTATGAAAATGCGTGTAATATTAGTGGCGGTAGAGTGGTGGTAGTGGTGGTAGTATTGTTAATTATGGAAATGGTTGATGACAGTGGTGGTGTTAGAAGTGGTGGTAAAATCAAATACTGCACAACCTTCATAAGCAACATATTATTCCCGTGAGGTTACAAGCGGTGTTTCGGCTACTAAAAGGACTTTTAGTGCCTGATTAACTAATCCCAGTACCAGATATATAATAATTATTGGCTATGTGTGTACAGGGTGATAAACTTAGTGTCCTTTGAAACAGTTCTGTTGCTTTACTAGACTTACTAATCTTACAAGTCTAGTGGCTTATGGTAATGATCGCATTAAACTATAGCTTTCATTTCAACAAAAAGCAGGGCTTTAAATATAAAAGACCTGACGAAGTAAGCAACCAAGGCCTGTCAATCAGTCTGTTAAAGTTTCGGACAGATTTGAAGACGCTTATCACATAGTTCTTACCATTTCTGATGCAAACAATAATTTATACGGACAATGTTGCAATTATTTAATTGTACATAACGTTTAGTCCCTTTCCGCCTTACTCCATAGATAAACTTTTACCAAATGGTCGACCAGTGTAGATCTAGATCATCTAGCACATCTGTGTGTCTAGTCAGGATCTACAATGTTTGCTTCGTGGTCAGAAATCACATAATAAATCTAAAAGCGAACGTTGAACATCATCATCAGATGCGCCGACTTATGTGGATCTACACAGTTCACCCATGCGACAAAAGGCGTATCTATGTAGTAAAAGGATAATTAGTTTTGTTCGATATCATTCGATTTTTATTAATCGATTGCTCAAGCTGACTTCTTGCACGAGTTGCTGATTTAAATGCATTTATTGGTTATTTGTACTGCCTAGTACATCTATTAATTCTCTACGCCTATCTTATTATATTGAAGTGCGTCATGTCCCCTGCCGCTATTCTGAATAAGTGTTCGGGCGGAAACCGGGTAGGATAGTTTTTTTGCAAAATAAGGTTTGGCCTCGGTGTATTTCAAGTAAGGGAAGAACCTCACATTAGTTTTGAAAATAACCGAATTTCCATTCTGTCCTTTTCGTTTATTAAGACTTTAAGTGAAATAGTTTTTTGAAAGTGTGCCGGGAAGCCTCCCTCTTTTTGGTCGCAAATACATTGCTGTTGTTTATCAATGACCTGCTTTAAATATAACAAGATGGTGATACCTTTACCATAAAAAAGACAAAAAATAAACCTGATCAAAGAACTA
Source organism: Corbicula japonica (assembly GCA_038501625.1). Classification (NCBI taxonomy): domain Eukaryota; kingdom Metazoa; phylum Mollusca; class Bivalvia; order Venerida; family Cyrenidae; genus Corbicula; species Corbicula japonica. Next base: position 4,935,071 of record JAZAYU010000029.1, on the reverse strand, counting down.
TAATATAAATTTTATTGCATCATAGATATTTTAATAGTGGCAATACAAACAAAAGGTAATACAAACAAAAACAATACAAACATGAAAGATATAAAATGCTCGTAAAAAAGTATCAGATAACTCTCGCCCTTAGCTAATATGTACACAAACCAATCTGGGACGAAGAAAACTATGGCGTGAATAAAGTTGTTTGGTAGAAAAGTATTAAAAAACTCATGTTTAAAAATTTCAGAATAAAAGGACGATGAACGTGTGGGTATGTTTACTTGCTCTACTAGCGGCAGTTGTAGCGCTGCCGCAACAACGGGAGCTAAATGTCGCACACTTGCAAAAGATTAGAGGCCTAAATAGAGGTAAAATGTTTTATAATCTGACAAAAAAATAACATTAACATCATAAAAAAAAAGAAATTTACTTGCACATACTGTTATTAAGGAAACCAATATTTAGAAATAACTACCCTCAAATCAAAAATAAAACTGCAAAATGCAAGAATTTATATTACATTTAAGGTCAGTGTAAAAAATATTGTATGTAACAAACACTAAACTTGGAACGATACGCTGCAAACAAACGGACAGTAAATAATCTATGACACGATCAAAAGTAAATCCATAAACAAAGTTGCAAAACACTTATGAACGGAGAGGACATGTCTTTTCTTATATTTATTGTGTGACTTCTCTAAGTGGCTTATAGCTTTCTTCAGGCAACATAACACCAGTGGCAGAAATCTGAATTTACATCATGAATATTCAGATTCCACATCATAATTTTATAAGATTTCCCCTTGATAAATTAACAGAGTGAAACGCAATCTTACCCCACCCACTAACCCGTGACAAGGATTTTCCTGTTTAACCCCTGACTGGTCAAGTATTTCAAAGAAACCAAACTATACTGTTAGCAATAATATCACCTCATAAAATGTCCTTCCGAATGCGATTGCTCAATCCAGGAGGACTGTTTATAAAGTACATTTATTGCAAAGGGTAGATATTGGTTTCTTTGAACTGCTTGACAAGCGCGAAACCCCCGAGTCATGGCCGTAGCTGGTGTAACGGATAAGTGCGTGGGGTACAATTGCGTTGCATTCCTTGTGTTTTTATATGCATATATTATTTAAATGTTTTTCACTTTCATATTGATTAAGTTTTGTTTTTGAAAAACAATTCAGGTTCCTGTGACATAACTAATTAATTGTCAATTTTATTTTGTAACAGTGGAGAAAACAACGGCAGCGCAGGCTTTGAGGGCATTCAGCGCCCTTCGACGGGAACTTGGTCCAGGCTCAGATGAAACAGACGAACTGGAAAGATTTGCTGAAGAGTAAGTTATCTTTAGGTCGGTTAGGCTTTATTATAAAGTGTATAAGGTCGGAGTATAATAAATCAAAACACCTCTTAGACTAGACTAAAACAAATAGGTAGAAACTGAAGACATAAGAATATGACGTATAATACAAATAATGGAAAAATGCACATTTAACGCTTACAGGCAGAGAAAAAATGTAATACATGTAGAAACAATTCTGTAATAAATTTCCTGTGTAATATATATAACAACACTTTTAAAAACTAATCGTACTTTAAGCTTTCCCTTTGTTAATTGATGTATACTGTGGCCTGAGTTCGGGACAGAGCTCGTCAAATTACAAAATGTATCTCCACTACACTGTCTATGGATAATCTTTGTTCAACTCCAAAAGGAATACGAACGATGTTCATGAATGCATAAATCATTTAATAGTGATTATAGCAATACGATACTGGTTACAGGCAAAACGAGGACAGGCCACCAAAGAAAGAAACTATCAGACCTTCAACATTCTGACAAACATGTTAAATACTTGAAATCTCTTTCATTTAAATATGGATTACATTATTAAACTCACCATCTAAGGAGTTACTTCACTTGACCTTTCTCCGTTATGATGTTAACTAAACATTTTATTGTCTGCTGGCAATCAGCACCTCACGGGTAGGAATGCTCTATTCTGAATAAGTTATCGACTTATTGTATCAATAATCATCCGCCGAGTGAGTGCCTCAAAGTTCGTACAAAATATTTGTCCCTCAAGATCATTAAACTGAGATTGGATACACGTCCCAAACCTAAAGCATCAGATTGGCTGAAATGGAAACAAGTCTCCGTTTCAACCAGTTGGAAACTTAAGCCCTTAGACTAATCTTTTATGATCTTAAGCCTCCATTTCAGCCAGTTTTGTGATCTTGGGCCTAACACTTTATCAGCTCCATGTGACAAATATGAACATATATTAACCTTTCAGAGCAACAGGCGGGGACCAAGCACTGTTACGAATGTTAAGGCGTCTAGATTTGTTCAAGCGTGCGGACGTGGACCCGATATGTTCTATGTCTGTTAATTGCACAGATATTACAAACCGCAATTTCGTGAACGGCGTTGAATACAGAACAGCGTCGGGAATATGCAACAATCGGAACAATTTCCAGTGGGGTATGGCCACTGTACAACATCGTCGGTTGTTGCCAAACGCATATGCAAATGGTAAGCATTGTACGATTCAATGCAAACAAAATGTGTTTTCGGAAAGATGACCGCATTTCTTGAAATGACGTCATAAAATGCGCAGACGATATTTAGAGGTAATTATACTAATTGCAATAAAATTATTATATGTACATGTAGCAAGACCTTAACTTTGGAAAAAGGGAACATGATACAGAATTTATAAATTTTCACAAAACCATTAACAAGAAACTCATATTGTCACCTAAAACATATTTCCCCTCAACGAGTGTCCCTGAGTTCTTAAAATATATGTATACATATAATAAGTCGGCCTTATTCCTGAAATATCATAACAAACTATATTACAACGGACTATTGAATTCACAGGTAAATGGAACCCACGTGCGTTGACGGTTTCAAGGAAGCCTCTGCCCACGGCAAGAAGTATTAGCAATAAGGTGCATAAAACGGATACAAACAAAATAGACAACGACTCGGGACTGTCACTGGCTCTTTTCTATTACATGCAATTCCTTGACCATGACGTAGTTCGAACACCAACAGGTTAGTATGGTTAAATATTTGTGTGTTCGGAAAACCATGTCTTACTTTAATCAGGAGACGAACAACCTAATGTAATCTTTATTGCTTTGCATAATTATTGCAATAACTTTAAGTGGGACACGCCATGGGAAAACGTATCATTGAACAGCAGACGTCAATTCTTGAAATGACGTCATAAAGTTTAAAACAACGCTTTTCGCAATAATTGTAAGCTTTTCCAAATACAGTCACAACATAAATGCAGTAAAGTTTGACGTGGCCAAAATATAACCTGAATATAACTGGTATTTACTGATTTATTTTTGCAAAACTAACTGCTTTCTTTCTATTTGTTTTCGTTACATTATTTCTTCCAACCCCACCCGCACCCTTATTCCCCCACTACCAACCCTCTATTGCCGGTAAATCAACGGTGCATCATACATGAATGTGATATGTTGAAAATCGTAAAAAAATAACATAATCTAAGCACCAGACATGCGGATTTTCATAGGCTAGACACGGCGTGCCATGCAAATTTGAAATCGTGACCATTTCAGCCAACATCTATATCACTGGCATTCTTGATGGCTTAGATATTAACATACACAAATCTGTAAGCATAATACAACATCCGTTTAGGTTTTGTATGTGCACATTATTGCTATATACAAAGACAAACACTTTGAAAGTTATTAGATCTTTCGAATTGCCGAATCGGACATATAAGGAGACAGCGGCTTTAAGGGATCCTCAAAAGCATATAAGTTCGTGACAGTTATGTAATTATATAATAAGTACCAGACATGGAGGCTTTACCTAGCCAAGAACTCAGCCCACGTACACTTCACGTGTCATCCCAATTACCAGTTATTGCATTTGAATATCTGTGCAATTAAATAACACGACCTCCAGAAATACAATATTTAGAAATCGCCGATAGATCTTGTTTCAAGGAACCACGGACGAAAACTAAGTCTAATATTTTTACTTACACTGTCTTTGAATAAAATTGTCAAGAAATAATACTAACCAGAGATATTTCAGGAAATTTGTATAACGTGCAACTGGTTTATTTACTAAAACAAGTGATCGGACGTCTGTATGTATTTTACAGGCTTTGTAAGTGACAAGGTTGATTGCTGCGGTACAACACCCAGGTAAGCCTAATATTTCCAGGCAAAAAACAGATTTGTATTATATCTTTTACAATTACAGTTTAGCAATTATAAATAAGATTTTAACAAATCACTCTACTTAAAATGTTAAAAGAAGAAAAATGTTTGTCCTCGTTTGACGACGAAATGAACAATTTTGACCTCTGGATAAATTGCAAAGTTAACAGATTTTTGTTACAATTTTTATAAAAACCGCTTGTTAATTTATATATAAAAGTGAAAACACATCATTCTACTTATTATGTTGAGGGACTGAAGAAAAATATGTGTCCGCGTTTGGACGACGAAATTAACAATTTAGACATCTGGATAACTTGCCAAATCTACAACAGTTACAGTGATTTGGTCGACAGAACCAGAGTTATCAGTTTTCTGACTCTGTACATTCTCAACTGTCTAATTATAGTAACAAACTAGAGGCGTAAGAACCGCCAAAAAGTAGTTCTTATTTTCAAAGGTTCTGACGGAAGGTTTTCCGACTCAGAGTACTTTCAATGCTTTGATTATTTCAGATTTTGCGGTTTTCCTATGGGTTTTTTACTGTTTCAGCGCCTTCTGTCTTCCTATTAGAGTGAACGCTACAGATGGTGATACTTATTTCCCAGTAGGTTACTGCATGGATGCTAGGCGATCTTTTTCTGTTTTCGAATGTGGAAACCGTAAGTAAACACAAAGGGCCTACCGACTTAATTCACTATACTCGCATAAATTTGTCATAAAGTTGCGGAAACTTATTAAACAATAAATTTAGCTATATAGAATGAAATGGTTAACTTAAGTTAGTTTTGACCATTTGATCACCAAACATTCTTTTGTCAACTTCCAAGGCTCAAGACTATGGTAGTAAGAACGGAGACCAGTCTTAAATCTTAAATCTCAAGCGTTGGCTGAAACGGATATATGACTTCATTTTAGCCAAACAGATGCTTGAGATTTGAGACTAGTCTCTAGTCTCAGTTGTATTATCTTGGACACATACTTAAGACTCTAAATGAGAACCACTTAAGGTCCAAACTATTGATGATGTTTGTTGTATATTTGTTGATTCCAGCGACCAACTTACAAAACCAGATAAACGAGATCAGTGCATACATAGATGCGAGTATGGTGTATGGTTCGAGCAATGAGGAGATGAGCAACCTCAGATCTTTCGTCGCTGGTATTGTCTTCCTGAATGTTACTTTATTCACAATAACTTCATGCTTCATGAAGAAAAAAAACGCAGTCACGTGACCCTTATAAGCAATCAGATATTTGCTATTTTGGTGAATGTAACAATGTAGTAATTACACTCAACAAAAGTTCTAATTGGTCACTTTTTGTCCGTATTTTTTTTTATTAGAAAGATATTGAATTCACTCTTTATTTATGATCATATGCCAATTACAGTCTTCAACTTAAGCTTTAATCTTGTAATAATTGACTTCGGAACAGTTTGGCGAGAGCTATCCTTAATTTTGCTAAAAATGCATTTCTTGCATAAAAAGGTCAAGCAAACAGAAATTTGCTCTTAATTTCTTGTTTTATTTAATAGGACCCCTCATTAATAGGAAAAACATAAACACTTATTAATCAACATCTTCTCTATGAAGTTATAACAATAAATAATGAAATGTTTGTATACTCAGCAAACATAATGTAATTAATAATTGCTGGAAACATTTTATAACAAACATAATCATACTGTAGTGCCAAAGTCAGCAATATTTTCAAATACCACATTGAGGCACGCCAAGTCACTTGCCTCAGTGAAAATTTGAAAATTGACCAAAAAAGGGATCGCATTTCTGTGTTTAAGTCTAAATTAACTGATCTATCCAGTATGATATTCGTAAAATCTGAAGCATGCTTTGGATAATAAACATCTCAGATATATACATCCTTCGAAAACAAAATTTTGAACCCATAGAAAATCTTTGCCTCGAAGCTTTTGAAGCCCTGGTACGGCTGATTACAAAGTTTCTTTGTTCTATTCAAGGTTATTTAAAGACTTCCACCGCGGATTTTATGCCAGAGGCAGAAAACGACACAAATTTGCCGTGTGATACAACAACTCCTGGCTTTTGTTTTGAGGCCGGTAAGTATGACACATATGTTTATTTTAAATGTATACAAAACCTGTCATCGATGACACGTTAGTAATTGAATGTGTTCTTAACGATCGTCGAAAATATCTTCATGAAAACGACAGTTTAAACAACATAACAGCTTAAAGAACTTCGGCTGAAAGAACACCATTATTGCGTAAGTTAAGTAAAGTATGCAATGATTATTCATTATACTGTTGCACTTATTTGAAGGACAAACCCTGCGGACTCGTGAGAAAATTTTTTCAGGAACATTATACAGTACTTTCGAAGTCAGGAGCATGGACCTATTCTATATGTCAGGCAGCAGACAGGCAGATAGTTGGTAACCATTTCTGACTGTCAGACCACTCACCAACCGGCCAAATCAGAACAAGACCTTCAACCTTCCGCTCCGCTTCATGTCCGCCTCTGCTAAAAAAGAAATATTTAACACTCGTTAAAAATGATAACCGCTTCAGTATTTTGAAAAATATTCCAATTGAATTGATTAACTAAATCGCCATTTTTACGATTAACCTGCGACATTTTCTACATGTACAGTTATTTCATAATATAATCTTTATGTTTTTCATTTATGTACTGCATTTAAGTACCGTTCTTTTTCACGCTAGGTGACACACGTGCTAATGTGATTCCTAGTCTGACGTCATACCACACAATATTTGTGAGAGAACATAACCGAATAGCCACATACCTGGGAACCATTCATCAGGACTGGACGGACGAGAAAATTTTCCAGGAAACTAAGAAGATAGTCGCCGCTGAAATACAGCACATCACATTCAAGTAAGACATTATTTTCTTTTACAATTGGGAACCAATTATTTATACTGAACGGAAAAAGAGTATCTACCAAGAAGCCAAGGCCCAAGATCATAAAACTAAGATTGGAGACCAGTCTCAAATCTCATGCATCTGATTAGCTGAAAAGGCGACCAGTTTCTTTTTCAGACAATCAGGTGCTTGAGATTTGAGACTGGTCTCCAGGTTAAGTTTTATGATATTGGGCCCAGCAAGATTGTCGCTGCTGAAATTCAACATTGTGAAGTGTTTCTTTCAGGCACGTAGCTACCTATACGCGAATACGCGGGTTAATCCACATGTCTCCCACAGAACGCAAATTGCACCAGATTGCAACATTGTTTCAAAATATTCCGTGGGGGTAGGTGGTGAGCAAACTAGGCACTGCCCCTGGACCCCACCCCCTCACCCAGCACATTTATGAATCCACATAGAGAGCTAGCTACATACTATCTTTATTCTGTTTTTATAATATATGAGTGAAAACTATTCCGATTCCTTGTTGAACATTAACTTGGGTCAAAAACTGGATTACATGTTGAATACGACATCTCTATTTGCCCTGTTGGTGTTTACCATTCTACTATCGGGTGAATCTCTGTATTTCAGCGAGATGTTACCGTCAGTACTGGACACAAACCAAGTCGCCAAGTACAACCTTTATGGGACCTATGCATACAACCCTTCCACGGACGCATCCATTATACAGGACTTCTCAATCGGATTCAGGTAATACCTCGTATAAATGTTTAGACACTCTATTCGACAATACCAAGCCGGAATTTTCTGCATACATTTGATGTTAAATAATTTTAAATTCGTCTAACACGTTCCCAAGATTGATATTTGTTTCGATTTCCAATCTATTTTATGTAAAAAGCCCCATACAGGATATTTTACGAATAGCTGCTAACGTACATTCCGTCGTTCGCCTTGTCGTCCGTGTTAGGCTGTTCCAACACGGTATATCCTAGTCCCTTTATGATATTATAGTAGTAATTGATAGTATTTAGAGTAAACATAGAACAATTTAAAAGATATTCTGTTGCGTTCATCGGGACATTCAAATCATTTAGGTTGCTAAAAATATCCAGGATGCATCGAGTTTCACAAAGCACACTTTTAAACAACCCAAGCATGTTCAATACCCTGATAAACGTTATAAACTAATTATTTCAATAACTTTGAGTGATATTTTATAGGTATCACAATCTGATGCCCTCGGCGCTTCACATGACTGTTCCCTCTGGATCCACCCTGGTCAACTCGGAATCCATCAACCAGGAACTAACATACGAAAACCCCGCATTCCTGTTTAATCACAACTATAAGGGCATCGACCAAATCGCTCTAGGGATGTCGTTTAATAAGTGCCCGTATGCTAATGGGTAAGTAAAATCAAAAGGCGCGTTCCGCTGTTATAACTGTACATGTAATACCATTGAGAATTTGCCCTTTGACAGTCATTTGTTTGAAGGGTAATTGTGTGGTATCTGTTTAAACGTTCAAATTGTAAAAAAGAAAGTTCTAAATTTTACTATACACAATATCAAACTCATTTAGTCCAAAGCTTTAAAATAACCAAAATGAGTTGACAATTTAAAACCCATAATAAAGACCCTCCCGGCGGAACTAAGACCACCTTAATATTAAGACCACTTTTTCAGTCCCGTTACAGTTTTGCATTATTTTTCATCACAATCTTCCTAAACGACCTGTTTAGTCGTCCTTCGCCCAAGGTTATAAAACTGAGCATGACTATTTCAGCCAATCAGATGCTTGAGATTTGAGACTGGTTTCCAATCTCAGCTTTATAACCTTGGGATCAGTACTAGAGGTGGTCATAATGTCGAGATTTCACTGTATTTCTCGTTTATTTTGAGGCAACAGAGACATCGGTAACACGAAATCAAGATGTTAATCGGAGACACATTGGACAAAATCTCTGTTGTCACCTTTAAAAGGATGTTTCCTTCGTTTTCGCTGTTTCTAAGAGATTATTGTGATTTAAAATGGTGTTTATTTTAGTTTGATGAACGATGCAGCCAGGAACAAGCTGTTTCTTGATGAAAATTTAGACTCTTATGATCTTGCGACACTGAACATTGAGAGAGGACGAGAGTGGGGAACACCGGCCTACTTTAAGCATAGATTATTGTGTGGTGTGGACGCAGCCGCCATTACAACATGGAGCGCTCTCTCAAACACTCACGACGCCGACGTCATTGCTAAGCTTCAGTCTGTTTACGAGTAAGTGCACCTTACACATTATCATGGGAGACGTAGCTGTCTGCTAATCAAAGACGAGACCAAGACAATTATTGTGTGTTTTCTCATTTATCTGTCATATTTATCTTCTGAAGTTATAAACATTAACAATCCGATTTCGTTTTTCTGCGCTTCATCGATGTATGAACAGTCAGACATTTACACAAAATTTCTATGAAAACCAAAGGTTAATATGTTTTAATTAAGTTTACACTCACCGGCATTTCTAATTACACACTTTTTATAGACGAAAATAACTATCAAAATATTTGACTTTTTCTAAAATCTGAAAAAAGTAATTGGATTAAGTTTTAACAGCGAATTATTATAGCACTGACATTCTTAAACTAATTGCACAATAAAATAGTTCTGTGAAAGCATTTGTAGCGTAAATGACCGTCGCCGAATATGACGTCACGTGCATCGCGTTACGTCATTTTCGTACACTCAACATGGTATTCAATCATCGTAATATCAACGTTATGCCGTAGTTATTCTAATTAAAACAATTTAAGGGCAGTAAAATGAAGGTAAAGAATTGTAACTTACCTGTCTTACTGACGTGCCAGCTTGGAGCATTCCAACGGCACGCGCTCTCTCTACCAAAGTCATACGCGCCATTTTTTGTGAGTTTTTATACCGGCCTTTTTATCTCTGGCTAGAATTCTAATGATTTTGGCTAAATTCAAACTTGCCTAACATTTTGTACATGTGTGCACGAGGAAAATGCTGATTTCAAATTTTCGTCTCGCATGAATGAACTCGAATGGAGATTTTCGTGTAACGTGCTACGATTAGACATCAACTCCAGGTACAACTCCCGTTATAACCAATTACCATAAACACCATGTTTTGATAGTTATTTTCGTCTATAAAAAGTGTGTAATTAGAAATGCCGGTGAGTGTACATTCTTACTGTTTATAAATCGATGAACCGCAGAACATTGCGTGTACAATGCAATAATACCACCGTCATTAAACGCAGTCACGTGACCCTTATAATCCAATCAGATATGTGCTATTTTCTTTACCAAGAGTATAAGCAAAAATTTATTAACTTAAAATTAAAAAACAGGGTTTTTCCACAATTCATCCAGTACTGTAACAGTGTTATTGGTCAAACTTCAGGTCGGTGCAAGATGTTGATCTGTGGACTGGCATGATTACTGAGAGGAAGATAGGGTCATCCCTTTCCGGTCCCACTCAGTCCTGCCTGGTTGCCATGCAGTTCGCAAATCTGAAGTATGGAGACCGCTTCTGGTACGAGACGGCCGACGCTTCCGTCGGGTTTACACCAGGTAGGAATCATTTGCTAAATATAACTAAATTTAGAAGTAGAGGTTTACAACAGATTGGGAAAATAGAAAACTCTGATAAATTAATTAATGTCGCGTAGGTTTCTTGGAACAGTATAATCACTCGCACCAATAATTGTCGGATTCAATGGAATAGTATTTTTTAATCGTTTGTCCATTATCCAAAGGAACAGCAATAACAACATAATGGAATCGTAAAGTAGGGCGACTTGTTACTGCCGCTATCAGCACAAAGGACTGTTGTTGAGATGTTGATAGGGGCATTACGCATGAATTATAAGTGTATTGATTTGCATGAGCTATTTTACGGTAACTAAAATGTCTACCATATTTCTCACAACTTAGTACATGCACTAGTTTTCAGATCGGTCTATATTTTACCACTTGTTACTTTTTTTCAGATCAACTAGCCGAAATTAAGAAAGTAACGTTGGCCAAGATTATGTGTGATAACCTTGACGTCGTCAGAATGCCGAAACAAGTCTTCAAAACAACTTCAACATGGTAAGAATTGTGTAATTGTGTGGCATTTTCTTTGTGTCTATTCCAGCTAGAATATAATTTTATTCGGATTAATGATTAGGCATTTTAATTATTATATAAAAGTGAGAATTTGGGGTTACATTACAATGCACTCTTATGATGGATTGCAACGGTTACAATGTGGTTACACGACAGCGTGAAGCCGATATGCAGAAGTGTTGTGGTACATGTATTCCGTCTGCAAAACATCTCTTGTACTATTGTAATTGTATTGCATGCTTAAACGCTATAAGATAAAACACACTCCTGGATCTTAATGACAGGAATACATTTTTTGTTTAAAAGCCCCTTCCTTCATCGGGTGGTATAAGTAAACTTTCAAACTGTGAATGTTAAAAATTGATTCAAACTGCTGTTTACATATTTCAGTTATAAACCAACAATAATGTTCAACACTGAAACCTCGAACAAACCTTTTAAATATGTTTATATTTTACCTTTTACAGGACCGACTGTAGCGTGATAGCGGGGATAGATTTAAGTAAATGGGGCGTCTAAAAGAAGAAGAAAAAATGAATCGCCGATGTGAAAACCCTGCATATACTTTTCTACAGAAGAGCAACACTTTATAAAAAGAACAATGTCCAAATATTCTTCTAGCCAGACGTTAAAATAGACCTTTTAAAATACAAGTAGTAAAATAGAATCTGTTAAAGTGAGATAACAATGGTTGCACGCAAGACTATCATAACTACATTTGAGTACAAAATGATTTCAGTGCAACCCTCGATACTCTAAAGTGAAATCATTGTTTTCATGTCGCCAAGAAAGCGCCAACAAAATACTTTATTTGTTTACTGTAAGGCCGTTTCCATCACTCTTGCAACAATGATGTTTGTTTCCCATTGAAAATTTCGATATAGTGCTATCCATACCTAGTGTTTCTTTCAATTTGTACAGCACTTGTTTTTTCTAGTTTGATGCGGTAAATTTGTTGGATTTTGTTTTCATTATATCATATTGGCTTCTACATATTGATAGGTTGAATGGCTTTTAGGTTGTTGCTTTATTACTTAATAGAAAACATTTATGAATAGACTTAAAGGTTCTATTGCGCATTGTTTACCCATTTACTTTTTTTAACTGTTTAATAAAACATTCTACGCACATGTATTGAGTTATATTATTGTGTCGCCCTTTCGAAGAAAGGCGATACATAGGAATCGCTTCGTCATAAAAACTTTTAACGTGAATATAAATTTGCAATTGCCTTATATTTCTTTATCTAAGTTTAAAATTATTTTGCTTGTAACAACACGTTCGCGAGGATGCAAAATTCTTTATGTCAAGGTCACATTTGGTGAATCAATGCCCCTTTTTGTACTTGGATTTTGACACGAAAACTTAACGTTGGCTATAACATTGCCATTTCTTAGTATTTCTTCATCAAACTTTCAAATTATATTGGTTATGACAACATGGGGATGATGAAGCAAAATTCTTGAGGCCGAGATCACACTTGATGGAGTTATGTCCCTTTTTGAACTATTATTTTGTTCTGACAAAAGTGTCAGAGGGCGATACAAGTGTTCAGCTGAACACCCATCTAGTTTATTGCATGAAAGCTTGCAGTTACCACTTTAATTGCTAATACAGAAATGACTTTTTAATTAGGAATTGTTTATGTTCTGAATGATTGGGGTTGGATTTTATGATACTGTTAAAGAATTTTTTGTTAAGATTAAATAGTTATAAAGGAGAAGACATGTATTCAAATGTGGGCGACTACAATATTCCGAGCTGGCAGATGGTCTGTGTGAACATTGAAGATTATTTCAGACAGGGCTGGAAAAATACGACAGCCCGATGTCCTGGACAAATTGACGACTCAGGCTACTGAATGCTTGTCTGAAATCTAGTCCCGGACAAATCATTATTTGATCACCCTTTTCGCTATGATTGCAATAAATTTATAAAGACCACGCATCAGTACATATTGATATACGTATATAATACGTATGTTGACATAAAAGTTATCTTCACAAAAGAAATCGTGAGTGTTAAATCTTATCTTAACAATATCGATACCCCCTTGTCAAACATAGTTTAACTGTTGGATATAAATAATTGGAAAGAGTCTATTCGTGAGCTAGATTATGACGTTTGTGTATAAAAATACAGAAATCGCTGATGCGACATTAACACTTCAGACTTTAAAGGTGACTGGTCACGTGTCAGAACGAAAATATCAAGTGCGTTCAGATATCAAGTTCTATCATTTAACCCTTTCCTCCATATATACGCCTTTTTACGCATGTGCGACAAGTGTAGATCCAGATCAGCTGGCACATCCGTGCCGTCTGATCAGGATCTACAATGGTCGCTTTTTGGTCAAAAATAACCTAACGAATCAACGAATCATAAAGCGAACAGTGCAGATCCTAATCAGACGGTACGGATGGACCGGCTGATCTGGATCTACACTGTTCGCCCACTAAATAAAGATGTGCCTATGAGTTATCAGTAACAAAATTATAATTCAAGTCGTATTTATTGTAAGCTTGCATGTACAGGTACAAAATAAAAATATATTTGATTTTAAAATGTTTATTTTGAATGTCGTCGCAAAAGGCATTACATTTATCCCAGAGAACATTAACTAAAAGGCCTACATTATAGGTCCATGCAAACCGTCGTCTTAACCCTGAGCAAAATGTTTCAACGTTCATACAAAGTATTTTATTCTTAAAATATGTATACTGTTCTATACACTTATTTTCCGGCATCTTCAAATGACTACTAATCCACATTCACGCAGGATTTTTATTTTCAATTGTTTGATAAATGGTTGCCGAGATTATGAATCTGCGCATTTGCTGATCGAAAAATACGGGAAAATTTAACACACGCAAAAAAGTGATTGTAATAATAAGTAACCAATTCTACACGACAAATAGTTTTAAATACATAAGAATTAATAAAATATAAAACAAACATTATTATTTTCGCTTCGTAATTTATATTCCTCTTGGGTAATTTGGACACGACATTATACAATTGTTATTGTATCTTTTCTATAGTTTGGAAAATCCTTTAATCCTATAGGAATATCTTTAGTAGTTGACATAACTTGTAATTCTTTGTTTAAACATCGAAGACCATCACAGATCACTTCAGACACCATTCGATACCTTAAATTGATTTTAATGGTATATTGCCGAATATTGTGTCATTAGCAAAAATATCAAATGAATAACTGCATACAAATCATTGCTCCATTTGTTAATATATATTTAAACATAGAACTATCATATTCAGACCTAAAACACACAGAAATCTTTAATTATATTTTTTTCATACTTCGAAACAACAATTTCCTAATGTCTAAGTGTTGCATATATTTCCTATAAATAAGACGTAACATGTAATGCTTGCTTAGTCGCTTGTCGGCTTAAATGCCTGCGAGGGACATTGTGTCCATTAAGATCCCGGCAATAGGTGTCACTGCTACTCTAAGCAAGTCGCATCTTGTTTACTAAAAGTCAAACAAGATTTGCCATGTCCACTAAGATGCTTTCATTTTCTCTTAAATCTCAACGACTCTATCTACCAAGTTCAATCTAGTCGAAATCCTGTCGATCAGTACAGTTAATAAAATTCATCTGTTTCAAGTCGGATGTCAGGGAACTAGAATCCCAATCAGTCGCATTCACATTAATTTATCCACTACAGCACTGTCTGCCAATGTTGGCTTAATAGAATGCGGATTGTCCAACTGAAATTGATTTCTTGCGGATGGGACTTACAGAGCAGGTCCAGTGTTGTGGTGCTTTTATACTGGAAACAAGACACGATTTTATAAAAAGTCAGCGGGCTTTTTCATTATTCTTGAAAAAGCTAAAATATGACTATTGTGACGATAAAAACCTTTATACGAAACTACAACTGGATCGCTGAACAAAAACAGTCTAAAGAAGTTTGGCAGATATTGATAACGTTGTTCATGTTCGCTTATGTTCATTCCTAGTCCAAAATTATAAAACTGACAATGGAGACCTGTTTCAAATCTCAATCATCTGATTGGCTGAAATCGCGATTTTTCTAAGGCCGTGATTACTAAAAGTTTCTGACTTTAATCTTCTAAAGCTATAAAATATATATTCATAAAAAAACTCTCGTCCTTTTCTAAAACATAAAGACTGTTTAAATCACACAAGGCCAAAGAAATAATCAGATTACGAAGGAAGATGCATCAATATAAGTTTGCGTCACGGAAACTTTGTTTGAACTTTAAAAGATATAGGCTAAATGTCAAAGTTTATATGTAAATCAAGATACACTATTTTACAAATTTCCCATATTTTCACCCCAAGCAATTGTTAGTGAGAAATCGTGATTAATTCGACCTTTCAATTTCAATAAAACAAATTTTTCTTTACACCCACGATAAAATTACGAAAGACGATATTGTTTGTTACCCGCTCAAGCGAAACGATAATATAAAATACCCGAACTAAACTATATACCCCTTATTGTAAAAATTGTATTTGACAATAAAAAGAAAAGCTATTAAGGAACTATTGGATGTAAGATTATTATTTCTTCTTTTAATTTTTTATATATAATTTATTATTAATTGTATAATTTATTATATAATTGCTTATTATATGAATAATTAGCGTCATTTAACAATTCTTAATTAGTATGATTAGAAAAAAATCCTATCACAGTAGCATAACAAAAGCAAGTTTGTCGGTGCTATTAATATTTAAAAAGTCTCTTCATTCCGAGTGAGATTGCATGTAACCCTATCACCGGATAATATTCTTATATATTTTGAAAAATTGCAAAATACGCATCTTTCGAGGAATTTCCAACATATTTTGGCGAATTTCATATGAAGCACAGACGTCGACCAAAATAATTAACACCTTATATAAACCGATTGTATCATCTACCGGATATAGCGAGACAATTGTATATATATACGATGAAGCACATATCAAATGTCAAAATGGTTGCAGAAATTGGGTTTATGGTGTAAAACAATTATTAAATAATTATGGGTTCTCATTTGTGTTTGACGATGTACATGCTGTAGACGTTAAGACATTTATTAGTACATTTAGGTGTAGAGTAATTGATTGCTTCAAACAAGAATGGTTCCGAATGCTTGACAGTCCTGTTTTATTACTGTATAAAGAGTTTAATACTGAATAAGGATACGAAAAGTATTCAGATATATTGCCAAAGAGTTTTAGATTTTATTTCTGTAGGTTGAGATTGTCTGTCCATCCTCTAAGAATGCAAACTGGTCGTTATGCTAGAAATCATATCGTACGCGAAGAAAGGTATTGTTTATGCTGTAATGAAAGAGACTTGGAAGACGAGTATCATTTTGTGTGTGTATGTCAGTGTTTTAATGCAACAAGAAGAAAATATTTAAAACGTTTATATTATGTTAACCCATCCGTCCATAAATTTATTAGTCTTATTACTTCTAACAACAAAAATGAACTTGTAAAATTATCATTGTTTGTTAAAGAAGCTTTGTCCATCGGAAAAGATATTATCAACCTAGAGCATTAATTTCATTATAATCGTTGTATAGTCTTCCCTCTGATATAGCAGATCAAAATCTGTTTTGTGTCCGATTCACATCTATATCCACTTAGATGTAAACTATGTAATGCTAATATGTTATTTATCTTGGTAATCAAGTATCGTATATAGACACGTTTTTCCATTTTGTGCTGTATTTGTGACATTATATTATATATTATAAACTGTAATGTATCCAGACAATGTACTTTGTACACGTCTTAATAAAATATCTGTTCTGTTCAATTCTGTTCTGATATAAACAATCCGTTAATAACACGGTGAAAACGGAATTGTTAGAATCATTTAAAGTACCTTCGATACAAACCAGTAAGTTATATTTTGTATTAGTTCTTAATGGTTGTAATATCATTTGTTTTGCGCACATATAGGAATAAAAACTTGTAAAATTTCACTTAATCACAACAAGGTCTGGCAAATGACCCACATGATTGTACCAAAATATTGTTATTCTATACAGAAAAAAAACGCTCTGATAAACGAATACATACTCGTATTATGTTTCTATGGCATTAATATAATGACTTTTACATGACAATATTCCTTTTATTGTGTAAGTAGCTTAAATAATAAGTTAAATTATTTAAATGTTTGACGGGTGTGTTTCGTAATGAGTGTATCATTTATAGCATTGATATTTCTGTTGTATCATTTAGTGCGATCTTTGAAGAATGATTTTCCAATAATCTTTATCATTTACGGTGATGCGTTTTTACTGATTTTATCAAGATTATGCCTTTAACTTTAGGTCAGAGGGAGGAGTTCGTTTATATAATTATTGTCCATACAAATCGGGTATATTTGAAATTATTATAAAACATTGCGAACAAAAGCACGAAGAGAAGAACTTGAAAATAATCAAACAGAATAACAACTATATGTTATTGTTAATTTTGAGGCTCTTATGAAAATGTAACTGCCACGACCAGCACAGCTAGGCGACCATTTAATTTTCCGTACAAACTCGAAATAAACTATAAACTTTTTTGTAACTGATAAAACAGTCAAAGGGAAGACCTTTGTGATAGTCAATCCTTTGACGGAAAACAAGTCGTTGATTCATTTGCTGAAGTTTCATTTGACCCTTTATTCCATTTCGTTGTTTTGTTGTACAGTATTTGCTTTGATATTTATTGGAATATGTCCGAACAAGTGACCAGTGTTAGCCCGAACAATTGATATTGATGTGGCAGCTGATGATGACATTGGTCTTACATTGAGTAAAGGGTTAATCATTTTAAGTTTATCATCAGCTCAAAATATCAATATTTAAATCAATTCCTTTGTCTCAGAGTTTGTATGTCACGCATACCCGCAAAGATAAAATACTTATCAACGAACTGTTCACCTTTAAATGTTTGACCAGAATATTAAAGAAAACGACTTATTAAAAACAAATTCAGAATCGAAACATTATGAGAATTAAAGTTAAAATGTGAAAACTACGGTATTGTCATTGGTATACAAATAATTTCAACCACAATAAGAAAGGAGTTCTCACTCTAAGGATTTTGGCATCATTCTTACAACGGAAATATCTATCTGCCAAACAAATAGCTACTGTAACTTTTTAAAGTTCGTTAATATAATATCAGCGAACAATCATAGTCTTAAAAGATCGTCCGTGTTTTGTTAAGTACATATCTGCGCATGAAGCATAACACTGATCCTCTATTTATAACCGTGAACGTTTTACTTTAAAACTATCTAAACTTTAAACCAACCTTAGACTATGTTTATCAAATCCAAAACATTTCGGAACGACATTAATTATCGCGTGTTATAAATTATAGTTCTCAGAGCGGCCTGGGTGTGAACACTTACTGTGCGAAGCACTTTAAATACATATTTTAGGCATCAAGAATTGTTCTTTAATCCGAAAAATGTAATGAAATCATCTTTAAATAATCGCTACAAGTGATACATACAGATCACTATAAACATACAAATGATCGAGTAAACATGTTCAATACACGATACAGTCTGAGTCAAACCTGCATTCATATTTGGGGTCCAATGTATTAATGTTTAATTGATCAGATACGGCAATCTGATTAGTGTAAGAATAAAACTTCTATGTTAAATCATCGCTAGCATGAATATACCTCTCAAAAACTGTTAAAACATAAACAGTTCACACTGCAAAAAGGTACTTAGTGTGAGGGATTTGAGGGATTTTTAAAAATAAATTGCATATAAAAGGAAACATTGTCATTCATAACAAGGGCTAACAAGGGCTATAACACTCGCCTGTTATAAAATTCATTTGTCGATTTGATCTAATTACAAAACTCGACTCATTTTTGAACTGTCTATGTTTTTGTGACAATCACTACTACTGCTACTGCTACTGCTACTGCTACTACTACTACTACTACTACTACTACTACTGCTACTTATTAGTAAGCAATGCTTATTTAATTAAAGAAAATTTGGTTTTGTCTAAAAGATTGTCTAATAGTTAAGTTTTGATATAGATTTGTTCTGTCAAAAAGTAGTAAAAGATAATGATATGCCAGAGCTAATGTTCACTGCAAATCATAGGTTACCCGTGTAACGAGACGGATAGAGTGATCACTGCATATCATATGTTGCCCGTATAACGAGACGGATAGAGTGCTCACTTCATATCATAGGCTACCCGTATATTGATGGCCAGAGGGTGTTCACTGAATATCATAGGTTACCCGTATATTGATGACCAGAGAGTGTTCACTGCATATCATACGTTACGGGAGTGTTCATTGCCCGTATACCGATGGACGGAGGTATTCGCTGCATATCAATGGTTACCCGTATAACGATGAACGGAGAGAGTGTTCACTGCCGTCATAGTTACCCGTATAACAACGGGCGGCGAGCGGAAGGGACATGAAGATAGGAAATCATGTAAAACACTATATAAAGATCCGGTTCATTCTGGAAAAAAATCATTTTTTTGAAATTTAACGTCGCATAAACATATAACAAGTAGTCATGTAAATATTTAATTAACGTCAGTTTTAACCTTTATTTAATTTCACGGCTAACATAAGCTCGTCAAATGCACCGGTTTCAACACTGATTTTCGAACAAAAATCCTGCAAATTAAATGTAAACATTTTTAGTCGAGTTATTCTATCATTGAGTAAAAGGCTATGTTTTCAACTACAATGATACAATGGAATCAAAACGTGATATATATAGATTTAATTTAGTTTGTGTTTCCTTGTTTATATAACAATGTCTATGGCATTCACAAATAATGCAATCTATAATATTTTTTGTTTGGGTTAACCAAGAGCAAACATGTTTTATTTGCCATGCAAAAGGTTCGACAACAAGTGATGGCCACATTTATATATAATGTATGACAGGGCTATTGTTCCAAATATCATTGTCCTTGTCGTTATCAATTTAAATAATCAAGTACATGCTCGTCTGCGAGTAGGGAACATCTGTAAATTTAGTGTGCGCATTTAATTATTATAATTAAACCGTTAAGTGTCTTTAATGTACTCGTATTTTTGAACTTTTTAAATATAAAGAATTTGCTCCGACGATAAGTTCGTCTGACTGTCTAAAATGTTTATATGTTAAGCGGATAAAATTGTCTTGTATCGCGAAACAGCATTATTCTTTGATTTTTATAAAGACTGCATCTTAAGAAGAAATGTTCAACATTTGCAAAATCGTTATTACAAACATAAATAAAATTGTCAGTGAACTGTGTCGTGTATACATCACCATTTACGTTGCTGCCATTGCAGCTTATGGCGCGTGACAGACACAGATAATAAACGTGTCGTTCTTGAACCAGCGATACAATTTAGCATCATCGAACTCATAAAACTTCTAACCAGCTAGAAGAACACATCTTTTCCTGTCGTATCTTATATTGCTTTTTCTCCCCTGCACTAACGCCTGCTTATGCCTTATCACTTTTCTATATTCATCGTCCATTTTCATAAATCGACACCTCTTTGCCTATTAATGGTGTTAGTGGACAATCCTCAAAGTACTCTGATAACTCGGGGACACTTTATCCCCTAAACATATTAGACAACCAATACAAATATTAAAAATTATCGTAAACTTCAGTTTTATGGAAGAATTGAGTTATTTAACATGCTTTTAATACTCAATAATCCTCTTATATCTACAGAATGATGTGAATAAATTAAATGTGTAGTCCCTTTTTTGTAAAGATGAAAAAATATGCATATCAGGAATGGCCACATCGTGCAGACACAGCCTCCCTACACAGCCAAAATGTAGAGAGGGGAAGAGAGCATGCTATTACAATAATCAGTTTCAATATGGACGCCACAAACAATTAACGCAAGTGAGAACCCGATAGGTTACCGCCTTTGAACGGTCAGTGGCAAAACAATTTGCCACTGAGGGTTTAAACCAGGTTCCAGGGTGCACCAACCTCTCATTTGTCCCAACAGGTTCTCATATCACAAAACGAGTACAAGTTGTCTTGGTGAAATAACTCCAACCCACCCATCAGCTCAACAATGTTGCATGCAAAAGCACACAAACATATAAAACATAAGAAGCTAATAGCATTGACAAGCCAAATGGGGCGGGTAATCAATGATCTTACCGAGACCAGAGTACCTTGCGTCAAATCAATAAGAACACGATGACAGGGATAAAAGAAACGAATCGAGCTTCTAGGTTCTTTTAAAAAAGATTTCCCTATAAACCTTCATAAGGAAAACTGCATATCAGGAAATAAATAACACCCAGAAAACACAGCCTTTCTGGTGGTCTCCACACATGCAAAAGCGGAGATGAAAAGAGAGCATGGATTCATAAAGAAGAAGAATTTCAATGAAGACACCAAAAACAATAAACAAAAAAAGAAACAGTCAGTGGCTAAACAATTTGCCACTCGGGGTTTAACCAGGTTCTAGGGTGCACCTGTTGGCTTCAAACTGTTCCAAAATTAGGTATTTCGACATTTCATATTGTTTTGTGATTTGAATTTCTGACAATGTTTAGCTAATTAGGTAAGAAAAAATGTCATTTAATTTTGTCATGCTTCCATTGTCTGTTCTAGGCGAGAGAAGGACGGCAGCGCAGGCAATGAGAGCCTTTAACGCCCGCCGTAGGGAATTTCGGCAAGGCTCTGTAGAAAAGGAAGAAGAAACAGCTGAGCTCGAGAAAATTGCTGAGGAGTAAGTAAACTTACTGACTGTCAACAGGTGTAAGAAAGATATATGGCGGAATATTTTATCTGAACAAGATTTTTTTACTTAGACAAAAGTAGTTTCCAGATTCAAATAAAACCATTCATGTTTCAATACATTTTATGCATGAAAACCTTTTTATTATCATAGGACCAGAATCTCAATTTTATTACATGTAAACTGAACCCAGGTCTGGTAATGTGAGAATGAAATATTTACAGAGTAACGGGTGGAGACAAAGGACTTTTGCAAGTTTTAAGAGAACTAAACATTTTCAAGCGTGCGGATGAGGATCCAATCTGTTCTATGTCCATTGACTGCACAGACAAAACAAACCGTAATTTCTTAGATGATATAGAATATAGAACTGCGTCAGGAATGTGCAACAATCTAGACAATTTTGAATGGGGTATGGCCGAGGTACAACATCGTCGTTTGTTGCCAGATGCTTATCGAAATGGTATTATATTAACTATTTTATTTAATCAACCTTACGATTCATATTGCTGATTTTCGCTTTTTGAACAGACATCTCATTCTTCTTATTTAAACTAAGTAGTACTTACTTTGTTCATTGAAATGGTGCTAGAATAGTACTCATTTTACTGTTCTGGTTTAATTGATGGTTATACATTTTCAGTGGATTGAACTTGAATTTATCCATTGGACTTTGGTTGCTAAGGTTTAGGGGTTGCTGACGTTGTAACGTTTTAATCGATATCCCGAAAACATGGTGTTTTGTTGTAGACTTTTTGGGGGATGCGGGGTCTATCCGTACGTCTTTTTGTCTGTCCGTAAAAGTTTGTAACGCGAACTCTGCAGATATTTACCCCAAATTTTAAACATGTGATCGGCAAGAATCGTAGACATTCATGAATATGTTTGGCTTGGCTGATATTCCATTATTTTTTGAATGAGCAGGATTGTAAAATATCTTTGTTACAAACCTCTCCTACATTTTTCAAGAAATTCGTTTGTAACTTCAAGGATATTTGTTCGACAAAAAGCGTGACATATTCTTGTGTAGATCGAATCACACAGCTTTTTGTGATGGCTGCTCTTTCATGGCTGATCAAAATTTAATATTATTATACGTAAATGTGTTTGTCTGTGTAGGAAAACAGTATTTCTGAATGAGGTATTTTCAGGATATTGGTATTTCTCTCGTATGTGTATGCTATGATTCAAAGAAATCCTTTTACAGGTAAATGGGCCCCGCGTTCAAGAGCCGTATCAAGAAACGATCTGCCGACGGCAAGAAGTATCAGCAATAAGGTGCACAAAACAGACACCAACAAAGGGAACAATGAATTGGGCCTTTCTCTGGCTTTGTTTTATTACATGCAGTTCCTGGACCATGATGTTGTTCGTACCCCAGAAGGTTAGTACAGTTAAATATTTGCAACGTTTTATGTGTTCGAAAACAATGTCTTATTTCAATCAGGGGACGAACAACCTGACATAGATCTTTTACTTATCGTGTCATCGCTCAAGAGTTCGAGACTGACCGATCTGATTCTTTGAGACAATGATTACTTCCCACCAATAAGAGTCATGGAGCAATTTAGGGTCATCTACAGTCATCATTGCACTTTCTTCGATAAAAAAGGAAATTATCAAAATCTCTTTTTCGGCAAAATGACATTCAATGAAACTGATAGTTTTGTCTTTTTGACTCATATATGTAAACAATATGATGTATTTGTTAAATCGTGTTTCAATTTCTTGGTCGCTTCCTGATCCCGAAAATGGGTAACAAACGTTAATTTCTCTCTTCATTATTTAACGTTCTTTAATAAGGATACAACATATTGGTGTCAGATTTATTATACTCGTCGGCATTTAAAATAATGGTTTGTGTTGTTTCGTTCTTGTGAATTTATGCAAATAGAATTTTAGGTCAAGCTATTTTTCTTTAATGTTTTTTTTTCTTAACATATGTAAAACGAAGAAACATTAATAAAGATTATTTGTTTAAGGATTTATTGAAAAATGCATTTTGCCGCTACGAAGATTTTGATTTTTTATATTTGTTTACCGATTACAATGCAAGGATAACTGAAGACGGCACTCAAGTAATTCCCAACGGTTTACAATGACGTACAGTGTTATATACTAAGCCCTTAGTGGTCTTAGCATTCAAGACCATGACACTCTTTCTGTAACTGCTAGGTTTTGTTTAATCAACCAATATTGTGTCTATGTTAGCATTGAGAATGCATGTCTTAGGTTCACATTTCTTTATACGAGAACCAAAAGCCCACAGTCATAGGACGGTGTTCTTTACAGAGCATATTTTGTGACAAATAGATTGTACAAAAATTTAATACTACACTAGGTGCACAGTGATACATTGAGCTGAAATTTAGCACAAAAAAAACAAAACTAAATTAAATCAAGCATGAACTTTTAAGCGTTTTTGGAGTGCCCGTTTATAAAAATTATGTCGATATCCTTCGCTGATCTAGATACCTTGTTTTCTTTATTAGTGGATAAAAAAACTTTAAAGTTACTGAACGTTCATAATAAATGTTAGTTATATAAATAAATTCATTAATGTCGATTTAAAAAAAAAAAAACTCATAAAAATATTAATTTTTAATCGCAAATGCAAGTCAAATTCGTAGTTTAAAATTATGATGTTTTGTAAATTTAATTGTTTAGTTTTTGTGCTTGGATGTCAATTGAATTTTAGAGAAATTCTTAAGCCTAGCTATTGTTGCTTACCGTTATAACTTTTCTTTACATATATAAAATAAAGTTACATAAATAACATTTATTTATGCAAAGGTTTTTATAACTGTTTATAACTGAATTTTACCGATCGAAAGATTTTTTTTTATCTACGACAGTGTAATGACGACTTCACATTAAAATGCGTGCTTTCCTTAACATAAAACCTTCACTTCTAAACGGTAATCTCGATCATTTTGCTTCAGGTGACGTGAACGACAGGATCGACTGCTGTGGTGACCGTCCCAGGTAAACAATGTTTGTACTGTGTTCACATTGTTATCATTTATATATCTTAATAATTAAGACAGTTAGTTTTATGCTGTATTAGTAAGCATTAAGCTTTTAAAAAGATGATTTTAATGAGATTGGTGCAGCATCAGACTAACGTGTCTTGTCCCCAAGATTATAAAACTAAGCAGGGAAACCGGTCTCAAATCTCAAGCATCTTATTGGCTGAAATGGCAACCAGTCGCCATTTCAGCCAATCAGATGCTTGAGATTTGAGACTGGTTTCCAATCTCAGCTTTATAACCTTCAGCCTAGGTCTTTTTATCAAAATGAACAAGTATTTTAGAGATTTACACTTGTATTGGCTTCCCAATTTCAGTGCATTCTGCCTTCCTATTAAAGTGCAAGCTGCAGATAACGACGAATATTTCGAGGACGGCTTCTGCATGGATGCTAGACGATCGTTTACAGTGTTCGAGTGTGGAAACCGTAAGTATTTAAATCATTATGAAGACTCAACCAGTAATTAGTTATTTAGCTGCCAAGTTAATCATTTCAAAACTTGCGTACGTATTTAAATCATTATAACGTCTCAACCAGTAATTAGTTTTTTAGCTGCCAGGTTAATCATTTCAAAAATTTTAACAGTTTGTGTCAATGTTCAATGTTTCGTGAAACTCAGTTCAAGTACGCACCTTTCCATATGTTGTCTTTTTTAAATACTTCAACAAATCAAATTCCTCTAAAAATCAGAAAATACATTTATTCTCTTTTCTTCATGCTGTTGTTTGGATGAATGGGGATAAATTTTTTTCAGAAATTTGATCGAACTGAAATAACTTTTTCACATTTACATTTGTTTTAGCTGAAAATAAAAAATGAAGTTAATTTTCGTTCCAGCCACCGAGTTTCAGAACCAGATCAACGAAATCACGGCTTACATAGACGCCAGTATGGTATATGGCTCAAGCGATGAAGAGACGGAAAACCTGAGAACTTTTGTAGCAGGTATTGCTATGGTTATAACATACTACTCAAAATTTGATAAGGATCACTTAAAAGATTGTCTTTATTCCTTGCATTAGGTTGAAACGATAAAATACTTTCTGTTATTCTGAAAATATGTTAATATTACATCAGCTTTGTGCCAGAATGGAATGAGCCGACAAACTGTTGAAGCGCAACAGCGGTTGGAACTTAATAGGGGAAATAACTCGGGATAGAACGGAAAGCGATCCCTATCAAATTTTGAGTAGTATACATAGTGTAACTCCTAATCAGAGTACAGATAATTGATTGATATAATCTGTCTATTTTCGTTAAAACATTTCTGTGTTAACATACCTATCTCGATTAATATATTGTAAACCTCCGTCAGCTGATGGCAAAAACATGTATAATGTTTATACCAAATAAAGAACTTTGACTTGACTTGCTATTGTTATCATTTTTCAGAGTGTATCCGGCTTTGCCATCATTGTCTCAGAGTGTATCAAGTATTGTTATCATATTTTATTTCCCCCAATATGCTAGTACATTGTATTGTCATAATTGTCTTAGGTTACGTTAAATGTGTCATGTGTCACCATTGACTGAAGATTTAAGAGGCTGTTACACAGTAGAAGATAATTTTTTCATGATTGTTTCAGGGAGAAGCAAAAGTTTTCATTGTTTCAGGGTGTAGAACGTATTGTTATTATTGTTTTGAGGTATAGCTGGTATTTTTATTGACTAAGTGACAAAGAAAAAAAAAGTGCTACAACTTGAAACAATGTTAACATTATTTTTTGTATCCAGAAATAATAATAACTATGTCTGCTTCACACTAAGACAATGATAATAGTACTTGCTACACCTTGAGACAACGATAATAGTACGAGATATGCTGCAACCTGTTAAATCTTGAGTCAATAATTGCAATACATGCTAAATCCATAGAAACAAAAATACAATGATAAAAGGCCTCCTTCAACTTCAATACTTCGGGGTTACATCGGGAGACAATCATAAGGTCAACTGCTTTATCCTGATTTTGTAGAAAAAATATAATTTTTATACACCGAGATATTTAATCGTATGTGTAATGAGTATTTACAAGTTAGATTTTTTAAAACAAACTTTTACGTCACACGACTGTTACAAACGTACTGTATTTACAAAAAGGTATTCACGAAATACAAACAATGCCCTACAGCAAATAATATTTTAACCATTTATAATCAGGTTTCTTGAAGACATCTACAGCAGATTTCATGCCAGAAGCCGCGGACGCCACGGATTTGCCATGTGATACCGAAACTCCTGGGATTTGCTTCGATGCTGGTATATATCACGTATCGAAGTAATTTAAAGAAGACTTAAGTACATCGGCATATAAGTGCACAAAATAAAAAAAAAATATAAAAAAAAATATTTGTTAGGACAAATATAGCAATTTGTTTTCTTAAAAAAAGAAAATATAATTTACTCAATTATTCAATGTTTAATTATTTTTGTTTCGTCATTCGCTATTTAAATAGTCGTGCGTTATCCAACTTGATTGAAATTATTTCCTTTTTTAGGTGACACTCGTGCAAATGTTGTTCCTGTTCTGACGTCATACCATACGGTGTTTGTGAGAGAACATAACAGAATAGCAACGTACTTTGGAGCCATCAATCCAGACTGGAGCGATGAGAAGATTTTCCAGGAAACTAGGAAGATAGTGGCTGCTGAAATACAACACATTTCATTCAAGTAACTTGACCTTTTACCCACCTTTAGCATGACAATGCTAATAACTTACATGCTAAATTGTCTAGTTGATGAGTGAGTCGGAGCTAATCACCAAGACAATTTGTACTTGTTCGTTCTCATGAGAATCTGTTGGGGCAAGCAAGCAAGTTTGAGGCTGATGCCTGTTATGTCAATGACTTGTCGGTTTGTCCAAGTACGGGTTCGAGACCCAATATGAATAACGCTTTGATAGATAACTACGGTTTTATCTACATGATACAAGTGCTACAATACAGTGAATGTAAAACAATGAGGCATGCTTATTATATAGCGCAGTGACAGCAACTCATGTACTAACAGTGTTCCTGAAGCTGTATTGTTATGCCCCTTGATATATAATTCAGATAGTATTACACAAAAATGCCTGGTTCAAACCTCTCAGTAGCCAATTGTTTTGTCACTGACCGTTTCAAGATTGTAACATTGTTTGTGTTTTCTATTTTGAAACTACATTTTAAAACTTATTATTTATATAACCCATGGTATCTTCTCCTTTTGTTGTCTCTTCTGGATGTGGTCATTTCTGTTATGCATATCTCACTTTTTTGTAACCAGATACCAATGAAAGACCGTGGTGGTTGAAATTTAAATGCAACACAAGCATTTAAGTAACAGATTATTGGCTTTGCAATGTACACTTGACTCATTAGAAGACTTGTGAGGAAACAAAAAAAATCCTAAACCGCTTGAAATCCAACATCATAATGGCATTTATATAAAACAATGACAACATTGATATAACAGGTTTCAAACTTTGAAACTGAAAATATGGAAAGATTCCACCGAGATTTATTGAATATTGCATAACAATCTAAACGCGACTCACTTAATGTTGAAACTTTAAAGGCTAACTCTCTAACAGCTTGGAAAGCGTGTTTCTGTTTATATGCTTCTTTTATAACTTGATTTAATTTCATCAAAAGCAAAGTTGCGCTTAAACCAAGAATATTTTAGAAAATAGGAGTTGGAATGCACTTTTATAAAACTATGACAATAACGATTGACTTTTCTATCTAAAACTTTTTACGACAACGTATAAATAATTCAAATAACAAAATCGAAATTCTAACTATATGTTAAGATTTCGATATATAATTATGTTACAACATTCAGACCTTTGCTGTGTGTATTTCAGCGAGATGCTGCCATTGGTACTGGATACAGACGAGGCTGCAAAGTATAATCTTTACGGAACATACCAATACAATCCAGAAACCGATGCTTCTATAATACAGGCTTTTTCATTGGGATTTAGGTAATTTACATTGCCAAAAGGTCATTTGCTTCCTTGTTGTGAGTGAGGTATTATAATAGTTTTCAATCAGTATAAATTAAATCACTATCGCTGGTTTTAATCGTATTTTTACATGTATAACACTCATAATTAAATAGGCATCAATCTACATAGCGATGACGCCTGGCTTGCATGATACCTAAACTTCTTAACCCAAATACTGCTAACAGGAGTGCAAAACTTCAGCACTCCATATTCGTTTTGACCGAAATTCCTTTATTAAAAGCATACCTTTAAGAATAAAATCGTATCTTTAAATCTAGCACAAGTTTGACAAATTTTAATAGCTTTCTGAATAGTTCTGCTAAGAAATGAAAGTTTTTATATGTCATCGACAGGTATCACAACATGATGCCCGCTACACTTCATATGACCGAGGCTTCAGGGTCCACTTACATCAATTCTGGTGCATACGACCAGGAAGACACCTACGAAGACCCCTCCTACCTGTTTAAACATAACTATAAGGGTATCGATCAAATCGCTCTTGGAATGGCATTTAACAGTTGTCCTTATGCTAACGGGTAAGTCCTTCTAAAGAAATTTTCCAATAAACACTTTTGACAGCTTACGTAAGTTTTAATAGTTATCCGTACGCCAGCGAAACCATTATAATCTGAATGAATGTCAATAACATACCAAAACGGTTGGCTTTAACAGATTTCGTCTCCTTACGCTTATAGACTAGATTCTGAAAGTCCAAAAGGGCTCAAAAATGAGTTTAGGTAGGGCCGACAAGATATACTTTTTATTTTGGTACCAAATTAAAGCCTATTATATGGCCAAACAATCTGGAATGGCCTGCAAAGAAAATTTTATTGCGAATCGTCAGAAAATAAGGGGAGATAACTCATGCCAAATCATAAAAAAATCAACAAAAAACTGATAAACTCAATGGTATGACATATTTTATAAAGACTTGTTTCTGTCTTCATTGAAACTTGGTCAAATAAGTTGTAGGATGCAATTTAAAGTCCAATGTGAACAACTTTTGTATATAATGTGTGGAAAAACAAGAGTTATTCCCCTTTATTTTATTGAAATATAATGTAAATCGCTTATGTCCCTTTTTTTTGCTAGAAAGTGATATTTCTGGTGATTTTTTAACTTAAAGAAAGGAATTATAGCACAAATTCTCTGAAAAAGCTTGTTTAACACCAATTAACATCCAGGTCAGATTATTAAGTAATAATTATATACATTTAATTTCATACTTGAGATCAAGAATTTATTACAAGCCAGACAAACACGACGTATTACGCACTCAACGGTGGCAGGAAACATCCACAAAACTCTCTCGTGGCAATAATACTTATTTGTCATTCGCCAAACTTGGTTTGAATGATTACGACAGTAATATATTTAATAATTACTTCAGTCAGACTAGAGTTATTGCCCTTTAATTACTTATTTTGACAAAATTAGTAATTAAAGGGCGATAACTCTAGAGTGACTGAAGCAATCTGACGGTTTAACTCCTCCACATTTTAACTCAAAAACCTTTTGTGCAATCTTGAACAAACTTGCTTAGAATGTTTAAGGTAAACATATCCAGTTCAATAACTGGCAGATAGCGTTGAACACACTAGATAGTGTCCTCTAATGGCTGTTTTTAACCAAATTAGGACTGTCCAAGGCCCCAGTTTTTCAGAATCTAAACAAGATATTGTAGATCGCAGCAATGGGGTTGGAGTCATTAATATTTTATTGCATTTTTTTTTAAATCAAATGAGCAATGGATGCTTTCTTTATTAAAATGACAATCTTTATCAAACTTAGTAAACTTAGTAAGAACATGTATGTAAATAATATCTTAGACAAGTTTGATAGCCAGTCAGATTGCTCTTGTCACTCTTGAGTTATGCCCTTCAACTGGAAATATTTGACAAGTTATATCCATACCTATCAAGACCTATATTTAGTATCTTTAAAATTTGTAGGACTGTTTAAGGGACTATAAGAGCTCAGCTAAGTATGGTTACAAGCAAGATTACATCAGTAAAGACACTGAGGAGTTATGGGCCTTTAATTACCAAAACTTAAACAAATAAAAAACTTCTGCTCTCTGACGGTTTTGTAGCAGTTTGGCAATCTTGTTCTTTATTAGTTGTACAAGAAACAAGTTTTTTTTATTAATAATCATTCTATTAAGTCATTCGTACATGTTAAGTTAAACAATATGTGTGTTAAACACATTTATGTTTCTACTTTCTAAGTGCAATCAATGCAGACGAATTTAAAAAAATCTAAATCACAGACAAATACAAGTAAATAAGAAGTGATAATATGACGACATCAAACTAAAATTTTTTAGTAAACATTTGATTGAAAGATTATTTTTGAGATTACCAAACTAATATTTTTTATAGTGTTCTATTGACTGCTTCCGCTTTAGAGCTCATTTGAAATAGCACAAGGAAGTCTTTAATACATGTTTGTTATGGCTATTGATAAATATGCTTGGGGCTAGTGCTACACTTAAACTATAGTCAGACATACTCGCATTTGTCCTTGACAAAATTTTCAAGCTTCTGAACGTCCATGCTATTCTAAGAGTAAGGTCTGGGTCCATCTACGGGTAGTGCTTCCAATAAATAATGATGGCTCCATATGGACAGACTGAGAAGTCTTAAGAGTATTACTATATGTGAAAAAATAACCTTCAGATCTATGGTTTGTTATGTTTAATTATTACAGCTTAATCTTGATAATTCTTTTTTTTTCTTGAAACAATGAATCCATTTTCATTCACATGGAACAGGTTTTAATAATACTAAGCTTGAAACATGGTTGATGAACCTCATGGAGACTATGTGTTTCTGTTACCAGTTATTGTCTCAACAGTCGCTTTGCTTAATATGGCCTTAGTGTTCGTGAAAGGGAAGTTTCAGACTTAGAAAAAAAATGCTTAACCCCTTCTTAGCCTGAATAGAAACGTTGAAGTAGCAAGTTGGTTTTAAAACATTCTTTGAAATTGACTGAAAGGGAATATTAAGCCATGCATGGTAGTACATATACTCCCTTCTTTGGGTAGGACTGCATCTAGAATAGCATAGTAGACCAAACAGAAAAGTATTCAATAAACCAAACATTGTCCAGGGACCAAAAACCTAGGAATAGGGATATGAAAATAATAGGTGCTATGGTTATACTATCTGCTTGTAGTTGAAAACAGTATTTTAAACTTATGTCAGCTCCTGTCAAATTGTTGCAGTCTATTCTGGATACTAGCACTACCCTTGTAATGGAGTGAGGGCCTGGGTCTGAAAGATATTATCCTTTAAATAATACAAGTACCATACTCATTGCTATAGCTAACTCTGATAATAGGGTTGAGGATCCTAGTAAATGATAGAATTATCATCAGAACAATAGTCCAGATTCCTTCGTAGGGTTACCTTATTCTAATTCTTGGATCCTGCATCCTTTTTATGCCCCCACTCTGAAAGAGGAGGGACCTTATAGGATGCCCATATCCATCCGTCCCTCCGTACTTACGAAACCTGTGTCGCACATAACTCAAAAAGTATAAGAGCCACAATAATGAAACTTAACAGGTATGTTGAACATCATGTGTAGTTGTGCACCTGGGTTTGTTTTGGGCCACACCTGTTAAGACCAGTGTTATGGTACCTTATGCATTTCAATATAATTCATTCAGCATGTAATCTTGAGTCGGATGTAATTCCAAAAGTATAAGAGTTGCAGTCATGAAACTTTACAGGCATGTTGACCATCATGTGTAGTTGTTCACCTGGGGTTTCCTTTTTTTGGCTACGACTGTTAAGACCAGAGTTATTGCCCATTTCAATAAAATGCATTCAGTGTGTAATCTTGTGTCGTAGGCAAGTCCAAAAGTATCAGTCACAGTCATAAAACTTTACAGGCATGTTGACCATCAAACTGCACTCATATTAAATATTGTGAACTGCAAATTCATCTGTTTTTTTTTCCTGAAAGTTTTCACCATTATATGTACTTTGACTAAAAGTTTACACTAAGAAAAACTTTTGGAATATGTTTTGACCTATCTTAAAAAGCGGTTGCTATAACATAGAACTGGGTAGTAACCCTTCTAAAACCTCATGGCAAATTGTCTAGCGTCAAGAAGGTGCTTACACTATTCTGTGGTGTAGGAAGCAAGACCGTGTCATTATAATGACTCTGCTAGCGTTTACAAGAGTCCCTCGTTCTATATTTGGGCAACGCTAACATCCAGAATTGACGGTTTCTCCATTTTTTATAAGCAGTCCTATTTCTCTAAGCTCGAACAATATATATATTTTGACATATACAGGAAAACTACTTTACTTACTATCCTGAAAAGACTTAGGATATTTGGGATTTTACTCTTTCTTTTACTAGTTTATGCTAGAAATTTCAAAATGTGCCATTCTGTTAAAAATATGTAAAAATTAAAACATTTAAAGGCAACACAATATTATGTTTTTCTTACAACCAACAAGATTGAACTTTAACTTGCTTGTATACTGAATATGTCAAGACCCTTCTGTTAACGCATGATGAGGTGAGAACAGTGCATAGACTTTTATAAGGTTATGCCTAGCTTCTTAAATGTTTCAATATGAAGAAAGTTATCCAGCATTATTCTAAGATTAGTGCAACACTCAATATGAGAACTTATCATTTGTCAATGCAACCATATGTAATGAAGTTGGGAACAGTTTCCTGAAGGAAAAGAAGTTAAGTTTGCAAGATTTCATTTTATTTCATTATTTAAAGATACATACCCGCAATTTTACTATAATTTAGTAAAAGTTAACTAAACATCTTATAAGACAAAACATCTGAAAAATCTTCCTTAAACACATGTTTCAAAATAACAGTAATGTTTATCTAATGTTTGACTACTTCACTTTTTTTCAAGACATTAGTTACCATCTGTATTCAGATAATGGACTGGCCAATTTACCGTTATGCTGTTATACGTCATTATGTGACTCTACAAGAAATACAACAGGCACTCTGATTTGCTTAACTTGTTAGGATGTTAAAATCATATTAGAATACAAATGTGTTGATGCTGTTATTTAGGAAGTGCCATTTTATGAGTATGGGGGATTACTTCCAAGAAGTAGACGCCACTTAAACGGGTAAAGTAACAATAAACACTAAACACAGATCTATTGGAGACATCTGAACTTCGACAAAATGTGTCACCAAATTATCATTTTATTATATTTTCTTGAATTAACTCCCTTTATTTGGTGTTTTACAAAGCATTTCCTTACCGGTTTGCTTTTGTAACTGAAGCAGATCATACTCTATATATATAGTAAATAACAAAATAAACTAACATCAAAAGTGTTGATTATTTAAGGTTTTATTAAAAGAATACTTGCTATAATGGTGTGGGTGGGGTAATTGTATACACAATTTTAAGGTTTTATCATTAATAACGCATATTCTTCATCCTAAAATGTCTTCTAAAACATCTAAATTAATGTTTAGAAGTGTTATTTGAAATATTTGTATATAGATTTACAACTGATATGAACAGATAATTTTCTTAACTCATAAAATAGGGAAAATCATAAATAGTTGTGTTTTCTTTGTATATTTTACCAACAAAAATGTCTTAAAATAGATATTAGTCCAATAATAAGCACTAATAATATATCTTAACTAAATAATGGTTGCTAGATCATATAAAAACTAATGATGATACTAAAATTTGGACTGAAATCAATGCAACTTGTCATTATATCTAAATATTTTAAAGTTAACTTATTATTCTATATCAGAGTTATCTCCCTTATTTTTTCATGATTCGCAATAAAATAATTTTTGCAGGCCACCTAATTTCATTGAGACATACCATAAACTTCAATAAAATCGAGAAATAAAAAGTATATCTTGTCGGCCCTACCTCGACAAAATTTTCAGCTTCAGAATCTAGACTATTAAGTGTAATTCAAGCCCAAATTTTTCAACAAAATTTGATGGCGCTCATGGCATGTCGAGGATAGCAGAATAGATAATTTATTAGACTTGTACATAATGCAATGCCAAATCATAAAAACTAGTTAAGCAAATAAATAATCTCAATTTGAAAGTATTTTTGAAAGAAAAACTGAACAATTGTTTTCAATGAATAAACAATTTCGGTGTACTGTAATAAATTCGTTATTAAACAGCTTATTGTGATATTTTCATAACCAAATTGCATTTCTTATCATTTTACAAACTGTGTTTCAATCATGAAGATCTTATTTGTTCCTTGTAATGCTCAAGATATTTTCTGTGTTGATGACTTAACACCAGTATTTTATTGTTATCTTACAGACATGTATCTAGAAATATTTAACGGATGATGCATGTATCCAAACTAACATTTTAAAATATACCCTTAAACGACTTAAGATAAATTATTTCTGACCCTATCTCGGTTATTACCCTATATTTCATGAAATTGTATAATTTCATATTGATCACACAATAATATCAATAACCAAATAGTCTAGGTTTTAACTTACAGTTCTTACACATAAATTGAACTTACAGTTTTTACACATAAATTGAAGAACAAGTCTAATTATAAAAGCTAAGCTGCAACTTCCTTTCCAAACAAAGGTTAAGTACAAAATGGATTATTGTATACAAGGTCTGTCTCTAAACGCAGTTGAGTGATATAACTTCTGCAGCTTGCTCCTTCATATAATTCAGAGTTCTGCCATTGTTACTGTTGTTATGTGTATCACGATTTTCTTGTTTAGTCAAAAGGTACCGTTTTCAAATGTTTAACGTGAAAGCTCGAGGCAATAAAAATTCACTTCTTATATTTAAGCTGTTTGAAAAGCTGTGTACATTGTCGTGTGTTATCTGTTTGTTTTAGATATATGAACGATGCAGCCAGGAACAAGCTGTTTTTGGATGACAACGATGACTCCTATGATCTCGCGGCATTGAACATCGAGAGGGGCCGAGAGTGGGGAACACCTGCCTACTATCAGTACAGAACATTGTGTGGTGTGGACGCTTCCGACATCTCTGACTTCAGTGACCTCTCAAACACTCACGATGATGACGTCATTGCCAAGCTTCAGTCCGCCTACGAGTAAGATGAATTACTGTAAAAAAATAATTAGAACTGCATTTATAACGTTGAAGAAAAGTATAACTGTAAGCATTATCATATGCACCATGTTAAACATCGGTTAAGAGTTAGTACTGTTTACTTGTGTAAATATTAAGTTGTGCTCTTCAGCGTTGACAGTTGTATGCAATTTCTTTACTGTTCAATAACAGACCCATTAATAATTTCAAATTCATTCCGTTTGACGACTTTAAAGGGGTTACTATCATTTTTGCAATATAGCATAGCGTTGTTTTGCGTTGGGAAGCTGTAAATGTAAAATTCTTATCATCCGTCCACGGTCTGTATAGACGGTTTCAGTATTCAAGCCTGTAAAGCTGTAAATGTAAAATTCTTATCATCCGTCCACGGTCTGTATAGACGGTTTCAGTATTCAAGCCTGTAAAGCTGTAAATGTAAAATTCTTATCATCCGTCCATGGTCTGTATAGACGGTTTCAGTATTCAAGCCTGTAAAGCTGTAAATGTAAAATTCTTATCATCCGTCCACGGTCTGTATAGACGGTTTCAGTATTCAAGCCTGTAAAGCTGTAAATGTAAAATTCTTATCATCCGTCCACGGTCTGTATGGACGGTTTCAGTATTCAAGCCTGTGAAGCTGTAAATGTAAAATTCTTATCATCCGTCCACGGTCTGTATAGACGGTTTCAGTTATTCAAGCCTGTAAACTGTAAATGTAAAATTCTTATCATCCGTCCACGGTCTGTATAGACGGTTTCAGTATTCAAGCCTGTAAAGCTGTAAATGTAAAATTCTTATCATCCGTCCACGGTCTGTATAGACGGTTTCAGTATTCAAGCCTGTGAAGCTGTAAATGTAAGATTCTTATCATCCGTCCACGGTCTGTATTGATGGTATTCAAGCCTGAGAAGCTTTGATTTCAGTTCAATCACTCTTAAGATATACCTCTTCTTTTAAGTTGTTGACTTTAGTGTCTGCTGTAATACGCTATCCACTGTCAAAATGACAGTCTGTTTATTTCATTCCAGCGTTTATATTGCCTTAACTCATTCTTTTCCCTGAAGGCTTTAAGCTGCTGTTCTATGAATGTCATCATTTGCTGCGATGGACAAACATCTTTGTCATTTAAATAGTGAAGCTCACTAGCCCTTGTTTTTTTGTAGAGCAGTTCATACATATTCATAGCAGAAAAATGGCAGTGTTCATGAACTGGCTCCAAGGTTATAAAACTGAGCTTGGAAACCAGTCTCAAATCTCAAGCATCGGATTGGCTGAAATGACGACAAGTCGCCATTTCAGCCAATCAGATGCTTAAGATTTGTGAATGGTTTCCATTATCAGTTTTATAACCTAAGGACCAGTTTTGTCATTATTTCACTATATTCAGATCGGTAAGGGACGTGGACCTTTGGACTGGCCTGATAACAGAGAACAAAGTTGGATCTTCTATTTCCGGTCCCACGCAGTCCTGTCTCGTGGCCATGCAGTTCTCAAACCTTAAGTATGGAGACCGCTTCTGGTACGAGAACACCGACTCGGTTGGTTTTACAGCAAGTAAGTACAGTACAAACAACTGTATATCAGTTCTGTTATGAAATTTTACAATAAAACCTGTATTAAGCAGTCACTCAAGGTGGCTGCTTAACACAGGTGGCTGTTAAAGACAGGTAACAATTTGAACAAATAGGACATATTCAAACCAAACTGGCTGTTTAATACAGGTTGTTGCTGAAAGCAGATGACTATAAAAGCAGCTCAACTGTTTTCGTTCTAAAATGTTCAGTTTTAAAACGACCATCTAGTAATTTGTAAAAATAATTTTCGAACAAAGACATCAAGACACAGAGCAAAGATGTTATGTTAATTAATGTGTTGTCATAAAAAGCAATAGACCTATTCAGGGGAGGCGAGACCTAAATCTGCACCTGTATCTTTCAAAACCCTTCACCGACGCAAGTAGAAACCGGCAAATTGTTTTGCAGTATTAATAAGATTAGAGGAAATATTTCAAAATGAAGTATGTTCACAATAAATCAACGCTTTATCACTCATGCCAATTTTTCTCCATATCAGACCAACTAGCTGAAGTCAAGAAAGTGACGTTGGCCAAGATTTTATGCGACAATCTGAACTTGGCAGAACTACCCGCAGAAGTCTTCAAAACAACATCTACATGGTTAGTATAATGAGTATACAACATTCAACTTATTGCATATTGCATAATACTACCATATAATGTTGATGCATATAAATAACATTTAATTTAAATAATAATAATAATTACAATTGTTGTAAAGATTTGAATTGCGCTAATAGTGAACATAACGTCCCTAATCGGTCATTAGGAAGCGACCGGCGGGTCGACATGCTTAATGTTACAGAGGTCTGAAAATAAATTAAAAAGTAAAGATACAGGTATGCTCACTTTATATGTAATCAATATCTATATACATTTATGCTAAATAGTACCCAAGATGTCACAATTACGTGCATATCAGTAACTATGCTTATTATTAAAGTAAACACGTGTAAGGCCAATTAGTACTGTAGCTCATGGTTTTATTTTGTGTTTAACAATGCCATAATTCTTATATTGCCATACATACAATCACAGACTCTAATCTTGTTCGATATATTGAAGAATTAAAATCTTGTAAACAACACGTTTCTCAAAATTTATGTGTATTTTTTACAGGACAGACTGTGACTCTATAGCTGGAATGGATCTAAGTGCATGGACCGACAGCAAAAAGTAAATGGAAACAAGACAGCATTGCTGCAAAAAAGATAATATCTTCTTCGACATTATATACATTGTTCTGTCACACTCCTCTTGTTTTTAAATTTCATTTCTTCACCATTTAAATAGAGGTCAGGTGGTAATGTAGCTCATACTGTGAAATTAAACAGTCACTGTTTATTCACGCAGTAAATGAATCCTCTTCTTTTAAACTATACTCAACAAAAATAGAAACCTGACACTTTATATTTGGTGTATTTTCCTGGAATCAGATTTAAAGCTAATTGAATTGTGGTATGTAATAAAAATTGTGCATGTTTTGAACTTAATTATGCATTTTGATATTTTTGGTGCATGAAACAAGTGATTCAGTGGTTATTTTCTTTTGGATGGTGCAAAAATATATAGATTTTGAATATGCACCTCATACTTATTCAAAGTTACAGTGTCAGGTTTCTTTTTTTGTTGAGTATACATTCGTTAAAACTGTAAATTAATAGTGACAGTCACTGTGATGCCTAACTCCGTGGTTTTGACCCAATTTAAGATTAACTTAAGTTCCTTTTTTGAAATACTTGTTAGACTAGCACATGGTTTTATCCTACACACTTAAATGCGTACTTTCAAAATTAAACTTTCTTAGAAATTAAATATTGGATTTGTTTGCTATTTTATGAACTGCATGCACATTCACGCCCATGAAAGACGGTAACATAAATTACTGTAATTATTGTTAACTCCTATAAAGAAATAAATATAAATAATAAGATACAAGTTTTAATTATCTCGATTAAAACAACGAATTTCTTTATAAGGTCAAGAAGCATCCTCGGTGAGCTATTATTAGAAAATAACAATGTTTAACCATTGGTAGCGTGGTATTTTTATGTTATTCGCTTTCTTCGTTACATGAAAAAAATGAAACACAAAATCCTATGATGATATTTTGTTGTTGTCTTTTTAACGTATTAATTTTAAAGTCCTTGTTGACAGGACGCGTGAAGACATCACCCGCGTGTCTGCTTTCAACAAGACATTCTGTACTTATGTGTTCATATGAGAACCTGTTGGGACAAGTGTGAGTTTGGTGCCGGGTTTAAACCCTGACCGTTCCAAGGCGGTAATCCAATGGTTATTTTCATCGTTAATTGCTTTCAACAAGACAACCTGTACTTGTTTGTTCACATGAGAACCTGTTAGAGCAAGTGTTTTCGGATAACGCGCCTCATTTGATTATGGCCCTGTGGGAAGTTTTTCCTATCTCAAAAAAATGGGTTTTCCATTGACATATCGTACATCCAGTTAAAATTTGGGCAGGATTTTATGAAAACGAAGCAAGTGTATATGATACCGGCTTCCCGGCAAAATAACTCGATGTACGACACTATCTTCTGTATTTGGATAAACCGTTGTGGTAAAGCCAAACTATTTACAGTGATTACTGACAATTACAAAACCCACAGTCAATCGTTGAAAACAAATACATGGTTTCTTCGAGTCTGGCAAAGAGATAATCGATTTCGAGACACCAAGAAGGTGCCATTAAAATACTGTATATTAAAGAGTGAAATATGCATATCAGGAATTGCCATACCCAGAAAACATAGCCTACCCTAGCATCCAAGCAATAGGGAGGAAAAGAGAGCTTGTGTTTATCAAATGAGACACCACAAGAAACTTACGAAAATTAGAATCTGAGAGACATATGGGACAAAATCACCTAAGAATATTTTCTATACATTGTGCATTGAAATCAAAATCATTTCTTATATGTTTATTTGTAGGCTTTTTTACATCACTCTTGCAGTTTTGTTGATTCGTAGTTTTCTAAATATAAACTTAACAAACGACACCGATCACAAAATTTTTAATGAGGCTCACGGAATTAGAGTACACCCCTTAAATTTGAATACAGAATTAAGAGGATATGCCGAAATCTACTAAAATCTTCTGACAGCTAAGAATGGTGGCTGATTTATGCCATTTCTTTTTGCTGTTGTTGTTGTTGTTGTTTTTGTTGTTGTTATTTCGCCGCGAAATAACGCCAAGCGAAAAGACGAAATAACAAAAAACGCCACGCATAATAACGAAAAAAACGCCATTTTTGCCCAAAATAAAGAAAAGTCGCCGTGCAAAACACGCCAATTTAACTGTTCAAAACAGCGTTCTTTCTAGCTTCGCATGGTGGTTTTTTTATTTTGCTAGGCGTCTTTTCGCTCGGCGTTATTTCGCCTGGTGTTATTACGTTGTTTCGCCTGGTGTTTGTTTTTTTTTGTTATTTCACGTGGCGTTATTTCGCTTAGCGGTTATCGTTATTTTGCATGGCGTCTTTTCGTCAATCGCTTGGTGTCTTTTCGTTTTTTGCTTGGTGTTATTTCGCTTGGCATCTTTTCGTTTGGCATTTTTTCGTCTTTTCGCCTTCCGGATGACATGCGCAGAATAGTAGCAACAGTATGCATATATACCCAACAAAAAAGTTCTGCACACAAGTGTTCTTTTGCGTAAATTAAATAATATAGCAAATAACAGGTATAAATTCTTACATGTATATCAAGATTAATCGTTTGCGGAGTTAAAAACGAAAACGAAATTAAAATTGGTTGGTAAATAAGTGAGAAATGTAATTTTGAGTATGATAGGGGTCAACAGTAAAAAGTTGCAAAATTTGCCATATCAAGGTAGAGGTGTGAAATCTATGAAATCACTCAGCATTTCACCAGTGTCTGTTTTAAGCAATTATGAGCATGCACTGTGATGCTAGTAACAGCTGCTAATCAAAATTTGATACCAAGCCATTTCCAGAATTACGCTCAAACTTACGTTTTTATTATTTAAAGTATCACATTGACAATTATCTCACTCATTGACCTAAAGGTATGACAAAACAGTTTAGTGATGATTCGAACAGTTTCCATTCTGTATTAATAAATCAAAGAATCCAGTTTATAAAGTGAATTAAAGCAACCATCAAATGCAATGAACTCCTAATCTTATTTGAGAAAAACACATCTGATTTGTTTTTCAAAATAATTTATATCTCCTGGTCAATGAAGGTTTTCGTTAATTTGACCGTCATAGCAAATGTCGGACCACACCGGCCACCTAGACGTCTTTTTAAACAAGACAGATCACGTGAAGTTGGTCAAGCTAGTTGATCTACCCGTTTCTTGTGTTCACGAATGGAACCTCATTCCAAAATTGAAATTTCGTCGGCTGTTAAATTCCGTGCGAAGCCGCTTGAAAGAATGCCGGATTCATCGTGGTGAATTTACTCAGTATAAGTCTAGCGATTTTTGCAACTTTTGTGTAGTAACCCCCAGTGGCTTTAACAATGAATTGCTCATAAAGTACTGATCGGATTTTATTTCTGACTTTTTAACATTGTTTACTTTGAATTGCTGATTTATTTGGTATGTATCATTCTGTTGTGTATGGTGAAATTAAAAAGATATTTTATAAAATGTCCAAGTGTGCAGAACTTGTTTTGCCGAGTATATATGGAAACGTGTGTAAAACAACTATTATAACTTTTATCTTTTATTATTCTCATTCTTTAGATTATCAAATTAAAAAGTTAAACACTGTACAAGGAAGATATGGTTCGATTCATTCACTTTTCAATCCACACTACAGGCATATTGCCAGGAATAACTGCATATAAAATTTGCTGTACTCCTATTCTACGCATTGAGCCGTGATTATAATTTGTATTTATAGATTTTTGGAATATTTCACAAACTAGGGAAGTTAGATATTTCAATCATACCTCCTAATGTTTGTTATACAATCCCGTGTAGTAACGCATAGAACATCCATTCATATGATAAAAGGGGTGTGGGTTTGAATCTCATGACGGTATTTCATTTTGCCTTTTTTATTTCAATATTTCAATAAATACATGTAGACACAAAAAATGCTATTAAATCGTGCAAATTTCGAGTAAGTTTTCATCAAGATGTCACGGTCGAATCTTACTCAAACACAGTATTCGGACGATGCCAAAGAAATTGTTCAACATGGTTTTGAATTTTGTAAACAAAAGAGGATGAAATGAAGGTTCTATTTACTATAACAACTTACAGTTGTCTGTGTCCCTCTGGTGCAGAGGTTTAAGGGATCCCGGCAAGCTGCTGCACAAAACAAATATTGTTATAAAAATGGAATGAACAGGAAAGCTTAAAAGGGATTTGCAAAAAATATAAAGATAAAACAACTCCTATAAATAAAATCATAGCATATGAACTATATTCAAATTATAAAAAAGCAAAGGAAAACTAAAAAGTTACTTGTGTTGGATTTTAACATAACATGTTTTGCGACATAGCCCGAGATCCTTACCTAAGGAGTCAATAATGCGTGACTGAATATCTGCTGCTTTGAATAGTCTCTAAAATAAATATCTCTTTCCTAGGTAACAGAAAGAAAACTTTGAAAATTGAATCACTTTACCTGTTTAGAATTATAGAAGTGGTATGTCCGAAAGGTCACAGACTAAGGGTCAAAATGGGAGTATATAGAATTGAATCGATAATTTATTGCGAAGCTTTATCAGGGCAAGAAATTAAAATCGCTGTTTCTTATAAGAACAAGTTCTTCTCTCCCGGCGAGTAGATATCGAAGCTCTCGGGGTTTTTTTGGCAGGATTTTTAGACTTTACATATTACTGAAAACAAGCGGAAGCTTTATCTGGCACGCCCTCTAGTGCGAACACTAATACTCACTCATGCTCGTGCGCAAACACACACGCACCCAGGCACACACATGCGCACATTTAAATACAAACAAACTATTTAATAAAATAGACACTACTCTCTAAAACGCACGCCCACTCTCACAAACATGTGCACTCACACGCACACACGTACACACACCGGTGTACACGCGCAAGCATTGTAAAGTTTCAGCAATAATATGCATATTGTTCTGTGACGAATACGTTCATACTGAAATCTCATACATTCAGACGAATATTATCACATTTGCGATTTGAGATATTTTCGTGAGCATTATTCATATACGTGAGAAGAAATCGAAAGAATAATATTTCCCTTGTATCACATCCGTGAGTAATAAGTTTGTGTGAAAATCAAAGCTTAACAAAGAAGTATACACTATATACAAGATAGATGTGGTGCTTTTAAAACTACAATGAATCAGAACCAGTCACGATCAATTACTAGCATTAGTCGATTTCACTTGGCATTGGAACAATCACGAAGCATTGTTTCAATCACTAAGCATTGGAACAATCATATCATACTGCTACTTACACCTCCAGATAATCTAGAATAGTGGCCTATATGACACAACTTCTTTAGATTTACATGGCGGCGGATTGCTGCAACTCATGGCATAACGTGCGTGCACATCGACGTCGCACATTTTGCAACAAATTGTGAGCGGCTTTTACGGTAGCCAAGACTCTAAAAGTAATATGTCACAATAAGTACCTTCAGAAATTACGGTTCATTTCCAGGATTTCGATCATTGTAGAGGTTAAAGTTGAAGTATAAATATTGATCAATTGATAATCCCGTGCTCTCTTTTCCTCTCTACTTTTGTCTGAGTGGAGAGGCTGCGCTTTCTGGGTGTGGAAATTTGTGATATGTACATTTCACTTTTTTGGATGAAGGTCATTTCCGATTGAACAAGTCAATGAACAATCTGTTATAACAAAAATGTTCGTCAGTAGCAAGGTAGCAATAACGCAACAACTGAGCAAAACAGTCACTTCTCTTATTATTGCTTTTAATTTTATACTAACTGGTCTTTACTAGCCTGGCACCAGCTATATAGATGGTTTATTAAGAAAACACTGAAATACTTATTATCTCCTTTTTTATTAATTTCATTTTCTCTTTTTTGTACTGATTTGCTGAACCATCTAGCCTGGCACCAGCTAGATGGTTTATAAGGAAAACACTGAA
This sequence comes from Corbicula japonica, assembly GCA_038501625.1. Taxonomy (NCBI): domain Eukaryota; kingdom Metazoa; phylum Mollusca; class Bivalvia; order Venerida; family Cyrenidae; genus Corbicula; species Corbicula japonica. Next base: position 4,890,320 of record JAZAYU010000029.1, on the reverse strand, counting down.
ATACTTATTATCTCCTTTTTTATTCATTTCATTTTCTCTTTTTTTACTGATTTGCTGAACCATCCTATGTTCTGGGAGATAAGGGAAGTAAAATCCATGTCAGTAAGGTACCGGCAGGAGTTGCTTTTCTTGGAGGTACTGATGATTATTGTATAATTGACATGAGAATATATTACAGAACATAGAGACGGGAGCCAGTCTAGGTCTTTACTAGAGCCGAAGTCACGTAGGACTGAAGAACGAAAGCTCTTAAGTACATCTGAACCTGCAAGTGCATCTGAACTTACGAGTACATCTAAACCTATTAGTTCAGCTACACCTGCAAATATTTTGATAAGCAAACAATAAATTTAAACTTTAAATCACGTTTCGCCATGATTAAAAATTATTTTCGAGATCACGCATCAGTACATTTTTATTTCCCTTTCAATACATTTGTATCAATACAATCTATATTTACAAAAGAAACGTAAGCGTTGATTCCTATCTTTACAATATCGATAATCCGTATGTTTAACTGTTTTAAATAAACATTTGTTTATAATATTATCGCGTTGTATATAAATTGACAATACAGAGGTCAGTTATGTAACCAAAACCCTTAAGGGTTTAATATGAGTGCTCTCAAATGCGCTTCTATTAAATCGGATGGAATAGACATTAAAACGAAACTGGACAATGAAATGTATTAATCCTATTCATAGTTCTGAGACGTACGTTTATATATCAGCTATAGTTGAAAGCAATGGATATTCTTTGTTTTTAATGATTCCATATTATACTATATTAATGCAAAATTTCATTTCTTTAAACATGACCAAACCGTGTTCATTGCTGTACTGCTGCCGCTAGTACATTCAGGGTTATCCAGGTTATATTTTCCTACCCAGCATCCATCAATAACACTTCACCACAAGTTCCAAAGATAATGGGTCTTCCAAATCATATTGCTATTACTAAAACCAGAATTTATTATATAGTGTTAGACAATGAAACTTTGTAATCATGTGAAATATATTATAGAATAACACTTTGCAAATTCAACATACCTCTTACACCGGTCACTTACAATTCGTGTGCATTCAGTCTTTTTGTATCAGACAAAATGCTATAAACTCTAATTGTGAGTTTCGCTGTATGGTTAAATACAATGTCCCTTCAGTAAGACAACTAAATCAAACTCATTTCTTAGTGTTTAACACATCCTCACTTACATTGGAAAGTCTAGATGGCAAACAGTCAGTCCCATGTTGTCATTTCTGTCTAATCACTGTTCCGTGCAACTGCTCCATCACCATATTATCAACATTTATTCCACATCGCTTTCTCTACTGCCATCATCATTCAACTCCAATCACAACATTACGCCAAGTTAACCTTGCACTTACAGCAGTACTTTCAGTCCGTTGCTTTAGACCCTTTTGAAGCTCACACGACATTTACTACTTTAAATATTACACTTCCTCACTTCCAAATTTATGAACAAAATTTCTCACAACTTATTGCAAACATGAAAATAGAGCATAAAGAAACCAACTCATTTATACATCAATGGCTGACCCACTATTAAATACGCCAATACACACTGACGCCTTTGCTAATGATGTTGTCATTTCTGCAACATCAACCATTCTAGAAATACTAAGTTGGATTGTCCTGTTTGTTTGTCAAATAGAGCAAACTCAATATTTTACTGATATCAACTAACATTTTACCGCTTTACGAAAGCAAATGTTGCAGATCTACCAGGTTTTAAATACACAACAGCAACAAATCCACCACCATCAACAACCGTTATCATCTCAACTTTAAGTTTCAAAACATTTAGTTACTCTCCATTAGTCTTATTCGTATCATTTTTCATGATCATTGTCACATATAAACTCGTCTAGAAATGATATGGTTCATTTAAGAAAAGTGTTCTTATTCTAGACGTCACCAATGGTAAGTCTTCTATGCAGATTCCATGCATGGATTTACCTCAATGTGGTCAACATCTGGATTTCCCTGGTAACCAATGCCTCAGTGACATAGTTCTCTCAGACGGTTATTACTCAACATCTGGATTTCTCTGGTAACCAATGCCTCAGTGACATAGTTCTCTCAGACGGTTATTACTCAACATCTGGATTTCTCTGGTAACCAATGCCTCAGTGACATAGTTCTCTCAGACGGTTATTACTCAACATCTGGATTTCTCTGGTAACCAATGCCTCAGTGACATAGTTCTCTCAGACGGTTATTACTCAACATCTGGATTTCTCTGGTAACCAATGCCTCAGTGACATAGTTCTCTCAGACGGTTATTACTCAACATCTGGATTTCTCTGGTAACCAATGCCTCAATGACATAGTTCTCTCAGAGGGTAATTACTCAACATCTGAATTTCTCTGGTAACCAATGCCTCAATGACATAGTTCTCTCAGACGGTTATTACTCAACATCTGGATTTCTCTGGTAACCAATGCCTCAATGACATAGTTCTCTCAGACGGTTATTACTCAACATCTGGATTTCTCTGGTAACCAATGCCTCAATGACATAGTTCTCTCAGACGGTTATTACTCAACATCTGGATTTCTCTGGTAACCAATGCCTCGGTTATTACTCAACATCTGGATTTCTCTGGTAACCAATGCCTCAATGACATAGTTCTCTCAGACGGTTATTACTCAACATCTGGATTTCTCTGGTAACCAATGCCTCAATGACATAGTTCTCTCAGACGGTTATTTCGCCACTTTTACCATTGACTTTGGTGATCTAACTATTTCAAACAGAATTACAAAAAAGCTCAACACAGTCACTCTAAACCCATTACAAAAATAGCAACTCACACGAATCACACAGAAACCATTTCACATGTCACTATGGATAAATCAAAACAACATATGCATTCCCTTAAATATACAATATGGCCAAACGCCTCATAAAGCAAGGCATTTATCCTGAACTTCCCCTGACTACTGCACCTTTACAGCCGTGAAAATTTAAACTCTTTTCTGTGTTTTGATTGAACTTTGTTTGGGCACTGAATGTATCCCATAGACATGTAACCTTTCTTGGCTAAGGTTTGTCAATTTTCCGATTACGGGCTGTATCAGATTGTAAAAATTGTTGTCTTCTTTGTGGTAACCGTAACCTTAAAAGTGTGTTTTTGTGTTTTTATATATACGCAACGTTTAACTAGTGAATAGAGTCCTTATGTATGTGCCAAAGTTCTTTGTCACCATGCTTAGTGACTGCTTGATACATCGTTCCATTATGCTGCATCTTCATTAGGGTCTACACCAACATAATATTTGTAATAGTGAAACAATCCATGCTCATCGGGTATCTATTCTCCAAAGGCCACGGATTATACTACATATGATTGATATATACTAGTGTCCAAAAGAAACGATACCAAACTTTCACTACAGTGTTTGTTTTAGATCTGACCCATCTTTAAATTCTGTTTATGCCTGTATATACAGGATTTATGAAATTGATTTTATACACATGGATGATGATTTTGAAAGGTCTCTTGAATGAGTTAGACCAATCGAAATGTTCTATAGCCGTTTGGTTTATTGCATGTCCTCGCAAACAAGTGATATCGTTTCTTTTGGACACTAGTACACTTAACCTATGTCCGAACTCGCCGATCATATTTTCTTAAATTTCTCAGCGTGGATTCGGAGTAAAATTTTCAAGCTTGGAACATACAAAGATTATTTCTTCTTTTTTATATAAATAATCATAAAATTTCCTACATCCGTTCGGAAACCACAGACATTTAACAAAGGTAAATGTAACAAGAAATATCTTTAAAAAAGATAAACGGCGTTGATGGAAAAGAGTTTTATATATAAGAAAGAAAGAAATAAAGAGCGTGCAAAAATTTCGCCTGGTGATAATACGTCGATTAAAAAAGAATGTCTAACATTAACTGTATATTTATTCAATTTCAAAAAAATACCTCTTGTAGAGTTAGTACTAATGATGAATAAATGTCATTAAAATACAATAAATGAAAATAATAACAACTTGTTACAAGAGCGAAATTTACCAACTTTTACGTAAATTAACTTTAAAAAAAGTGTCCCTCCCGAGTATTGAACCCGAGGCCTCAGCTTGAGAGGCGAGTGTGATAACCACTACACCAAGGCGATTTGAATTCTGGTCTTGAAATTCACAATCAGTATCAAAGGAACTAGAAAGGAACCAGTAAGAACCAGAAATATCTGCACTTCTCTGTCGTTTACACTGTGTATTATACTCGAGTGTTTACCTGACACCCATGAATATTCCATATAAAATCGTATTTAAGCCATCAATTGACTAAACTGGTTACTTATACCGTAAATATCCTTTTCTCCAATACAATTATCGCTTTTAAAAACAAAAATGCCCGAACATATAAGTGCCAGGTTAATACTAACACACAATATAAAAATCGTTACGGTTATCATTAACGAGACCCACTAATAACCAATCAAAATAATCTATTTGATTTTCCCGCTGCATAATATCATATACCCTATGAATTTAAAGCATTCTGATTGGTCGAGAGCTCCATACTCGCGAGTCCAAAAAAGGGATAACTACCCCGGGAATTAATAACTACCTTTGCTATCATCATCATCATCATCATCATCATCATCATCCATCATCATCCATCATCTATCATCATCGTCCATCATCATCATCCATCATCATCATCCATCATCATCATCCATCATCCATCATCATCCATCATCATCCATCATCATCATCCATCATCATCATCCATCATCATCATCCATCATCATCATCCATCATCATCATCCATCATCATCATTCATCATCATCATTCATCATCATCATTCATCACCATCATTCATCATTATCATTCATCATCATCATCATTCATCATCATCATTCATCATCATCATCATTCATCATCATCATTCATCATTCATCATCATCATTCATCATCATCATTCATCAATCATCAATCTTCATCATCAATCATCATCATCAATCATCATCATCGTCAGTCATCATCATCATCAATCACCATCATCATCATCATCAATCAATCATCATCATCAATCATCATCATCATCATCAATCATCATCATCATCAATCATCATCATCATCATCATCATCATCATCAATCATCATCAATAATCATCATCAATCATCACCATCAATCATCATCATCAATCATCAATCATCATCATCAATCACCATCCATCATCATCAATCATCATCATCAATCATCATCATCAATCAGAATGCTTTAAATTCAAAGGGTATATGATATAACAAGTAAATACTAATGTTGAGGTCGATATGTAGTTTTGCGGACCTGGGTAGTGTGATATCGACCTCGGACTTCGTCCTCGGTCAATATCACACTACCCAGGTCAGCAAAACTACATATCGACCTCAACATTAGTATTTATTTGTATAATATCTAAGTTTTATTTACAATATTTCATTGGTCGAAAACCTAGGTCAAAAGTGAGCTTAGACAGCTAACGCCGAAAAACACAAGTCACAAATTTTTCAGTTTCAGGTATAGTCGAAGTTAACGAAACTTAATGTCTCCCCATATAAATATGGAATTTTATGTTATTTTGAATAATTCTATGCAATTCTGCAATAATCCATATTGCTTAACTGTTAGACTGAAGATGTTTTAGAGGTTTTAGTTGGTTTCAGTCTATCCTCCTTACAAAAGCTAATGTCGATTTTGTGACTTTTGGATTTTTTCTCACCTCGGTAAAATGCCTTGATTTATGAACGAACAAGGGGGGTTTAAACGCATTTTCATCAAAAGAAGTAAAAGTGATGCATCTTATTATGTTTCAAATTTAAATAGTGTACTCCGATTCCATACGGAGAAATTAAAAAATTAAAATCGGTGTAGTTAGAACATTGGTTGTGTGTATGAAGCAAACGCTCTGCATGATCAACATATGAAAGAAATGTTTTATATTTAAAATGTACCTAGTGTATACATTATAACAGTTCAGTGTGTGTTTGTTTGATTTGTTGCTGTTTTTATGTTTACAGTTTGTTGTTGGTTTATATATATGGTTATCTTCATCAGGGTACTTCAATGCAGGAGCATTGATTTTCGCGAAGCAATGATGTTTTCCCAGCGACAATTTTGATAACATTCTATGTATTTACATTGTAGTAATTTTATGCATTTAATAGGCATATCATTTATTTTTAAAATCAATTTTAATTGGATTTAATGTGTGGTGTGTACTTCATAATTTGTACATAGATGTTTGTGCATGGTTTAGTTACCAATAACAGTTACTAATGCCTTTAATTGAAATGTTAATTCTTCTTTTAATACAAGTATTTAAGACAGTTAAATTGCAAATGCTTTAGCTTATAACTTATGAACGTAATGATTAACAACAATCAAACTTATTTACCAACACGAGCAACAAGAAATCTCATGTTTGATTGCGTTGAAAACACCTGAAGTTTTTAATGTTAATATATAATTATTTGTTGATTGCGCACACAATACAAGAATTATCACGTTTATTGTGACTGGCAACAGGTTTCCCTAAAAGGGACAGGGCTCTGCAGAACGGCACACAAAATTCTGCAAGCTTTGACAATAAATACGTTAATGTTGGAAACACATTCATAGGTAAGCGATATTTTCTTGTATTACATTTCTGTGCATGAAACAGTGTATTTTAAAGCAGCACATTTTCCGTAAATTCTTCAGATATTTTGGATGTTTATCTTTTTATTAGTAAATAATTATGTTTTATAAAGGGAATTCGTAAAAATTGCCATGTACCTTTTGGTTTGGTTTGTGAATGATTCGGTATGATTTATCATTGATGTGTGAATGATACACCTTGATTTGTCATTCGTACTCATTATTCAGTTAGGCATATTGGCAGTAGATATTTTATGTAGAACCTGTTTACTGTCCCTAGGTCCGGAACGGAAGAGATTCTCAAAGAACGTCACAGTCACATTTTGCTCAGCAAACCAGTATTCGTCATCAACTGCAATGATTGCTCTCTTTTAAAGGAATCAGTATTCAATTACTACTTATTACTGTAATTCAATCATTACTCATGGTCTGTAATCATGAGTATATTCTGGTAACATGCAATAAAAGGATGCACAAATAAATAATGGAAAACACAAACATATATATATTCGAAGTTTTATTTCAACAAATTATTCAAACATTTGACAATGATTTTGGCAGCTCCAAATGACTACCTGGGTCCAAGATCATAAAACTAAGATTTAAGACTGATCTCCAGATCTAGTTTTATGATCTTGGGCAGAGTACTTCGGTATTTCCCGCGAATATACTTTTCTTAGGTTAAATATGTTTATACTGCATGATAAAATTTTAGTTGATGATATGAGTTTGCGCATTTGCATTAGCGATACATATGCGAAAATTTAACCCGAGCAATTCGATGGTTCTACAGTAAAACTCGTTGTAATCTCTACATGACAGCCCTATAGAGGTAACATGAAACAAACATTATAATTTACGTAATTTCTACTCATCCGAGCGTAATTTTGAAATGACCGATATCGTTGTTGTTGTTGTATATCTATTCTTTAGTTTGACAAATCCTTTGAAAAAATAACGAAGACCGCTTCGTAGGTGACGTAATTACAGATTCGAATAGTATAGAAAACACTCTAGTTATATAATCTTTAAAATAACATTTTCCTAATGTTTTATTGATTATGTTTTTGTAAGTGGGAGGTAATGGATCTAATGCTTGCTTAGTCGCTTGTCGGCTTAACTCCCAGCGAGGCACACACAGTGTGTCCAGCACGATTCTAGCGACAAGTGTCATTTTCGCTCTACTGTCATCTTAACAAGTCGCAGCTTATTCACTGAAAGTCAAACGAGGCCTGCCATGTCCACTAAAATGCTGGCAGTTCAAATGGCTATATGCTGGTATATTCCGCAAATGTTCGATACTTTCCGCACCCTAGCTAAAATGACTATTCGGATGCGACTTTAAGGTATCGCAAACATTGCAAATGGCGAAAACAGGCTAAAATTTAAAAAAAAAAATGAATTTTGAGGGAAATACTTATTGCCACCTAGATTTTAGTAAATAAATGTATTTAGCTATGGATGTAGTAAATGTTTGCAAGCTCAATTTAGTCTAATTCATGTTCTAATTACCTAGCACATACTAAAACAAAAGAGAAACCATTTGCATGAGAACTCTGAAATTCATGAACAATATACCAAAGCAACTCATACCTGAAATAAGTATTTGCTGGTCTACAATGTTTAGTGCCAATCCTTCAAAATAATGTAAGGGTTTTCAAGAAATTCAACGAAATCTTACTTCCTGGTTCAAAGTGAAAGTAGAAAGTGAAAGTAGGAAGTAAGTTTTCATTGAATTTCTTGATAACCCAAACATTATTTTGAAGGATTGGCACTAAACATTGTAGACCAGCATATACTTATTTCAGGTATGAGTTGCTTTGGTTTATTGTTCATGAATTTCAGAGTTCTCATGCAAATGGTTTCTCTTTTGTTTTAGTATGTGCTTGGTAATTAGAACATGAATTAGACTAAATTGAGCTTGCAAACATTTACTACATCCATAGCTAAATACATTTATTTACTAAAATCTAGGTGGCAATAAGTATTTCCCCCAAAATTCATTTTTGAAATTTTAGCCTGTTTTCGCCATTTGAAATGTTTGCGACCTCTTAACACGTGATCCAATGTAGTGGTGCTATATACCGGTAAAATGATTTTGGAATTGGAGAGTTACGTACATGGGTTTTGCACTATCTTCAACAAAACAAAGCAATCTTCTGGGGGTCTTTCTGTAGTGACGATTAAATGTTATTTTGCACAAAAACGGTCAAATCCACAATAATCTTAAAATTTGCTATATTTTTCGCCCCCAAGCAATCGTGATTTAATTGACCTACCGTTTTCAATAAAAGAAATCCTTGCATAAACAGTGATATAAGATATTATTCTTTGCCGATTCCGCTCAAGTGGAACAAGACTATAAAATTGCCCGAATTCATCTATGTACCACAAAATGCAAAATTGCAATCTACAATAAAACGGAACTTTAGTAAGGTAAGGGATTATAGGGTATAACATATGTTACACTTCTTCTTATTGTTTAAACATTTTCTTGCTTAAAATAAGTTATTTCATCAAACAATTCTTAATTCGTATTACACAAATTACATATCATTATTGTGTAACAAATATAATGTTGTCAGTGCTCAGTGTACATGTAGTATTTAATAAAAAAACTTTGATATTAATTTAAGTTGACTGGAACCTTCTCACCGGACAATTATTATAGGCTAAGCATACCGCATTGCTGATATTTGAAAAAAATAAATTCAATGAAATTTGTTGATGTTTTCCGTAGCCGATTATGTTCAAGCACTAATAAACTGCCAGACAGTCGCACTGACAACATTTTCTATTTCTTAATTCCTAAATATTTGGTACCAAAATTAAGATTAGAACATTTATATCCTATAAAAAAGCTATTTATATATTTAGGCATTAAGGAAAGCAGTTAATAAAAAATCACCGAAAACAAAGTGCACACTTTCGTTAGGAATAGAGTATAGTTTGAAATGAATTGTTCGAAAAGAAATATTTATTTTCCTTTTAGAAATAGCAGAAAAATGATTTCTATAAATAATTGTATGAGAAAGCGTAATTTAGGTTTTTTGTTTTAATTTAAGGTTGTGGAAAAATCCAGTTCATCTGGAAAAAAATATTTCCGATTGAAAATTCGGCGCATGCATGTAAACATTTATTTTACATCAAGTAATTTTAACCTCAATTTAACCTTTAATGTAATTTCAATGCTAATATAAACATGAAGAATACCCTTTTAAGCACTGTTTTTCTAAATCAACTCGGGAAATTAAATGGTAAACATTTTTAAGTGTAGTCATTCTTAGGCTTAGATTAGTTTCTTTTTGTGTTTTATAGTGTATACGAGTGTATTCTTAGATTAGTTGTTTTTTGTGTTGTTGATTTTTAAGTAATTCTTAGACAAGCGCGCACACTATGCGATATATGAAGTTAGCTGCCAGTTGCCAGTTGTCAGTTGCCGATTCGATTGGCAACTGGCAACTGGCAGCTAACTTCACACTTTAGCTGCCAATTCAACACATTTTTAAACTGGCATCTGGGTGCCAATTCGATTTAAGTCGATGTACTCAGTTGAATTGGCAACTGGCAACTGACACCTGGGTGCCAATTCGACTTTATTAAATGCATTGACTATTTAAGTTGAATTGGCAACTGGCAACTAGCATCTGGGTGCCAATTCAAAATATCTCGATGATTAGGAATATTTTGAATTGGCAACTGGCAACTGGAACCTGGGTGCCAATTCGACTTTATTTAATGTATTGACTTTTTCAGTTGAATTGGCAACTGCACACTGGCATCTGGGTGCCAATTCGATTTAAGTCGTCAAATTGGCACCCAGATGCCAGTTGCCAGTCGCCAATTCAACTTAAATAGTCAATACATTATATAAAGTCGAATTGGCACCCAGATGCCAGTTGACAGTTGCCAATTCAACATGTTAAATTTTTTTTTAAAAGTCGAATTGGCACCCAGGTGCCAGTTGCCAGTTGTCAATTCAACTGAGTACATCGACTTAAATCGAGTTGGCACCCAGATGCCAGTTGCCAGTTGCCAGTTTAAAAATTTGTTTGATTTGGCAGCTACAGTGTGAAGTTAGCTGCCAGTTGCCATTTGCCAATTGAATCTGCAACTGGCAACTGGCAACTGGCAGCTAACTTCACACACATGATATATAAATACATTTTGTGCGGATTGATCGAAGTCAGTTGATGCTCGGGCCGTTTTTGGAACCAGCCATACCATATAGATTTTTCCCCGCACATAACAACTTCGACTAGGTGGAAGAGCACGTCTTTCTGGCCCATCTTAAACTTGCTTTATAACTTGCCTTTTTGTATTCATCGCTCATTCACTTAAATTGTAATTTACTTAGGAAATTGCTGTAGTAACATTAACAACGATTTTGTTAACACTTTTCTAAAAGATAGTAATTTATGTCATAAAAGATAGTAATTTATGTCATTGTGGGACAGGAGTAGAAGATGCAAAATACTTTTTTAAATGTTTAAACTTCCTTGCTCTTCGTATAAGTTTATTTCGAGAAACCCATCAGATTTCTTCAGATCAGTGAAAGAAGTTTGATAATCGGATCATAAACAACTGAACTACGACTAAGTTGCTTTTTTGATGCTTTTGGAGGGAGGCATTCATTTTGAATGGTGACCAGTGACATCAACGATTTTTGTGCTCAAAATATATATATTTAATTAAGAAACTCTCAATAAAACATTGACCAGTGAAATCAACGATTTTTATGCTCAATATATATATATTTAATAAGAAACTCTCAATAAAACATGAAGCCTGCAGTGTAAAAATGTTAATGTTAAACGTTCATTATAAAAGTGATTTTAAGTACTTCCTGTGAATTTTATTAGAATTTTATTCCGTAATATAAATATTAATAAAAGTCGATTTGTGCACGTAAATTGATGATGTCACTGATCACCTTAAAATGGCCCTCAGCATATATTTTGATCAATATTATACGAACAATATTTCAGCAACCAGTAGACCGATTTTAAAAATCTTTTCATTTATGTGTCCAGTTTTAAATGCCTTTGTAATGATAACTGAATACCTCTTGAATTGATACAATCAATACATTCTAAATTCTAATAAATGAACGATGTATTTTGCAGGAACGGACGATGAACGCGTGGATATGTTTACTTGTTTTGCTTGTAGCAGTTGACGCACTGCCGTCGGAACTGGAGCAAAATGTCGCGGAAACTAAAGGCCGTTTCTTGCGAAAGACAAGAAGTATTAAACAAGGTAACAAAGCATTGAGCATTCACTTACTGTCACTTATTTAGAATTAATTTACTTCCAAATAAGCATGTAGTTCGTTGCTAAAAATCCGCACCGACTTATTTCAAACTGTAACAGGACTGGTCTTTAGACATTAAATTTTGTTTTGACACGAATGGAATGGTATTAATCTGAAAATACCGCATTGAAGATTCCATTTTTCTTCTTCATCTATGTCAATATTGCAGCATTGTATGTGCTGCGTGGCGGCTGTAAAAAGTATCACCTTACATTCAACCAGTGCTGTTATGAGTTACGTCCTTTGAAGGTCGTAAAGCACGATACTTCTGTATGTTAATAGCACTTCTACAATTACTTTTGTTTTAATAATTTCTTTGGCGTTCTCTGCCAAGTTCTTTCATTAAGTTTTGAAAATTTCTTACTTATTAGGTAAGAAAAAAATGTCATTTAAATTGTTATATTTTCATTGTCATTGTCTGTTATAGGCGAAAAAAGAACGGCAGCGCAGGCAATGAGAGCCTTTAACGCCCGCCGTAGGGAATTTCGGCAAGGTTCTGCAGAAAAGGAAGAAGAGACAGCTGAGCTCGAGAAAATCGCTGAAGAGTAAGTTAACTTACTGACTGTCAACAGGCGTAAGAAAGATATATGGCGGAATATTTTAGCTTTAAATGATTTTTGTTAAATTTAGTCATAAATTATTGCATGAAAACGCTTTATTATTATTATTATTGAGGCCCCTAATGGGCTTACCCCTTTTATTTCAATACATTCGATACACGTATGTAAGGTGAGTTATAACATCAAAATTACATTATTTGAAATTGAAAACCAGATATAATAATAACTAAGGATATAACTTAAGGTAGCCTCAGAACTTTATCAAATATTAAATAGAGAAAATATTTGCAGAAATGGCGTTTTTGAAACGAAACGAAACTAACAAAAAATACGCTTTATTATCACAGGACCAGAATCTCAATTTTATTACGTTGATACCATGGCCTAAGATTAAAAGAAAAAAACAACTGAGATTTGAAACAAGAAGTCGCCTTTTAGCCAACCAGATGCTTGAAATTTGAGACTGTTTTAATTTTATGGTCTTGGGCCCTTGTCGGGTAATGTGCGTATTAAATGTTTACAGAGTAACTGGTGGAGATAAAGGACTTTTGCAAGTTTTAAGAGGACTGAACATATTCAAGCGCGTGGACGAGGATCCAGTCTGTTCTATGTCCATTGACTGCACAAACGAAACGAACCGCTATTTCTTGGATGATGTCGAATATAGAACTGCGTCAGGAATGTGCAACAATCTCGACAATTTCGACTATGGTATGGCCGAGATACAACATCGTCGGCTGTTGTCAAATGCCTATCGGAACGGTATTAATTTAACCATTGTATTTTTTTCAAACCTACTACATCTATTGTTTATGTTAGCTTTTTTATATATTCCACTTAATCTCCTTTTTAATTTTTGTTCGTTCAAAGTTTGCTAGCATAACACTCATTTTATTATTTTGGTCTCAATTATACGAAAACTTTCTAAAGATAATAACTGGATTTCCATTGCCGCTTTTACATTTTGCATTATAAGAGCTAGTTGTATAGTTGTATTAACTTTGCGAGTTGCTGATGTTGATACGTTTAAATCATCTTTGATTTGATAATATCCCGTTTGTTGAGTTTTTTGTTTTGGTGGTGGGTGGTACGTGGGAGGGGGTATAGATTAGTCACCTTAGCGGTCTTTCTGTCTGTCCGTCTATCCGTTTGTGACACGGACTATTTCTACAGTTTTTGGATGATTGCAGTAAAACTGGTACACATGATCCCATTGGCGTGTTATATTTTTTATGACTGTTGACTAGACGTTGCAGAGTTATCCACCCTTTCAGGAAAGATTTGTTAAGTTATTTCATCAAGACAACTTGTACTAGCTTTTCTAATGAGAACTTGTTGGGGCAAGTGTGAGGTTGGTGCACCCTGGTTTAAAACTCCCACTGACCGTTCCGAGGCAGTAACCCCAAGAGTTCTCTTTCTCGTTAATTATTTTTGGTGTCTTGTTTGAATTTGACATACTTAAAAACATATGCTCTCGTTTCCGCTCTGCGTGGGGAGGCTGTGTTTTGTGAATGTGGCAAGTCCTGGTATGCATATTTCATTTTTCACAGGTAAATGGGCAGCGCGTTCGAGAGCCGTATCGAGAAACGAACTGCCTTCGTCCAGAAGTATTAGCAATATAGTGCACAAAACAGACACCGACAAAGGTGATAACGAATTGGGCCTTTCATTGGCTTTGTTTTACTTCATGCAGTTCGTGGACCATGACATAATTCGGACCCCAGAAGGTTAGTACAATTTAATGTTAACTTGTTCTGTTAATCAATTCTAACTTTATTCAAGAGCCGAACCTAAGACATATCATTGGCTTGTCAAGTCTGAGTTTGAACTCAAGCATTGCACAAGGTTATAAAACTGAGCAGAGAAACCAGTCTCAAATCTCAAGCATCTGATTAATTAAAAACCATTCTAAGTATTCTAAGTAAATAACCAAAACTTTACTCACTACAGATGATTTGAATAAATATTTCGAGGTAAAAATTGAATTTGAGCATAAGGCTGTTCGTGATATTGGGGCCTGGTCTTTGTTTAATGTTATAATATATAGTACAATGTGACCTTTTTCCTTTTGTTATCGGGAAATTTTGTTCATATCTTGAAAAATCGAAATTCGGTTATATCAAATAGTGCAACTTAGACTGGGCTTAATCGTACGATTAAATTTAGGAAGTTCTATTTGTAATATTTCTTTTAGCCTTAGAATTTTTATTTTTACCTTAGGTGTTTGCCGGTAATTTTTAGGCCTTTGTATCTGTTTTTGTACACATCAGTGCATAATTAAAAAAGCAACCAAATGTCAACCTAAGATGCTCATATACGAGTGCTTCGGTGACATAGAACAGAATAGCTTGTGATTTAGCTCCGACAAACGGCGAATCTATTCTTTTAATAGTATAGATACTATTTCTGAAAGCATTTCAGACCTTTAACATTATTTCAGGTGACGTGAACGACAACATTGACTGCTGTGGTGACAGTCCAGGGTAAACTTCACATTTTTTTATCATTATTTATCTGTGAAAATCGAGATAAATAGTAAACCGCTAAAATTTCATGATGTACCAGTAAGTTTCAATCAAGCTTAAAAGCACATGTTTCTCATGTTTTGATGAGTGAAATTTTGCACTAACTAGCCAAAGTCTTTCCAGCAAAATGACCACACATTTCAGAGGTTTAATTTACTTTTTTTCAGTGTATTTTGCCTTCCTATTGAGATCGAGTCTTCAGATAACGACGAATATTTCGAGGAAGGCTACTGTATGGATGCTAGACGATCGTTTACGGTGTTCGAGTGTGATAACCGTACGTATTTAAATCATTATAGTCAGCACTGTTATCAGTGCACAATCGGCTTCGGTGTCAGGCAGTGATGATTACGTTTATCGGGGTTATCCGATCAACGTTTTTGGAGTTGTAACGGTGAGCACAATAGGTAGCGTAATTGCCATTGCATGACTGTGCGTCGTCGCCGTACGGGTTCGCTCCCCAGTGGGGGAAAACATTTATAGACTTATCCAGTAATTAATAATTTAGATGACAATTCAACCATTCGAACATTGTCACTCTATGTGACAATCTTCAAAGTTTCATAAACTTATGATCTTTGTCTGACTGTCTTCTCTCTTTTTTAAACTTCTAAACAACAATTATCATTTCATTTTAAAATCAGAAATCACATTTATTTTATTTACTTCATGCCGCTTTATTGTATGTGTGGGAAGACTGTGTTTACTGAAATAACCATTTCACGTTTTTAGAAGCTGGATATATTTTTAGTAAATTTTCGTTCCAGCCGACGACTTTCAAAACCAGATCAACGAAATCACGGCTTACATAGACGCCAGTATGGTATATGGTTCGAGCGATGAGGAGGTCGAAAACTTGAGAACTTATGTAGCAGGTACATAACACAGGGAGTATCATATATTGTTATCATCGTCTCAAAGTGAAGCTGATATTGTTGCAATTTTTTCTTAAAATGTAGAATTTATTGTTATCATTGTCTCGCAGTTTAGCAGGCGTTATTGTGTAGCAGGTAATTTTGTCAAAAGCTCATGATGCTGCAAGTATTGTTACCCACTTGTAAGGGTAAGTGTTTGTGTGCTTTTGCATGCAACATTGTTGAGATGATGGGCGGGTTGGAGTTATTTCACCAAGACAACTTGTTTTGTGATATGAGAACCTGTTGAAGCAAGTGTGATGTTGGTGCACTGTAGAACCAGGTTTAAACCCCTAGTGGCAAATTGTGTTGCAACTGACCATTCCAAGGCGGTAACTGCAAGTGTTCTCATATTAGCTAATTGTTTGTTGCGTCTTCTCTGAATTTGAATTACCTATAAAAGCATGCTCTATTTTCCTCTCTTCTTTTTCGCTGCGTGGGGAGGCTGTGTTTTGTGAGTGTGGCGATTTCTGATATGCATATTTCACTTTTGTTTTACATTATTGACACATCAATGGTAATCATTAAAGTTCAATATTTCATATATAATCAGGTTTTCTGAAGACCTCTACCTCTGATTTTATGCCAGAGGCCGAAGATGCCTCGGATTTGACATGTGATACCGAGACTCCTGGGTTTTGCTTCGACGCTGGTATGTATCAGGTTTCGAACGTAACATATTTAAGACTTATATATAATAAAATGCTTCTTTTCGTTAATTATCTTAAATATCCAATGTAAGTGTTATCAATAGTCTGATAAGAAACATTTGAAGTTTGTTTCTCGACAGCTGAGCCCAAGATCATAAAACTAAGATTGGAGACCATTCTCAAATCTCGAGCATCTGGTTGGCTGAAGTGGCAAGATGAATGAGATTTGAGACTGGTCTCCAGATTCTGTTTTATGATATTGAGCACAGCTCCGTTAAATACATCGGCGCATCGGTATACAAAAACTAAAAGGAAGCAAAACTAAGTCTGTGTTATCTATGGGATTAATATAATAAATTGTTTTCTTGAATAAAGAAAGTCATAATTGCATAATACGTCTATTTATTTATGAATATTTTTTGGTTTCGCTGTTTCGTGACTGAATGGTCATGAGTCTCCAACGTTTTTAAATTGTTTTCTTTTTTCTAGGTGACAATCGTGCAAATGTAATTCCTGTTCTGACATCATTCCATACCATCTTTGTGAGAGAACATAATAGAATAGCAACGTATCTCGGAACCATCAATTCAGACTGGAGCGATGAGAAGATTTTCCAGGAAACCAGAAAGATAGTGGCCGCTGAAATACAACACATCACGTTCAAGTAAGTCAACAACGATACAGGAGAATTTTGTTCTTTTTCAGGACACCAACATGATGGCTGCCTTTGATTAGCAAAACATTAACTAAAATATCCCCATTGGATTTGCAATACACACTGGGCAGAATAGAAGAAGTGTATGGAAACAAGTAAAACACTATGCTGAAATCCAACATGATAATATCATTCAAATAAAATTATACAGTTGTATGTTTTAGGACGACATTTGATGTTGTATATCGAAATGGAAAACATATGGTTTAAATTATTGCAATATGGTTCTTCCTCTAAGATTGTAAATACGTTGCGAAAAATATATGAATCTGTTAAATCTTGGGTTCGCGAAAAGACACAGTATATATATTTATTTGAGTGTTATATTAATTTGGTGTAAAACAAGGAGATGCTCTATCTCCCCGTTTATTTTTGTTGTTTTTTTATCAATAATATGGAAAGTTCTAGCTCTTCGGATAATATCGAAGCTGTTATTATTGAAAAGCCTAAATGTTTTAATTGTTGTTCGCTGACGACACAGTGTTGTTTTCGAATACTAAAAATACTGAAGATAAGTTAGAACTAGATAAGGAATTAAGAAACGCAGGGTTAACTTTGACGATAATTCTGGTGTTTCCCGTTCCATGCTATCGACTGGTGACATCTTTACACAATCCCATTATGCGACGTTCGATAAAATACCAAGTGTATTGTTAACCTTCAGAGTTTCTTGGCAATTTTTTATTGTTTTGATAACAAAATCACCCTGCGTTTCTATCTCCTTTGTGTATTTACTACAAATTACGATTTCATTTAGATTTTGGATTGCGGCCATAACATCAAACACGTGGCGCAGGCAAATGATATTTCCGTTGAAAAGTAGCGGGAAAGTAACGCTGTTCATAGTTAATCTCGCCTTCAGGTTGCTTTACTTTAAGCCATGCCTTTTGTTATTGATTCAGACCTACAAGTACCATTCCAATCATTAGAAAACGAAAATTTTCATTTCAACGTCCGCAAGGAGAATGAAGCCACAGCGACAAAAATTTGATTGACAGCAAAACCTAAAGTAGAACGCAGTCTTCTCAATATCAGCAGCAGTAGTTCGAACAGTGGTTGCATGACATAAAACGTGATCGGTTTCTTTTGAAGTGTTGCAGTGCAACAGATGTTTACGGAGTTCGTTCACAGGGGCAATACCTAAATGTAATCGAAATTTGTAGTATGTTTCGATTCTGATATGCACGTTACAACGTTCAAATCAAAGAAGTGTTATCACTATGTGTATTTCAGTGAGATGTTGCCTTTGGTACTGGACTCAGACGAGGCGGCAAAATATGATCTGTACGGAACATACCAATACAACGAAAGCGTCGATGCTTCTATTATACAGGCCTTTTCTTTGGGATACAGGTAATATACTTTGCCAAACGTTCTATTTCTTTCGGGTTGTCAGTGACGTATACGAAGTTTTCAATCAGTATAAATTGAAACATACGTATTACATGGTTTTGTTTTTAATTCATAAGCGTCAATCTTCATAGTGATGACGCCTGGCTTCCTTGAAACTATAACTATTAAACTCAAATACTGCTAAAAGTAATGTAACATGAGAACGAAACTTCTGTGCTCAAGATTCCCCATGAATGAACATATTTAATTTAAAGCATACCTTTAAGAATATTGTCGTATCTTTTAATTGCGGGCAAGTTGAACACATTTTAATAGATTTTTCCTGAATAGCTCTGCTTAGAAATGAAATGTTCTATGTGCCATTGACAGGTATCACAATATGATGCCCGCTACACTTCATATGACCGAGGCTTCAGGGTCCACATACATCAATTCTGGTGCCTACGACCAGGAAGACACCTACGAAGACCCCTCCTACCTGTTTAAACATAACTATAAGGGCATCGATCAAATCGCTCTTGGAATAGCATTTAACAGTTGTCCGTATGCTAATGGGTAAGTCATTCTAAAGAATGTTTGTAATAATGGGTAAATAGCTCTTTGTAGTAAAAGCCTTATAATCCAACAAAATTTCAAGGTGCTTCTGGAACGATGAAGAAAACAAAACTGTTAATTTGTTTGGCATGCAAATGATGCAATGGCTCAAGATAGACCAGTCGTCATTTCAGCCAAATTATTCTTATACTGAACTGCTTTTTATTAATAGGTGTAGTTAGAACATTGGTTAAGTATAACTTGTGCAATCTGCTTCTCTATATAATTTAAACGTTTTGCCGCCGTGAGTGTTAATCGTTGTGTTATCATATTTTCAAATTAGTGATGCATAATAATTAGTGAGTTTGGCGTATTAGATTTACTAAAAGTAATCAGTATTTTATGAATGTGTTTTATTTTTGGTTCAGATATATGAACGATGCAGCAAGGAACAAGCTGTTTTTGGATGACAACGATGACTCCTATGATCTCGCGGCATTGAACATCGAGAGGGGCCGAGAGTGGGGAACACCAGCCTACTATCAGTACAGAACATTGTGTGGTGTGGACGCTTCCGACATCTCTGACTTCAGTGACCTCTCAAACACTCACGATGATGACGTCATTGCCAAGCTTGAATCCGCCTATGAGTAAGATGAATTGTTGTAAAATAATAGAGCTGAATTTGTTATGTTATAACGCCTGATTAGGGGTAAACAGCTTCCATTGGTCCAATGTTAGTTTTATGAGAATGTAACTTTATATCATATTATGAATACCGTTACATATATTTGCCATGAAACATAAAACAAACGCGTCTATAGGTGAACCCTCCGCCAAGGTACCCGGGCCGTTTAGAGACTAGCCTGGTACGTCGTACTCACATAATTTTAGTATGCATAGACCCTTCTTGAAATTAATCAATATATTTAAAAACAAACTATTATTTTGTTATGCTGTTCAAATGATTTGAATATATAACTTTAGTCTGTTGGTATATACACTGACCAAATTCCTGAGCAGGTCTCCTAAGAATAAAAGTAAGGATAACAGTTGTAATGTACGGAGCCCTTTACATTATATTGTCCGTACCTTTTAGGGTATTATTTCATTTAAACGAAGTACTACATGTATTTCATATAAAAATGTTATTTTATTATAACGAACTAATATTTCGTTTAGATATTACATAGATAAAAGGGGGGCAACTCAATTATCTGTCTAAAAGCCAGAGTCTCGGAAAACAAGGTTTAACGACGTCATCAAAGGCGTAATACAGAAACATTATAACATGATTGTTAGATCTGAATTTTATGATTGGAGTTATCAAATAATACTGTAACAATAAAAAGCGAACTACGGTGGAGATCTTATCTGACAATTTGAGTGTTGTCTGATCGTCTAACTTTTATCATGTTTTACTATATCCAGGTCGGTGAAGGATGTGGACCTTTGGACTGGCCTGATAACAGAGAACAAAGTTGGATCTTCCATTTCCGGTCCCACGCAGTCCTGTCTCGTGGCCATGCAGTTCTCGTACCTCAAGTATGGAGACCGCTTCTGGTACGAGACCTCCGACTCCGTTGGTTTTACATCAGGTAAATTGTTAATAAATGTTATTATAAAATAATAATATTAAAACTGACCGACCTGAAGAAATCGGGTTTAAATCGGCAACATTATGCAGTATTAAGTAAAAATGTATTTTTTAATGAAACGGCGCATACTAAGATTTAAGGGTGTTATGTTAATGTAAAGAAAACGATAAGCCCAAAGCTATACAATACGACAGCAGCGCCTAGCCAACCATGTAAGAGATGCAAGAGACAGACAAAAAAGGATTGTTCAAATATGCCAATATATCTTGTAACTCACTATGATTGACATTCTGCATGTTGAAATAAGCACATTATCATCAAGGGGAGTAATTCAAACTGATAACTAAAGTGAAGTACGGGGAGACTTTTTACAGCCCCTACACAACACGTTTTGTGTTATAAAAACCGGTTTCTCCGGTCTTCATTGTGTTCTGACGCATGTGGAGATCAGAAACATAGTTTAGAATAAAGTATTTTTAAAGCTCCATTACTCAATTACTCATGCGATTTTTCTATATCAGACCAGCTAACAGAGATCAAGAAAGTGACATTAGCTAAGATTTTATGCGACAATCTTGATTTGGACGAGCTACCTGAAGAGATCTTCAAAACAACATCTACATGGTTAGTATAATTTTAAATAATAATGAATATTAGTTATAATTGTTATAAAGATTTTAACTGAGCTAGAAAATAATAGTAAACATAAAATTCCCTCATCGGTTATTAAACAGCTACCGACACTTAGCTGGTCGCCATGTTTAATGTTTGTTATAATAGGTCTGAAAATATACGAGTATATATAAAGTAAAGTACAGTACACTTGTATTTTTACAGTATATGTAATAAGTTTTTTAAATATTTATGCCAAAGTACTTAAGATGTAAGCAAAACGGGTATATCAGTATGCTGATACTTGTATAGGCCTGAAACATTTGTCAGTCGTGTATTATTATAATGCCAATCATTATGTCATTTTTTCAGGTCAAAGTTTAAGCACTCACTTACTTTATGATATTTGTGATATGTTTACAAAGACATTCAACTTTTAGACTTAGGAATTTAAATATTGTAAATAACATGTTGTTTTTTTATTATTTATTTCACAGGACAGACTGTGACTCTATAGCTGGAATGGATCTAAGTGCATGGACCGATAGCAAAAAGTAAAGGGAACCAAGAAAGCTTTTTTTTACAAGAAATATTTAACTTTTTATTCATAATATATGTTATAAGCTTTAGCTCTTTTTATTTTCTTATCTTAATCTTTTTTTAAAGTTAAGTGAAATTTTCGTGAAAATTGTCGGTTACTGTATGACCGATAGTAAGAAATGCATCTTCTACTTCATAAGATGCATTCGTCAAAACATATAATTATATTTATAATTACTGTTATACATTAAAATGCTTATTAAATAATTATATGACTTTGTACTGCAAAAGTTCAAGAAACATTATGGATGAGCTATTAGAATGTAAAAATTCATATATGTCTATTGACATCGTGATATTTTCGGATTAGTATTTTTATATTTTTCAAATATTTTCTTTGTTAAATAAAAAAAACTTGAAGATTTTTTTTCCTTTTTCTTTACCCGCACGACTCATTATTTTAGAATTCCTTCTTGACGTCCGTCTTTACAAAACTTGTATCACGAGATCACAGGTGTTCGGCGGGCGGTACGTCCGTCATGACAGGGCTTATGTTACGAGATCACCGGTGTTCGGCGGCGGTACGTCCGTCATGACAGGGCTTATGTTACGAGATCACCTGTATTCGGCGGGCGGTACGTCCGTCATGACAGGGCTTATGTTACGAGATCACCGGTGTTCGGCGGGCGGTACCTCCGTCATGACAGGGCTTATGTTACGAGATCACCTGTATTCGGCGGGCGGTACCTCCGTACGTCCGTCATGACAGGGCTTATGTAACGAGATCACCAGTGTTCGGCGGTAATCGGCGGGCGGTACTTCCGTCATGACAGGGCTTATGTTACGAGATCACCAGTGTTCGGCGGGCGGTACCTCCGTCATGACAGGGCTTATGTTACGAGATCACCGGTAATCGGCGGGCGATACGTCCGTCATGACAGGGCTTATGTTACGAGATTACCTGTATTCGGCGGGCGGTACGTCCGTCATGACAGTGCTATGTTACGAGATCACCTGTATTCGGCGGGCGGTACCTCCGTCATGACAGGGCTTATGTTACGAGATCACCTGTATTCGGCGGGCGGTACCTCCGTCATGACAGGGCTTATGTTACGAGATCACCGGTGTTCGGCGGGCGGTACGTCCGTCATGACGGGGCTTATGTTACGAGATCACCTGTATTCGGCGGGCGGTACGTCCGTCATGACAGGGCTTATGTTACGAGATCACCTGTATTCGGCGGGCGGTACCTCCGTCATGACAGGGCTTATGTTACGAGATCACCTGTATTCGGCGGGCGGTACCTCCGTCATGACAGGGCTTATGTT
The DNA here is from genome assembly GCA_038501625.1 of Corbicula japonica. Lineage (NCBI taxonomy): Eukaryota > Metazoa > Mollusca > Bivalvia > Venerida > Cyrenidae > Corbicula > Corbicula japonica. Next base: position 4,867,011 of record JAZAYU010000029.1, on the reverse strand, counting down.
ACGAGATCACCTGTATTCGGCGGGCGGTACGTCCGTCATGACAGGGCTTATGTTAAGAGATCACCGGTAATCGGCGGGCGGTACGTCCGTCATGACAGGGCTTATGTTACGAGATTACCTGTATTCGGCGGGCGGTACGTCCGCCATGACAGTGCTATGTTACGAGATCACCTGTATTCGGCGGGCGGTACGTCCGTCATGACAGGGCTTATGTTACGAGATCACCGGTGTTCGGCGGGCGGTACGTCCGTCATGACAGGGCTTATGTTAGGAGATCACCTGTATTCGGCGGGCGGTACGTCCGTCATGACGGGGCTTATGTTACGAGATCACCTGTATTCGGCGGGCGGTACGTCCGTCATGACGGGGCTTATGTTACGAGATCACCTGTATTCGGCGGGCGGTACGTCCGTCATGACGGGGCTTATGTTACGAGATCACCTGTATTCGGCGGGCGGTACCTCCGTCATGACAGGGCTTATGTTACGAGATCACCTGTATTCGGCGGGCGGTACGTCCGTCATGACAGGGCTTATGTTACGAGATCACCTGTATTCGGCGGGCGGTACGTCCGTCATGACGGGGCTTATGTTACGAGATCACCTGTATTCGGCGGGCGGTACCTCCGTCATGACAGGGCTTATGTTACGAGATCACCTGTATTCGGCGGGCGGTACCTCCGTCATGACAGGGCTTATGTTACGAGATCACCTGTATTCGGCGGGCGGTACGTCCGTCATGACAGGGCTTATGATACGAGATCACCGGTAATCGGCGGGCGGTACCTCCGTCATGACAGGGCTTATGTTAAGAGATCACCGGTAATCGGCGGGCGATACGTCCGTCATGACAGGGCTTATGTTACGAGATTACCTGTATTCGGCGGGCGGTACGTCCGCCATGACAGTGCTATGTTACGAGATCACCTGTATTCGGCGGGCGGTACGTCCGCCATGACAGGGCTTATGTTACGAGATCACTGGTGTTCGGAGGGCGGTACGTCCGTCATGACAGGGCTTATGTTACGAGATTACCAGTGTTCGGCGGGCGGTACGTCCGTCATGACAGCGCTTATGTTACGAGATCGCTGGTGTTCGGAGGGCGGTACGTCCGTCATGACAGGGCTTATGTAACGAGATCACCAGTGTTCGGCGGGCGGTACGTCCGTCATGACAGGGCTTATGTTACGAGATCACCGGTGTTCGGCGGGCGGTACGTCCGCCATGACAGGGCTTATGTTACGAGATCACTGGTGTTCGGAGGGCGGTACGTCCGTCATGACAGGGCTTATGATACGAGATCACCAGTGTTCGGCGGGCGGTACGTCCGCCATGACAGGGCTTATGTTACGAGATCACCAGTGTTCGGCGGGCGGTACGTCCGCCATGACAGGGCTTATGTTACGAGATCACCAGTGTTCGGCGGACGGTACGTCCGTCATGACAGGGCTTATGTTACGAGATCACCGGTGTTCGGCGGGCGGTACGTCCGTTTTGACAGGGCTTATATTAAGAGAACACCATGACAGTCTCATGACAGAACTTCTATAACGAGAACATCCCGTCTTGGCGGCATGTAATACGAGATCACGTTTGAGTTTGCAGGAGGTACGCCCATTTTGACCGGGCATTTAACGAGATTACCTTTAACTTGCGACGTCATCAAAACATGTCTGCATTCCCAATTAATATGAATCCAATATCCAGAGCTGTTATCAATTACAATTTAGTCCTTTGAAGATCGTTGAGCATTATCCATAGCTGAAGATTATAAAACTGAGACTGGTGTCTATGCTCAGTTTTATAACCTTGGGCACATGTCTGATGACAGTTCTTCCGAAAATATTTTTGTTTCAATATGTTGGCCTCGTTTACCATGGGTGGTTTCAATATCCCTGACAGTATAGCTGAGTATTCGGTTCAGTAACCCCAATGATATACCTACTGCTATTTAATATTTGCTTTTATCGTTCCCTGAAATATGAATTGATATTCTCATATCCTTTGTCAAAATTATATTCTGTTAAGTCCGACCCATTGTTTTCTCCTTAATCTAAAATAACAATTAATCTGAAAATACCTCACATAAGGTTCCTTGTTCACACTCATGTTTACACCATCTTTTGGGGTGGATAAAAAATTTCTACTGTTTACTTGTGTAAATACTGAGTTGCGCTCAACACCGGGGATAGACGGTGTGTTCTCTCATTCTGCACATGAACATGCTCGCTCAAACTGAGCCTTTAGGTGGCCTTAAATTACTAGATAGCCACACTCAGCCCCACCCCCCCCCCCCACCCCCCCAAATAAAACTCAGCCCCCCCCCCCCCCCAAAAAAAAAAAAAACTCAGCCCCCCCCCCCCCCCACCCCCCAAAAAAAAACAGGTAAAAAGAGCATGGATCGATTGTTAGACAATAAGACACCACAAACAAGTCATTGTATACGCTGGCCATTAGAAGAAATATCATAATAAACCAAAATAATTGAAGGTTTTAAAATGACATATACTGAAATAACATCTTCTAAAAGAGACAAAGTTTTAGAAAATTTATTGTTAGTAAAGCAATCTCAAATACATAAAAAGAACAGTCTTTAGATTTACATAAAATTGTTTTTAACATATCACTTTTATATTCTCCACTTCGCTTTCTGGGCCAATATCTGTGCCCGCAGAGTCCGCGAAAGATACATAAAGTACATCTGAAATTAAACAAGAAACTTCTATTTAGCATTTTACCAATACAAGATTTGTTCAACACAGCCACCTAAAACAGTCGTCAATAACACGGTTTCTAAACAAAGCCGCAAGTAACAGTCTCCAAACAAATAAAATTTATAGCTTTCTTATAATATAAAATTACAAACTCCTTCGTGAAAAAACTTCACAAACGATGCAGACAACCTACCGGTATACGGACACATGTATCACCGTGGACCATCTTGATAGTTTAAAGAGGATTCATAGGTGCAATGACCTCAGACACGAACCTTCCACCTCTAAAACCTTCTCCTTTGGAGCAAACAAGTTTCCTCTGTGAATTTAATCCAACTTGCTAATACATTCGGAAGTGTTAAGTGCAAAGAATGTAAACAAAAACAGCATCGTCAAGGACTCTCGATGACACCTGACAGACAGGGCTGAAGGTTATAAAACTGAGCATGTAAATCAGTCTCAAATCTCAAGCGTCAGATCCTCGAGATTTGATTTTAATCTCAGTTTTTTAACCTTCAGCCCAGAGCATCATGACATAAATATAAAACATAAGAAGCATTGTATGAAAGTTTCGAAACACATGAGATTCTCAATGATGAGGTTCAGGATGGGGGCTGTTCGGCCCTTTTTGTGGCAGCAATATTCAGTTGTATGCGGACTTTTGCAAGAAGTTAGAAATAATTGTGTAATAACACAAAACCTGTCCCAAACGAGCCCCGTTATGAAAATCTTACATGGTACACTTAGGAACATTGTTTGATTGTTTACCTGTGGGAGAAGAATTCCAAGCATGACACCGCCTATGACCATGGCATGATCGTTGATAAACTGCCCCACAGCCTTCAAACATCCCACTTTATAAATTGGGTTATGTTCGGACGATTCCGAGATCGTTCCATCCTTGAAGAAATAATTAAGGACTAATTAAGTATCAACATTTAAAATTTCACCGGGAATCATAAAAAAATATGGCCTCGCTGACCACTGTCGGGAGATACCAGTTCTGTTAACTATATTTACAGTGTAAATGAAGACAAAGATTTATTAAGTAGATGTTCAGAATTAACATTCAGCGGTGTTGAAATTAACTGCTGAAAAACAACACATTTCAATGATATTATGTGTATTTATGTATGTAATGTTACCATATAACTATCAAATCCAGCTCAGAAACAGATTTTAAAACACGTTTACAACGCGTACATGTACAACGATTCTCACGAATATGAAACAACATACAGATTCTTACGCTGTTGAAAATTTGTTATAGACTCAGAGCCAAAGAACCAGTTTGATTATTAGCTTTGAGACATCCGTGACATTTCGTTCGCAACAAAACATTCTTTTTTCTTACATTTAAGACATTCATGTCATTTCTTCCCACAAATCATTCTTTTTCTTACTTTCGAGACATCCGTGACATTTCGTCCGCACAAAACATTCATTTTCGTACATTTGAGACATCCATGACATTTCTTCGCACAAAGAATTCTTTTGTTTTACCTTCAAGACATCCATGACATTTCGTCCGTTCTTTATCTTAACTTTGAGATATCTATGACATTTCGTCCGAAAAAAAATTCTTTACACACCATTGAGACATCCATGACATTTCGTCCGCACAAAACTATCTTTTTCTTACCTTTGAGACATCCATGACATTTTTCCGCATAAAACATTCTTTTTCTTATATTTGAGATATCCATGATATTTCTTTCACACAAAGCATTCTATGACATTTCGTCCGCACAAAAATGTTCTTTTTTCACCATTGAGACATCCATGACATTTCGTCCGCACAAAACTATCTTTTTCTTACCTTTGAGACATCCATGACATTTCTTCCACATAAAAAATCTTTTTCTTACCTTTGAGACATCCATAACATCTTCCGCATAAAACATTCTTTTTCTTATATTTGAGATGTCCATGATATTTCTTTCACACAAAGCATTCTTTTTCTTACCTTTGAGACATCAATGACATTTCGTTCGCATAAAACATTCTTTTTTTCTTACATTTATGACATTTAAGACATCCATGTCATTTCTTCGCACTAAGCATTCTTTTTCTTACGTTCGAGACATCCATGACATTTCGTCCGCACAAAAGATTCTTTTTCTTACCTTTGAAACATCCATGACATTTCTTCTGCACAAACGATTCTTTTTCTTACATTTCAAGTATCGATGATACTTTTTTCTTACCTTTGCGACATCCTTGACATTTCGTCCGCACAAAATATTTTTTCTTACATTCGACAAATCCATAACATTTCTTCCGCACAAAACATTCTCTTTTTTACATTTGAGACATCCATGATATTTCTTTTACACAAAACATTCTTTTTCTAACCTTTGAGACATCCGTGACATTTCTTCCGCACAAAAGATTCTTTTTCTTACCTTTGAGACATCCGTGACATTTCTTCCGCACAAAAGATTCTTTTTCTAACCTTTGAGACATCCATGACATTTCTTCCGCACAAAAGATTCTTTTTCTTACCTTTGAGACATCCGTGACATTTCTTCCGCACAAAAGATTCTTTTTCTAACCTTTGAGACATCCATGACATTTCTTCCGCACAAAAGATTCTTTTTCTTACCTAAGAGACATCCGTGACATTTCTTCCGCACAAAACATTCTTTTTCTAACCTTTGAGACATCCATGACATTTCTTCCGCACAAAAGATTCTTTTTCTTACCTAAGAGACATCCATGACATTTCTTCCGCACAAAAGATTCTTTTTCTTATCTAAGAGACATCCGTGACATTTCTCCCGCACAAAACATTCTTTTTCTAACCTAAGAGACATCCGTGACATTTCTTCCGCACAAAAGATTGTTTTTCTTACCTAAGAGACATCCGTGACATTTCTTCCGCACAAAAGATTCTTGTTCTTAACTAAGAGACATCCGTGACATTTCTTCCGCACAAAACATTCTTTTTCTTACCTAAGAGACATCCGTGACATTTCTTCCGCACAAAAGATTCTTTTTCTTACCTAAGAGACATCCGTGACATTTCTTCCGCACAAAAGACTGTTTTTTCGTACCTAAGAGACATCCGTGACATTGCTTCCGCACAAAAGATTCTTTTTCTTACCTAAGAGACATCCATGACATTTCGTCCGCTCAAAAATTCTTTTTCTAACCTTTGAGACATCCATGACATTTCTTCCGCTCAAAACATTACCGTATAAGTGGTTATTTCTACGGTGACTTTATTTCTGCTTTTTCTGCGGTTAAATAAATGACCGCAAATTAAAAATCCGCAGAATATTTATGCCTTAATGAACTTCATATCGGTCAGGGTGTGCGTTTTACATTTTGTACGTGCTTTATTACATAGTATTTGAATAAAGATATTTTTGATTTTAGTGAACTTGGATACTGAACATTGCATTTACAGGTATACTCCTGAAGAGAAGTTAATCTGGTTTTACTCTAATCAAAATTTAAAGCTGTTCAAACCATGTCATTATATTACTAATTTTAAAATACAGGTAAATCGCAGGAAAATATTTCACACGTCGGATAATGATCGAATAGGCGCATCTTTTCCTATTGTTACACTTAATTATTGTTAGCATCTACGTCAAACATTCTATTGTTCATTGAAGCAATAATAAACATTTATAAAATTCTACACAATGTTTGATATGTTATGTTTTTTGCACGATTGCGTTAAGATTTTCCAATTACAGGTGACTGGTAACTCAAACCTAATACATGTATTAGTTTTTACTTTATTTTGTCTTTGGCAATGAGAACGATGTTTATATTTCCATTTTCTTCCGAGACCGCAGACTTTTAGTCTGATTATGAAAGAACTTGATGCCGCAGAAATAATGTACGCAGAAATAAAAACAACCGTGAATTTTAACAAAACCGCAGAATTTGGAGCCCGCAGAAATAACTACTTATACGGTATGTTCTTACCTTTGAGACATCCATGACATTTCTTCCGCACAAAACATTCTTCAGCTCTCCCTTTAAAATAAATAATATTAGTTAAAAGCAAATTGTATAAAATCGGAATTGAATGGAATAAAACAGAAAAGAATAGAACAGATTTGAAGAGAGCGATTAAAAGTTCGTTTTTATGTGTATCTTGCGTCAATGCCATGCTTACTTTTCCAAATAGCGCACCATTTGAGAATTTCAAAGTATTTTATAATTCTAATGATAAATCTTCTATCATTTGACACGCCTTGATGAAATAACGAAAAACCGAAATGGCATAAATCAGCCACTATACTTGATAGATACTCAGAATAAGTCGTTGAACATTGTTCTGGGAGATCGTATTCGATGATCATGTCTATAACATAGCATAAAAATAATTCAAGAAATAAAAAAAAATATTTAGGCAATAGCAAAACACTACATACAGTCGTCAGGCAACATTTTATCTTAATTTGATTTGCCACTGACCGTTCCAAGGCGGTAACCCCTCGGGTTCTCATTTTTGTTAGTTGTTTGTGGTGTCTTTTTTGAAACTGATCATTTTCTTAACCATGCTCTCTCCCTCTCTCTTCTTCTTGACTGTGTGGGGAGGCTGTTTTTTATGAATGTGGCGATTCCTGATATGCATATTTCACCTTTTTAACTTACGAAATGATAAGTAAATTTCCAGTTAGCAGTTAATGTTGTTGTTTTGTTGTTGTTTATTTTTCAAGTTTACTCTTTTCAAAAAATGTTTTCTGCTTGTGTAAGAAACCTTGTGTAGAAAGATTCTCACTGGTTTTAAGATGCAGCATGACGCCGGCACCGAGCAGGCTTCAGGATTGGGATATGCTGTCGATTTGTTACACCTGTAATATTCATTTTTACTCCAATCCAAAAAGCCAGTGTCCGAATCGCTGAACCCACAACACTCAAGCTGTCAAGGTAAATAAGAAATATTTATTAACAAAAGAACAGGCGTAATTAAAGATTTAAAGTTACTAAATAAAAAAGAATTATAGTGCGACGAAGCAGATTGCATTGAGATTTATGGATTTCCCACATATGTCTTTTCCACAATTGTCTGCTGTTCTCACTAAAAAAATGTCTTTTCCGAAATTGTCTGTTGTTCTTACTAAAAATCTTAAAGTATAGCTTTAATAATTCAAAATTGAAGCAAAATTATACCGGGGTCATTTCATTTTGAAATATCAATACTTATCAAAACAATTTGGCTGCCATATACAATACAAGATGTACCTTGACAATGCTTTGATGTGTACTTGCATACATCTTTCGAATATGCCTGCTGAAGATCTAAGACTTACAAAATGATTGTTCAACGCTGTAATGTGCAATGGCTGATTCAGGATTTACTTTTAGAGGGGTTGAAACCAGGAAAATAAAGTAATCATTTCAAAAGTGAAGATGCAAAATGATGTAATCTGTGACTCACTTTTAGCAATTCTTCTGGGCAGCGATATTTGATTATCATGAAGATTTTGGCCATAATTTGGAAATGTAATTAGGTATCCTAAGTCTGCCCCAAACGAACACTTAAATTTCTAGAAAATCTTACATCAGACCCGGCGTTAACTTTTATTGACAATTTTGCATAAACGTTCATCAATTTTAACAGAGGCAAGTCCGCTGCATTCTGATTCTCACTATAATATGCGGCTTTCACTCTGCGAATAGAAATGATACCATAGCAAAGGTGTACATACTGAAGTTTATAAGAATGATATCATAGCAATGGTGTACATACTGAAGTTTGCATATTGTCAATCAAGTTCCTCATGTCATCGTCGTCCACTGTCCCGTACTTCTGTATTGCGTTCTCGAATGTGGACTTTGGAAACAGACCCAGTTGTTCCTTCGCGTTTGGGACAAAGTAAAACACGAAGATAAAGACTACCAAAATTATCTCCAAGAAGAAGAATACAGTCAGGATCCAATAGTACTGAAACAAAATTGATATTCTTGTAAACACAGGCTCTCTTTTCCTCTCTACTATCAGTTTCAATTGACGGTAAAATTCTAATTTCAGAGCATGCAGAATATCAATCATTGTGAATGGCAGTATAACGGAAAATACAATGAAACGAGATTTTTAATGGCCCCCTTATGTCAAAGTTTAGTTATGCAAATAAGTTAAACATGAATATCATATCTTTAAAGGGAGAGTAAACAATTACCGCACGTAGAAAACTGGTATACTCTCTAAGGGCACCCATCCAACCAAAGAATGTGATGACTACGGTGATTGAGCCGGCAGTGCACATCAGAGTAGAAGGATCGAACAAGAAATCTATGGGGTCATGTACGACCTTATTCTTGAGGACAAGAATATACGCTCCCAACCCGGTCACTGCAAGACTGACAATCTGAAAAAGAAAGCCCAAACCAAACGGTGGGTGTAAAATCACGAACTACACAAAACCTATTTGCCGCTAGATCGACAATCAGTGCCCAAGGTCATAAAACTGAGCATGGAAACCAGTCTCAAATCTCAAGCATCTGATTGGCTGAAATGGCGACCAGTCTCCATTTTAGCCAATCAGATGCTTGAGATGTGAGACTGGTTTCCAATATCAGTTTTATAACCTTCAGCCCAGGGTTCTGGAAAGAATACAAGGTCGCTTTCTAACATACTACAAGACTGACAAGCCGATGTTTATGACTGAAAATTGTAACAATACCTCTTACATGAAATTAGGCTTATGGAAAACAAGTTATATGTGTGGAGTAATCTTTCAAGTACTTAAAATAAGCTGAACAGTGACGTTTAAAAGTGTTATTTATTTATTAAGTCGTCTAAGGAACAAGGAAGAAAGAAAGCAACTCGGCTAAAAATTGTTCTCTCTCTAGAAAACAATCCCCAGGAGCCACGCGTGAACATCGTCTGAATGGTACTTTAGTATTGAGAATATGTGCATAAACTGATAAGGTGTATATAGGTAATATATAATTCCAAATCCTGGATCCAGAGTACGACAAACTTTTCTTAAATAATTCTAATCTTGGTCGAGCATAAGAATATTATAAGCCTGAAAGTCTTAAGCTAAAGTCAAGTCACAAATTGAATATGCGATACTGTTGGCTTTGACGGTGCGGTGCGCGCCAAACCTGTGCCGAAGATCATAAAACTAAATATGTAGACCAGTATCAGATCTCGAGCATCTAATTAATGATCGACATTTCAGCCAATCAGATTCTTGAGATTTGAGACTGTCACCAATTAAGTTTTATGATCTTGGGCCCTTGATGCAAAATTGAATTATGAAACACCGCAACAAAAACTGCTACACACTTGTTCCATGCTGGAGAATGTTTGTTGATTTTATTATAAGAATACTTATATCAAATTTCATAGGTTTCATAGGTTCGATACTATTTTATTCATATTTATTAAATTTATTAACATTTGTTAAATTGAAGTATAGTTATAAATACCGTTATTTTCTCCATAACATAGGTATCATTAGTCTATAAACGAGACAACTGTCTTGGCGTATAATTATACAGAAAAGGTGCATTTTAATTACCGTTTTTTTTAAAGGACCAAAGAAAGAATCATCTTAAATGAAGATATGGAATTATAAAGCTGTGAAAGCAACATCATGGAATAGACACTGAAATAATTGTTGTGACAAATGCCGAACAAAAAATCCGTATTTGAATAAACACAATAATTATATTGAATATATTGTTCAGGACATTCTTGATCCCTTTTCTGGTTTCAAGTAAAAACGCGGAAATAATAATATCATTTTAATATTTTTCATAAATATTAAAAAAATACACAGAACAAAAACTTACCCATATCATAAAGTTCTCCAAGAATAATGTGTATTTCACACATATGCTGACTGCAGAATTTTTACGAGCCATCCTTTATTTTTTATTAGAATTGAATCAATACATCTACTGTTAATATTCGTTTTAATCAAATGTTATTTAACGTAATGCTTGAACATCCTGGTTTAGTTTGTGCCCCACACTGCAAATCGCTAGTTCTCTTCCAATTTACGATTTGCTTTTATCCTTAGGAAATTAAATTCAACCGGGTCCCAAGATTATAACACTAAGAATGGAAACCAGTCTCAAATCTCAAGGATCTGGTTGGCTGAAATGGCGACCAATCAGATCCTTCAGATTTGAGACTGGTTTCATATCTCAGTTTTATAATTTTTTACGAGAGTTGGCTCTATTTGGCAACGGTAGATGACTTATCTAACATTTTGGTACAAAGGAATTAAATGCACCAAAACCGGACCAAAGATCATAAAACTAAGATTAGATACCATTCTTGAAACCACAGCTTCTGATTGGTCAATCTGGAAATGGGCTGATTTTCAACCAATCAGCTGTACAGATTTATAACCTTGGGTCTTGGCGTCAATTATGAAATGTTGTTGATTTCTCTTACTTAATATTTTAATTTACTCAATTTTTTAATTATTACTATTTCTAGTCAACAGTTAATCATTGGTTTGGAATATACTCCATGACAAGATGATTTCTAAGTCATTTAGATATAGCGGACAAATAAATAGCAGCTAATTCTTTGATGTTAGAAACACAGTATTAAGATTATATTTCTTCTTAGTACGAAACACCACAATATTTGACATTTCAATCATTTAAAACCCACAATATTTTACATTTAAATCATCTAAAACAGCTAGTTACATTGTAGATTGACTAAAGAAACACATAACAATCTTTGATATTTAAATCATTTAAATTTATGAGCCAAGTGCCTCTCCCTTTATTACTAAAAAGAACACCACAGCATAACTTTGACTTGCTTGTCCAAGGACGGTTGGTTTTGCATGAAGTATTATTTGAGATAACAGAATAAACAGTTCGATATTATAAACTATTTGAATCGTATTCAAATTTGTTATCATCTGTTTGCTTATTTGTCGAATTAAAAATATGACGAATTAATCACTATGGCTGATAAGCAACAAGTTGAGATAACTTGCTGCACGTAAAGATAAAGACCGCATATTGTTCTGCATTATATTTTTATCTTGAGTAACACTATGCCGATTGACATCTGCGCTGCATTTGTTAGAAAATACAATGTAAAATCTTTCGTCCTAATGCATGTGACTAACTGATCTTTACTGTACAAACTTATCTTAGACAGAAGTACAGGTCTACCTGGGACAGGATCTACACACTAACCTTAGACAGGAAATGCACGCAAACCTGAGACAGGGACGACACACTTACCAGATCACGAGGATAGGCACTGCACAATTAGCAAATACAGGAAGTATAACCTATAAGGAACTTCATGTATACAACACCGGGAACAGAGTCAGGAACTATCTGTAAATACTTCAAGGTCGCCATGAGGTTAAACCATTGTTATCCAACTTTGATATAAATTTTCAGTTTGAAATCTTGTTTACCTTTTTCCTGTCTTCAATCCCTAATGTATAGTTACTAGTCATTTCTGCCAGAGTAAATGAATACTTCTTTAAAGAACACCTATAAACTACATAAAATGCAAAGGAATAAGCTGCTATAAGGTCATCAATTGAAATTTTCATCTAAAAATCCAACTAAAAAAACAATTTAAATTTTTCCCTCTAACTTTATTGAGAAAATAAGCATCATTTTCAAAATAATTTGTAAGGCTATAGATTATCTATATGTTAGTAAACAATTTAATCTTAATAAAGTATGAAATAAAGCTCTCAACAGTTATTCAATGATTGTCATAAACGCTCACATTTAACTTTCTTTGTTGTTCATATACATGTGTTCTAAGGAAAATAACAATACCTGGTAAATAAACAGTGTAGACCCTGGTCAGACTGTGTGGTGGCCTATCTTGGTCTACACTTGTGCAAATGGGCTACACTGGTGCAAATAAGCTATGCTAAGTGCTTGGATGATTAACCCTTTAATCCAGTGGATATGGCTGTTATCAATAGGCAAGCATTGTTAGATCTAGATCTTGATCAGCCATCTGATCAGGATCTACAATGTTCGCATTTTGATTCATTTGTTTATTTCTGACCAATAAGCCAACAGTGCAGATCCTGATCAGACAGCACAGATGTGCAGGCTAATCTGTATCAACACTGTTCACACATGCGATAAATGGCGTATATATGGTGTAAAATGTTAACAATTATGTATTTTATTGATACAATTATCAATTTAAATTTATCATTTGTAAACTTTTATCAATTTTAGATAACAACATTAAATATTTAACTCAGAAACTAAGTCACTCTGATCGAAGATCCACCAGACAATCAAAATATAGGAGCTATACCCAACATCATAAATCTAAATCAGGAGACCAGTCCTAAATCTCAACCATCTGTATGGCTGAAATGGTGACTAGTTGCCATTTCAGCCAATGAGACTCTTGAAATAAGAGACTGGTCTCCAATCTCAGTTTTATGATCATGGGCCCTTGTGTACGAGCTAGTGTACAAGACTTTGAACCTAATCCCATTTTGATGTTAACATGTTTGGAATCAGACTAAAATCAGTGAAGTAACATATAACATCAACTAGTGATTTTCTTAAGGAAAATAAGCCAATTTAGTTTTATATTATCAATATTAAATAATTATAGTGAGCTGACAAATAGGTTTTTTAATTCATGTTCAAGAATTTAAATACACATGCAAAACAAAAAATAATAAAATTTTCAATGTAAATAATTATTTTTTATGTTTATATTTTGATAATCATTCATTCCTTATTTAAAACAGAACTATCGAAATGTCATTTCAAAATCAAACCTTCAAGCCCAATTGAAAATGACCACATCACATATAAGCCACTTTACTTCCAGTAAAATTGTATCATAGGAAAGGGTGAAAGTCTCATCCACTAGCCATTTAGTACAATGTTATAATAAATATCAAAAACGTAAAACAAGTAGAAAAATATTTGGAACATAAGCACACTAATTTTACTGCAGTATTTTTACCTGAATTTAAAGATTTTCATAAACAGCATAACTTTTTTATGTTTTCCGATTAATTATAGTTTTCTTATTAAGAAATGATATTGAAATTATGGAATTACAATTTCATTTTTATGTTTACCAATTTTTCCAAACAGCTTTTTGTAGCTTATCACCTTACTTCCAATTTTTCAGATTTGTTTCACAAGAAAAAAACAAAATAAAATGAAAATGTGTTTGCTTCTGTGAAATATCATTTTTTCTAATAGTGAACACAATGTATTTTCACTCAAAATGTGTAGCCAGGAGTAAAAATATCTGTTTTTTTGTATTTGCAAGTGAAATAAAATTGATATTTCTTTTGACACAACTCAACAGATCACATATCTAGCCTGACAAAATTAAGGAAATGTAACATGAAATATAAATCAACAGTTAGGTATAGTAAGATAACACATAAAAACAACTATAAAATAATGCAGAATTTTACATATAAATTATATCTTACAAAAATAATTGCCTTTAACATACTTGAAAGTTGTACAAATATTAACAATGGCAATGGTAACTTTATGGCAAGAAAATAAGGATTATGCAGGAGACTTTAAAGAATTTGTAACAGTAATTATACAGCAGGAAGGGTGTATGTGGTTGTGGTAAGGTTATGAGGTAATGTGTTAAATTAATGCAGTTTACTTTACGATTAAACAGAGTTTACTGTACGATTAATTAGAAACAGCCATATGAAGCAGAAAAGAAAGATCAGGCAAGTCTGCCTCTCAACTTTAAATTTTGATGGGTTGGGGGAGAACAGGAAATGTTTCTGCTTTGGCCTACATAAATGAAGGACCATCCCTTTTTGTAAATTGTAATTAAAAAGATGAAATAAGCAGATGAAGAATAATCGTATTCTGCACATCCTACTCACACCACCATACAAGAAGCCTGACATTACAAAGTCAAAATGTGCACACACTTAAGCAGAAATGAATGTTTAATCTTGTGTTTTTTACAAAAAAAGCAAAAATTGAAAAAGTTAATAATTCTGGTTTTCTTGGAAAGAGCTTGCCATTATCTGTGCAGCTGCTGCGTGTGCTGGATTTTGTTGGTTATTTGCTGCTTGTATTTTAGAAAAACAAGAGCATGTTAAGCCTGTTGTGTATAAGTTTTCTTGAAAAATTATTTAAATGGAATATTTGTTGGACTCATGGTCCAATAACATCAGAAATCATGTCGAACCGGCCCAAACTTTGCTGGACAGGTCCAACGTGACTGTCAGTGACTTTCCAAGTGTTATAATCTTGATTAATGTAGTATTTCATTGGTTTATCATTACATTATTGTGCAGTTTTTTTTAGTACAATATAACATTATTGTGTAGTATTTTATTAGTACAGCATTTGTATAGAATTATTAAAAGCACTTGATGTTTACATTTTTGTAAAAGAATATCACTAGTATAACATTGGAAAAGAATTAGTACAGTATTAGTATACCATTACAGTATAGTAATATTCCCTATTTTGTTTTGGCACATACCATGCCTACCAAAATTAAGGAAATGTAACATAAAAACATAAACTAACTTATGGTAAGATATCACATAAAAACAACTCTAAAAATAATCCAAAATTTTTAAAATAAATTATATGATAAAAAATAATTACCTTTAACACAGTAAAAAGTTGTAGTAATATGACTATGAGCTCAAACAGGATTCCAATGTCAGTATACAATCCTAATTTTATGCAATTTCATTTTCTTACTTTGAAATTCTTCAACAAATAAGTTACCTACCACTGAGGTTGATTATACTTTAAAAAATAGTCAAGAAAATAACATTAATAATTCAACAATCCCATAATGTAATGAATAACACTTTAAAAACTTAACAATAATATCACAGATTAAATGATTAGTTGATAGGCACTCATTTATCCTTTTACTCCATATCTTCTTATCTTAATGCATGTGTAGATCCAGATCAGACATCACAAATAATCTGGATCTACACTGTACAAGAAAGGTGTACCAGTGGAGTTAAGTTAACAAAACTTCAAAACTTTAACAAACATACAGAATAATCTTTATCTATACAGTATCTAAAGGCACAGTAAAAAGTTAAAGTTATTAAAGCTACTAAATAGGAATCAAATTATATACAAAACCAGCATAATAAAACAATATAAAATTTCAAAATGGTTGTTCTATTATTAGGTATGATATTGCACAACAAAAACTACATGTCTCTAAGTTGCAGTCCATGTAATATCAAATAGTACCTACAACAAAAAATCATGCATCATTAAAAATGTCTCTAAAAGGCACCTTGCCAAATAGTTATATTACTTTATGAATGGCAATGGTAAAATGAAGTATTGGTGACAGAGAAAATATGGTTCTTTTAAACTAAAATTAAAAATAACCATATCATGATCAAGTGTGATAAAAACTCAATACATGTATTCAAAAACATAGATTCCTGATCAATACATCAGAGAACATATGTAGGTAAACAAATTATGTTGCCAGGTGTGAACAATTATATCTGTCTTCCATGAATACCATGTTAACCCTTTCCCCCATGTATATGCACTTTAAAGCATGTGTGACCAGTGTAGATCCAGATCAGCTGGAAAATCTGAGCCATCTGGTTGCATCTTAATCAGAAATAACCTAATGAAAGCAAACTGTATAGATCCTGATCTGATGGTCTAAATGTGTCAGCTGATCTGGATCTACACTGTTCACCCTGGCAATAATAAATGACAGGAATGTAAACTTTTGATGATATGTTGTAGCAAATTATGATATGACATTGTATGAACACAACACACTCTGTCAATGTAAAATATATTGGAATGGCTATAATAATGCATTTAATCATTCAACAAAGCAACAACATTTGATTTTGATTTAAAAATAAAAACTGGAATAGATGCTTGTTCATAAAACTACTTCCAAACTAAGGTCTGAGACATAATTGTTTCATGATTTTTGCTCAAAAACTATTATACACATTAATTATTATATTCTACATAATATACCAGTATAATGCACTGCCTTCCACAAGTCTACATTACACAAAATAAAGTACTCAAAATTTGAAGGGCCACTTTTAAAATTATTTATTATTGTTTAGGTTAACATTTTGAACAGTTCCATGATAAATAAAGTTTTCTTTGATATTGTTTATTTGTTAAAACGGATGAATTGGTCATTTCACTTGAATTACTGAAATGAAACATGAGTGTAAAATAATCTAAGTGAGAAACACTTAAAGACTACAAAAGTGGCCCTTATCAAATTTTGAGTAGTATAAAAATTTAACACAAGATTTGATTTAGATTTTGTCATGGCACTATGTTCTACTACAACTATTCTTCCTTTACATTAGACCCCCTTACAATAACCTCACAGTTTAAGTTTGTGTTGCACCAAAATGTATATTTAACACACATACACAATGTCCATGAGTATTTCTCTTTGGTAGCATGATTTATCCAAATCTATTCCAAACTAGACAAATTTATCCAAAATTATCCAAATCAAACCAAATAACCAGGAGCTATTAGGGACCATCCTAACCTTATTTTCAGTAATAGTTTTGGGGTTTAATTTGGGTAGTTTTTGAGGTTGTCATGCTTATTTCTTCAAAAATAAATTTATACTAAATCCAACACATAAGACCGTCGTCTACTCTTTAACTTGAGACACACATCGGCACTTCTTCTTGAGAACTACCAAATCTGATTTTCTCCACTAGTTCTACTGGCGAAGACTTCAAAAATGCTCTAGCTCTCTGGTCAAGTTTCCTCCGACTGTAAATAATTCTGAGAACATACTCTGCACTCACTTTTTTCTGGAAGCATTCCTCCACAAGATGGAAAAGTTCATAGTTCTTCCATGTTGGTTCTTTTTCTTCTCCAACATATGGACAGACATAGTAAAAGTTATCACTAGATTCAAAGAATTGTGGTGTAGTTGAATCACATGATATTACCGATGACAGAGAAGGTGGAGTTGCTCTGACGAGATAGGGGTCAAAGTCTGGTCCCCTTGCACCTCCTGTAACCCCTCCTGCACTACCCCCTGCACTTCCTAAACCCTGTGTCTGAAACTCCCGATAAATCTCTAATGAATCAACCAAATGGCTAGAATTAATGGTGTTTTCTTGTTTTTTGACTGGTGTTTGTTTTACTGTGAGTGTAGCATGAGTGGTTTTATTTGGAGCTGCTATTGCACTGTCCTCAAATCCTTCACCCATTCTTCTTGTTTCTTCTGTCCGAATATGTTTATATTCTGTATCTTCAGTCCTTTGTGACCTTGTAGAACTTGCCCAGAGACTCTTGTCAAAAATTCTCAATCCAGGGGTTGCAGATTTATAGCCTGAGGACCTTGACAAAGCTCTGAGTGAAGCCCGGAACCCAGGTTTGGGAGTGGCCCTTGGGGTAACGACAGGGGTTTCATCAAGTTCACTACTCAGGGAGAGGACGTGGTCTTTATGAACATGGGTTATTGTAATATCTGGATACTCTTCCATCCCTGGCGGACTCACTATAGAGAAATAATGGAAGTTATGATAAATAAGAAACAAATCAACAATATTTCTTAACCCTTTTCTCCATGGATAAAGTTTATATCCCATGTGTGCCCAGTGTAGATCCAGATCATCCTGCACATCTATAGGTTGTATCCACTGGTTATCTCGCCACATTTATGTAACAAACTAGTCTCTGTCAGGTTCTTAGTGCTTTGCAGAAAGTTTCTGACTAAATAGCAAACATTGTTGACCCTGATTACACTGCATGAAATTCTTAGATAAGCAGGCTATGTAGGCTTAAAATGGTCATAAATGCAACTTAAGACATAACAATTTTTTACCACAACATTAAATGTATGTTTACATTTGATCATAAACTTGTATGAACTCAAAACGTTTATGCCAAATTGAAAATCAATGAACATTGATAATTACCTCCCCTTACAGACTCTCCCTCAACATCAGCAATAAGGTTCCAGTCTAGAAATCTCTGGGCTATCATATGGGCCTGCTCTCTTGTTAAAGAATGGTTGTTTTCTGACAGTAATGGGTCTGCAATAAATAAGGACTTGGATGCAAAATGGTTCTGTGACTGACTAATAAACCAATCCATAAATATAATATCCAAGATTTTCATGGCATTTCAAACAAAAAAATGGAAGTGCTACTTCTTGTGTCATGTTTGTCAAACCTTTGTTATGGCTGTAGCAATTTTTGCCATAAACCTTCTTTCATATTTTCACCAAAATCACAAGTTTCCTGTAGACTTCTTTTGCAGTTATAATTGTTAAACTATTTTTTATAGTTTGATAATTTGGAACCAAAATATAGATTTGAGGAAAAAATCTCTATAAATCCAATCCAACTCTCCATTTGAGTCCATTAAAATCCTTCTCACCTGAAACCAAAATCACCTTCATTTTAGGCCACTATCTCCCTTATTTTCAAGAGAACTAATTGGCAAGCTAGTATAAGCAAACAGTGTAGACTTTGATCCGACTGTGCAGATGCACCGGAGATCAGGGTCAACACAAACACAAATCCTTTGCTTAACACTGACTGGGTTAACCCTTAACTCCATGAGATATAATAGCTGTTATCCATGGGTGAACAGTGTAGATCCAGATCAGCCAGCACATACATGCCATCAGAACAGGATCTGCAATTTTCACTTCTCCATTAATGAGGTTTTTCTGACTAAGAAGTGAACAGTGCAAATCCCAATCAGATTTGCTGGCTTATCAAGATCTACACTGTTCACACAAATGATCAAACCCTTACGAATAAAGGGCAAAACTGAATGTATCATACCAAATTCTTCAAATAACTGTTGATTGTTCAGTATCCAGCAGACCAGTTCAGTGCCACTGAACCCCTTCCTCAGTGTCTGCAGGTCATGTTTGAGCCTCTGCCTCACCATCAGCACAGTCTGATACTCTGAGTTGTTACTGCTCACCTCCGACCGCGGTCCTTCCTGTGATAATTCAAAAGCCATTCAATGATTATTCTAATCTACCTGGTTGTTTTCTAAATTTGTATTAATCAACAATATGTCAATTTAATGCAAAATTGGTATAATAACTTCTTCTATTTCAATTGTACTTATACCACTGTTGCTCTATGGTGATGAATACAGCATGGCTAAAATAGTACTGTTCATATTTTTAAAGAGTCTTGTTCACAAGCAAGCCATAAGATTATTCAACTCTGTTCATGAAATATTGGTGACCTTATTTATTTTCAACCAATCTGATGGAAGAGATTTTAGACTGGTATCCAATACCTATTGTTAAACCTTAGGTTCATACAAGATACAAATCTGGGTCTATGCTGATAGAAAAATAAGCATCTGTTAATTCTCTTCAACAAGCAAAGGTCAAACATACATCATTGTTGAGTCCCCTGTAGATGGCGATCAGCTGGGTCAATGGCATGGCATACAGGCTCAGGCGGAATGATACATCTTCCTACAAAACAATGGGTCACAAAATGTTTATTCTTTCTCAAGTACATATACCTACAAAAAATCTTATTAATAAATTGTTTTACATTTACTATTTATCAATCTTAAAAATTCAAACAAGATTATTTTTATTTAAAATTTTATTAAGTATTTAATTGGTAACTCCACAAATACATGGAATGGTGCAAAACAGAAAATGCCTATAAACTGTTAATTTCATGTTTGTCAGATAGGATACTGACCAAACACCAGATCAAACAATCTATATTCTTAAAATTTACAGTGGTTTAAAAGAACCTGAAATCTGTATTTCTCAGTGGAGCAAGCATTCATAATCAATACTTAGTTAGCCAGACATATTTAGCTCAACATGTAATAACAGAAAGAACAGATTACAACTTACAGCCTGTGATAGCAGCAGCTCTCGTCGCAAACTTTCATGCTGATTGTTCATAAACTTTAACAGCAACTGTAAAACAAGAACATGTGTACTTCTCTCCTTAGCTTACAAGCAATATTTTTAACCCTTAATTTCATGGAATATGGCTGTTAATCCAATGGGCAAACAGTGTAGATCCAGATCAGCTGGCTAATCTGTGCCATCAGATAATGATCTACACTGTTTGCTTTTAGATTCATTAGGCTATTTCTGACCAAGATGATCTGTGTAGATCCAGATCTGATGGCATGGATGTGCTGGCTGATCTGGATCTCACTGGGTAACTGGTCACAAATGTGATAAAACCCGTATATAATAGAGTTAAGTGGTTAAGTTACAACAAAGCAAATTGAGGCTTCTTAAATATGGAAAACAGCTTGCTGCAATAAAAGAAATGAATGCAATCTGACCCTTTACTCCATGGATACAATTTACTTCCCAATGAGAACCAGTTTATATCCAGGCGGCCTACATATCCATTATATACGATCAGGACTTGCACTGTTTTCTTTTAGACTCATTTATTTATTTCTGATCAAAAAGGGAACAATGTAAATCCAGATTGGATTGCATTGATCTGTATCCAGACTGGTCACGCATGGGATAAAAGTCTGTTGCATCTCTTTAATAAAACATGGTGTGTACAGACTGACGAACAAGCAGAATGATGAGAAGTTAAAAACATGAAAAATGATCATGATTAAAATTTAATCAAGCATATTTTCTGGCTGGATACAGATATTAACACATTCAGTTAAATCACATATTAATACACCATAGAAACCAGATCTTTTCAATTTCTACTTAAAAGCTGTGGTTGATAGGATACTATTAAAGTAATTTTTATAAGGTTTTTACATGTCAGTTATCTGCAAAACCAACACAAATATTAATTTATGTGAGTGTATGTTTGCAGGATGCATATAACCATTAAAAAAAACCCTCATTTTAGATCAGTGCTGAAGATTATAAAACTAAAATTTGAAACCAGTCTCAAATCTCAAGCATCTGATTGGCTGGAATGGTGAACAGTCTACATTTCAGCCAATCAGATCCTTGAGATTTTAGACTGGTTTCAAAGCTCAGTTATATAATCTAGGGACCCGATGATAATAAATTGCTAGCAAAATAACATGGTAACAGTGTATAATGAAATCAGTTACTCACAGCCAGGGCCTGTAACAGAAGCTGACTGTTGTGCTCTGTGTCCTCCTCAGATCTCTCTATCTTGCTCAGCTCTATCTCAAAATCCTGAAATGTAATATATAAATATATTTGGAAGGGTTATCAAATCATGTAGTTTAATCTAGCATACAGGCATCACCCTCCAGCTAACCGGATGAAATGATTGTTTGAATGACTTTAAGCTGATGACTTTCTTAACAAAAGGTAAACTCTTTCTAAATTATCATTTCACTAACAGTGTAAAATCACAAATCCTGTTGACAAAATTGGCAGAAAGTAATCATCCCTATGATCAGTATTAACATGTTCCATAGTAAGTTTACATTGCAAATGTTGTATTAAATGGACTGTCGTGCATGCAGGCAAGATATGAAGCCTTGAACTCTTACCACTCCTGATGGTTACACATAACATTCATGCCAATCGAACAACGGTCATCCTGTCATACATGAACCAGTTCTAAATTCATAAAACTCTTAAAAAAGACTAGTCCAAGACCTCAAATTAGCAACTGGTCAGTTCTGAAATTTTGCTCAAATTCAATCAATCTGGACCCAAGATAGTGAAACTGGGATTGAATGAAGATCAGTCTCAAATTGCAGCCATCACAGCCCAAGGTCATAAAAATAAATCTGGAGACCAGTTTCATATCTCGAGCTTCTGATTGGCTGAAATGGAGACCAGTCTCCTTTCAGCCAATCAGATGCTTGATATTTGTGACTGGTCTCTAGATTTAGTTTTATGACCTTCGGCCCAGTTCTCCAACTGTTTCAAATTACCTGTACAATGAAAATCCAGAGACACTCTAGAACTCTCCTGTAAGGATCCTGGTACAGCCAGCCATGCAGGGTACTGATATAACCAGACAGGAAGTCTGTGATGGGTTGGAGAGCAATGTCTATCGGCACAACTGCACCTTTCAGGGTCAGCAGCACTGGTAAAGCATCACACACAAACAAGTTTAACTGAAAAACATCAGAAAAAGAAAATATTTTAATAACAGCCTTCATATACTTGAGTAAAATTTTGTATAATTTTCAATATTACCTTGTTTTATTTGTTTTTTTACTTCTGCTTTTGCATCATTCATAACTAATTGCATTTGGCTTCTAATCTCTACAAATTATAAGAAAATCAAATTGTAATTCTTATTTCTATTTTTCTGAACAAGATTACAATTTTTCAACTAACTGCTACTTTTTCCTTGACCTACTGACCCCAAAATGAAAAGGGGTCATCAACTGATCATAAGCAAGCCAAATACCAAGTTTGACAACTGTAGGTTAAACTGTTCATCAGTAAAACTAAAACAACATTTCAATAAGAGGTAACTGTGACCTTGACCTTTGAACTATTTAACCCCAATTCCATAAATATGTGTCATCTACTGACAATAAGCAATAGATCTATGTAATACCAAGTTTGGTTACTAGGTCACTTTTTTTTTCAGCCATTGATTAAAAACCAATTTTCAATTGATGGTGAGATTTTGACTTTTGCTCTTTTGACTCCATAAATCATAGGGGTCATCTACACCCAAAGGCCAATCCCTTACTAAACTAAGTGACTGTAGGTTAAACTGTTCTTCACTTACTGATCAAAACTTAAAAAGTTTATGGTTGGAGGGACAGACAGACGGTCAACCTGGGCCGTGGCAAAATATGACTGTTTTGCAAACAAGTACTATCAGGCTTTTTAAGAAAACTCATTTTAATGCATGAATCTTTACATAGCAGTTAGCTTTGAGAAATATCCAACTAAAAATAAACAAAAAAGCCTTAAACTGTGTTCAAAACTCCAACCTACCCTATATGCCATAACTCTGCAGAGTGCTCGTAGAACTGCCATCAGATGATCCCTGTCCGAGTCTACCGGACTGGTTACCAGTATCCCCTCATCCGAGTGAGATTTCAGGCTAGGACACAGCTGTGAGGCTGTCTCCATTACGTCGGATCTGTCCTGGCTTGGGTCATATTCATAACCATCCAGTACTATAAAATCTACAAGTAAACAACATAATGTACAGTTCATTCATCCTTGAGTTATCTTAATAAACTAAGGACCATGTACACTAAATATTGAGTCTGGTCAATTTGCAAAAATTAATAAATGACTTAAATTCTTTGCAGAAGTTACCTATATATTGAAAAATACCTTTTATATTTTAACTTTACTTCACATATCTGTGTTTTTTTTTTATGTTTGAACAGTGTTGACCCAGATCAGTTTGCACATCTGTAATCTGGATCTACACTAGTCACTTCTTGTCATTAAAATCCTTATGAATCTAAAGTGAACCATGAACATCAGGTGGCATGAAGGTGCCAGCTGATCTGGATCTACACTGTTCACCCATGGAATAAGAGCCATATACAATAGAGTAAAGCATTAAAAACTTTTTATGAATTTAGAAAAAAGCTTAGAAATGCATGCAGTATGAGATGAAATTGGACACCAGTCTTCTTACTTTGGCTTGTGGCTGATCTGGATCTACACTGTTTGCACATGTGATAAGTCGTATATAAGGGTTCTCACAAAAATCACCTTGGAGCTATAACTTACCACTTCTGATCATATCTGTGCTATTGTAGGAGCTCTGTAGAACTGTTCTCTTCTGTTTGACTGTCAGGTCGCCATAGAAACCAAAGGCATTGCCGAGGCAATGGTGGAACCATTCTAGACATGACAACATACATGAGACATTGTTGATTCTAGTACACATCTGAAAATAAAGTAAATAATTAACAAAGCGTAAAACCCATATTTTCAATTAAACAAGAGGGTCCATAGGACCCTGGGTCACTCACCTGTCAACAACTGCTCAATGGTTGCAAGAGTTGTGTGCAAATTTGGTAAAATCAAGTAAAAAAAAATAAAAAAAATAAGCTGCTATTGTGGAGAAAATGTAACTAGATGATGCTCTATACCAAATATCTAAGCTCTAGGCCTTATGGTTTCAGAGAAGAAGATTTTTAAAGATTTACTATATAACACTATGTAATAAAACTAGTGACCCCTGGGGCGGAGCCATTTTTGACCCCAGGAGAATAATTTGAACAACTTTTGTAGAGGACCACTAGATGATGCTGTATATCAAATATTAAGGCTCTAGGCCTTGTGGTTTAAAGAAGAAGATTTTCATATTTTTCCGATATAACTATATGTAAACCAAGAGAACCCTAGGGCGTGGCTGATTTTGGCCCAGGGGACAAAATTTGAACAAATTTAGTAGACATCCATTAGACAATGCTACTTACCAAATATCTAAGCTGTACGCATTGTGGTTTGTGAGAAGAAGATTTTTAAAGATTTCCTATATAAGTCTATGTAAAATGAAGTGACCCCCTGGGGCGGGGCCAATTTTGACCCCAGGGAAATAATTTGAATAATCTTTGTAGAGTTCTACTAGAGGGTGCTAAATGCCAAATATCTAAGCTCTAGGCCTTGTGGTTTCAGACAACAAGATTTTTAAAGATTTTCCTTTAGGTTGCCATGGCAACCAGAGTTCTGCATGGAATTGATTTCTTTGAACAACTTTGGAAGAGCTTCATGCAAGGAACATCCGTGGCAAGTTTCATCAACTTTGGCCCAGGGGTTTAAGAGGAGATGTCATTTAAATTAAAAGTTTACGGACGGACGGACGACGACCAGACGCCTGACAAATTGCGATCACAAAAGCTCACCTTGTCACTACGTGACAGGTGAGCTAAAAACATTTATTAATAAAGGCATTGTTTACAGTAGATGAAATCTCAATATTCTATCCGAGTAAACAAGTGTCAGAAACGGATTATGTATGATATAGACTCTTTTTATTTTTTATATGTTTTGTCTGAATTCAAACCACATCCATGACTTTATAGGCATTGAGGAAGATTTACAATGGAAACATCACGAAAGCTATTGAAATGAAAAAGAAGTAAAGTTTAAAATGTAAAGGTACAGCCATGCAGTTTGATAAGGGTCTACAATTTTTGCTATTTATTTAATAACTTATGAATCAAAAGCCAACTGTGTTGATTTCGATCAGACAGCATGGATGTGCCAGCTGATCAGGATCTAGACTGTTCACCCATGGGATAACGGTCATATCTCATTAAGTAAAGGGTAAAAGGAAGACAAAGGAAATTCTCACGTCTCTGGTGATGGGTTCATGCCGGTCACAGAGCAGACTACTGCTCTTGTTCAAGTATTCAAAACAGTTCTTGTTAGCACTGAGGTCATGTCGACATCCCCACACAAAACCACTCGTCTGCTGGGTACGCAAGTATTCTACAAGCTGTAAAATATAAACCCCATATTTAACCCTTTCCTCCATAAATACGCATATTAACTCATGTGCGACTAGTGTAGATCCAGATCAGCTGGCACATCCGTGCTGTCTGATCAGGATCTGCACTAGTCGCATTTTGGTAGAAATAACCTAATGTATATAAAAGCAAACAGTTTAGATCCTGATCAGACAGCAGGGACATCTGTGCCATCTTATCAGAATCTGAACTGTGCACTGTTAAAATCATTAGGTTATTTCTGATTCAGCAGCAAACAGTGTAGATGAAGATCAGATGGCACAAATTTGCTGGCTCATTTGGATCTACAATGGGGGCATATGTGTTAAAATGTGTATAAATGGAGTAAAGGGTTAAACTGTCTGTGGGCATAATGCATCACCTGTATTTTTAGTCCCAGCAAAATTAAATGTGAAACCACAGCAAAAGTTACTGCATTCCTCTTATTTCTTTTATTTATTTCAATACACAATTTTATGCTTTTAAGGAACTGCAAAATATTCTATCTGCAATTAAAGTGACTATAGATAGAGCTTTGAGGAAAGTAAGAGGCAAAATAGTTTTGGAAATAGAGTGCTTTGAATTCATGAATAACACCAGTATGAACTGTTTTTCTCTGATAGTTTATCACTCTTAAAAATGCACTTGTGCACTATGACGTTAATCAAGTCAATGGTTAATAAAAACACAACATTTAAGTACTACTACTAATAAAAGGTCTTAACTCTGGTAAAAAAAAAACAGTCACTGAAAAAATACTTCCTTTACTACAATGTTCTCATTCTGCTGGATTATTAATTGAAAAAAATCCCTCAAATCACGAATGTGGAGTATAGAAACACATTTTTATTACTAAAATTAATGGAGGGCAATAACTTCAGTGATTTTTTTTCACAACCATTTACACATCCTGTAAGATAATCTGTGCAAGTTTGGAAGATATCAGCAGTACAGAAAATTAGGAGTTTGTGACATAAGATTTTACATGGTTGGATCACCAGACACATATAACTATATATGCATTCCACCTCATGTAGCAAAACACTCCAGCTAAGCAAAAGACATAAAACCCATTGCAAGCTTAGATGCATTCCTTCTTCTTGCAAAGGAAGGGCACAAGATAATGTTGAAAGAACTTCATGCCCAACACTTTTTGCGTTTCTTTTTATTGTTCATGTATAATATTATGTATATATACCTGTAAAAACATGGCAAAAATGTTTAAACTAAACTATTCCAGCAACAGTCTAAGTTAAGGGTGAAAAATAAAATACAAACAAGAATTCACTATCTTAGGTTGATTACCCTTGGTCCAGCCAGCCGGCTTGCCATTAACTGTGTGGTTCCACAGAGATCCATGCACAGCATGTTGTCTGCATACACACTGATTGTCCCTCGTATTGCCTGAAACAATTATAAATGTAATTTGGTGTATACATTTTCTCATTTTGGTGTATACATTTTCTCACGTACACTCTGACCCAAGGTTATCGT
Organism: Corbicula japonica; assembly: GCA_038501625.1. Lineage (NCBI taxonomy): Eukaryota > Metazoa > Mollusca > Bivalvia > Venerida > Cyrenidae > Corbicula > Corbicula japonica. Next base: position 4,839,488 of record JAZAYU010000029.1, on the reverse strand, counting down.
TAAATCTATCCAAAATTACGAACACTAGAGTGCGGACAAGCTTTTTCTATAATTTGACCTAGTGACCTAGATTTCAAGGTCACATGACTCAGTTTCGAACTTGACCTAGATATCATTAGGATAAACATTCTGACCAAGTTTGAAGAAGATCGGACCAAAATTATGACCGCTAGAGTGCGGACAAGCTTTTTCTTTAATTTGACCTAGTGACCTAGTTTTAAGTGTCACTTGACCAGTTATGAACTTGACCTACATATCATTAAGATAAACATTCTGTTCAAGTTTAAAGAAGATCGCACCATAATTAAGGCTGCTAGAGTGCGGACAAGCTTTTTCTACAATTTGACCCAGTGACCTAGATTTCAAGGTAACATGACCCAGTTTCGAACTTGACCTAGATATCATTGAGATAAACATTCTGACCAAGTTTGAAGAAGATTGGACCAAAATTCCGTCCGCTAGAGTGCGGACAACAATTGTGGACGGACGACGGACGAACCCCCCTCACAAAAGCTCACCCTGTCACTACGTGACAGGTGAGCTAAAAAGGTTTTGGTGTAAAACCTCAACTTGTTTGTCAGTTCATGTTCCTCAATTTCAATTATCTGGTCCAAGATCATAAAACTAAAAAAATCTCAAGCATTACATTGGCTGAAATGGTGACCAGTCACCATTTCAGCCAATCAGGTGCTTGAGATTTGAGACTGGTTTCCATTCTCAGATTTATAACCTTGGGACCAGATTACTGAGATTTGAAACCGAGCTTTTATGGTTTACCTAATGACCAGTGCCCAACATCCTAAAACTGATAACTCTAAAGTTATTTTAAAGTGTTTGCAGGTTGTAACTATTCTATTATTAAGTTTAAGATTCAAATCCCTGAATCTGATTTACCCAGTAAAAGCTTTACAAGTTTACAAGGAGATAATCCTTTGTTTAGCAAGCATTTATCTTACATTCCTTCAATTCAACTCTCCCTATTTTCAAAGCATAATTTTTGTGTGGCAAAAACTTGCATGGTAAGGTTTGTAAAAAAAAATGAATGTATAATAAATAACACTACATCTGTTTTAACTAAATGATCATTATGTAGCTATTAACATCTTGTAAAGCAAAACTTACACTAAGAAAACAATCATACAGCTTCTGTCTCGACTTGGTGTACACCGGCAGACATGGTAGGTCATCTTCTCTGCTGGAGGTCAACACCGAATGGTCAGACTCATAACCATGTCGAGATGGTGCTAATGTTCTACAGAGCACCTTGCCAATACCCACAAGTCTTTGCAAGATGATGATCACATCCACTGCTGACCCAGAAACTGGAAGACTCGTCAATAATGTATCATGGCACTGAGGTGGGTGGGGTAATGAAAAGTTTGAGGTTAATGAGTCTGTAAATGAACCATCTGCTCCATGACTATGTTTTCCACCATGATGGATTTTGGACTCTATGAAAATACTGGCATGAGTTTTAATGGGACTTTTCGTTGAGGATTTCATTGCACTCACACGCTGAGTGGTTGACACTTTGGCATCAGTTATTTTGTTTAACTGAGTATCAGGCTTTTTCCCATGAGTAACTATATTGTTTTTATTAACTTCACTTTCTTGATTCTGGATGACAACAGTAACATTTTGAGCAATAGGTCTAATTATTCCTGATGCGGAAGTATTTTGAGCAATAGGCTTGACAACACTAGTATACACTTGTTGGCCTACAGGTGTAACACCACTACCTTCTGATAACTCATCAAGCTGGACTGGGGATGGTGACCTTACTTCCTCTAAGGGTGGGAAACTGAAATCTTCTTCCTGAGAACAAGTGTCGTCTGTCAGCGTTGCAGTGTCCTCCGTGTCATCTCCGTGTTCCTTGTCCACTGACAAGCTCATTAGTCCTGAAATTTCAGGAGATGTGCTGGAAAATTGTCTATCATAGCTCTGCTTCGACGACCTGTTTCTTGACTTTGAGGCAGAGTCATTTCTGTAAGATGTTGGTAACATTTCAATATATCTTTCACTTGATGACATATTTGGTAAAGAGCTGCTGTGTCTGAGACGTGCAAATGACAACAACTTCTCATCGTCATAGTGACCTAATGACCTTGCCATATCTCCAATGTATGAGCCCTTCAGAATGGAACTATGGGAAACATTGACTGGATCAGAACTAGGTCGTCTCTTTGGAAACCCTGGACCAGATTCAAAGTGAGGACTCTCTATAGGGAAGTCCATCTTGTTAGGCTTGGATGTTTGAGGCACCTTGACTTCTGTTTTCCCCTGTTGAGCATTCTATAAAATGTGAACAAAAGAGTAAAATTATTTGCATACATTGAAATGAGTTAAATACTGCTGGAACATAATTTATACTTTTTAGGTGATAATTTAATAAAAATATTGTTTAATATATAATTTAATAAAAATAAAGTTTGGGGATAATTTAATGAAAATATAATGTAAGTCAAGGTCAAGATTTCCTTTTTTTATTAACTGTCAGTCCAATTGTGCAGTTTAGAGAAACCGCTTATAAAATTGTCTCAAGTATCATCAATATTAACCATCTAAGTTTGTGTAGAAATAATGGGATAACAAATTAAATGTTTGCAATATCTTATTATTAACACAACTGTTCACTAACAAATAAAGGACATAACCCCATTAGAATAGCAAAAAATCATACTTTACTCTAAGCTTTACTTGGTCAAGCTTAAACATTAACAACAAGCAAATCTTACTGGAGTAGAGAGTCTAGAAGATGCTGAAGTGAATGCACTGTTCCTAGATGGCGTCAGTGACTTGGAGATGGTTCTCTGTCTCAGATTCCTCTGACCTGACATCTGCAGGGAACCAGTCCATTGAAGCTCACACTCCGAATACTGAAAATTATATATTGCATAAGTCCTGTAACAAATTCATGACTAATTAAACGTTACCAACCCTTTACTTTTAAAAAATATGCATTTTTACGCATGTGCTACCAGTGTAGATCAAGATCAGCCGGCACATCCTTGCCGTCTGATCGGGATCTGCACTGGTTGCATTTTGGGCAGAAATAACCTAATGAATCAAAAAGCGAACAGTTTAGTTCCTGATCAAACAGCATGGATGTGCCGGTTGATCTGGATCTAAACTGTTCGCCCACGCAATAAAGGTGTATATATGGAGGAAAGGGTTAAACCTTTACACTGTTAATCCTGGGCATATAATCCAAGTTAGTGATACTACCCCTAAGTTATACAGTTATGTTGTATTTGATATCTACACCTGATATCATATTCTAAATTAATACAAGTGTTATTTTACAAGTAAAATGTTAGAGATTTTCAATAATTTTAAAAGTAACATTAAAGATATGAGATAACTGCATAAGTAGTGTAAGAGAACTTTAAGTGAATAATATTCCAAGTATGAAGTTAATATCTTAAGCAGTTATAATTGGACAAGTGCATAAAAACTTTAACGAAAATCTAAGTGAAAAAGAGGAATAACCTGAAAAATATTGTTGCAAAGTTATTGCACTTGTTGGAAATGATGTAGATTATGACAGTGAATACTTATTCAAAGTTTAAGGTTGACATCTTAGCTAGTTTAATGTTATGGACCAACTGCTTAAAAATGTTAACACAAAATCTTAAAGAGAAAAGGGGCATAACTTAATAAATGTTTTTATTAGTGCTATGGGTATTATAAATGATTCAGATTATGATGGTGAATATATATTTCAAGTTTATATCTCAAGTAGTTTCAAAGTTACAGACTAAGTGCATAAAATTTTTGACAATCCCTAACACTGACTACAAGGGTTCTTAGAATAGCCTAACAAAAAATGTATATATTGATAATGTTGATGCAATATAAAGTAATATACATGAAATTGTAACATAGATTTGAACAAAAACTTATACAATTACAACAAGGCTTGTAAAAATGTTTACCCTGTCCAATGACACAGTGTGGGCCACCATCTTTTGCATGTCTGTTTTGATTGTACCTGCCCAGTGCTGGGCCTCCACCAGGAAAATATCCCTCCAGGTCTGCATTCTGAAATTATGACATCTATGTGTCACATTTTTTTTCATTAAGATTTATCATAAAACAGTCACTCAGTTAAAGGAATTAACTGTCATTTGTTCAACTTAGCTATATCCATCTACAATATACTAGAAACCTGTTGGCAACATATCTGTCTCATTGAGGTAAACATTAATGCCAAAGATAAACAAGATTGCACCATGCATGTGAAAATTATGAGCCAGAAAAGCTTTCACATGACCTTTGACCCCTAATTTGACCTTTACCTTGGAGATGGGAACCTGGGGTTTGTGAGTGACACTGTTTCATTGAGGTTACGAAGTAGCCATACATGTATGAAGTATATGTTACCCATACTTACACTTGATGCCGAACATAAGTTGGCATGGGTATAATAACTACATCAATAACAAAATTATACAAAATCAGGACAACCGGTTTTCTTTTTTAACCATTCACTGAATAGATATGGCTTATATCCCATGTGCAACCAGTGTAAATCAACATCAGCCTGCATACCTACGATAACTGAACAGGATCTACACTCTGTTCTCTTCTACATTCATTAGAGCATTTCTATCTAAGGAGGGAACATAGTACATTCACACAGTACAGATTAGACTGTACGGAGCCATATTCAAAGAGCAAAGGGGTTAAAAAACAAAATCGTTTGACCGAGAATAAGCCTTTTTCCGATTTTCTATTGACAGTTTAAATGAAAAATTCTTAGCTGAAAGTTTGATTGGTTTTGTAAATTTACCAACAAATTCTGTTTTATAAGTTCAAGTGTGAAGTGTGAGCCCTTACTGTGGTGAGATGTAGATGTTCCAGTCCTGATCCAGCTGATTCAGCCGGTACGCCAAACTCAACATCAGCTTGTTCACTCCCAGGTCTTTCTACAAGAATTCATAACAGAGTGCTTACTGTTAGCAAACAGGTAAAAAAGAAAATTAACTTTAATAACAATATGGCTTTTATTGCATGGGCTGACAGTGTAGATCCAGATCAGCTGGCATGTCAGTATTGCCTGATCAGGAACTACAATGTTCACTTTTAGCTTTGTTAGTTTATTTCAAAATTCTGACCAAGATGGAAATACTATTTTCATATGATAAAACATATAAATATGGAGAAAAAGGTTAACCTGTAGTATGCAAAGTAAATGTAATGGACCCACTTTCTTTCAGTCTGAGCCAGTTCACTAATTGTTAATTTTTAAAGATTTGTAGAAATTTATTCATTAAAAGGAAACTTTGAAAGGACAGTGAGGATGATTGGGCCCTACACTCCTTGTAAATGAAACAATAACCATGATAATAAATAGTTCCTAGGGTTTGTGTGTTTTTACTCTTTACTCCATGTACGACCAGTGTAGATCCAGACGGCACAACCATGCTGTCTGATCAGGATCTGCACTGGTCGCATATTGGTCAGTAATAACTTAACGATCAAAAGCAGACAGTGTTGATCCTGATCAGACAGTACCAATGTTCCAGCTGATCTTGATCTACACTGTTTGCCCATGCAATAAAGACATTTATATGGAGGAAAGGGTTAATTCGTTTACAAGTAATGATTTTATAAAGCATTAATTATTGACATTGAAGATTAAACTGTTATGTTTTCCTTGATGGGGCAACTGGTTACCTGTTTAGCTCTGGTTTGCCCCAGTAACTCAGCAACATCAGCCATAAGAAGCTTATAGAACTCCTGGGCAGCCTCCCCTGTGATGTTAAAAAACCTGAAATAGCACAAGTTATACAGGATTATGTATGGAAAATACAAATATCTCACCCCTGGAATATATTTCAAGAAGAGGTATATTTCTTGCTTTGGCAATAACTATAACAAATTCTATTACTGATTCCATTATTACAATTATGAAATGTGTTTTTATTTGACCATGTGACCCAGTTTTGACACCAGATGACCAAGATTCAAAACTATTGGATTTATCAAAATAAATATTTGTATCAAGTTTGGTGTAAATCTAGTGGAAAAATGGCCACTAATATGTTAACAAACTGAAGCTGACAATCAACATAAAAAGCCTGCTCAATCACAATAGCTCATTTGAATACTGTGTCTCTGGTGTGCAAAAAATGATTAAAACTTAGTTCACCTAGGCATATTTTTTTTGCAAGACCCAACTTTATAAAAAAATACCTGCAATTCTGGGAGTTTACATAGACAACTTACTTTTGGAAAGCTGGCTGGTAGAACTGCTTGTAATCCAAGACCTCATCTCGCACATATCCTATCAACATGTTTAACTGAAACATAAAAATGCACATAGTACTAATTGCCATTATGTGAAGCAAACATGCACAGAAATATCCAAATGAAAACTGAAAAAGGCTGTACCACTATATAGTTTAACCGACAGTAAATGAAATTTTTGAAAGGAGGAAACACATACAGACTAATCAACAATGTGATAAAAGGCAAATTTATGAAATTAAATGTAACAAGAAGAAAACAAGAAGACCTTACTAGTTTAGGGCTAAGTTCAGTGTCCCACTTGTTATGCCTAAGCTCATCCTGTGCTACCATCTTGTGACGTTCATATGCTGTTGGAAATATGCCCTATAAAATACATGTGTAAACATTTTTTAAGACATTTATACTTTAACAGATGTTCAAGTCTTTATGTAAGTTTTGAAAAAGTAGGAAATACATATAGTGGACAGCTGCGACATTGGTGTCATTTTTCCTTACAATAGATTTTACAAATCTATTTTTTATTATAGGACTCGGCTATTTGTTTTTTTAGTTTATGCAAATTCAAAATCTGTTGAATACTTATAACACAAAATAAATGAAATCAAAAGGGTTTTATGTTTAATATGTGCATTTATGGAATAGTTAACATGCATACATGTATTATCATCTAAAAATACATGTACATGTATTACTGAATAAATCCTAAAAATAAAAAAAACACAAATTGATTCCAACATAAAGTATCTACAAAAAAACACTGGTAGAAGCTTTTAAGTTGTAAAAATTGTTACCGAGTATAAAAGAAATAAGCTTGTAGGTAAAACAGACATTATTTGTTAGAAAAATATTGAGTTATCAGGAAATAAAGGCATATAAATTTATAAATTTGACTGGATTTAATGTCAGAATTGTTTTTGTGAAGGTAAGAAGTGAATTACTTGAGCAAATAAAGAACTGTCTAAAGTATTTTTATTTAGTATGGTGGTAACAAATTCTATTATAAAGATATCCAACTTGAGAAACATGCATGTGGTAATGAACTTCATGTGAGGGATAAATGGACTTCTGTCTAATGTAATCAGCCAGAGTAGTTTAACAAGTTAATAGGGAAATGTTATAAATTCAAAATGTAATATAAACATGCCAATCACATAAGCAATTACTAATTTATTGCTAAATGTTAAACTATTAGGTATCAAAGGGGAATAACTCAAAATTGAAAAATACCAATTTAAATCCCTGTCACACCAGGGTCGCGTTCTCACGGCGTTCCCACGGCGTTCAAGAACGCCGAGGTGCGCGCAGTACGAGTGCAAGCATCGCCGCAGCAACGCAGTGGCATCGCCAGTAAACGCAGTGGGATCGCATTGAACGCCTAGCCACGGCGCTCACTTTGAGCATGCACAAAACAAAAGCCGTCGCTCGACGTTCTGATAAGAGCACAGTGGGGTCGCCGTATGGTTGCGTTATCAGCGCAGTAAGGTCTCCTAGAACACCACAGGAGCTCCGCAGGAGCGCACAGAGGTCGCAGTGCGAACGCTGTGGTAATCGGTGGCGCTTGCACGGAGATTGCACGGCATTGTCGGAGATGTCACTGCGTCTTTATGGCGCGTCTACGGCGCTTATACGGAGTGTTAATTGTTTCACTGCGCTCTTTCAACAACTGTACGGAGCTACCACAACGATCAGTGCGCTCCCAACGGCTTCTACCGCGTTGTCACAGCGATCATTGCGCTCCCAATGCGCTTCTACCGCATTGTCACAGCGATCATTGCGCTCCCAATGCGCTTCTACTGCGTTCATTGACGTTTGCATGACAAACACAAAATTGTTTAAATGTACAAGATTGGCAAATAAACATTCATTTCACCATGACTGAAGTACAGCAGCAAGTTGGGCTTTTGCTGACCTGCAAGCATGTCAAGCAAACATACCAAGATGAAGACATTTCGTACATGATTGTAATACGACGAAGGAGGAGAGCTCAAGGGCGTAGGAGAATTTGGGTTCGAACATGGCTGGACGAAGGCAGACGTTTCAGCATGGCCACTATCATCGGCTCATGCAAGATGGGATAAGAGGACCCTGCTTGTTACTTCAACAAACAGATTGCCGCCCGCCTTGTTTGATGAGATTCTAGAGAGACTGCGTCCTCAAATCACTAAACAAGACACCCGATATAGGAAAGCATTCGAACCAGGAATAAAACTAGCTATGACAATGCGTCATTTTGCATCGGGGACAGATATGCAAGCATGAAATTTGATTTAAGAGTGCCTCACAAACAATGTCATTGTGTGAACGTGAAGTATGCCAGGCTATTATTGATGATAACAAAAACGAGTGCATTCAGTGTCCTAACACTGAAGCAGAATAAAGAGCAATTTCAGCTGAATTTGAACGCAGATGGAACGTGCCCCATGCATGCACACTTCGTTTTATAGGTAGAACTTCATCAACACGCCGTCAGCGCAGTGAAAGCCCAGTGCACGCAGTGGAAGCGCCGTAAGAACGCCCTGAAATCGCAGTGCACGCACTGAAGGCGCCGTAAGAGCGCAGGCTATCGCCGACAAGAACTCAGTAGGAATGCGATAGAACGCCATGCAACTCCGAAGCAACGCCATGGTCGCAGAGAGGACGCCGTGCAGTCTCCATCTTCACGATAAAAGTCAGATTTTCTTGCAATCTCACGGCGTTCTGGAAAATTAAACAACGCCGTGGCAACACAGTGGAAACGCGCTGTAGTGTGACAGGGCCTTTATAAGACAATGCATGTGATGCTGTATTTATCGGGACCGTTTACAAGAAGACCTAAGTCATCCACTAGAGTATTTACTAAGTAACTAAAAGTGAATTTTGTTGACAAACAAACAGGCAGAAAGCTGGATCATGAATTAGCATAAGGAATCCTGCATCAAATAAAACAACTTTTTTTTCCAAATGTGTAACTATTGCTGCATAGCAATCCATGTTTTCAAAACTGAAGTTTATTAAGTGTAAGTTAACAAAACTGGTAAAGTCAAATGCACAGAGTGCTTCAAAAAATCATGCTGCATTAAGTGCATCAATGAAAATATTGTCTGTTCCAAACTGTATATATGTTATGCTATAATTTCTGCTTTTCAATTTGTTATGCCCTAATAGACTTAAACTTCAAAATGACCTTTGAATAAATATCTATTTGACTCTTGCAATATTCATAAATAATGCATTTTCAACTAAGGTGATTTATGTACATGAAACCATAAACAAAGAATTAAATTGTTACTGCAAACACATTTTTGAAAAATAATTATCAAACCAATCCTAAAACTACATCAATCTGCATTTTATTCTCTGAAAGTCCCTTCCAAAAAAACTGCAGTAAAGAACATGTTCGCTTTCAAAAATTAAATGAATTGTTTCAGCTGCCTTGTACCTGTACAATTTTGTAGAGTCTGTTGCCAAGTTGTTCTTCAGGGCTCATCAGCAGGTAGGTCTTAGCTCGTAATGTCAGCGACAGCAGCTCTATCAGCGGTTCTGCAGAAACAAAATATGCATATATCTCTTTGGGTTTTCCCATTTCATATCCCTTGCTTAGGTAACTCCCGCTCCATTTATTCAATTTTGTTCACGTCAACAACTATGTGACTAATGTAAAATTTGCAACATCGCACATCTGCACAGTCTAAATTGTTATTTATCCTGTTTCTGTGAAACACCCACTCAGGACAGTTAAGAGATGGACACAAATTCAAAGAAATTCAAAAATACATGTTTTAACTAGAATGTGTCCTCGGACACTGATGCCCCCACTGCTGCAACATAATTTTTAATAACAAAGGGCCATAACTCTGGTAAAAATAGTCGCAGGAAAAAATCCTTTCTTTTCCATCATCTACACATCCTGCTTGATCATCTGTGCAAGTTTGAAAGAAATTCGCCTAATAGTTTAGGAGGAGTTGATGCCACAAGATTTGGGAATGTACGGATGGACAGACATATGGACGAATGCAACTCTATATGCCTCCCACTTTGTGGGGGCGATAAAAATGCTAATATTTGATTTTTGTGGAATTGTTATTAAACATCTAGAGATTCATAGCATTTTGTAATTATTGAAGTTCAATAACTAAAAGAAGAAGTTTATACAAAGTCAATTAACATTTTTTTTTCAATGCTGAGCCATCCTACATTAATGAGTAGAAGTCTGACAAAGATGAGCAACCATGACTGAGATTGAGACCTGTTGTTATCATGCCAAACTAAGTCATTAATGCTATACTATTTGACCTAAGTCATAAATGCTACACTATTTGACCTTAACCCTTTCACTGCCATAAGGACGGCATATGCCGTCCCAATTATTTTCGGCGTATTTGCCATACGGACGGCTTTTGCCGTTTCTATATATAGATCAGCATGTAAAGCTGACGTAGGCAGATCATTGAAATATTGACCAATAATGTTATTGCTTTCGCTTTCACATGTAAACATAGTAATTACGTTGATATATATCTATAAATAACCAGCCTAATTCTGACCTTGGTATTGGTATTTGTTTATGTGGTAAAAAGCTCTTGGCACTGACGACGTCAATTCGGGTTTTTGACATTGGCAGCGAAAGGGTTAAACTAGAATGTTGTGTTCAGCGGAACACATGTATCGCCTGCTTGCAAAAAGTTGAAATGTGTGCCTATGTTTAGTCATATATAATAAAATGTTTTTATTCAAGTTGATTTCAATACTACACCACAGAACACATGAGTCACCTAAATTGCATATGAAAGGGGAATAACTAAAAAAAATGGTGAAACCCTGAGTTATAATTCTTTACCAATTGGTATGTGCATGCAGATGAAATATTCAAAGTACTTTCAATTTTACAGGCAACATTATGTTTCATGTTAAAGTTGCATTTGAAAGGGGCACAACTCAAAAATATTCAAACAGGAGTTGTTATTCTTTTTGTCAGCAATGTTGTTGTTCATGCAGATGATATATTCCAAGTAATAAGTGAATAGGACAAATACTTTCAAAGTTATATGCAACAATAGGTTGCATTTGAAAGGGACATAACTCAAAAATAGTTAAACAGGAGTTATGTTGTTGTATCCAATGTTGTTGTTCATAAAGATGAAATATTTCAAGTATTATGTAAATAACACAAGTACTTTAAAAATATAGGCAACATAAAGTTTCATGTTAAAGTTTCATGTGAAAGGGACATAAGTCATAAAAAAGTCAAACAGGAGTTATCATTCTTGTTGTTAGTGACAACGTTGTTCATGAAGATGATATATTCTGAATATTAAGTGAACAGGACAAGTACTTTAAAAGTTAATGTCAACATTAAGTTCCGTGTTAAAGTTGCATTTAAAAGGGGCATAACTCAAAAAATATTTAATCAGAAGTAATGGTCCTTATTGTAACCGATGATGTTGTTCCTAAAGATAATATATTCCAAGTTTTAAGTGAAAAGGACAAGTACTTTCAAATTTATTAGCAACATTAAGTTTAATGTTAAAGTTTTATTTGAAAGGGGCACAACTAAAAAAATATTGAAACTGGAGTTTTCATTCTTGCTGTCACAGATGGCATTGTTCATGCTGATGATATATTCAAAGTATGAAGAGAATAGGACAAGTACTTTCAAAGTTATAGGCAACATTAAGTTTCATATTTAAGTTGCATACTGTGTAAGGGACATAACTCATAAAATAGTCAAACAGGAGTTATGATTCTTGTTGTAACCGATGTTGTTGTTCATGCAGATGATATATTCCAAGTTTTAAGTGAAAAGGACAAGTACTTTCAAAGTTATAGGCAACATTAAGTTTCATATTAAAGTTTTATTTGAAAGGGGCATAACTCAAAAAATATTGAAACTGGAGTTATCATTCTTGTTGTCACAGATGGTGTTGTTCATGCAGATGATATATTCCAAGTATTAAGTTAATAGGACTAGTACTTTCAAAGTTATTGGCAACATTAAGTTTCATATTAAAGTTGGGGGACTACCGGACGACGGCACTGCCGACGACGACGACAACGACGACGACGTCGCCAGACAATAGGATCCCTATGTGTCTACCTGCTATCGCAGGCGACACAACAAATAGTCATTAAATATATATCATTAAAATGCATAACAATCTGCTCAATTTTATTAGAAGGTATAATGTCATCTTTCCTACAAAGGCCTAAAAATGATGCTGATCTGATTCTTTTTATAAGCGAACTATGCTTGAACAAAAAGTAGACCCTAACACTAGAAAATCAACATTCCTGTACTTGACATTATTTATGGACATGATGTTAAAAAGATATAAAGATACAGCTTTGCATATGAAGTTAAAATGAAAACATATGTGAAAAAACATTTTACTCAATGGAATATGGCTGTTATTGCATGGGCAAAGAGTGCAGATTCAGATCAACTAGCACATATATGCTGTCTTAGAAGGATCTACTGTAACTGATGCTTTTAGATTCATTAGGTTATTTCTGACCAAGAAACAAACAATTTAGATCCAGATCAGATGGCTTGGATATGCCAGCTTATCTAGATCTACACTGGTTGCACAAGCAATAAAACCAGTATATATGTATGGAGTAAAGGCTTGACAAAAACAGTTAAATTTAAACAAATTTCTAATTAGGAAATGTCAACAATGATATTTCTTTACATCTTAATAAAAAATCTTTTAATGTAAAAGTATTCTCCGAGTTTCTTTCTTACAATATAGCTAAAATAACCAATATATTTCTGCAGAACTTGAAATCATTTAGCCTACCCACGCCATCCAGTGGTCTGTTGTTGGTAAACAGAGTCTTCATCTTGGCTATTGCAGCAGACGACTTGGCCTCCAATAAGTGTAAACTGTTCTCCAATATGGAAAACTGAAATACACAAAAATCAGCAATTTTTTTAAGTTTTATCAACAATATTTGTAATATAATATTGTACAATAATGGGTGTTCATTGAACATGTGTGTCACCCTCAGGTACTTTGTCAGTTTGGGAATAAAAAGGGGCATAACTCCATCAAATTGTCAAATGTAACCTGACCTTAAGATTTTGGTATCATCATGACCCTATTGTCACAGGCAATATTATCTGAAAGTTTGATGAAGAAGTATTAAAAAAATCGCAGAAAAGGTCTATAAGGAAAAGTATTTATGACAAACTCAAAGTAGGAAAAAGGGAATAACTCTGTAAAATGTGACCTTGACCTAAATATTCTGGCATCATCACTACCCTGTTGTCATAAACATTATCATCTAAAAGTTTGATGAGGAAATATTTAGAAATGGCAAAGTAATAGTCAATGTTAACATTCTTGACAAAATCTAAGAACAAAATGGAGCAAAACTCACATGTGCACAATGCCATCTGTTTTGGATCTTTACTGTTCTTCTTCCTAATAACCTTATTAAGTTGTAAGTGAACAGTGCAGATCAAAATCAGACAGCATAGATGTACCAGCCACTCAACTGGGATCATTCATATTACCGGACAAAAAAGAATGATTTTCTTCCTGACTTTTTATTTTGCATCATAATCAATGAAAAACTTGCACGGAGTAATTTCAGCTCTTCTTTTACACAAGCATGATTATTTGATACTGAAAGTACTGTTTTATTCTATGAAAAGAGGCTCCAAAGGAAGGCAGAATTGCAGCAGATGAAATAGTAAATGGAGCCCAATTTACTGGACAAAATGTTTCAATATGTATTTTTAAAGTTCTTCTTTTAAAATTTTGAAATTTCTTCCATTAAAATTCACTAAGCGGCCATTTTCTGATTAAGCATCATTTACATCTAGAAAACTCCTCACTGTTTCTATTAATAGATATGAATGCACTAGCTATAGTGAGGTCCTAAATGGGTGAAAAATTTAGCAATAAATAAAACAAAATAGTAAAAATGATTACATCATCAATTCATGATAGTTTTTCCATCTGTTGCTAATTATTTCCTATATACTTGCACAAAAACCTTTCTATATACTGTTTTTTTTTAATTTGATGAGATATCTTCAAACATCCCTTGGGAGCACCTAGATTGGTGCATGTGCAGTTTGGATAAATCCCCTGCGTAATCATGAAATCTCATTGTAAACAAAAGGGCATGTAGTAACAAGAAGGCCCTTAGGGCCCTGGGTCGCTCACCTGAGTACAAAAGTACTCTCAGTTTTACCCCAGAGCCAACATTAAAATAATGCTGGTAAAGGGTCTCTTCACAATACTCAACAGGAAATATCCGAGGCCAGTCAGAGTCGCATTAGTTTCAGAGAAAAACGATTATTTATGTAAACTAAGAGAACCCCAGGGCATGGCCAATTTTGGCCCAGGGGACATAATTTGAACAAACTTGGTAGAAATCCACTAGACAATGCTACATACCAAATATCTAAGCTTAAGGCATGAGGTTTCCAGTAAAAAGATTTTTAAAAATTGCCTTTTTTACAAATTGAGAGCCCCCAGGGCGGGGCAAATATTGACCCCAGGGCCAACATTTAAACAATGTTGTTAAAGGGTCTCTACACAATACTCAGCACCAAATATCTAAGATCTAGTCCTATTAGTTTTGGAGAAAAAATGATTTTCATGTTTTTCCTATATATTTATATGTAAACCAAGAGAACCCTAGGGTGTAGCGGATTTTGGCCCAGGGGACATAATGTGAACAAATTTAGTAGACATCCATTAGACAATGCTACTTACCAAATATCTAAGCTGTATGTGTTGTGGTTTGTGAGAAGAAGATTTTTAAAGATTTCCTTTATATTTCTATGTAAAATGAAGTGACCCCTGGGGCGGGGCCAATTTTGACCCCAGGGAAATAATTTGAATAATCTTTGTAGAGTTCCACAAGAGGGTGCTAAATGCCAAATATCTAAGCTCTAGGCCTTGTGGTTTCAGACAAGAAGATTTTTAAAGTTTTTTCTAGATGTCTTTGTAAAATGAAGTGACCCCTGGGGCGGGGCCAATTTTGACCCCAGGGAAATAATTTGAACAATCTTTGTAGAGTTCCACTAGAGGGTGCTAAATGCCAAATATCTAAGCTCTAGGCCTTGTGGTTTCAGACAAGAAGATTTTTAAAGTTTTTCCTATATAAGTCTTTGTAAAATGAAGTGACCCCTGGGATGGGGCCTATTTTGACCCCAGGGAAATAATTTGAACAATCTTTGTAGAGTTCCACTAGAGTGTGCTAAATGCCAAATATCTAAGCTCTAGGCCTTGTGGTTTCAGACAAGAAGATTTTTAAAGTTTTTCCTATATAAGTCTTTGTAAAATGAAGTGACCCCTGGGATGGGGCCAATTTTGACCCCAGGGAAATAATTTGAACAATCTTTGTAGAGTTCCACTAGAGGGTGCTAAATGCCAAATATCTAAGCTCTAGGCCTTGTGGTTTCAGACAAGAAGATTTTTAAAGTTTTTCCTATATAAGTCTTTGTAAAATGAAGTGACCCCTGGGGCGGGGCCAATTTTGACCCCAGGGAAATAATTTGAACAATCTTTGTAGAGTTCCACTAGAGTGTGCTAAATGCCAAATATCTAAGCTCTAGGCCTTGTGGTTTCAGACAAGAAGATTTTTTAAAGTTTTTCCTATAAAATCTATGTAAAATGAAGTGACCCCTGGGGCCTATTTTGACCCAGGGAAATAATTTGAACAATCTTTGTAGAGTTCCACTAGAGTGTGCTAAATGCCAAATATCTAAGCTCTAGGCCTTGTGGTTTCAGACAAGAAGATTTTTTAAAGTTTTTCCTGTATAAATCTATGTAAAATGAAGTGACCCCTGGGGCGGGGCCAATTTTGACCCCAGGGAAATAATTTGAACAATCTTTGTAGAGTATCACAAGAGGGTGCTAAATGCCAAATAGCTAAGCTCTAGGCCTTGTGGTTTCAGACAAGAAGATTTTTAAAGTTTTTTCTATATGTCTTTGTAAAATGAAGTGACCCCTGGGGCGGGGCCAATTTTGACCCCAGGGAAATAATTTGAACAATCTTTGTAGAGTTCCACTAGAGGGTGCTAAATGCCAAATATCTAAGCTCTAGGCCTTGTGGTTTCAGACAAGAAGATTTTTAAAGTTTTTCCTATATAAGTATGTAAAATGAAGTGACCCCAGGGGCGGGGCCAATTTTGACCCCAGGGAAATAATTTGAACAATATTTGTAGAGTTCCACAAGAGGGTGCTAAATGCCAAATATCTAAGCTCTAGGCCTTGTGGTTTCAGACAAGAAGATTTTTAAAGTTTTTTCTATATGTCTTTGTAAAATGAAGTGACCCCTGGGGCGGGGCCAATTTTGACCCCAGGGAAATAATTTGAACAATCTTTGTAGAGTTCCACTAGAGTGTGCTAAATGCCAAATATCTAAGCTCTAGGCCTTGTGGTTTCAGACAAGAAGATTTTTAAAGTTTTTCCTATATAAGTCTTTGTAAAATGAAGTGACCCCTGGGATGGGGCCTATTTTGACCCCAGGGAAATAATTTGAACAATCTTTGTAGAGTTCCACTAGAGGGTGCTAAATGCCAAATATCTAAGCTCTAGGCCTTGTGGTTTCAGACAAGAAGATTTTTAAAGTTTTTCCTATATAAGTCTATGTAAAATGAAGTGACCCCTGGGATGGGGCCTATTTTGACCCCAGGGAAATAATTTGAACAATCTTTGTAGAGTTCCACTAGAGGGTGCTAAATGCCAAATATCTAAGCTCTAGGCCTTGTGGTTTCAGACAAGAAGATTTTTAAAGTTTTTCCTATATAAGTCTATGTAAAATGAAGTGACCCCTGGGGCGGGGCCAATTTTGACCCCAGGGAAATAATTTGAACAATCTTTGTAGAGTTCCACTAGAGTGTGCTAAATGCCAAATATCTAAGCTCTAGGCCTTGTGGTTTCAGACAAGAAGATTTTTAAAGTTTTTCCTATGTAAGTCTATGTTAAATGAAGTGACCCCTGGGGCGGGGCCAACTTTGACCCCAGGGAAATAATTTGAACAATCTTTGTAGAGTTCCACTGGAGGTTGCTAAATGCCAAATATCTAAGCTCTATGCCTTGTGGTTTCAGAGAAGAAGATTTTTAAAGTTTTTCCTTTAGGTTGCCATGGCAACCAGAGTTCTGCTTGGAATTCCATTTTTTGAACAATTTTGAAAGGGCATCATCTAAGCATTATTCCTGTGAAGTTTCATCAAAATTGGCCATGCCGTTTCAGAGAAGAAGTCGATTGAAGCAATTGTTGACGACGCACGACGGACGACGGACATCAGGCGGTCACAAAAGCTCACCTTGTCACTTTGTGACAGGTGAGCTAAAAATATCATTATGATACACGAAAATTAACCAACTGCGATGATATTGATATTTACATGAAAGCTAAAGGTGTTTGCATTATTTTGAATAATTGTTCCTGAATCCAATAAAAAATACAGTGTTTATTCAACTGATATAAATTTTGTCCGGTAAACTGATTATCCAGTAAATACAAAAGATCCCAGTATGCTTGGTGCCTATTGGATATAAGTCGTATAAATCCCAGTATGCTTGGTGCCTATTGGATATAAGTCGTATAAGGATAAACCATTTTGGAAACCTTCTAGAATTAGATACTAAGCTTCTAATCATGTACTAGGACAAAACTCCAGCATACCTCTTCCTTGACAATGATGAGACAAGACCGTTTTGTTGGCATAGCTTCCATGACAGAGGTCAGTGAGGACATCACATGATGCACAAACCAGACAGTAGGGTCAAAGTTCAAGGACAGGTAACTCAGGTACACAATCCTGCGATACTGTTCTCCCTGAAAAAAGTAAAAAAAAACTTGGTTCTTCCGATTTATCATTCAAGGGAATGTGCACATAATCAAACCCCAGTGAAATCAAACCAATGAATATCTAATTTTATGAAAATAATACAAACTTGGACAAGGTATGTCTGTACAAAAATGTCATCTAGGTCTGCTGCATTACCGTATTCCGTTATGTATAACAAGCACATTTTTACTTCCTGAAATGCGCGCGGATCTTGGGTGCGCGTTGTACACCCGATAAAATTTTTCAGTATTTTTCTTTACTTAAATTTCGCCGAAAAACAAAGCGCACTGATCAGCAGGAACGTCAGAATTTAAGTGCAAAACGAACCATCCACACACGAGGACTCTACACGGAATTACAGTAAAACTAATTGTAGTTATTTAAAGAAACAAACTATTAAAGTTTAGGAAAGATCTTACATAAAAGACATCGATTTTTTTGCTAAACTAACTCCGAAATTGGCCGCCATTTGTTGCTTAAATTTTTACCGGAAGCGGAAGTACATCACAAATGCTGTTGTCATCTTGTTCAATAGAGTCTGTAAAAAATCGAGTTTTATAAAATAATTGGTTTTATTATTTGCAATTTATTCTATGGGTAATTACATCTTACAGAAACCTCTTTCAATCTGGACCTGTTAAGAAATATTTATAGTTACTAACAATAAACCTCGAGTTTCAAAGGACCTTTTCACAATATTTTTCACGCCTCTCACCTTGTTTGAAGCAAATGCAAACACGCCTATTGTTCAAAGATAATAAATGGAGGTGATTCCTGACAGGTGTGACAATATATAAGCTGATTGGCATGCAATTGTTGGAGTAGGTGGTGACATGTTTGCGTTAATTATAATGATTATTTTACTGTCTTAATTGTTTATTAAAGATTTTCTGTACTTTGCAATATTTTACTTCAACACAAAATTCAATACTTCAAATCGGCGCCGATTTTACTTATTTGCGCCGATTTTTCTTTTGGGTGCGCGTTATACATCAATGCGTGTTATGCACAACGGAATACGGTAAGTTTAATCCCCACAAAACTAAATGATACCAAAGTACTATTTTAACATCAGTATAATTGAAATTCAGTAGACCATACTGGCAATACCTTTAAGACTAATACACAATATAAATAATACTTACAACTCCATAGCGAAGGCCAAACTCTTTCAGGAGACGCACAGAGGCACTTGAGAGTGGTGAGGTAGGGGGTGGGGCAATCAGCTCATTGTGTTGTCGGTATGGTGACTCATAACTTATCAACTTTTCAAGCAATTTTCTGTACTGTTTGTGCATGGATGTCATCTGCAGAAAAAAATAACAGTTTTCCTGTGTTGTCATTTATTTACCTCCATCTCTGGAGGATGAAATCTATTTCAATGGCTCAAATACTAAGATATTCCTCAACGACAAATGCACTTAAATGAACAACACGATCCGAAGGTTTTGTTTAATTTGGCACACTTATCATGTAACAGCTGTTGTCATTGGAGCCAAAATAATTGATACTATTTTCATATTTTTCCCATAAAATTGTATTCAGGTTCTTAATCCTTTCCTCCATATATACGCATTTTTACCATGTGCGACCAGTTTAGATCCAGATCATCAAGCACATCAGTGCCGTCTGATCAGGATTTGCAGTGGTCACTTTTTGGTCAGAAATAACCTAACAAATCAAACTGAAAATGTGCTATGATACCATTCAAAATTTCCTAAGATATCACTCCATTGGGGGGTCTACACTCAGTCTGCTTAATCTTTACTAAATTTGTTCAACAGACTCACTTTTCGTTAAATCTGGATCATTTGAGGCTCAGAAGGATATTTTGCATTCAATTACTGACTTTACAACAAAAATACTAGTGCATGTATGTTGACAAATACTGTCTACATTGTTTGTGAAGGCTGATCTAGATCTACACTTGTCTTCAATGTGCGATTAGGCCATCAGTTAAATGGCTACAAATTCACTATTTAGATTTTGTTTTATCAGACACAGTTTATGAAGATAAAATTAAAACCTCAGGATAAATTTAGAGTAAGTATTAATTATGAACCTGAGCACTTATCAGCTACAGGTATGGTCACATTAAATGATAATTTGTAAAATATCAGCTACGTGTATTCTTGATTATATGAAGATTTTATAACAGAAATGGCTACAAGCAGCCAAAGAAATTCTGTTACTACGGGATCTGATGAAGTTAAGGAAATGTTTTGTGAGTGCTGTGACAAGGTTAAGAACATCACTGTGCCGGCTGAGGGATTCTGTGTCGACTGTTATGAATACATGTGTGCCACCTGTATCCACTATCATCAAATATACAAAGATGGTCATACTATAAAAAATAAAGATAGTATGCCAGAAGACTTCTGTGTGGACAAATGTGATGTACACTCCAAGGAAATTGTGAAATTTTACTGTAAAACTTGCAGTAAGCCTGTATGTTGTACCTGTAAGACAAGTGATCATAAAGAATGTGCTGACATCGCTTTTATACCAACACTTGTGAATTCTACAGATTTTCACGGGGAATTAGAACATTTTGAAGAGAGAATAGCATGTTTAGCAAATGATTTACAAAAGGCAGAGGACAAAATTGATTTCAATATTGAAGATGTTTTAAATATGAGAAAGAACACCATCTCTGCTATGGAAGAGTGCATGAAAAAGAATGAAACAAAATTTAAACAAGAAAGAGAAAATATCATAAAAGTTCTTGATAAAAAAAGAGAAGACATGCTAAAAAAACTTGAGCAAGAGAAGACAGAAAAATTGAAACACTTTGATCAACAACAAGTTTTGATTATGAAGAAATCTAAAGAAACAAAAGACCAGCTTTTGAAGGAAATCGAAACATTCCAAAAAATTGACCAATTAAAACTACAATCGCTGACTAGCCAAACAAAAACAATGAGAAGTGACGTACTGACATTGCAGCAAAACATAAACAGAAAAAAGACAGATGGTGACAAATGTGGACTATTCGTTGCCATTAAAAATGCTTCAGAAAAATCAACAAAATTGAAAACTGACACAGAAAAGGTAAATGGAGAAATCTGCATCAAACAGTATGGCTTTGTAGCCAATCATGATTGTGTTAAAATAGATAATGACATAGGCACAGTCACATTCGGTCAACTTACAGACAAATCCAAAGTACCACGGGATATTTCACTTCTTTTTGATATTGACATGGCAACTGAACAAAAAGATGATACACATATGATATACATGTATTGTATCCGTAGATTAACTGACTCCAGGATTGTGGCTATTTTAGACAGAACATATCAGACACATACAGACACATACAGTAACTATCACAATCAAACCAGATTAGCACTGATAGATCCTGAGACTAGAAAAGTTGTAAATGAAATAAACTTATCAAAAATAGCTTATTTTTTAGCTATAATTACTGAAAATCAATTAGCTGTACCACTAATTAAAGAGCATACAATGGCAGATATCTCAATTGTCCAGTTTTTTCAAGTTTCCCAACATGACCAACTGACTTTAAAAAAAAAAATTGAACTTGAGGGTCATTGTAAAGGTTTGGTCTCATGCAACTCCAATCTCATTTCACTTTTTCCTGATACTGGTGAAGTGAAAATTATTGACATGGAAGGTCATGTTCTGAATACCTTCAAATTAGACCAGAAGTCTAGCTACGGATGCATTGCATTAAGTCCAGATTTAAAAACTATACATATTTTTTTTTAAAAGACAATTTACAATACTGATTTTGAAGGCAATGTTATCAGAAAGAAAGATCATCTGAGAGTGGATTACGCATTGGTGACAGACATGATAACTGACAGAAGTGGAGCAATATTTATTGCTTCAAGTGAAGCTGTTACTGATTACAGTTTTGGGTTTATAAAACAATTTTCTGCAGATTTAACTACAGATTATCAGAAAGGACAGACTTTATGTTAATAGTTCTAATTTCAGAGACATTCTAGTGTTTGATGTATCTTTAAAATGATGCCTGGGCATTAAAATCCCAATAAAAATCTGACAAATCTGCATTATTTTCAATTAATTCAATACATTTTTTGCATTTATATTAACATATATGTAATTGTGTTAATCATTGTTAACTATCCCTGTGATGTACTACTATTTGATGATATACAAAGAGTACTGTAAACCATTAAATATTTGCAAATACAAATTTTGGCATTATGGCAAGGTGTGAAATATTCACAAATTTTTGCTTTTAACTAATTTCTGAAAAAAATTCTAGAACTGCTACACCAGGATCACACAGACTTCTGCTACACCAGGATCACACAGACTTCTGCTACACCAGGACCACACAGACTTCTGCTACACCAGGATCACACAGACTTCTGCTACACCAGGATCACACAGACTACGCAGTCAAGATTCTGATGTTAGTTTGGTGAAAATTGTCAGTGACAAAGTTTTAAATAAGACTGTTTAAGGGACAGATTTAATGGGAATAAAATCATCAACTGATTACATTTTTTAATACTTAAATTCAAATTTTGCAGTTTTTAGCCATGTTCTTAACTTTTCATTCATCCTTACATGGAAAACAATAATCTCTTGATGATAATTTGCAGTTTAACAACTAACAATTAAATTTGATAATTGGAAAATATATTGACTTTCCTACCAAGAAAAGTATGATGTCATATTCAGCAGTGTATGTATGACTAAAATATCAAATGTTTGTTGTGAATGGAAACTCATTAATTTGCATAATCATGCAGAATTATTTCCCAAACTAATTTTTCATGCTTCATCGCCCTCCAAGAATAGAGCGAAAATAAAATGGTTGGAAATATTTGTTGGTTTATAGCATAGCAAATATTTTAAAACATACACGTCGGGTCCAATTTAGCTTTCCTTATTATATAATTATAATAATAAAAATACTGCAACTTTATAGTACAAAAGTTATTCTTTATTTCCTCTCCTATATGTAAACATTTTACAGCACAAAAAACTAAAGATGCAACACAAGAAAATATCCCATTACCTATCATGTAAAAGTATGCTAAATAGGGTTATATACTCAAATTTATTTATTGGTGTAATTAATGAGTGGCACTCAACCCAGGGCTACCACTTGCACTGAAACCTACAGAGTTCCTTGGCAGATTTTCATTGTTTGTTATCAAGATATTCACAAGATTTTGCAAATAATGTCACACTGTGTTTCTTTCGCATTCCCTTGAGTATAGCGAAGTCTAAAAAATAATATTTAGACAACAGTATGACTTGTGTATCTAAATATATTGTCGAAATACAAAGACCAAAAAGCTGTTTAAGAAATGAATCAAAATTTTATCTTGTTCATCAGTGTATGGAAAACATATCCCAATAGCAAATGACAACACACTTTTTCACAGCAACTTATGGTAATACATGCATGCTTGTTGCTGTCACAAGACAAAACATTGTGCACAGTTCAATAGTATGTGTGCAGCTTTTTGTAGACAGGCCCTGGACCAAAATTTTTTCCAAAGCAAAATAGAAAGTTGCTAATGAAAGACATCATTGCAAAGTATAAGAAATTGGCCATAGACCGAAAACTTAGGGCTGTAGATTGTCAGGCAAGCAGCGATCCGATCTGATCAATGATTCAATCCTGACGATTCTCAGATCGATTCACGAATCCCTAGTTAAAATGATTATGCTAACGCTCATAATTTTCACTCGGCTTAGGGTTGATTTCATGGCGTCTTTTCATATGATTTAACAAGTTTGGCCACTTGTATATGCCATATCCTTTTCTTCATTTTTTTATTTAAATACCGGAGTATTTCCATATATTTAGGTGGCAGATTATTGAAGCATACATGCTTTGCCATTTTTAGGCAGACGAATCAGTGATGTCGGAAACTAGAGCTGGGACTACATATTTTAAATGGCTTGGACACCTTTGTTAAAATATTTGAAACATTTTTATTTTATTTTCGTAAGGCGAACATTTATACAGAAATTGTTTTGATGACTATTGTCTGAATCTTAACTAATTCTAACTCAACACTGGTCACATGAACAGTCTATCAGCTTGATGATGTGCCGCTATTTATAGAATGAACAAAATGACATTAAATATTGTTAAATCACTTTATTGATCTTATAATTTTGGGGTTTTATTTCATAAATAATTGCTTGAACATATGTTTAAAAAAAAAAGATCTCGATTCCACGATCTTTGCAATGGTGAATATTCGTAACCGGTTGTCTGATAAGATTCGTAGATATCCAAGTACTCGGATACTCGCTGCAGCACTACTAAAACTTAAATGAAATCATTGAGTGAAAAGAGCATATCTGTGAAATAGTTTTGAAATAGTTATGGTAATGGAGTGTGTTGAAAATGCAGTGGGCACCTATTTAAGAATACCCGTACGTATCATCAGGCTCCATGTCTAAAAACCATTTTTCCTGTCAATTTTCTGAGCTCAAACTTAAATTGTCTGTCTACAACATTGATAGTCTTCATTTATAGAGAAACAAGCAAATTCGTTGAATTTATATCCCCCGCCGAGTACTGGTTATTACTAACACAACAGCTGAAGACATAGGGCTTTATTTAGATATTTATCATGGATGGCAAAAACAGTGAAAAAAAAACTTCAGATGGTGAAAAGGGTTGGGCAGCTCACCAGAATATAAAAATGAGACGAAAAGTCTTCAAGTTGTTAAAATGATGAACGCAGTAGTAAAAATATAGCGCAGTATTTGATTGAAATCCATGCAGAAGTTGCATAGAAGTAGCACGGAAACGAATACTACTTTTATGCATAGTGCATAACTTATCAAAGGGCCA
Organism: Corbicula japonica; assembly: GCA_038501625.1. Taxonomy (NCBI): domain Eukaryota; kingdom Metazoa; phylum Mollusca; class Bivalvia; order Venerida; family Cyrenidae; genus Corbicula; species Corbicula japonica. Next base: position 4,814,613 of record JAZAYU010000029.1, on the reverse strand, counting down.
TAACTCTGAGTTAATCGGTCACACCAGAACAAGATAACAATATGGGCATCTTGTCTTGGTATTGATGGTTTCCATAGTTTCCTGCTAAGAAATAGCAAGGAAACAAATACTGCTCTGCATGCAAAATGCATAACTTATCAAAGGGCCATAACTCTGTGTTAAAAGGTCTGACTGAAACAAGATGACAATATGCACATCTCCTGCTTGTATTAAAGGTTTCCAGAAAAAATTAATTGAAATCTATCTAGTAGTTGCAGAGAAATAGCGTCGAAACAAATACTGCTGTATATGCATAATGCATAAGTTATCAAAGGGCCATAACTCTGTGTTAAACCGTCTGACAGGAACAAGACGACAATATTCATATCTCCTTATGGTATTGATGGTTTTAAGAAAGTTTCATTGAATTCCATTCAGTAGTTGCAGAGAAATAGCCCGGAAACAAAAAACTGCTCTATGTGCATAAGGCATAAGTTATCAAAGGGCCATAACACTGTGTTAAACAGTCTGACTGGAACAAGACCACAATATGTGCATCTCTTCTTGGTATTGATGGTTCTCAGAAAGATTAATTGAAATCCATCTGGTAGTTGCAGAGAAATAGCAGAAACGAATACTGCTCTATATGCATAATGCATAAGTTATCAAAGGGCCATTACTCTGTGTTAAATAGTCTGACGGGAACAAGACTATGATATGCGCATTTCCTCTTGGTATAGATGGTTTCCAGAAAGTTTCATTGAAATCCATCCAATAGTTGCAGAGAAAAAGCACGGAAACAAATACTGCTCTATATGCATAATGCATAAGTTATCAAAGGGCCATAACTCTGTGTTAAACGGTCTGACCAAAACAAGACGACGGTATGCGCATCTCCTCTTGGTATAGATGGTTCTCAGAAAGTTTCATTGAAATCCATCTGGTAGTTGCAGAGAAATAGCCCGGAAACGAATACTGCTCTATATGCATAATGCATAAGGTATCAAAGGGCCATAACTCTGTGTTCAACAGTCTGACCAGAACAAGACAATGATATGCGCATCTCCTCTTGGTATTGATGGTTCTCAGAAAGATCCATTGAAATCCATCTTGTAGTTGCAGAGAAATAGCGCGGAAACGAATACTGCTCTATATGCATAATGCATAAGTTATCAAAGGGCAATAACTCTGTGTTAAACAGTCTGACCGGAACAAGACAACGATATGCGCATCTCCTCTCAGTATTGATGGTTCTCAGAAAGTTTCGTTGAAATCCATGCAGTGGTTGCGGAGAAATAGCGCGGAAACGAAATTCGGACGGACAGCGTGACAACTTTCGATGACGTGACACCGTGCAAACGGACAACGCCAAAACAATATCCCCCTCCCGATTTCATCGGCGGGGGATAATAACTATATTCTAATGTTGTTATTTCAATTAATTATGTCATATTTTCCATTTAGGACGTTTATTTAGATAATGAAAGTAAATCAAAAAAGTGAAATATACATATCAGGAATGGCCATATCCAGCAGACACAGCCTCCCCGCACAGCCAAACAGTAGAGAGGAAAAGAGAATATGGTATTACAATAATCAATTTCAATATGGACGCCACAAACAATTAACGAAAGTGAGAACCCGAGGGGTTACCGCCTTGGAACGGTCAGTGGCAATTTAATTTGCCACTGGGGGTTTAAACCAGGTTCTAGGGTGCACCAACCTCACACTTGCCCTAACAGTTTCTTGTATCACAAAACAAGTACAAGTTGTCTTAATGAGATAACTCCAACCAAATTTCATGCTCAACTTGAGTAAAGCATGGGAAATGTTTTAAAATCATGAGGCCAGGAAGGGGTAAGATACAAGTCTTTACTATAAGCTTACCGTAATGGATCTATCTGTCATCTGGGGAAGTGAAAAATGCCAAAACTTGCTAAGAAGCTCTGTAATATGAGTTCTCTCCCTTTGTTGCCACTGATCATAGCCAATACGATTCTGAAATATTGATTTAAAATCTAAAATAATATAGTTTTGTTCCTTACATTTGTTTTCCTTACATTTGTGTTTGGCTTAAATCTAGGTTTACACTATTTTTACACAGCAGTTATGGTCTGTCATGTTTGCCTATTCCCTCCCCCAGCCTATTCCGTCTCCCATAGTCTCACATTCATCCCATTTTCTCATGTTTTCTCCTTGGTTGTCTGAACCATGATTGCCACAGCTGCCAGGAGCATAAATAATGTAAACCTAGCATTGCCTACAACTAGATGGGTGTTCAGCTGAACATTTAGCACTCTCAAATACTTTGTCAGAATAAGCAAGTAGGTAAACATTTTCTGTTACAAGCAACAACATTCCTGACTAAAACAAGTAAAACAGGAGGCCACACGAACTCAAGCACAGTTTGAATATGTACAGGGCCCATAAAACATAAACCTGAGATTGGAGACGAGTCTTGAATCTCAAGCACTGGGTTGACTAAAAAGGAGAAAATCTCCACTGCAGCCAACCCAATGATTAAGATCTGAGACTGGTCTCTAGTTTTAATTTTATTATTTTGTGCACAGTTATTCTTTCTGGGTATGTCAAAACTGATTTAAAAAGATAAACTAGATGCATTTTGCACTGTCTTCAAAAAAGGTATTGTTTAAGGTTAACAATAAGCCAAGTCCAAAATGTATTGTTAACCCTGCTTGACAAGTTTTTGTTCATAAAGAAGTATGACATTCAGAAACAATGACAATGTACTTACTGTTGTATAATTTTGTTTCACAGGGACAAATTTTTGCAAAAAGAAGACACATGGCATTTTTTCCTGGGCACCTATCTGTGCTGTTACACTTTGTTATCAGATAAGCTATTACATGCTTAAATTCCTCTAATATGTGGTTTTGCTCACTACATGGAGCTCAACAGCAAATATTAAAACCAGTAAAGCATTATGATAACAAAGCATTTGGGCTCAATAGCTGATCAAAGCTGACACACCAAATCAATTCCTCACTTGAACATATAATGAGATAACTCTCACAGATATAATAAGAATATAATATGTGTATTTGGTTATAGAAAAACACAGGTATTTTACTTCATATAAAATGCCATTTCACACATGTGCTACCGTATCAATACAGATTAAACAGCAAAAAGGTCATAAATAACATAATGAATCAAAAAGCAAGCAATGATGATCCTGATCAGACCACATGAATGTGCCAGCTGATCTGGATCAACACTGTTCGCCCACACAATAACGGTATTAATAAATGGAGAAAAGGGTTAATTGTGGCAACCTTGAACTGTCTGTACTCACAAGGAATGTCCTGGGGTTGTAGTAGGGGTTCTGGTTGTTCTCCAGAGCTATAAGCTGTCTCACAAGCTCCTCTGCCAATATCTGCAAGTACACACACAATGTAGCATACAAATAAGTATCTGCAAGTACACACACAATGTAGCATACAAATAAGTATCTGCAAGTACACACACAATGTAGCATACAAATAAGTATCTGCAAGTACACACACAATGTAGCATACAAATAAGTATCTGCAAGTACACACACAATGTAGCATACAAATAAGTATCTGCAAGTACACACACAATGTAGCATACAAATAAGTATCTGCAAGTACACACACAATGTAGCATACAAATAAGTATCTGCAAGTACACACACAATGTAGCACACAATTAACCCTTTCCTCTATATATACATCTTTATGGTATGGGTGAACATTGTAGATCAGGATCTGCTGGCACATCTGTGCCATCTGATCAGTGTCTACACTGTATGATTTTTGAGTTAGGTTATTTCCCACCCAAAAGTGAACAGTGCAGATCCTGATCAGATGGTACAGTGCCAGCTGATCTGGATCTACACTGTTCAAACATGCAATAAAATGCATATTTATGGAGGATTTTTGGGGTTTTAACGCCTGGTTTCAACACTTTTCTGGGTTATATCCCGGCGGTCAGTCCACCTAACCGGTGTTCCTGGGTCTCTAACCAGTACTAACCAATTTCTCTGCAAGCGACTGACTGCTTCCTCACTTGAATCAGAGGTGAGGGACAAATGACTCTCAGACGCAATGTCCGAGTTCAATTGTCACGGAGAAATTTTTCCCGCCTCGGCTGGGGATCGAACTCACGACCCCTGGATTGACAGTCCGATGCTCTATCCACTGAGCTAGCCGGGCGGGCTATATTTATGGAGGAAAGGGATTGCAAGTTAACACAGTCTTGTTGTGTGTTGTAATCAGACATGCATACATACATGGTTGGTCAGGTATTAGATAAATCAATGTTCTAGCTTAATAATATGTAATTTCTCAGTTAAATTTTTAATTAGAGGTGCTTTTGCTTGTCTTAATGATGTAAAGTTCAACCTGGCTGAAGACTACCAGTCAACAAGTACCACCTGTGGATAGACAACATCTTTTTTTTCACTTACTGATTTATAGAACAGATTCACAAGTGAAAGTAGACAACATGCCTTCAAAGAGCACTTTAATCTAGGTTTTCTCCTGCATGGATTTTAAATACAGTTTTGACTGTAATTTACCAGAAAAGTCCATTTTCTGCATACCAGATCAAACAATGTGTAAACTGTGTCTAAAGAACATCTTGGTCTACAATGGTTGTTAAACCTAGCTTTAGTTGTGAAATACAGGTAATGGTTTTATATTGCCTGTATTGACCTTCTGTGGAGATTTTTTGTCCAGCTGAGCAGCTGTTAATGCCTCATACTGATTAAACTTGTCATGGGTCAGTCTGAATGCACGTCTTAACAGTTCGCAGAGTGTTTCCGCTGGAACCATCGCAGTGTCTTCCTGCTCCTCTACACCACTGTCATGTAACGACAAAGGTGTCATTGTACGATGATACTGTAATGTACCTCCGGTCTCTTTCCTAGAACAGATTGGTATCATCACAGTTTTAACATTAGCAATACAACAGTCAGTTGTTAAACCAATATGATTTAAATTGGAAGACAAAATTTAATGAAGAACGTTTAACAACTTTTGCTTAAAACAGCTTCAATAAACTGTTCCTATGTTTTACATTCTGTTCCATTTACATCTTCCTTTTTTAACAGACTTAACAAAAGATCCGTAGATCTGAATGCTCAAAAATCTGTAGAGACACTAGCTTGAGCAAGAGAGGAAACTGATGTTAAAAGATGAGGTTACAGAATTTATTGTTCCTGGGTCTGTAAATCTCATTGCCCTTTTTTCTCTATACAAGTTTCATTTACCGGTAGTTCCTTGCAGAAATTCCAGGTTTTATTTTATTCCCTGCTGTACTTCTAAAGGTATGTTCTGTGCAAGCTTTATACAGTAAAACTTTGAAGTTTGATTGTTCTGTTAATTTTGTTGCATGTACTATTCCTTTCTGCAGTTAATGGAAGTTTCATATGTGACTATGTTTACAATTAATTCAAGGTGAAAAGTGCAGAAATATTTGTATGTATTTTCTTAATTTTCCTTTTGGGCAATATTAATATTTTATGATTTTCATGTATAAAGTACATGTTTTTCTAATACCTGCACCACATGATCCGGCAAAAAAGTGATTTCATTTTTGTTTACATATTAAGAAGAAAATAAAAAACTTAATTTTGATACATTAGAGGTACATACAAACCAAACTCAACAGTAAGAATTCAATGTTTTATCTTCCTTTTTGTAAAAAAGAATTTTTTTCACATTTATCTTACATTATCTTCCTGCTTTCGGCTCAATTATCACAAACATATTGTCTTACACCTAATTTAGTTTGTATTTACTTTTATTGTTTAATAAATAATTGTTTCAATATTGCAGGCTTTATTCTTAACTGATGCGAGGAAATGAAGATTGTTTCAAAACTTTGCTTGAACTACTGAGCATTTGTTCATGCCTTGGCAACATCTAACATGGTTTCATAGTTTACATAATTACTTCATTATGCTAAGTAACTATTTAACTTTCACCATATACATGTATTAGACAAATATATCTACCTATGGTATTAAAGAATAGCATGTTGTTTCCAGCTGCAATTGTGCTGACTTTGTCTTAATGCTTGATCTTTATCTTGACAGTGACATTTCACAACATTCAATGATATAGATGCTTTTAACCCTTTCCTCCATATGCATGTCTTTTATAGCAAATATAGAATACACCAACAATTTATATATTAATATAACCTATTTTTAAAACCATTTACAAGATGCGCTACTGAATTATTTTTTTTTTAATGTCATTTTGTGAAATAATTACCATAATGGACATTCAATTTTAACACTTATCTCTACATACAGGTTAATATGACTAGATCACAATGTCATTCCTCATAGGAACCATGATAATAACAGTTTATTGTGCGTGCATTATACCAATGTTTAAAATGTTTGATTCCTAATTGATTAAATAAATATACTGCCTCCTGACGGTATAATTCTTAGATGAGGTGTTCATTTTGTGCACGAGTATATGTAATTTCATTAAATGTATGATCATCTCTTACCTTTTTGAGGTCATCATGCCAGATGTTCCCATGGGAACAGGTGTGGACTCTGAGGGAGGGTCCGGGGCTCCCAGCACTGGGAATGCTGCACACTTGAGTGTCTGCTGGAACACCTGAAAGTCTTCGGCATCAAGGTGTGTGACCGTTTCCATGGTGTCCAGGCTTGACTTCATCATAGCTCCTTCTTCTATACCACTGTCTCTACCATCATTTCTCACCTAATACAGTAAAACCTGTCATAAGTATCAAACCAGAGGTATTCTAAATGTTGGCTGCTTAAACTATATAATATGATTTTGTATTTGTAAACTGTTTTCATGATAGTAATACAAGAGTGCCAAACTACCGCAAAATGTGCCCATAATGATTCCATGGTAACACTTATTTTTAGTGTTTTTTTTAAATTTTGACCATTAAAGGGCCATAATTCCAGAGTCTAGTTGGTCACATGACTTAATCAAGATCATATGTCCATGAACAGTCTTCACAAGTTAAGTGAATAGCTGATAAAAACTACAGAGAATATTCCAAATTTGATGAAATACATCACTTACCCTGAAATGTCATAATTGTGACAACTAAGTCAAGCTTAATGCAAGCAGACTTAACAAAAGGATCCTTTACGAAATGTATTTTTAGCATGTCTCACAGTGAAAACATTTATCTCTTTGATGTTTCCCTTGCCCAAACCTAGCTTCCAAGAACAGAAAAAGCAAAATTCAATCACAAGCAAGTCTAACACAGATTTACACCTCAGTACGAATAAGAAACTGGAAATTGATAATAGTATTTTTAAAAATAGAAAATGAAACAAGTAGCCTACCAGTCTGACACTGGAGAATCTTTGTTTACATACTGCCAGGAGGAGACAACATTTCCTCTGTCTGCAAAAACAAAATGTTGCAGATCTGATATGGGGCACGTCACGGAAAAAGGTACCTTCGGTCATTTTAGTCATATTTTAGTTTTTACTAAATTTAGAAAGAACTTACAACTATAAATCAATTTCTTAAACTAAAATGTGATTTTATTACACATTTTGACAATAAAATGGTATTTTTACCGCGAAATGCATACTAAATAATGCCGTGTGCTCAAATTTATGACGTCATTTCAAAGATTGACATCAACTGTCCGAAGGTACCTTTTCCCGCGACGCGCCCCATATCACATTCACTGTAATCTCCTGTTTATTGTTTGATTATAACAAAACATCTAAGTCTATCCCTTTCCTCCATATTATATACGCATTTTATTGTATGTGAGACCAGTGAAAATCCAGATCCATCTGTCTCATCAGGATCTCCAGTGTTTTCTCTTTTGTCAGAAAAATGTAATAAATAAAAAACCAAACAGTGCAGATTCTGGATCTACATTGATTGACCATGCCCTAAGGGAGTATGTATGGAGGAAAGGGCTACATTATGCTATGTACTTTTTTAATGTTTACATCAGCCTCTTTCTTTTAAACAAATGTAACCCCTTATGCATATAATCAATGTAGCTTACATTATGTACTCACCATACATTAGGGCCCAAGATCATAAAACTAAGATTGGAGATCACTTGCTATTTCATCCAATCAGATGCTTGAAATTTGAGACTGGTATCCAGATTTAGTTTTATGATCTTGGGCATAGGTCTTTCTTTTGCAGTTCAGTTAATCTTGATTAACTTAAGTGATTTACTGAATATTGGTGCACAAATGGACAGGCAGATTTGGATTGACACTGGTCAAAAATGATACAAATTCTTTGCTTTACAATTAAGGTTAATGGAGGTTTTATTCCTGACAAGACCAAGATTGTCATAAATCTGTAACTTTAAAATCAAAATAATTTATTTTGATGAAAATAATTTAGTTCCCACACACTGACACTTATGTGACTTAAGAGAAGTATGCAAAGCTGAACAATACTGGAAGTATGAAACAGGAACTTTGAAATCCACCGAACATGACAAATAATCAAAATATTGCTGGCTCCGTTTGATTGAGCTTGTTTGATGAGAAGTAATGGAAATGATATTACTGTCCACACATCCTTGCTTGGGTTGAGCCCAACTCAATACTTGGATACACTGTATATGTTACTGTATTGTGCTCCATGAGGGTTAAATTGATAACAACACTGATAAGCCTGGACTGAAGATTGTAAAACAGAGATCTGAAACCAGTCTCAAATCTCAGACATCTCACTGGCTGAAATGGAGGAATCTCCATATAAGCCAATCAGAAGCTTGAGATGAGACTAGTCTCCATTCTCAGTTATAATCTTCAGCCCAACTCTGGCCCCGAAATGTAGTCAGGTTTTCCATTTAACCTGGAAGAAGATGACCCTTTGACTCTTAAAATTTCCAAAAAAACCTCATTTTGACCCTCAGGATTTTAGCTGAAGGGTCATTTTTTCCTTAAATGAGAGTACTTTTTGCTAATAGTTGGCAGAATACTTTTAATAGTGGTCAAAATGACCCTTGTGATTCAGCAGCTAGTGGAACCCCTTTGTAGTTAAATGAGATTTTCTGGAGACTGACTGACTCTCATCCTGGATGGGAACCCAGGATCTACTGTTTCCCATTACCATTTAGTATAAAATATACTTACTCTAGGCTCATGAAGTAATTATGGATTTCTTTTGCTGATGTGCCATGTCTGTAAAATGTAACAGATAACTTAAATGCTTTGATAATTATTTTTATTTGTGTTACCATCACAAAGTTGAAAGAAATAAATTTTTATGGACTTAATCAATTTTTTTGTGTTATAAAATGGTTGTTTGGAAGAAGTCTGGTTCTTGAGAAAAGTTTTTATAAAAAAATAAATTTAGGTTAATCAAATAGATCTGGAGAATATTTTTCCATTCCAAGAGAGAAGTTTCCTCAGAATTTATCTTCTGCTAGGGTTTTACTATGGAAAATATTGGGAAAAACATTTTCTTAGGCTTATCAAAAGGAGAAGTTTAGGAAATTTGAAAGACTATTTCTTCCAAGTCTCCCTCTAAGCCTGGTCTAAAAATAAATACTTGAAATTTCAACATCTTCCCAGAAGGAACAGTGGTCTAGGGGTAGAGCAATGGTTAGAATCCCAACAGGAACGAAACTCTTCTGAAGTTTACACAATCCACATTTGACGCATGTACTGGTTTCAATCCAGGAAGCACTCATAATATAGTGTGATTAATATAAGCTGTAACAATTTGTTTCACAATTAATGTTAGAGAAATAATTTAAAACTAAATTAAACTAATGTATTCCCCTCAATGATAAAAAAAAACAGTTACGTACTGTAGGATACACATGCCGATGTCAGCTGGATCCTGGTCTAGACTCCCTTCTTGTTCCTCAGACAGTCCTCCTTGAGACCACACGACAGATTCTGTCTGTGCAGCAACATGAAGAATCTGCTCCGGCTGCAACTGCGTCCCTTCAGACATCCTGTAGTCCTGCAAAAACAAGACAAACTAGACTGTGTCCACAGGACACTGATGCCCCCACTGCTGCAATAACATTTGTTACAAAATTTTGTACCAGGTATTAACAACATGTGGTGATCATGATTAGTAAATGAGGAGTAAGTGCCACAAAATTTAATAACTAACATAAACAAAAGGCCATAACTGTGGTGAAAATTGTTGCAAGACAATGTCCTTTACAACAATCTTCACATCATGTCTAATCATCTGTGCAAGTTTGAAAGAAATCAGCCAAATAGAAAATGTGAAGTTGATGCCACAAAATTTTGTAAGTGAAATAAACAAAGGGCCATAACTGTGGTAAAAATGGCAGCAGAAAAAAATCTTTTTTTTTATGATCATCTACCCAGCCATCTTGATCATGTGTGCAAGTTAGAAAGAAATCTGTCCAAAAGTAAATGAGGAGTTGATGCCACAAGATATTATTACTGAAAAAAAACAAAGGGCCATAACTCTGGTAAAAATAGTCGCAGGAAAAAATCCTTTCTTCACGATCATCTACACATCCTGCTTCATCATCTGTGCATGTTTGCAAGGAATCTGCCCTGTAGTTTAGGAGGAGTTGATGCCACAAGATTTAATTACTGAAATTAACAAAGGGCCATAACTCTGGTAAAAATGGTCGCAGGAAAAAATCCTTTCTTTACGATCATCTACACATCCTGCTTCATCATCTGTGCAAGTTCGCAAGAAATCAGCCTTATAGTTTTGGAGGAGTTGATGCCACAAGATTTAATTACTGAAATTAACAAAGGGCCATAACTCTGGTAAAAATGGTCACAGGAAAAAATCCTTTCTTTACGATCATCTACACATCCTGCTTCATCATCTGTGCAAGTTCGCAAGAAATCTGCCTTATAGTTTTGGAGGAGTTGACGCCACAAGATTTAATTAATGAATATAACAAAGGGCCATAACTCTGGTAAAAATGGTCGCAGTTAGAAATCCTTTCTTCACGATTATCTACACATCCTGCTTCATCATCTGTGCAAGTTTGCAAGAAATCTGCCTTGTAGTTTAGGAGGAGTTGACGCCACAAGATTTTATAACTGAAATTAACAAAGGGCCATAACTCTGGTAAAAATGGTCGCAGGAAAAAATTCTTTCTTTACGATCATCTACACATCCTGCTTGATCATCTGTGCAAGTTTGAAAGAAATCCGCCTTATAGTTTAGGAGGAGTTGATGCCACAAGATTTGGGGACGTACGGACATACGGACGTACAGACGTACGGACGGACGAGTGCAACTCTATATGCCTCCCACTTTGTGGGGGCATAAAAATCATTTATTTCACATGTGAAATTTCCGTGTACCATAAATTAGTTCATCTTACTTGTGCAATAATTTTTGTGTTTATCTTGGACAGATCAATCCCACCCTGGCTAACCTGGTATGCTTTGTGAACTGCACCTCCCTGCGATCATGGCATATGCAACATTTGTAACCAGCATAAATGGTGTTAATGAACAAGATTTTATGAACTGGGGTAAGAAAATCTCAGAGTTAAACCTAGACTTTTAAATAATACCCAAACCATTAGGCTTTAATAAACATTTGATAACATTGATTACAAGGCATTTAAGACTCCAAGGAAATGCCACTTTACTGGAAACAATGAAATTTCATGCCAAGGAATATCAATGCATTCACTATAAAAGTGGTTGGACTAATGAATGATTTATACCATTTGTGAAATTTCACTATGCATAAGTGTGTTTTGTATGTATGCCAGTACAGTTAAAATGTATTTAAATTTTTTCATAAATTTATGCAAATGCTTAACAAAAATGTAAAGCTTACTGAAAAAATACTTTTCCTGAAATTAATAATTAACTAGCTTATATGCACAGAAAATTGTGCTGTGCTCATTAACTATTTATACCTCACTTATATTGCAAAACATCAACATGTATACAGATCTTAAATTTCAGCAATGAGACGGAAGATGTTTAAGATCTTCCATCCTCAATCATGTCAAGAAGTACAAACTTTATTTTCAACTTTGACAGTTTAACATACTGGTACCATGTCTACACACTGACAAGAAGATAATGTATTAATGATACTCTTCAATGACAACAAATACTTTTGAAGTTACACTACCCTAGCAAAAGTAACACTTTTCCTTGGCTCCATTTTGTAAAATCAAGTATCCACACTGAATGCTTATAAACAAAAACATAAAACAAGTTTAATGCAACAGCTTCAGCTATCAGATACAAGCCTGCATTATATAATGATAAAATAGTAGAGTACACACTACCGTAAAGCCCCTATAAAATGCCTTAGAGGGGTGTTACAATTTCCTCAGAAAAGGGTGGTAGGGTGGATAAGCATTTATCTAAGTACAAAAACCTATTTTTTTAGTGTTTGAACATTGTTAATATAAACTCACTTTTACTGTGTGTATATTTTATGGTTATTGATCATCTGCAATGTCTTCAGTGCCCAAGGTTATTAAGCTGAGCATGGAAACCAGTCTCAAATCTCAAGCATCTGATTGGCTGAAATGGTGACTGGTCGCCATTTCAGCCATTCAGATGCTTGAGATTTGAGACTGGTTTCCAATCTCAGTTTTACAACCTTCAGCTCAGATCTTCAAAAACATGAAAAATCAAAGTGACTCTGGCATTTTGCCATTTGTATGAATGTCTGACAAATATACATGTACTGGAATTTTATGCATTTTCCTTTTTGTATCTTGAATACCAGATTGACTTTTCTATTTTTTCACTGGTGAAGGAAAAGGTCATCTTACATCCCTCATCTACTCAGACATATTTGCACAGGGCTCTGCCTACTGGGCGATTCGGGCGACATCGACGCCTTTACTTTCCAAACTTCGCCTTAACAAAAATCATAAATAATCTTTTGTTCGATGACATCCGATCTGTTCTCTGCGCTGTACCCGATTTACGAAATGCCCGCCTTCTAGACCAATAAAAATACGAGCGCGCACAGTGATTCGCCGATCGCCGATATACTGAATTAACTTTTGTCCAATGGCAGCATCAACAAAACTGTCAAGTCTGTCAGTGTTCAAATTACCAATTAACCCCAATCAGCATGATTCCCTCTTGTCTCATAATTGATTGTTTGTACAAGGATTACCAGTTAAAACTAGTCATTCTTTTGTGTAAGTGGTCGTCTGACAGGTCGTCCTTTGTCTTTCAATTAACAAAGAAGCAAACAACTGAAAAGCTGTAAAAAGTTGATTTCAACTTTCACAGTTTAAGGCTATCAGCTAATTGATTAAAGTTACATTAATAAATAATTGAAAATCTTGCAAAAATCGGCAAAAAATAAGCACAATAAAATAAAGAAAGGTAATAAAAAGAAACTACATTTTGCCATTTTATACAAGGACACAGTTAATTAAAGTCCTGACGAGAAAATTTTGTTAAAACATCAACACAGCAATTGTACTTAGGCAATATTTTGATTTTTTATTTCGAACATCCTCCAAAATATTTTCTTTAAAATGTATTACCGATATATGTATAAGGTGGTCTATAATGATTAGTGTTGAACTAGATTAACTCTGTACATTATTAGGCTATACTCGTGCAACATCAGGTATTATAAATCTTATTTTGATAACCTATAGATATATTAAATCTACGCAAATAATTAAAGAATTCAGGAATACAGAAATTGATTAAGAATAGAACTGAACAGCATCAGCTAGAGATTTTTTAACAAGTATATGATTTGTTTATACAATGTAGTTTATCATGACATGATGCTATTCAGTTTATACTTGGTTAGAATATTCTAACCCAGGTTTATTTCAGCATTAAAATTTTATAAAATAAACTTGTTCCACACTATTTTAAATGTGTATAAGTTTTATTTGATGCTGCTGCAAATGACTAACTTGAATATCAGTACTGTTTAAATCAACATGCTTGTATATTTTAAAGCGGCATGCAAGTCGTTGCGACTCATTTCTCCCTAAATTTTTAGCCTAGGCAGAGCCCTGATTTGCACAATTATAAATGAGAAATAAATTTGTCTGTTACAATCAAAAATGATTTTGGAAATAAAAAGATTATAAAATGACCATTTGGTATCTATAGTGTATCACAATTATGCTTGGTTTGGGTGGGAAAATTTGGACCTCAGCCTAACAAGATACTATCCAAAAACAGTCCCTTCAGCTGGATTTTCACACCTGTGCCCAAGGTTATAAAACTGAGCATGGAAACCAGTCTCTAATTTCAAGCATCTGATTGGCTGAAATGGCGGCCAGTCGCCATTTCAGCCAATCAGATGCTTGAGATTTGAGACTGGTTTCCAATCTCAGCTTTAAAACCTTCAGACCAGAACTTCACACACATGAAGGATACTTTCTTGTATTCCAGGTAGAAAATTAGTAGGAGCATTTATAAGGGTAGGCGTGTTGAAAATGGATATGATGGTATATGTATATAAGCCAATTGCTTAAATTTATAAACTTGATTATCAGATACAAGCTAGATAAACTTAGGTTAAATAATTACCATATCTTTTGTTTCGTAACAATTGTAACCTGCTTTTAAAGCTTTCTACTCAAAACAATTAATAAATGCAGTGTTCCTTTTAAGTACTTGGGAATGGAGCCCATGACTTTTTTATCGGGAAAATTGTGTCATTACAATTTTTGAAAATAAGAAAAGTTTCCATGATGTCTGAATTTATGGTAAAAACAAATATTTTAAACAAAATTGTGACAATCAGAAGCAACATTAAACTTGTTGTAATAATTATATTTTTATCAATTGTTTGTCTTAATCAATCAAGAAATATTATGCCATATTTTAACAAATATAAAAGTTTTTTTTCCAGAATGTTGGAGAATTTGACCATCAGATTTGTGAACAACTTCATATAGAATAGGCCTTATATGGCTAGAAACTGCCGAAACTGTGATGCGATTGAAATATTCCTCAATACTAGGGCAAGTCTTGGTGTGACCTCGACCTCTAAAGTAGAATGTTGTTTCTTGGAGGCAACAATCAGCTGAGACTTAATGGTGAAAAACAATGTAGAGACACATATATGCAGTTTTGACATTTAAACACCATGTCTCAATCACATTTTACTGAACATTTGTGTAATTGTGATTGTGATTGAGTGATTTGTAGTGATTGTGACTTTTGTTGTAGGGTCATGGGCCCAAGATCATAAAACTGAGATTGGAGAACAGACTCAAATCTCAAGCATCTGCTTTGTCACATGAACATGACACCAGCAAAAGGCAGCAATGAAAGGAAATGTGATAGTTTTTTTAACTTCTTATCAATATTTTTATTATTTCTTTGTGATCTAAATACTTCAAATGGTATAGGTGATTCTGGGCTGCTTTTTTATGTTTAATCTGTTTTTTTTTCTGTGTCTTTTATGCAAACATGACAACTAGTTCTGCATGAAATTTCTATATTTAACCAATGTTACCAAGGCTTTTTCAGGTTTTTTGGGGGGAAAAAGGCCCCTGTCAAAATTGGGAATTTTTACGTGGTAAATAATCACATTCGGTGAAAAAATGACAAATTTAACCAATAAGGGAATTTTAACAAGAGTTATTCTGTATTTCTGTCTCTGAAAGTATAACACAGTTCTAGATGTCTTGTGATTAGAAAAAATCAAGTAGATAATGAAAAAGAAACTTTGATGGGGTCCACCCCCACTCCAAAATAAAGGAAAAAAATAACAGTTCTGATACTTGGTACAATCAAGGATATAAAGTGCAGTCATTTACAAAGATGTAGTATAAGAAGTAAGAATGTTTTGGGCTTGTACACAATCATGCATACTTGAACTTATAACAGTTTTAAAGGGCCATAATTTGAACAAAAAGGAAGTAAGAGTTATGGTTCTTGGTAACCACACTTTGGATAAAACAGTGAAAATGGCTGCCAAGTTTGAAAGCTGTATCTAAGATACACAGCAGATCAACGGAAAAAATGAGGTTGCACAAAAAATTTAACCAAAAGCTGTAAACCAAGAACAAGTGAGTAAAATAATAACATATTTTTTGATTTGTGAAGCTAAAACAAAAAAATCTGCAAACACTACGGGAATAATTATGGTTTGTATGCACTGCAAATATTTTCAATGCCCTTCATCATTATTCCAACTTACCTCTAGTTGTCCTCAGCACTGACTGTAACCAATAAGCTTATAATAAACAAGAGGGCCAATTGGCCCTAAATCGCTCACCTGTCAAACTTGACCTAGATATCATTGAGATAAACATTCTGACCAAGTTTGAAGAAGATCGGAACAAAATTAAGACAGCTAGAGTGCAGATAAGAGTTTTATATAATTTGACCTAGTGACCTAGATTTCAAGGTCACATAACCCAGTTTCAAACTTGACCTAGATATCATCGAAATATACTTTCTGACCAAGCTTGAAGAAGATCCAACCAAAATTAAGACCTCTAGAGTGCAGACAAGCTTTTTCCTTAATTTGACCAACTGACCTAGTTTTAAGGGTCACATGACCCAGTTACGAACTTGATCTAGATATCATTGAGATAAACATTCTGACCAAGTTTAAAGAAGATTGCACCAAAATGAAGACCACTAGAGTGCAGACAAGATTTTTATATAATTTGACCTAGTGACCTAGATTTCAAGGTTGCATGACCCAGTTTCAAACTTGACCTAGATATCAATGACATAAACATTCTGACAAAGTTTCAGAAAGATCGGACCAAAATTAAGACCTCTACAGTGCAGACAAGTTTTCTCTTTAAATTGACCTACTGACCTAGTTTTAAGGGTCACATGACCCAGGTACGAACTTGATCTAGATATCATTGAGATAAACATTCTGACCACGTTTAAAGAAGATCACACCAAAATTGAGACTGCTAGAGTGCGGACAAGATCTTTCTATAATTTGACCTAGTGACCTAGATTTCAAGGTCACATGACCCAGTTTCGAACTTGATTTAGATATCAATGAGATAAACATTCTGACCAAGTTTGAAGAAGATCGGATAAAAATTATGACTGCTAGAGTGCGGACAACAATTGTGAATGGACGACGGGACGGCGGACGGACGCCGGACGGACGACGGACGCCGGACGAAGGGTGATCACAAAAGCTCACCCTGTCACTATGTGACAGGTGAGCTAAAAATAAAACGACATGGAAACAAATCATCAATGATATCTCACCATCACGAGAGAGACAGAGAAATCCGCAAAGCAAAGCCAAATTTAAAGCAGTTCAAATTAAATAATTGTCCTTTTTCAATTGTCTTGGTGTGTTAACAATGTGTGTCAGTTTCTTACTTTCTTATCTACGAAGACGATTATTGGAATCGTTTGCAGACTTTTTAATCCTGGCGTCTGCCATTTTGACCAGTCACATGATTTAAGTTGGTGAAAAAAACTTAATAACGGAACTAATTCGTTATTGCGATAAGTACAAGTGTTACCTTTCCAATCATTGTTGTATATTAACACCTAGCCTGGATTACCTGTCCTCTGATAGCTACTATCATAGGAAGTCGGGGACCAGACTATTGAACACTCTATTGGATTTCATTTTTAAAAAATATGGTGCATAAATGGCTGATACTGTTAGACTCCAACAGGATCTTAACAGCCTGGTTGAATGGGAGCGGAAGTGGAAGACATTGACAAGTGTCATATCATGTATATCACTGGCCGCTCCAAAAAGGCCCTTAAACACATTGCACCTTGCATGATCAACCACATCAAACTGTAGAACAAGCTACTTATCTAGGGATCGAAATTACATCTGATTTATCATGGTCTGTCCACACTAACAAAATCACATCAAAAGCTAGTCAAACATTAGGATTCTTAAAACGCAACCTACATTCAGCTTCTAAAGAAACCAAGACTGCAGCATACAATGCATTGTACGCCCAACACTTGAGTATTCTTCTGCTGCCTGGGATCCTTATCTCAAGAAAGATATCGATAAGATAGAAACTATACAGATCTAGAGACGAGCAGGTCGATTTGTTCTAAATGACTATTCTAAGGCACCAGGTTCAATGACAAACATTCTAACATCATTAAATTGGCCATCCCTAGAAAGTAGGCGTACCAATAATAGACTATTACTATTCTATAAAATAGCTAATAATTTAGTAGCAATGGGCATGAACCAGTATCTACAATTACATACAAGACAATCAAGACATTAATTACCATAACCAAGCATACCATCTAGTAAATCAACTCATGATACATACAAGTACTCATTCTTTCCTCGCACAGTCCACCTGTGGAATACTCTCCCACAGAATGTAGTCAGCGCTGACTCAGTCTCTGGATTCAAATCAGCGCTGGCTTCATGGACTGCTCCATAAACATCAAGCTATGCTTTTATTTTTAACCCTACTAACTTCCTCTTCTGCACAAAACCATATGCATATTGTAGTATAGTAGAGCCTTTAAGGTCTTTCAAGGTGTTAGGTTTTGCACCTTTTTTGCACGTTGTTAGGTCACTCCTGGGTGGACTGAGTAGCCTGGGAGCCCTTACATCTTTCTCTTTCACTAAACCCCACGCATGACCATAATATATCAGTGATTGAATGATTGCCATTATCATAGAAGAAGAAGAACTAGAAAACAACAAAAGCTAATTAAACGTTACAATGTTATAAGTTTGTGTGCTTTTTCATGAAACATTATCGAGTATATGGCAGGTTTTAGTTAAATCAGAAACGCAACTTGTGCTTATTTGTAAATAAAAGAACCTGTAGGATCGGAGGTTGGTGCACGCAAGAAACTGATTTAAACTCTAAGAAGCAAGACGTTGTGCTGCTGACCGTTCGAAGGTGAAAAGTCACATGAGGGTTTGATTTACGTTGATTATTTCTGGTACCTTTCTAGTGATAAACTCATGTTGTCTGTTCCTCTCAACTATTGGATTTGTGGGAGGATAGTTTTGTTTAAATCTGGATTTTCCGGATATGCACAAAATGTTTTTTGTTGTTTTTTTTTGTTTGTTTTTTGTTTTTGTTAATTTGTGTATATTTCTATTTCATATTGTCTTTGAAATTACCAGTAAGTCTGACTTTTTGTTTGAAATCCGTCAACAATTTGAATAAAATGTGCACATTTTTTAAAATAATTTATTTATTAAAGCATTTTTCGAATAAATGAAACGCATCGAACAGGAATTGTATGAGTATTTCTTCAGATTCTTTGTTTGCTTTATACAAAGATTCTTAAAATATTTTTCTCTCTTAAGGTAATGCGCCCTTTGTCATTGCTTAGCCATAGACAAAAAAGAACAATATAGAATCTCTCAAACGACACAATGCAATTCCATCAAACTTTGCACAAACCAATGTTATTAATATAGGCCTATGTTTAATTTTCATATGCTAAGAAAAGTTAGAACAGTAAAGGAAAATAGTTAGACCCAAAAAAACTCTTAAATTATATTTGCAATTTATCACAAAAACGAAGCAACACTAAACATCAATTTAAATGTCTTCATTAGTAATGAGTTACTGACAACGATACCTAGGGTCCTTTGGTCTAACAAATTTATACAATGTGAGTTATTTGTAAAAGTGTGTTTGATCTTCAATTTCCTGTCGCGAAAATGGATGACATAAAAATAAAAGTGTTGATTTTTCTCTTCACAATTGAAAATTCTTTAAAGGACCTTAGATATTATTGTCAGTATCATTTCACGCATGTTGACATTTGAATTGTTGTTTAATGTTGCTTGTTTTTTTGTGATAAATTGCAAATAGAATTTTAGGGATTTGTTAGGTCTAACTATTTTTCTATACTGTTCTAACTTTAATTAACGTATGCATAATAATCATACACTTATAACATTTACTTGTGCAAAGTTTGATGGAAGTGCATTGTGCCGTTTGAGAGATTTTTTATATTTTTTCTTTTTTGTCTATGGCAAAGCAATGGCGAAGAGCGCAATACCTTAACTTTTGTTCGTTGTCTACAAAAAAACGTGTATGTACATGCGTTGTAATTTTTAGACCTTTGTGAAAACTTAAGCCTTAAAATATTATGCTTTTTAATTGCATAATTGCATATGATTAATACCTTACCTGAACAAAAATAATTATAAAAAGTATTAATGTGGTATTGATTACCAAAGCAATACTTTGATTTACATAATTTCATTTATAGATGGTTGATTTTTGTACAGCAATGTGTTACAAAAAGCTTATGAGTGAAAGAAGAAGTATAAGTCATTCACTGTCAATAAGAACAGACTGTTTCATTTCACTGTTCAGTAACAGAGTTTGCTGGACCGATTGACTCTTACTCGGTCGTTATAAAAAAAAAACAACATTAACATTTGTCTTCTAAAGTATTGACAAGCGCAGTGAAGCAGTCAATTTGACCGTAAAGGACGGACATAACAGATTTTGTTCACTTTCACTGCATTTCAATGCATTGTGGGAAGCCTCGTTACCGAGATAAACAAATGCACGAAAAACTAAACGACGGGTGAATTTTTATGAATTCTAGAAAGTTTCTCACAAGTTTGTAACATATTGTAACAGGATTATAGTTGAAAATTTTACCGTTTTGTAAATACACCATACACTGTTAATTACTTCTCATGGCATCAAAAGTGAAAGCCAAACCTGCAACTGGTGGCACTGCTCAGCCTACAGACTTTGAAAAAATGGAGGAACCGCTGGATGAACAAGAACTTGAGTCATTATATGCATGGGTTGACAGCATTCCTCTTTCAAGGCCGAAGCGAAACATCAGTCGTGATTTTTCAGATGGAGGTAATCTCAACTTGATTTCATGTTTTGTATTTGATTGTGTCATGAAATCCTGACGATTCAACTTTTGAGCACCAAAAAACTTTACTGCACAACTGAAATATATTTGACCAGAATGTTTAAGAATGTACGAATAAGTATCTCTTACCAATTGTTAGAATTGCCATTGAATGAAGATTCTATATTGTCCACAATCAATTTGCAGTTCTTGTAAACAATTTGATTTATCATATAGGATGTGAGCTTGTCAATAACGCTGTCAAATTGAGTTCAGCCATATAAAGTCTGGCAAACAATCAAGTATAATTTGTGACTAGGAGCAATAAGTTTGCAAGTGCATAAATATACTTATTTTGTCAGATGAATTGACCAGAATTGTAAGGTTTTGAAATGTTAAGGTTACAAAATGACCAGATACCATATAATTATGTGGCATTTGGTATGTAAATACCAGTGGCACTGCATTAACTTTTTTTATTCAAATAGCTTTTAGAAGGAAATAGTCAGAATACTTATTTAATCACCTAATTTAAAATTGTTAGAGATTAAACAGATACCGGATGATGAATGCTTGTTGGAGCCAAAATGTCATTTTATAAGAATGTGGTAGCAGAACTCTTTGTGAGAAAACATTTAGAATATTTTATCCATTGTTGACTATTAATCTTAATAAAGAAATGCACAAGAGCAGTAGAAGTGTACACAATTGATGACCTATATATTGACATCCTTACATTTTTTTCGATTTAAAAGTGCTTGTGTTGGAGGCAATTAAGCACTTCTTCAAGGAACAGTATACAGGCATGATACTGCCTTCTGCTAATAAGTTCCAGCAGAAAAAAGACAACTGGCTTCAGTTGAACAGGTAAAGATAGGGTTTGAAAATCAACATGACTGACTATTATCAACAATATAGGTATGCTCCAACATTGGAATGAACAATAATTGAACATGATTCTTTTGTAACATTATTCCAGATTGTACTTTTGATTGAATTGGAAGACAAAGTTGTTATTGGTACTTGCAACATTCCTAAATGATAGGTCATTGAAAATCAGAAAATTTATCTTTGATTATATATTATGCTTAATTATTGATAATATATTTTGCTTGCAATATGGAATATTGTTGTTTGGAATCATATGAACATGTAACAGTAATGCATGGTTTTGCAACTTAAGATCAACTTTAATTTTTAAGGTTTGTTCAATCTTTCAATATTAGTGTATTTTTTGTCATGTGATATATAAATTCTGACATTTATCTTTGTGAATTATTCAAGTTCTTAGACATAGCAAAAACTGAAGATTTAGCAAACCGTCTTTAAAATGACAAAACAACCCGCTTTTCTTAGTTTTTGTGTCTTAAAGATTAGTTTTGCTTGACTGTGCATTACTAAATAAAAAGAATTGAGAAAGGTTTTACTTTGCATCTGAATGTCAGTTGACAATTATCGTTCATTTCAATGGTTTTTGTTACAGTTTGCCAGTCCTTTCCAAATTGTGTGATAATTGTCATTTTAGAATAGAAAAAAATGATTTAATGAAACTGGTGATTGCATTATACTGTTTTTTTTTCTTGTTCTGTAAAACTGCTACATAATTTTGTTTATTAGCATTTAGAGACTTGCTATCAATGCTCTCATGTTTTGCAAATAAAACCTTTCTCTGCCACTCAATAAAAGATTTTTAACTTTGCTTGCATTTCATCTTGTTTTGCCCATTTGTCATGTTTGTGACCAGCGTAGGCCCAGAACAGCCTGTGCTTCTGCAAAATCTGATCAGGGTCTGCACTGCGTCCAATTCAATTATTTTATGAAGAAAAATGTATAAACAACTATTGTAATGGCTAAGATTGATTTCAAGACAATGCTAGCACATTATTTTAGCACTTTGAGATGAGTGGTCTTTATTGTTTCCTAATAAGTTCTGTTTTCCTATTGTATGTCCATACGTCTATTGAAACTCTTCAATATTGTGCTTCATTTTTGAGAATGGACATTGCAATTTATTTGTAAAATCACCAAAAAGATCGAAAGAAGAAAACAACAGGAAGTGTCAAGTTTTGAAAATGGTGAACTTGCAAAGTATAACAGTCTTTTATTGTAGGCCTTTTTCAGCTTTTCTATGAAATGTACTGGTAATAACTTCTTTTCAGCTAATATCAGAAGAGTCTGCTAGGTAGATAAGTTTGCCCCCAAAGTTCAACTTCCTCTGTGAAGAGAGGCTAATTGGGATTATACTTAAGTTGTTTCGATCTGTTCTCTTAAGATCCAGTCTAAGAAAATCCTACAGAGTTGGGCAAGATGTAATTAATGGGATAATGTAACTTTTGATTCATTGAACGATTAGTTTTAAGTTATACCTGCTTTGGGTTTGAAGATAATTAATGTTTTGCATTTTCTTACTAATTGCAGCTGCCTTAACAACTGAAACATACTTAATACTAACTACTGAAAATAAGTTGAAAAAGTTATGTCTGTTTTTTTTTAAACATAATTTAAGTGTTTTGGGGGGAGGGGGATAGGTTTTTAGGTGGAAAGTAATGTATTGCATGCTGGAGCTTAGTTCAAATTTACTGAATACTTTCTGTAAACAACAGTATGAACAATGAATGGAATGGGTTGTAACATCTGACTGCTATAATAACCCCAATTAAAGTAACAGTCTGAAACTACATGTATAGTCTATAATATCTCTCATTGGTCAGTTAGGTCCTCGACCGTCAGCATGCACACTACCATAAAGAAAACTATTGTGAGTTTTGTGTTGAATATGTTGACAGCCTCTTGGGATATCATGTTTAGTCTGTGGTAACAAACATCCAGAAATTACACTTCACATTTTCTAACTACCAAGATCACAATGTCTCCACTTTGAATTTGGGTATGTTATTCATACTTGAAACATAACAATCAGGTATTACATTTTTTACATTTAATCCAAGGATTGGTAAAACCAAAAGTCACAAAATCTTCAATAGCTTTTGTGAAGAGGACATAAAGAAACTGACCTCAAGCTCTGACATATGACTACTATATAAAAACAAAGTGCTCAATTGATGAGACAGCAATTTGTGCAAACGGAGAACATATCTACTGCTGATGATTTTGGTTTTACCCCTACACTGATTTAATAACACTTATTCAATAAGGCAATATTGGCAATTTTAATGACAGTAATCTAAACATAATCTTATATATATACATTATAAGTTCGAAGAGTTGTTGCCATTCAAAGAGGTGAAAATAATTATTATACATGTATAATTGATGTGGTTTGAACATTGCTTTAGTGTTTTTAGCTCACCTGTCACATAGTGACAAGGTGAGCTTTTGTGATCGCAATTTGTCCGGCGTCCGGCATCCGTCCGTAAACTTTTAATTTAAACGACATCTCCTCTTAAACCCCTGGGCCAAAGTTAATGAAACTTGCCACGGATGTTCCTTGCATGAAGCTCTTCCAAAGTTGTTCAAAGAAATCAATTCCATGCAGAACTCTGGTTGCCATGGCAACCTTAAGGAAAAACTTTAAAAATCTTCTTGTCTGAAACCACAAGGCCTAGAGCTTACATATTTGGCAATTAGCACCCTCTAGTGGAACTCTACAAAGATTGTTCAAATTATTTCCCTGGGGTCAAAATTGGTCCCGCCCCAGGGGTCACTTCATTTTACATAGCTTATAAAGGAAATCTTTAAAAATCTTCTTCTCACAAACCACAATGTATACAGCTTAGATATTTGGTATGTAGCATTGTCTAATGGATGTCTACTAAATTTGTTCAAATTATGTCCCCTGGGCCAAAATCGACCACACCCTAGGGTTCTCTTGGTTTACATATAGTTATATAGGAAAAACATGAAAAATCATTTTTCTCCGAAACTAACAGGACTAGATCTTAGATATTTGGTACTGAGTATTGTGTAGAGACCCTTTATCAACTTTGTTTAAAAGTTGGCCCTGGGGTCAAAATTGTCCCCGCCCTGGGGGCCCTTGATATGTGAAAAAGGCAAACTTTAAAATCTTCCTACTGGAAACCTCAATGCCTAAAGCTTAGATATTTGGTATGTAGCATTGTCTAGTGGATGTCTACCAAGTTTGTTCAAATTATGTCCCCTGGGCCAAAATCAGCCACGCCCCAGGGTTCTCTTAGTTTACATTGATTTATATAGGAAAACATGAAAAATCATTTTTCTCCGAAACCAATAGGACTAGACCTTAGATATTTGGTGTTGAGTATTGTGAAGAGACCCTTTACCAACATTGTTTAAATGTTGGCCCTGGGGTCAAAATTGGCCCAGTCCTGGGGGCCCTTAATATGTAAAAAAGGAAAACTTTAAAAATCTTCCTACTGGAAACCTCAATGCCTAAAGCTTAGATATTTGGTATGTAGCATTGTCTAGTGGATGTCTTAGAAGTTTGTTCAAATTATGTCCCCTGGGCCAAAATCAGCCACGCCCCAGGGTTCTCTAAGTTTACATTGATTTATATAGGAAAACATGAAAAATCATTTTTCTCCGAAACTAATAGGACTAGTTTGAATTTAATAAGACTTGTACAATACTTGAGTTACTATAAGATCTGGGTTCCTTTCTTGAATCAGCTAGACTCCATTATGGGTTCCAGAGTTATGGCCCTTGAAAGAGCCAAAGTAAGCTATTTTGACTTTTTCTCCACAATAGCAGCTTTATTTTTTTGACTTGATTTTACCAAACTTGCACACAACTCTTTCAACCATTGAGCAGTTATTAACTGGGGTGAGCGACCCAGGGTCCTATGGACCGTCTTGTTCTTCTCTCCTTAACATTAAGATGTGGAAGGGATATTGAAGAGATGGTCAAGATCATATATTTTTGTCACTTTGTTGAATTTTCTGCTT
The DNA here is from genome assembly GCA_038501625.1 of Corbicula japonica. Lineage (NCBI taxonomy): Eukaryota > Metazoa > Mollusca > Bivalvia > Venerida > Cyrenidae > Corbicula > Corbicula japonica. The sequence goes on along the minus strand of JAZAYU010000029.1, from coordinate 4,789,017 downwards.
ACAGGCATGTATGTGATAATAACTTCCATAACAATATATCTAAACTAAACCTTTATTTCAGTCCTAGTGGCAGAAATTATGCACCATTTTTTCCCTAAAGTTGTGGAAATGCATAATTATTCCCCTGCAAATGCCACTGATAAAAAGCTTCTAAACTGGGAAACATTAAACAGGTAGAGTAGATAGGAAATGGATAACTGAAGAGGACTTCATATTTTTGTGTGAAAATCACTGTGTTGCAGCTGTTATCAGTTCTCTACCATGTTAGATTCACTAACATTCATTTGCAAGTAAATTGGGATGCAGTGCACAGATTTAAGGCATGATTCTTATGCAGTATGAGAATGTAAGAAAAAGATTCTGTTAACTCTTTGCTCTATGGAATGTGTCTATTATCCATGGACAGACATTGTAGACCCAGATCAGCTGGCACATCTTCTGACAAAGAAGATCAGATGGCACCAATATGCCAGGTGATCAGTTGGATCTACCTTGCCGGCATATGTGGTAAAATGTGTATATGATGGAGTAAAGGCTTAAAATCAACAGATTTCTTTACGATGACATGCTATTAAACCTCCCCTTTATATATACATCTTTTTACATGTGTGCAAACAGTGTAGATAAAGATCAGATGGCGCGGATGTGCCCGGTGATCTAGATCTACACTGGTCACACATCTGTAAAAAGGCATATATATGGAGGAAAGGGTTTATTCCTTGTTGTAATAAAAAAAAAACATTTGAGGGGTTCTGAGCATTACATTTACCAGTTTACTTGCCATTGTTTGGTTTCATCCTCATCATTTACTAACTTTATGTTGATTAACATGTTCATAGTTTACATCATGTATTGGTACTTATATATAAGCAGAATTTCTTAATTAACTGTAAGATTTATTTCTTTACTTACAGAAAGAATGCCTATTAAATACTGTTTATTTTATGCTTTGCAGTGAATTATCAAACTTTCTTAATAAAATAAAGATGAAAATGCTGTAGGTTATCATTTTTATTTTTTATTTTTTCGGTGATGATACCTATATGAGAATTATATTCCCATAGGACCATTTAAAGTAGCAGTTCATTATTGAGTATATAACATCATGACATGTTCAGTAATAAAAACCATGTTTGGCTCAATTTCATGTGGGTTTTCATCAAAAGTTGTATTAAAAAGAAAAAAACAACTTTAAAAGCATAAGATAAACAGAAAAGTTTTACCATTTAAAAAAAGAAAGATATTTCACCAATAACTACCAGGGACCAAGATCATAAAGATCAGATAAGGGACCTGTCGCAAATCTCAAGCATCTGATTGACTGAAATGAACAAGTCTTCTTTTCAGTCTGATGTTTGAGAATTGAGACAAGTCAAATTGCTTTATTGAGTGGGACATAATTTGGCAACATTGTTGTCCCGAAAATTGATGGTGTGTGCCAAGGTAACAAAATCACTTGCATAGGCTTATTTGAGGATTTTTTTATTGCAAAACAATTCCTGATTTTGAAATGACATCATCTTACTAAGAAAACAACCGCAAGTACATGTGTTGCAGCCTGACCATGATGTGATATTACAGCAACTGCGGTTCTTTGACATATATATTGCCATTTTACTCAGCTTTGTTATTTGATTTGGTCTCTCCACAAGCCTTTAACTTCACATGCCATCCCTGCAAACCTTTAATTTAAAAATTTGAAAAAAAAACCAACAATTATGCAATCTGAAATATGAGTGTATTTACATTAAGTGGTTATTTAATCAATGACTAATTGCTAGGCTTGTACTTTTAACCTATTTGTGGTCTAACTCTTAACCCTTTCCTCCTTAAATATGCATTTTTACGCATGTGCAACCATTGTAATCCCAGATCAGCTGGCACATCTGTGCCGTCTGATCAGGATCAGCACTGGTTGCATTTTGGTCAGAAATAACTTAATGAATAAAAAAGCAAACAGTTTAGATACTGATCAGATTGCATGGATGTGCTGGCTGATCTGGATCTAAACTGTTTGCCCACACACTTAAAGGGCTGTCCATGGAGGAAAAGGGTTAAACTATCTGGCAATGGTCTCATTAACACTCTGAGGATGGGATTAGGAGAGGGACTGGAATTCCTCTGGAATTATATTCTATGTTTAATTGACCTGGCAATTTTCAGTAAAAGAGCTGCCATTTTAATTATGATCCCATACCCACTCCTCTTGTTTCATTAACCACACCCACCCCATGGACTTTGAAAGCTAAATTAAATAAAACCACTGTCTTTTCCTGTTTTTGACAGGACCAGTGTTTGTGACACAAACAATAGATTTATTTGTTACATCCATGCATCATACACATTAATTAACTTGAATCACTTCATCACCGTGTATCAGCATCTCATTCATAAACAGCATTCACTAACTGCTTTCTGTTGTCAATGGTGGAGGCCACTTTGTTATTGTTGTTGTTCTTTGTCTTCAAATCCAAAGCAGGCACAAAGGCTTCTCACAGGCACTTTACATGATGTAGCAAAGGATTGGAATATAGTTCACATCTTTTCAGGATGTCCTTATTAGTTTTTCTTTGGTAAGCATGGATTGAGAATGAACCTTTACATCACAGAATTAACAGCATTTTTGTTTACCAGTAGTAAGAAAGTGGGGTTGGGAACAAAGTAGCAGATGGGGGGGGGGTTACTTTGCTTTCGTCCCATAAGTTTAATATGAACTTGAAGTACAGTAGATGTTACTTCTTAAATGTTAAAAATTATCGAATACTCAATGATTTTTTCAGTGCTTGTGGCAGAAATAGTAAAACATTTTTTCCCCAATGATGGCATTGTGGAATTACACAACTATACAGCTGCCAATGCCACAAACAAAAAGAAGGAAAATTGGTATTACCTTAACAGGTAAACATAACATCATTTTTAAGGCAACTAGATAAGACATTAATTATAACCAGTGTTGAATTTATAATTGGGATTTTTTTCATTAGTGAAATACTTATTTTGAGTGTTATTTACCGAAGGGGTAGTTTTCTACTCTCTCTTTCACAAACTTCTCACCTACAGAGTGTGCTTAGCATGGCAACTTCTTCGGACTGGATATTGACTGCTAGATTCTGCTGTGCATTGTTAGTTTCTTTTCAAGCTTGTAGGGCTGTCACATGTGATAATATTTGTATCAATTTTAGTAAGCAACAATATACATTATAGCAAAACAAAACAATACATATTACATATAATCAGAAGTATATCTGGTTATAGATAAGTAGACAGTCATGTGACACTCTGTGAATACAATCATCAATGACCTTATGACAGATTTGGGAGAAATAAAAAAACAATTTCCAATGATCGATACATGTGCAGAAGAAAAAATGTGATCATATAAAATTTGTACAATTATTTGCTGATAAACCATATTTAAATTAAGCATGTCTGCATTGTAACTGCCATGTTATATATAACATACTGTACATGGGTTATTGATATGATAGACAAGTTAATTGTCAGCCAGGATTGGACACATTGTTATATCCCTTTTATGAGAATTGCTCACTGGAAAATCATTGCTCTTGCTCATAACTGCTGCAAGACCATTCTTCATTCTGTCACAAGTCTACCATGTGATTGTCTACTTACATATTTTCAACTGTAAAAGGGTAACAAAAAGTTTAATTAGGATATGGCAGCTTATACTAATAATGTTTAAATATTTTTTATAGAGCATTATTAAAAGCAAATAGCGCCACTTCTTAAAGTTAACATCAATATTAAATCAAAGGACACAAATCTGACATCAATTGAAAACTGAAAGTAAAAATTAGAATTGATATGACAGTCCTACAAGCTAGAGTCTTTATATCAAATCTTTTTCAGTTTGAAAGTCACTTCATGTAATGATTAAACTGTTTAAAAAGTTATATTTCTCCTTTTAACACAATGTTCTTCTTATTACTTCAACTAACTTAACTGCCAAGTGGTTGGTGACCTTTTGCTTCATAAATGTTTCTTTAATTAATTATGGTAATATAACAGCAACATGATTTTATATAAATTCATGCTTTGGTTATTTATGAAAAGAAAAAGTAAAATGTTATTATTAATGAAAAGAGATTTTAATAAAGTTTTAATTTAAGAAGTATTTAATTAAAATTACAGGAATTTAATAATTGATTATTAATATGGTAATTAAATAGGTTCTAGCATTTTTAAAATTTGATGCAAACCCTTCAGGGATATGATTTGTTTCCACTCTTTACTGATATCAAATCAAGGCATTTTGCCAGCTTAACTCTTTTTGTAGATCCAGAACAGCTTGCAAAAGCATTGTTCTTTACGTAAAGACGAGTTGTTTATTAGTTTAAGCACAAACTGTTTATTTAACCCTTTCCTCCATAAACACTTTAATAGCTAGGGCAAACAGTTTAGATCCAGATCAGCTGGCACATCTGTGCCATCTGATCAGGATCTAAACTGTTCGCTTTTTGATTTGTTAGGTTATTTCTGACCAATGTGCGACCAGTGCAGATCCTGATCAGACGGCATGGATGTGCCAGCTGATGGGGATCTACACTTGTTGCCCATACGTAAAAATGCGTATATATGGAGGAAAGGGTTAAGCATTAACACTCATATTGCATCATAAATTAACATGTGTGGACATTAGGTCAAATCATATCCCTGAAACACATGAAAGAAACTTGCATTACTTTTGATGACTTCATTGCAACTATTTATCGGCATTTCAGACGGGTATTTTCTCGGATGAACTTTGAGTTGGCTGAGGACGTTATCAATGACTTGGTTGCATGTAAGCCAGGCATGATAGAAAAAGTGCTTCTTATGCTACAAGTAAAGATCAAAAGAGCGGAGTATGCGCGAGGAAGACAGAATGATAAACCTGAGGCAGACCAACACAGTATGACATTTGAATTGCTTTTATGTTGAAATCAGTATATTTCCATTGAACATTTAAATTTAACCCTTTCCTGTATAGACACACCTTTATTGCTAGTGCGAACAGTTTAGATCCAGGTAAGCCAGCACATCCTTGCTGTCAGATCAGGATCTGTATTGTTCGCTTTATGATTCGTTTTGTTATTTCTGACCAAAATGCGACCACTGCAGATCCTGATCAGACGGCACGGATGTGCTGGCTGATCTGGATCTACACTGGTCACACATGCGTAAAAATGCGTATATATCAAGGTTAGGGTTAAAGTTGAGACATTTGATGATGTCTGTTACTGTTTCTGAATATTTCCTTTTGGTTTAAGTTTTGTTTTCATTTGATTTCAACTGAAATTTTAACGATTTGTAGTTGTCTGTCAGAAAACTTGATGAATATCAGTGTTTGTTGTAGATTGAAGTATTTTGTTTGACCTGACATGTAGTTTCATATGAAAATACTGGTTTAGCAGAATAGCAGAAAATTCTATCTGATTTATAGCACATTTGAATATCAACTTTTTAAAATACTGTTCAAGCAGAAAAGCAGAAAATTCTGTATAATTTATATAATGAAAACCAACATTAAATTTTACCCTTATCCATCAACATGATCAAGTCATTGCATCAGTTTCAAAACATGAAAATATAGCACTGTGTCACATTGGCAGCCGGATTCAGACCCAGGTTAGTCCTCCGGTTGGCTCTATGATCAATGAATGTTTACAGAAACCACTAAAATGATTATGAATTTTAATGACAGCCAATACATTGGAAAAGGGTTTCATATTCTACATTTATAGTAACTAGGATGGTTTTAGCGAGTGTTATGTTTTTGTTGTGTGTTCACAGTGACACCAGGCAGGAAGGATGGAAAGATGATCAAAGTTGGTATGGAGGACACAAAGGGAAACAGGTTCATCAAAACTAAACAGTAAGTTATTACTTTAAACCCGGGAATGATGAAGACATCAAAATGGGGGAATGGGCAAGAGAGAGTTTAGCTGTATGATCAAAGTGACATGTACATGGGAATTTAAAGAACCAGGCTACACAGAATCAAAATTGAACAGAAGTTTAAACATCCAGTCAGCTGAATTAACTAATTGGGGAAGTAAACTGTGAGATATAAAATTCATTGTAATGTTCCCACTGACACTAGTTTTAAATGTTAATTTGGGCCTGGAAACAATCAGACAGCAAGATATGTCTCAAGGTTTTCCAGTTCATAGAGGTACTGCAGTCTTCCCTAATTTTCAAAATTCATTCTTAACCTTTATTCCATATATACATGTTTTACCTCAATGCTGTCTGATCTGGATCTGCACTGGTTACATCTAGGTCAGAAATAACCAAATGAATCGAAAAGAAAACAGTGTAGATCATGACCAGACAGCAGGCTGATCTGAATCAGCACTGTTCCTACATGCCATAAAATCTGTATATATGGGGGAGAGGGTTAAGGAGTCCTACCAGGTGGGTACAGGTGCTAGATTAGATGTTATTTCTTGATGTATGAGAAATGTTGTTTTCAAAAGATACTCACTCCAATGGAAAATAAATCAATTGTGGTAATAAGTTTGATTTGAAGAAATCTAAATTCATGACTTAATCTTGCTAAAGTTTTTCTAAATCAAAACAGAGATTGTCTCTGCGTTATGTCCATAGATACATATTCTTCAGTACCATTGTTTTTGGAAACCCCTCGTTCTTTAAATGTGTTACATTTGATTCAGCATTTATGTATGAGGATTTAAACTAAACGACCACTAATAGAATATTATTTTCAACAATCAACAGAGAAATAAATAAAATGTAAGTTATCAGTGTTGTTTCACTACCAAACCAACTTTTATTATAATCACAATTCCCTCTGGGCACTTCTTGGAATAATCATTTGATTTTGTATTTAAACCTTTCCTCCATATATACGCATTTTTAGGCATGTGGGACCAGTGTAGATCAAGATCAGCCGGCACATCCATGCTGTCTGATCAGGATCTGCACTGGTCGCATTTTGGTCAGAAATAACCTAATGAATCAAAAAGCGAACAGTTTAGATCCTGATCAGACAGCTGATCTGGATCTAAACTGTTCGCCCATGCAATGAATGCTTATATATAGAGGAAAGGGTTAAAATGTCCCACCCTTCATTGTCAACAGTTTCCTTTCTTTGGATTTTTTTTATCAGTAGATTCCCCTGTACAGTCATCCTGGTAAAACATCATGTCATTTATCATATTAAATTAATGTTCCGACAATCTATAACATACTCTATCTGTAAGGTAGTCACATTTAGTATATCCATTGTTAGAGAGCCACAAATGATTCTACTACTAATTCTCTATTTACAACTACATATCAGTCAATCACATATAGGTGATTTTTTTGCATCATTCACTGTTTACAATAGCATTACTCGCAACCACCTATGGATGATTGTGTTGCATCACTCTCGATTTATGATTACATTACTCTCATTTACCGGTAGATGATTCTGATGCATCACTCTCCATTATCAATCACATAACTCTCAATTTTCCATCAATTGATCACTATTTTCAGTTACATTAGATTCAATTACCCATAGATGATTCTTTTGCATCACACTCTGTTTACAATTACATTACTCTAAATTATCCATAGATAATTCTTTTGCATCATACTCTGTTTACAATTACATTACTCTCAATTACCCATGGATGATTCTTTTGCATCACACTCTGTTAACAATTACATTACTCTCAATTACCCATGGATGATTCTTTTGCATCACACTCTGTTTACAATTACATTACTCTCAATTACCCATGGATGATTCTTTTGCATCACACTCTGTTTACAATTACATTACTCTCAATTACCCATGGATGATTCTTTTGCATCATTCTCTGTTTACAACAACGTTACTCTCAATTACCCATGGATGATTCTGTTGCATACCCTCTATTTACAACTACATAACTCTCAATTACCCATGGAGCATTCTATTGCATCATTGTCTATTTACAACAGCATTGCTCTCAATTACATGTACCCATGGATACTTTGTTGCATCACTCCTACTATTCTAGAAAAGAAAACAGAACTGTGTCCGTGGTGATGGATAAGGAGGATACAGGGTTTTGGTTTATGTTATTTCAATAGTTAAACTTGTTTTGCTATACTAGTGATTTGGCTGGCATTTTACTTAATGAGAACATATAACTAAAATGAGAGATTTCTCTTTGTATTAATGAAAAAGGGTACAATTTGAATGTATGTGTGGAAAGCTTAGAAACATGTCATACTTTGCAAATTAATGATACTTTTCTAAAAAGTTGCCAGGTTAAGGATCAATTTGTAAACCTTGCTGGTTATTTTAAAACCTGTAGATGCTCAGACATGGAACTGGGATTATTTTACTAATAATCAGGCTTCAAAGAAGATATAAAATACAAATATAGCTTAACATACATGTATTCATTATGACACAGATTTTGTAACATTGACCAACAAATGATAATTTTTAGACAGCTGAGTATGTTTCGCAGAAATTGATTTGTACTGGTCAGATTATACTTTCCTCAGTTTTGCATGGCTATTAAAAAATCTGAACATATTGTTTCAGAGCTTAAAATAATTAATATGACCATTATAATGATTTTTTAAAACCCAAAGTTGATCATTTTGTGTAAATAGATTTGAAATAGATATAGAGGCTATGTAAGTATAAAGTTAAAGCTATTCCTGTGTAAAATATGAAGTGAATTCCGATACTAAAGCCTGTGATGTCCAGTGATGTCCAGTTTTAATTTTCTTGTCTGTTGTTCCTTTCTCTTGTTATTGTAACATTGTTGATTGATTTTCATTTGGAAATTGAGTTATCATAGGCCCAACATCATAAAACTGAGATAAGAGACAAGTTTCAAATCGCAAGTATCAGATTTGCTGAAATGAAGACTTATCTCCATTTCTGCCAGTTAGATGCTTGAGATTTGAGACCAGTTTCAGTTCAGTTATCTTGGTCAAAGGTATGCACCTGTATACATGTACTCCAAAGAGGGTCAGCACAAAATATCCATTAACATTACGAGTATTTTATCAATAGTTTATAAGATTACGACAAGCACAAGTATTATTTTGTGCCGACCCTGTTTGGTCTCTGTATGGGGGAGATGGAGGGCAGGATTCAACAGGGATTTCTCAGAGTTTCACAATATATAAGAATTCACCAATGTTGCCAGAACATCGGAAATCAGATATAAGAAACATGGAAACTGATTTTTTGGACCAAATAATGATGTATTTTCTTATACCCAAATTATGGTCCGTTATGCTCATTTAATATATTTTGGCATTTAAAAAGGAAATGTACTTTTAATGAAAAATGATTTTTATTTAACTTTTCATTTAAATTTTTGATATGACTGTGTATTTAGTATCTTTAAATGGCAGGAAGATCTTACGGTCTAGAATAGACCGTGGTGGACCTGTTAAAACAAAACGGCCAAAGTAAGTACGGGCAGTTGCCAGGTAGAAGTTGGCCAGAAAACATTACAACATCCATCGCCTGTTATCCCTTTACTTCATATATATGTCTGTTATCACATGGGGCACCAGTGCAGATCAAGATCAGCCAGCACATCTGCTATGATCTGGATCTACACTATTTGATTCTTGGCCAGAAATAACCTGCTGAATCTATATGCTAACAGTTTAGATCCTGATCAGATAGCTGTTCCCCCATGCAATAAAAGCCATTTCTATCGAGTAAAGGGTTAAAGGCATTAAAACTGATGTTCATCAACACATTTATACAGGGTAATGGCTACAAAGGGGACTTGGGAAATTTTGGCTCCCAAATATCCTCTAATATTACCCCAAGATATGTTTGAAATTTTTTTCATGTATTTCAACTGATATTTCTATATATTTAAGGAATGCTACAACCTTGACTCAACAGCATTAATATTTTGCTGGAGAAAATAACACACACAAAATGTAAAACAAACAGTTCAGAGAATATCCAATATATTTGAATAAGAACAGGGCAAATGTGACAAGTACCTGTTAAGGGTATGACACTTGAAATCTGGTCCCAAGGTTATAAAACTTTTCATGGAAACCAGTCTCAAATTTCAAACATCTGATTGGCTGAAATGGCGACCAGTCGCCATTTCATCCAATCAGATGCTTGAGATTTGAGACTGGTTTCCATGACCAGTTTTATAACCTTGGGCACTGGAGTTGATGGTTGAGTTTACTGACAGAGTTACACTGATTGGTGGACTCGTCATGAGAACACTAGTGCTGAGACCCCATATAAATAAGTTTACTGTTTCAGAGAGAAAGAGATAGAATATGAGCCTGTTAAAGCAGTCAGGTTTTTAGACCAAACTGCAAACAAATCTGATCTGAATGGGAAAAGGTAGAGCAATATTGTTTAAATGGAAATTGTTGTTGACACATATACAGACATACTGTAACTTGTTATTCTATCACAACCATTGTTCTTTTGTCATCATAGTAACAAGTGTGCTCTTTACTCCATGGAATTGCCAAATGTTTCCATGTTTGACATTGTAGATCTGGATCAGCCTGCTCATCCATGATTTAATCTTAAGATTTATTAGATTATTTCTGACTGAGAGCTGACCAGTGTAGATCCCAATCAGACTATAGATGTGCAGGCTGAACTGGATGTACACAATATAAGCAGTATCCATGCACGTAAGGGTTATGTAAATTAGATGTCCACTTGCATGTTGTTAAAATTTCTCACAATTCTTGTTGCAAGGGGAACTCTGACCTCAATATTTATAGTAAGGAAAAGAAAATACAATGGCAGTGATGGTTCAGTTATCCATTGTTACAGTAATGGTTAGTTTAAGGTGAAGTAACCATTGTTATTGTAATGGTTAGTTTAAGGGGAAGTAACCATTGTTATAGTAATGGTTAGTTTAAGGGAAAGTAACCATTGTTAGAGTAATGGTTTGCTTAAGGGGAAGTAACCACAGTATCATTTGTTATAAATCACTTGTTGTTATGTTTTAGAGGTTACTTAACATTAAATATGTAAGTATTATTTCAAGCAGACACAGGCTGTGTGAGATCACACTGCTTTTTATGGTTCCTTTCTTCTTTTATGCAGGATCTTGTTCTCTTCTTGGCAAGTTCATAAACATTTATATATTTCATATTGTTTTTATTATTAACTGGAAAGGGGTTTTATTTTATAAATTAAATCTTTGCTAAATCTTGACATGGTTATGTTTTAACCAAACAACAAATACATTTAGGCATTTGTCCTACAAACAGATTGAAAGAACATTACATTTTGTAACAGTTGCTTGCACATCATTTTGCATTACGGCTGTGTCCCTGTCTGCTATTTGTGATGATAAGACATTATGAAACATAAAAAGACAAGTAAAAAAGAATTGGTCAGCTTTCCTTAACCCTTTCCTCCAAAGACACACCTTTATTATGTGGGCAAACAGTGTAGATCCAGATCAGCCGGCACATCTGTGACGTCTGATCAGGATCTGCACTGTTCGCTTTTTGATTTATTAGGTTATTTCTGATGGATGTGCTGGCTGATCTGGATCTACACTGGTGGCACATGCATAATAATGCGTATATATGGAAGAAAGGGTTAAACAACAGTAAACCAGTTACAATTACTGTGTTTGGCATTCTTTGCATTTTGTCCGGTTCCTACAATGTTCAGAAGTGTAGGAGGAATATTCTGACTGCATATCAAGATCACACTGATGATCAGTATACACTGGACCAAAGATCATAAAATGTAAGATTATAGATCAGTTTCCTTTTCAAGCAGTGAGATAAAGATGCTTGAGATTTGATGATCTTATGCCCAGGTTACTGATAGAAAGAAATATCTTTAAAAACTTTTTAATTTCTATCTGACCTCTTGTGTATTTTCTGGATATATCTAATTTTAACTAGTTTAAACTTTTTTGCTATATATACAAACTGCATTGACATTTTTATTTTTCCATTAACTTGTGCAATAGATGTTTGAAGAAAAATATATACCAATATAATTATGTTCAACATTGAATGAAATGCTAATGGATTTTCAGGGTGGATGATTATGGACATATTATTACCCATCGTTACCTTGACAACAGGGGATGGAACTCCGGGTACTATTTGACACATGGGTCTATTTTCATTTATTTCAATATGGACTTCTTTAGGATAACATTTTGATGATCTGTGCATGTACAACGGGTGTTTGGGATTTAGTTTAGTGTAGACTTTTTGCTTTAAAATTGAGATTACATTACACAATCTAACAGGAAATATATTAATTAAGATTCAATCTTTCACAGTTTTAATGTGTAAAAATCATGAAAGTACATTAAACATTAAAAACTTTTACACCCTGTTCACTTTTATCAGTAAAAACTTAATTATATTGCCTTGGATCCAATGTTGCAGCTGAGACTCTTTTCAAACCAAAAAAATGGTCAAAAAGTTAGAGCAAAAAGTCTACAAACTTCCTTAACACCTTATCATGTTCTAAAATAAAACTACAACTATAATTTTAAAACAGAACATGCACGAAAAAATAGAAAACATAAAAATTCTAAGGCAAACTTCCAGAAACTTAATCATTGCTGATTGACCCATGCTCTTGTTTCTTTTAAATTTAGATATTAAAATTAGTGAATGTTATGTTAGTTTCAAATTATTTGTTAGATTAGTAACTGTGTTTCCCCAAGTTGCTTCAGTGCAGGCATTTGCCTTATGAAGAATTAACTAGGGAGGGAGTCAGTCGAGACACAATTGTTTCATCGAAATCATTCTAATAGAAGTCCATTTTGGAGAAGGTTTTAATGCCATACAATTTTTCATGTTAAATGTGCGAAATGATAAAAAATGAATAATATTTGTGAACAAAAACAGTTAATGTCATACAACCATTCTCAAAACTCTGGCTTTTGATTGGTTAATTCAAAAACTTGGCTCAGCTTCAACCAATCGGCTACTGGAGATGATAGACTGGTCTCTTATTTCTGGTTTTAAACCTTCTCCTATTCTGAACATCACATGATATATTACTGTTTGAACAGACATTTAATTTTTCACCATTGAATAAGTATGTGTATGAGGTTGGCTAGTAAAACCATAATTATGTGCCTTGGTTGGATTGAGTGTTGATTGGTTGAATTTGATGTGTTACTGGGTTGGTTTGATGCCTTCTTTGTTAATTCTGGTACTAGGTGTAACTATTCTTATTACTATTTTTTTTCTTCAAGTATGTTTTCACAACACAATATACAGATTCTTTGATGTGTTTTAATAAGTTGACTACCATTGACCATCTATTTAATGCACACCATCAGTTAACCCTTTCTTCATAGATACACCTTTATTGCATGGGCAAACAGTTTACACTGGTCACTCATGCGTATATATTGAGGAAAGGGTTAAGAGTATCATACTCTGAAGCATTTGATGGATTGAGTGTTGTCTTACAACTTAGGTTTTTTGTGTTAATATACTATTCAGGATATTTAAACATATTTACCAAAAACAGAGTCCACTCAGTATTAGGCCAAATAAAATATTTTACAATCAGTTTAAGTCACCCAGCTAAATGTTGCAGGTAGATGACATATAAACCTGTGGATAGTGTATACCATTAAGATCCGAATGATTTGAAAGAGTAAATGGTGTTCAACACAGGTTTTATTTGAAGGTATTTGTCACAAGAAGAGTAACTGAACATTGCCAAATGTTTTTATCAATGTTTTTACAGACTACAGGAAAACAAAACGACACCCTCAAAGACAGCAGCTAAAACTGTCACAGTTGGGGTACCAAAAAGACGTCCTGGTCCTGTCGTGGAGTCAGACGTGGTCCCTAGATATGTTGTTGAAGAGAAAGAACAAGAAGTTTTGTCACGAGATGAAACCATACAAGTAAGTCAAAATACGCCCAGTCTTAAAATAACGACCTCGATAATTTAATCTTTGCAGAGTGGAGAATATTCAGCCTCGGCAGAGACTGAAATTGCCGATAATGGAGACAGACGTTGTTCCACGTATTATGTTAGAGGAACGTGAACAAGAGGTGCTCGCTAAAGACGAGATGGTTAAGGTCAGTCTAACCAGTGTTCTCACGTTCTGAGCACCTTGGTTACAGTTATGTGTGCTACAAAAGCTAGCAATTTGTTGTGACGTGTGTAGCAATTTATGCCAGCTGACAGTAACGTCTGGTTACCGGGGTAGCTTCATTTTGTTGCTGTATGCACATCCAGTATTATAAAAGCATTTTATTTTGTCTAGGGCTTGGTTTATTATTAAGCACATAATTGGGTAAGACTTTCACCAAATGTCAACTGGTGTTCATGTGTTGTGGGATTTTTGCACTTAAATATCATTTACATCCCATTTTTCACAATGGTAATGGTATACTTAAATGTTACATTTCTTTCTTTTTTTAAAACTGAAATTCCATTCTCAAAGTACTTGTACTTTTATTGTAAGCAACAATATTTAAGCTAAAAAATATCAGATGACAACAATTTGTGCCAAGTTGTTGCTTTAATATATAAATACATAAACCCATCGGGAAAGATAACAAAACGCAGGTGAGTTCAAGTAGTTTAGTGTATGCTAGTTTTTGGTTTATGTAAACAGTAGTACTTTTGGGTATACTGAAATTAAAGTGACAGGAATGGTTAAACTGATTTATAGACATATACTGAAAGGATAAAGAAATGCAGGGTAACAATTGGATAGGCAGGTTCGAAAGCTCATGCTCCACGACGGTTTACACTGAGGCAGTGGAGACAAGTTTTATTCACTTTCGACACATGTTAAGGTGTATCATGACCTAATAACTCAATACACAAAGTTTCACTTTATTTGGAGAACGCGTTCTGAATATATCGGAACAAATGTTACCCTGCGTTTCTTTATCCTTTCAGTATATATAAAATACCATACTCTGCAAAGATCAGTAAAATACATATACGAGGGTTGTTCTGAAAGTTTTGAGGCAGTATGATTTTCTCTGAAACTAATTATTGCTGTGCAGTATATTTAATACAAATTATAGTTTAATGTGTAATTTATCTGAGTAAGGACTTAAAAACGTGGTAACGTTACTATTTCGCATAAAATCGTATCCATAGCAACAACTGTGTACGCATCCTGGCACACGGCGTATTTTCTTGTTATAATTTTACTTTCTGAATGAAAAGAGCCCCTAAAATTGCGCCATCCATCGCGAATTTTTTATGCCGTTATTTCTGACTTTGGTACGTCATTTTCACAAGTTGTTTAAGTCGTTATCTCAGATAGTTATAGTAACAGCTGCGCGACAAGGCAGCGACTATGGAAACACCGTCAAAAGAAGAACAGCGTGTGTTATTATGTTTGCGTTAATCATGGGAAAACGCCAACATAAACCAAGCAACTTCTAGAACAGGCAAACAACGGACACACTGTTAGTTGGCCATTGATATTTAGATGGCATAAGGTGTATTGAGATGGAAGAAAGTCAACATAAGACAAGGAAAGGAGCGGTCCGTCTTCGACGATAAACTGAAAATTTCCTAAAACGCACCTCAGTGCAATCGTCGCTTAACAGTAAGAGAAGTTGCAGAAGTTTGCGATGTAGATACGACCACTCCAGACCTAATAAATTGTTAACTGATACACTTTCAATGTCACGGGTTTCGGCATGAGGAATGTGTACGTTGTGAAGGTAGATACTTTGAAAAGGTGCAGAAATCGACTTTTCTACAGTGACTTTAAACTCTGAAAATAAAGGCAACGTCGGGCAACGTCGTTGCGTGCGCCGGGTCACTGGTAGTGTCTGTGCCTAACTCTTTGTAGCATTCGTATACACAAAGCTATTGTTGTGAAATTTTACACCATAATTGATCAGGTATAAAAGTAATACATAGTAAACTTTCGTTTGATTTTATCTTATCAACCGTTAGATATTGGACTTGTCTCAAAACTTTCCGAACAACCCTTGTAGAACAAACAATTAGGGTAGTGACTTTGAAGCCAGTTGAAATGCTTGTTCTGCACAAGGACATGTCAGAAATGCTAATTCGTGTAAAAACACTTTTTGATGAAGTTTATAAAACAACTACTTGAGACAGTATAGGGCTTGATTGCTTCTTTTTGTCAATTTGCTCAGATGTCACAGAGATTTGTATTAGTGATTTTATTCACTGAGTAGCAAAGAATATAGGTTTTGATCCAGGCTCTTATATGTACAGGCACAATGAGCAAGCACCTTCCATGTAATAAGGACAATTTTATTTCAGTTGTTAATTATATTTACAACAGAATTGCTGAATAATCTCAGTATAAAGCGTATATCTATATATATGGAAAAAGACTCTTTGTAGCAAAGTATATTGCAATTCTCATGTAATTTCTAAAGTAGACTTGCCAGTTGTTTCCATCTAAGAAGGATTTATTTAAAAAGTAAAGAAATGCCTGGTATTTAGCCAATCTCCCTCATTTTTGTGATCAATGCTTTTTTGTTTCACATGAAAAAATAACCGTCAGGAAAAACCAAATTCTCCTGAATTTAATAAACATAACTTGGCAGGTCTGCTTGTGATAATATTCATAACAAGTTTCTGCAGGAAAGGGATATGAAAGTTGAACCAAGTAATACAGGACCATCTATACATTGTAATTTTTATAAAGTAATAACCAAACATTCAAAATACCATATAAATGGGGTTTACTACATTTTCAACCAGTCGAGATCCAGATCAGCCAGCACATGCATGTCATCTGCTGATCTAGATCTCTAGACTGGTCACTTCTTGGTCAAAAATAACTTAATGAATCTAAAAGCAAACAGTGTAGATCCTGATCAGAGATCACAGATGGATCGACACTATGTCTTTGCTCCATGGGATAACAGCCATATCCCGGAGAGATGGCTTAATAAATTTCCATTAAATACTGGAACAAAATCAATCCATATTCCTTTCAAGCTTAAATGCTGCTTACTTAACCATTTTTGCTAACTCTTAATTTAGTTACTTTATAATATTTTTAAGAAGAAATGTAGTCATAATAAGCTGTGTTAGGTAGCAGCTGGATATAGAAGAAGAGTATGATTAGATCTCTAGCTAGAAAAACAATATTCTGATGACATTTTTTTTTTGTAATTTTTGCACCTATATTTAGTTTTGTTGTATAAAGTATTTTGTTTGTAAAAATGTTTATGGGGTAAAATTTATGAGTATATTAGATAGCACAATTAATACTTCTTGTTGGACACTTAATGCTTAATAATTATTATCATACAACTTGTATGATAATTTTTCTGTTGGCGACTTTTTAAAAATTAATACAATATTCTCATTTAATAACTTATATAGTGTTTACCTTTTACCTTTCTAATATATACTAGTGCTTTCATTGACATAATTTATTTTATACCTTTCCATATACATATATATCATGTATTTGCTCAAGTTATATTCGTTCAAATCTAAATTTTTTCAATCATTCTGATATTTGATCTCACATTGTAGTGTGATTTTTTTTTATTTACAGGAAGTTATTTATGATAAATAATATCAGTCACATAAATATTGTGTTCATATATGCAATGACATTAAACCCAATTTGACATAATATATTTACCCTTTACTGCATATACAAATGTTTATGGATTTTATATGGTACGTGTCACGGGAAAAGGCGTCTTCGAACAGCAGACGTCCATTCTAGAAATGACATCATAGAGTTAAGCAGACAACATTTAAATGCTTATTATGTATTTCGTGGTAAAACTTACACTTTGTACTTGGAATGCGAAATAAAATCATATATTGGTTATAGTAATTAATAGATAACTGAGTTCTTTCCAAATATAGTAACAATTGAAATGCCAAAAAAATTCACTGAAGGCACCTTTTCCTGTGGTAGGCCTCATATTTTATCTTTGGTTTGTGAAAATATAACAAATGCACAAGCATGTGACAGTTTGCAATGAAAGCACTATACTTTATAATTTAGTTAGTCAACTAATATTTTATCCTATTTTTGTACCTATTAATGCTTTTTATTTGTAGATATTACAAGCAAAAATATCTCGCTTAGAGCACTTACTACATTTAAAAGACATGAGAATTGATGATCTACAAAGTCGGGTAGAGTCTATGCGACCAACGGGCATCAAGAAGTGATTGTAATATACTCAGCTCATTTCCTTTATAATCAAAGGTGGGCAGTTTTCTAGATCGAAATATTGTGGGCATAAAATATATCAAAAAGAAATTCAATTACTGTGACACATAATTTTTTTCTTGTGCAAATTGTTTGATATTTAAATTTTAGAAAAAAAATGTAGAAAAAATGCATTTAAAATATGCCGAGGTTTTTAATTTTCTACATTTTTTAAACACATTCAATCTTAAGGAAACTAAAAAAAACTCTGTAAAATGTAAAAAACAGTAATTTGTTTTTAAATGAACTGGTTTTAATGATTAATGTCGCATTTTCCTAACATAGAAGCCTTGAAGTTTTAAGAATGGTCTTTGATGATCTCAAATATGTAGGAATACCAAAGGTAAACTGTTTTGGCACCAGTCAAGTTGACCGTTCTGTAGGCCTGAAACAGATATTAACCTCAATGCCATATTCTTTCTTCACACTGTACTCGGGTACTAAGGAAGAGCTCTGAGCATGATACTAAATGTTCCTACCAACATATTGTCCTGAGCATTACCTGACCCCTACTATCCTTGAACCTTGTAATGCATTTTAACTTAACCTTTTCCTCCATATAATTATACGCCTTTTTATGCATGTGTGACCAGTGTAAATCCAAATCAGCACGGACCTGCACAGGTCGCAATTTGGTCAGAAATAACCTAATGAATCAAAAAGCGAACAGTTTAGATCCTGATCAGACAGCACAATGTGCTGGCTGATCTGGATCTAAACATTTCACCCACGCAAAAAAATGTGTGTCTATGGAGGAAAGAGTTAAGGATATTTCTTCCTTATTTGAGTATGCAGAGAAAGTCAGGCATGCTATTTTTGACTTACAGTTTTGATCCCTATGGTAGAAGTGCCAACTGTACCAAAAGTCATACATGTGAACTTAACAGGCTACATTTTAAAGAAAACTTGTCAATTTCTAACCAAAAATTTAGTTAATCAACACACAAAAATGATATTTTGCGCAAACCTAAACACTAGAACATATTGCTGTTCAAGCCTGTTTGCAGGCTAAATTGGAAGCACTGGTTAATTACCAGTCCCCGAGGAGCCATGTTGACATGTGGTATGTGAAGGACTTACAAAAGCAATATTTGAATGGAGGAGTATTACTATTCAGTGATAGGGGAAATTAACATTAACCCTTTACATCTGTGCCATCAGATCAGAATCTACATTCGTCAAACATTAGCCAAAGATTCATTGGGTTAGTACTAACGAAGAAGCGGACAGTGTAGTTTCTGATCAGAAGGCACAGATGTGCAGGCTGATCTGGATCTACACTGTTTGCTTATAGATAACAGCCATATCACATGGAGTAAAGGGTTAAAGCTAATATGATACAGGATTATAGATTTGAAATGTTTTTATAATCAATTTCAGATTTTACAAGCCAAGGTTAAAAAGATGGAACATTTGCTGCACTTAAAAGACATGAGAATCGCAGACCTCACTGAGCATGTAGGCTACGCAAGTAACACCAATGACTACAAGGTGTATAACAAGCCATCGAACTATGGATACAAGTGATTTATAGCAAACAGTGCACTGTGTATCATTAGTTAGGCATGAATGCAGACACTTTCAATTCCATGACAGAGTTTTAGATTTTTTTTGTTTTTGTTCTTTAAATGTTCTGTTTCTAAATTCTTATGATTTCAGGCAGGAGTAAATTATTCAGAATTCTAACACGACTTGACATGTTTCCCATTGAATTTGCTGTGAATTATTACACGATAATTCACCGCGCGTGGGCACGGCTATTACTAAATACCTGTCGGTATAAACTTATCACGTGACAATTGTATTTTCCGCTGGGATTTAATTTCGCCCATTTAAGAAAGCACATAATACGCGAATTTTTTACCCGCGCATAATATGATGATACCACAGTAATAGAATAATGTTTATTTTTATATATTTAGATAAAATACTATAATTATTTTACGCTATTTTGCGGCAACATTAAGGTGACGTTAACGCGCCATTTTAACGACGTCACATCATTTCCGTTGTTTACATGTTATTTCCTGGTGCAGTATTAAACGGTTGGAATGACAAATACGGTTCGAACGACGACTAGAGAGTGCTGGATGCACGGTTGGATGGGCATGTATTCAAGTTTGTTATTTAATCTTTTGATTATTGTCAGTTTTTGAATTATGTAGTTGTTTAGGGAGTAAACACTAACTGCCGACCTAAAAACCCATTTGCGTCTATTACAACGTGCTAAAATTGAGTTATGATAATTTCGCTCATTCAATCAGATGTGTCGTGTTAGAATTGAAATAATCAATAGTTTCCGGTGAATTATCGCAGGATAATTCACAGGGCGTCGTTCAGCTGCTTAGATATATATCACTCGGGGCTACGCCCCTCGTGATATATCCTTGCGCATCTGAACTCCGCCCCGCGAATTATCCTGCGATAATTCACCGGAAGCTATTGATTATTTCTTAATTAACAGAGAATAACAAAAAATAACAGAAATATAGTCAGAAGAAATAAAAGACAACCAATAATTGTTGTCAGTTATATTGAAGGTTTATGTCACTTATCTGTGTATTATATATCATATTATTCCTGGTTAGCCATCCTTCCTAATTAGCACCCTTGCCATCAGGTTTTAAAGACTTCACCGTTTAAAGAAACATATGTTCTAAAATAACGATTAATTATTATTGTTAATAATAATTTAAAGTTGTGTTACGAGTGCCCAAGATCATAAAACTGAATCTGGAGACAATTCTCAAATCTCAAGCATCTGATTGAGATGCTTGAGATTTAAGACTGGTCTCCAATCTTTATTTATGATCTTGGGCCAAGGTGTCATTGTAATGAATGCTGTATTATCAGTTGTTGATTGTCAATTTACCTGTTTCTCCATGTATGTGTTTTAAGCACAAATATAACAGCAAACAGTGATGGTCCTGATCAGATGGCACAGATGTACAGGCTGATCTGGATATACACTGTTCACCATGTGATAACCCATGGAGTAAAGGGTTAAATATCCGTGTTCATTTTCAAATTATTGATAACACAAAACTTGTATGCAACGAGAATGGAACTGACATGAAAAACTTAACAATTTGTTTTAACTATATCAAAAGCAGGTGTACTGTCAAAGTATCATGTAAAATTGTATATAATTGAGAATATATTTACCATCAAGCTCAGCACCAAAGCTGTCTACAACATTGGGCTGAGAGAGATTAATTGAAACTCTTTTTTTTCTACTTGGTTAGATCACTAACTAGGAACAATTAAGTATAATAATTGGAGCATCTGCTTCTATTGCTTCACAAGTCTCATCTTGCCATTAACTTTCCACTTCTCAGCTTTACACATAATATGCTGTTCAAGAAATATGGAATTTGTACCATAAATTTGTATAATTATCCACCTTCTTTAAACACTTGTACATAAGATAACTTGAGTTTTAGTACACTGCAATTGCTTGAAATCCATGATGTTTTATATTGTTGTGATTGTTGTTAAGTTGTTTTAATAAATGAAAGTCCAACAATGTTCTAATAGTGTTCAGATTCGTAATAATCAGTCATTGATTATTGGAGAGATGTTAACCATTCTGTTTATAAATCCAGAATATTGTTAAGAGTTACTTGGCTTTGTTTTGTTTTCTTTATCAGCAGAATATTTCAAATGATAAGGTGCTGCACATGTTTTTTCTGATCAAATTTTGATCGTTTTGCAAATTTAATTTTATACTAGTAGATAAATACTCTTTATAGATAAATCTTGAAAAAAATCTTTTCATTTAATGCATAACCAACTTATTTTAAGCTTTTAAAAACATCTAAATTAGTTAGACGAATTAACTTGTTTATTTGGTTTATAGGTTATTGTTTTTTTTGGCATGAGCCACCAGTGTAAATCTTGATCAGTTGGCACATCCATGCCTAGTGATCTGGATCTACACTGGTCACATCTTGGTCAGAAAAAAACTGACAAATCTAAAAGCGAATGGCGCAGATCCTGATCAGATGGCACATATATACCAGCTGATCTGGATCTACACGGTTCACCCATAGGATAACAGCCATAACCCTTGTAGTGAAGGGGTAAATGTGCTCAAGTGCTATTAACATGATTAAACCCTCAAACAAGTGTTTAAAGATCATTAATTAGCAAGACGCTAGGTGTAATATTATCTCAGGAATTTTAACTCCATGTATGTAAGAAGATCTAAGATGGATTTCAAGCTTCATAAATTGAGAGACCAATCCATCTGTTATTCTGTAAAACAAATGAAACATTTCTTCATAACTGTAACTATTTCTCCATAACTGTAACTATTAAAGAGATCATAAATGATCATCAGCAGTTCTTATCAATGCATGAATGTCACAAAATGATGCACAAATGAATCACAACATCAAGTACATTAATTACCATGTGCATGTTTGGTAACTGATGTTTTTACAAAATCAAGTTATGCCCCATTAATACTTGGACACTCGCTGTCATTGCAACAACTTTGAATATTGATATTGTAACCTGTTCTGGTTGTTGTTTTAGTTTAACCATTGGGTGCTTCTGTAAAATCTAAGTCTCGTTAAGATGTCTGCCTCTGTCAAAAGAACTTAAACCTGTATATACTTGTAATGAAATTGCTTCTTTTACAAATGAAACAATGTGATTTAACCCTTTCCATAATATATACGTCTTTTATGTTATGTGCCAACAGTGTAGATCCAGATCAGCCAGCACATCAATGTCGTCTTGTTAGGATCTGCACTGTTCGCTGTTTGGTCAGAAAAAATCTAATAAATCAAAAAGCAAATAGTGTAAATACTGATCAGATGGCATGGGTTTGCCATCTGATCTGGATCTGCACTGTTCACCTAAACCATAAAGGAGTATATATGAAGGAAAGGATTAACTTGTTACAAAAGAGGTACTAGTGACTTTTATTTAAACATGTATTTGAGTCATGCAGATGAAATTTGTATAACTTATTCCATGTTATTGATTTTGCCAGGTCTTGTGCCATTTTAAGCTACTGGTTATATAACAAAATAGATGTATTGTAAATTGCTGTACAGTTATTTCTTGCTCTTGTTGATTTGGTAGTGTGAACACTGAAAACATTGTCTTATGTTAATAATTTAAAAACAACAACATTGTATGTAACTTAAAAAGTACAATAACCAGCTGTAGAAAAGTAATGATTTTCTTGCTGTCATGTGGGATATATAAGCACTATAAGAGTTTTGTTGGTACAAAATTAAGATCTTATAAAATAATTGAGAGTGAGATTGCAAAGCTCAAAACTATGAGCAAAAGACTCCTAGTAAGACAAGTTAATGCAAAACTTTAAATATTTGGCTTCAAATGAAACATCTCATGGCGACATGTTTTATGAAATAAATATCTTGTTTTGGGCATTTGTTATTTGATGAGGGAGTAGCTTTAGTCCCTGTGGCAAGTATAAAATTGCCACAAATGAATATTTGTTTAATTTCATACTGAAAGAAGTACTGAATGTTTAAGATTGACATTTTTCTGATATTTTGCCTCTGTGCAGTTTTAGAAATTTGAATACTTAGTGAATTTAAGTTGGTAAAGATTGTTGGTGAATTCAAAACTTAGGTGAATGCAAATCATGCATTACTGTCTTTAGCAGAGATCTTAAAACTCTTGAAATTGATGTGGATGACTACAGTTGTGTCTAAAATCCGGTATCTAATGTTTACATTTAACCCTCAGTAGTTAGATCAGATCTCATATGTGTGGATTTGTGTCTTTAAGAGTTAACCTTCATACATGATTTTAATATTTATTATTCATTTATATCAACATTTTAACATGTCTTACAAAAAATGTCATTTTTAAGAGGCATCTTGAAACAAATTTTAAATGTGCATCATCCTAGAAAAGAAATATCTTACTCCATAAATACCCATTTTTATGCAATTGCCACCAGTGTAGATCCAGATCAGCCAGCTTACCCATGCCGTCTGATCCGGATCTGCACTGGACGCATTAAGGTCAGAAATAACCTAACGAATCATAAAGCAAACAGTACAGATCCTGATCAGATGACACGGATGTGCCGGCTGATCTGGATCTACACTGGTCGCTCATGCGTATATATGGAGGAAAGAGTTAAAGATGCTTGAGATAGTTTCAACTTTAACAGCTTTATGAATTTTACTTGCGCACCAATTGCATGAAAAATTCACCAACTGCAGACTTGGTCATTGAAGCAAGACTGCAATAAATTGATCCACACGTATTGTTTACAAAAGAAAGTCTCCGCTGTGCTTTTCTTTAATAACATATTTACATCTCTTACTGACAAAACAACCTGAAAAATATGTAAACTATGCAATTGGTAAAATTCATAACATGGTGAAATATGAAACAAATTTAAATTTGTTTTTAATACTTTGAAAATAAGGTTGAATTTTAGTTCCCCTGAATATCTTTAAATAATTTTTGTATATCAAGAATTTCTTACTTTATTATTATTTAAGTTACAGATAGTATAAAAGCTACTTGTATATGAAAATGAAAAGCTCACTGAAAACGCACTGGGTAATTGTTTATAAATATGCTTTTTAACCCTTACCTCCATAGATACACCTTTATTGAGTGGGCGAACATTATAGATCCAGATCAGCCAGCACATCCGTACTGTCTGATCAGGATCTGCACTGTTCGCTTTATGATTAGGTTGGTTTTTTCTGACCAAAATGCGACCAGTGCAGATCCTGATTAGACGCCATGCATATGCTGGCTTATCTGGATCTTCACTGGTTGCATATGCCATAAATGTGTGTATATGGAGGAAATGGTTAAGTTATATAAACTAGAAAAAAGTTGTTAAGCCCATTTTATGTTTATTAAAGCAAGTAAAGGTTATAAGTTTTGAATAATTTTTCAGTGTTACTAAAATTATTTAATGTACTGTAACTGGGGCTTTATTTCTTTTACTAGTTTATGTATTTAAAGTATATGGTAGCAAATTGTGATATTTTCATTGTATATACCATTTTATCATTTCAGTCCTTGAATTTTTTAACAAAAAAATAAAAATTGAGAGAACAGTTTGTGTCGGTTATTACTAATATTACTTCTTACTTTTCTTATTACGCCCCCGTTCTGAAACATCTGTCTATCCATTCGTCCGTGTTCACCCAGGTATACTTGTGTGACATTTTTCTCTTGCGTGTCCAGACCCAGAAGAAAATATTGTGGTTGTATACAAAATTTACTTCCTTGCTAATTCTAGAAATCAACATACAAAAAAATGTCCAAAATTGAAGTGTCTATCAAGTGTCCAAATTTTCGGATGGACAATGTTCATCCATGCATACATGTGTGTCAATTCTTGAGTACAACCCTATACTTGTCTGACATTTTCTCTTGTGTCTCAAGACACAGAAGAAAATATTGTACAGCAAAAATGACACACAAATCAAAAATCACCCAAGTATACTTGCCTTCGTATGTCCATCCGTCAAAAACTTGTGTTGCACATAACTCAAAAAGTATGAGAGCCACAATCATTAAACTTAACAGGTATGTTGATCATCATGTGTAGTTGTGCACCTGGGGTTTATTTCTGGCTTCTAAGACCAGAGTTATGGCCCCTTATGCATTTCAATATAATGCATTCAGCCTAATACCTTGTGTCGCATGAAAGTCCAAAAGTATATGAATCATAGTCCTGAAACTTAACAGGCATGTTCACCATCAGTTGTGAAGTTGTGCACCTGGGGTTTTGTTTCTGGCCACACCCTTAAAAACCAGAATTATGGCCCCTTATGAATTTAAGTATAATACCTTCACCATGCAATCTTGTGTCACATATTTGTCCAAAAGTATAGGAGTCATAGTCATGAAACTTTACAGGCATGTTGACCATCATGTGTAGTATGCACCTGGGGTTTTATTTTTGGCCAAACCTATTAAAAGGAGAGTTATGTCCCCTTATGCCATTCAGCATGTTATCTTGTGTATAGCTTAAAAAGTATGAGAGCCACAATCATGAAACTTTACAGGTATGTTGACCATTATGTGTAGTTGTGCACCAGGGGTTTTATTTCTTGCTTCACTCATTAAGACTATAGTTATGGCCCCTTATGCATTTCAGTATAATGCAGTAATCTTGTGTCGCATGTAAGTTCAAAAGTATACAAGTCACAGTCATGAAACTTCACAGGCGTGTTGACCACTATGAGTAGTTGCGCATCTGGGGTTTTATTTCTGGCCATACCTATTAAAAGGAGAGTTATGGCACCTTATGTTTTTAGTATAATGCCATCAGCATTTAATCTTTTGTCACCATAACTCTTCAAGTGTACGAGCTACAATTATAAAACTACAGCTTTGTTTATCATATTATGTAGTTGTGCATCTAGGGTTTTGTTTATGACCACATCCATTTAAACCAGAGTTATGACCCCTAATGTATTTTAGTTCAATACAACAACCATGTAATATTGTGTTGCACATAACTCCTAAACTTATTTAGCCAGTCATGCAACTTAATAACTTTGTTGACCATAATGTTTACTGGTAGTGGTACTTAAGTGTGAGGTAACTCTGATTGGATATCTCCCTTTGTTTTTCTTAACTTTTTAATTTTCCATTTTTCTGCAGATATTTTGAGTGTATAGATTGATTTTTATGCTTAGAAGTTATTCCAACTTGAAAGAATGATAAACCTTGATGTAAACATGCACAACACTCGTCTTTATCTTGTAATTCTGAGGTAAAGTGTACTGTGACCACAATATTGGCTTTTTTGACAATGACAATTGAGAGTGGGGACATCTGGGCCTTTCGAAGAAAAGGCAATACATAGGGATCCCTTTGTCAGTCTGTCCATTCATCAATTCGTCACAAAAACTTAACATTGACTATAACTTTGTCATTTCTTAATATTTCTTCATCAATCTTTCTTCATCAATCTTTTAAATTAAACTGCTTATGACTACACATTCATGATGATGCCAAATTCTTTAGGTCAAGATCATATTTGATGGAGTTATGCCCCACTTTGTACTTGGATTTAAACATGAAATGGATTAAGACATGAAAACTTAACGGTGGCTATAACTTTGCCATTTCTAAATATTTCTTCATCAACTTCCACATTATATTGCTTACAACACAGTCATGATGATGCCAATTTTTTAGATCCAGGTCACATTTGATGGAGTTGTGCCCTGTTTTTTACTTGGATTTGACATGAATACAATGTTGTTGGCTATAACTTTCTCAATATTTTTTCATCAACTTATGAACTGGTATTGCTTATGAAAACATACTCCTGATGATGTCAATTTTTAGGTCAAAATCACATTTGATGTTGACCTATCTTTTCACTTGGTCCAAGCTTTAAACTTGTCAGAGATACCAATACTCATTCTATGTAAGTTTTATGACAATTTGATGTCGTTCATGGCCTTTGATTTGAATCATTGATTTGATCTACCTTTTCACCTTTTCAAAGTTTAAAATTGTCAAAGATATCATCAATACCTATTCTGAGAAAATTTTGATAATCTGTTGAAGTAATATGGCCTCCATGTTTGTCTTCAGATTTGATCTACCTTTTCATTGTTGTTGTTACAGTTTTTTGTCCCTCCCACCTCTTTACGAGGACATTATGGTTTGGACATACCAGCTTTCCATGGTTGAAAAAGACCCCAGGTGTCCCTCCAGGCAATTTTCAGGCTTGAGCAGGCACCTGGGTAGAACCACCGACGTTCCGCAAGCTAGCTGGTTAGCTTCCTCACATGAAAGATCTTGACCCTGGTAGGTCTCAAACTCACAGTGGTGAAGGGCAAGTGATTCTCGGTCGGAAACTTTAACCACTTGGCCACGGATGCCCTTACTCATCTAACTTTTCGCCTGTGCACAAGATCATAAAACTTAATCTGGAGACCAGTCTCCAATCTGATTGGCTGAAAGGGCGACTCAGATGCTTGAGATTTGAGACTGGTTTCCAATCTTAGTTTTATGATCTGGGACCATTGTAAATACATATTCTAAGCAAGCTTTATGATAGTTTGATCAAACATGTGGCCACCATCAGAGCAAGGTTTTAATTTGATATAATCCTAGTTTTGATCTCAGATGGCCCTATTTCATTCCTTTTCATGGTTTAACCTTTTCCTCCACAGATGTGCTGGCTGATCTGTATCTACACTGGTCGCAAACATGTTAAAAGGCTTATATAAGAAGTAAAGGGTTAAAGCCTGTCAGAAATGTGGCTACAGTAATAAATGTACTGCTTATTTTCCTATCATTTCTTCACAGTATTGATCCCAGTTGATGTATTTTCCAGTGTGCCCAATACAACATGAAGGCCAATACACTGAGCAGGTGATTTCATATACTTTAAACAACCAAATGTTTATTTATGCCCCCACAAAGTTGAAGGTATATAGAGTTGCATTCGTATATCAGTCTGTGCATCTGTCCGTACATATGTCCCCCAAATCTTGTGGCATCAACTTCTCGTTAACTATCAGGCAGGTTTCTTTCAAACATGCACGGATGATCAAGCAGGATGTGAAGATGATCGTAAAGAAAATACTTTTTCCTGCGACCATTTTTACCAGAGTTATGGCACTTTGTTACAAATATTGTAGCAATAGGGACATCAGTGTCTGAGGTCACATTCTAGTTTTCTACAAAAATGAACACAATTCAATCCTTAATTAAAATAAGTTAACAGTGGTTGAAATGGCTTTAGATGAGATCTGGAAACAGTAACAGATGACATTTTCCACATGACGGTGTATGACAGTGGCACAGACAAAACAGACCAGTATTAAGCAGTTATCATTTATTATGCAATGACTTTCAAAATGTTCAACAAAATGTAACAAGTCATGTACTTCTATCTTAACAAAGTTTATCAATATTAATAAAAGCTAAAGCAAAACAAAAGCTGAGCATAACATCTGGATGTGATCAATGTTTGAAGTAATATCCTGGCTTACTTTTGAACTAACTGTTTTAACCCTTTCCTCCATATACCTTTAAGCCTTTATTGCATGGGTGAACAGTGTAGATCCAGATAAGCTGGAACATCCATGCCTTCTGATCTACACTGGTTGCACATGCAATAAAATGTGTGTATATGGAGTAACGGGTTAAATGTGATGTGTCAGTTTCATGTGAAGCAAACCTTAACATTCTGGTATACTGTGGTATCATTTAACAAAGATTTCAATTATAAACTTGAATTAATTATCATTACAAAGTTATCACATTTTTACAGTATTGAATCAATGGTAAAAAGTAAGTTAGCACATAATGATTTGGGGCGCGTAATGACAAAATGTATATTTGGTCATATTTTTAGACATTTAATTGTTACTATATTTAGAAAGATCTTAAAATCATCTATTATTTTCTCATAAAATATTGGCAATTTTCTTACACATTTTGACAACATAATTTTATTTTTGCCGCGAAATGCATAATAAGTAATGTCATCTGCTCAACTTAATGACGTCATTACAAGAATTGACGTCAAATGCCCGAATGTACCTTTTCCCGCAACGCACCCCATTTATTATGTCTGACAACTATGATATATGCGTGTAGCAAACGTGATTTAAATAAATAAAGAAATGCTCACAAAAGTCTGCTGATTTACTATACTGTGGAATACTTGTATTTGGCACGGAGTTTAAACCTTTCCATTATGTATTTGTGTTTTTATGCCTGTGTGACCAGGGTAGATCCAGATCAGCTGTCTTATCTGGATCTGCACTGGTTGCATCTTGGTCAGACTTAACCTAATGAATCAAAAACCGAACAAAAACATGCTGGTTGGATGTACACATATGATAAAGGCATATCTATGGAGTATAGAATGATTTCAGCCTGTTTTGTGCTAGGGAAAGACTGCAAAACCAAATCCAATTGAAATTGTACCATTGAATACTTTGAGAATAATACAAATGCACATAAAATGCCTGTGCTGAAATCTTATTTATGTCTTCTGCATGAAATATGTTCCCTGCAAAATCAAACAATACCACAATAGTGTGACTTGCAAAATTTTGCAACATTGAACACTTGATCTGTGATTTTTCATACGCATTTAGGGGCAGATCCAGAGAGTGTTGAGTGGGGTTGCTCAAACCCCCTTTTTTGGGCAGCAATAATTAATTTTCATGGAGATTTTGGTCAGAAAGTTTGAAATCATTAAATAACTACATTGAAACTGCTCCTGCAAACCAATTTTCTGGAAATCTTGGAGCTGACCCTAGACATCATACGGAAACACCGGGAAAATTTGAACAATCAATTTCAACCCTGTATTGCTCCTGTAATTACTTATCAATCATCGATCATCTGGGAACCAGAGTGGATTTTATTCATTTAAGTACTCTTTTGCTAGGACTTTTTCATTATTTTTTACTCTATGCAAGTCCAAAACGTTCTGAAAATCATATATACTGAGTACCAATGAAAACGCAACACTTTATTATTTGGAATATTTTTGATGTGTGTAAAAGTTTAATGAATTCGCAAAATAAGATATACTTTTAAATGAATAACATGTGGCTGGGCCAAGTGAGTAATTGTCGACGCCGAACAATGCATTTGACGCGCGATTTCACATCGAGACATATCTTCTCGGATCATGCCCAGAACTTCATGTCCCTGGATGTAAAGTCTTGCCATTTTCACATTTGTTTAGAGAAAAACTTAAAAACTGAAGATGGGATTTGTGTAACCGTGAGTAAGGGTTTTCAAATGGACATGTTTTGAGGTTATTTTGGAATGTCTTCATGCCAAAACAAAACTTTTGTGTGTTTGTACGGGGTTACTGTAGGAGAGAAAGTTTAAAAAATCAGTAGACAATAAATGTATTGATTGGTTACTTTTTAAATTTTAAAACACATATTCCTTTGCCAATTTATTTAACTTATACACACATAAAAAATATTCCAAAAAATAAAGTGTTGCATTTTCATTGGCACTCAGTATATTTACAACTAGCTCAAAATGTTATAACCATGACAGGAAGGGAAAAATACGGAGAGTGTGTCAGAATAATTTGGATATGTATATTTCAAAAGGATAAATAATTATTATGAGCGTTTGAATTTTCCCAGTTTTCTCCAACATACATGTATTATTCAGCCATTATTTGATGTCTATATGAAAGTCCTCTCTGACCTCATAATACTGTCATCATTAAAAATATCATTTATTTTCATCTTCCACATATTTTTAATTGATTATTGATTCAAAATGATATCAAAGAAATTCTATCACAAAACTGGACTGAGCTTATGTTAAGACAGAGATTATTATCAACAAATCATTTTAATACTTTAATATTTTAATTCATTTAAAATACATAAAAAACAATGTATATGTTTAACCAGTTAAAGTAATTTGAAATGTCACAGCTACTGTCTTCCAAGGCAATGAATTCATACAAGTCTTTGTTGTTAACTGGTTTTCAGATCCTATTTTGTAATATATACTGTATAGTGTTTGATCTTGCACAAGAAGTTGTCATTTACTCCATGGGATGTGGCTATTATCCAATGAGCAAACAGTGTAGATCCAATTCAGACGGCTGATCTGGATCTACAATGGTCAGCCACGTGATAATACTAGGTGTCTATGGAGAACTAGGTTTAAATTAAAATTCATGTAAATGAAATGACCTTCAAATATAGGTCTCATCTGTTCAATGTCTATAACAATAAATGATTCTTTCCAGAATAAGCAGTCTAAGATCATAAAAAAAAATTCGGAGACCAGTCTAAAATCTCAAGCATCTGATTGGCTGACATGGAAACCAATTGCCATTTCAGGGAATCAGATGCTTGAGATTTGAGACTGGTTTCTAAATTTAATTTCTGATGTTGGGCACAGAGCTAGTTGGAGGCACATCATAGGAAAGGTACATTTGTATGTCATTTGACCAATCTCTTTCATTTTGATGACCAGCTGCCTTGTTTGATTATTACCAAATACTGGCATTCAAAGCCAAAAATCTATCTTACTATAATTTGGGATGTTAATTGCAACACATACACAGTGTGAACACAAATAAGGTAAATTTTTAAGCCTTTTTTTACTTATTAAATTTGAACATAAAGTTTACAAAGAATATAACAAATCAAATGTGAAGTATGACTTGATATGTGGGTTACTGTTTACATCCCCAATCCCAAAGGAATAGCCGTTTGGTGTGATAAATAACCTCTCAGTGATTCTAGCAGACATATATACGCATTTTGACCCCTGTGCTACCAGTGTAGATCCAGATCAGCTGGGCACATCCATGCCATCTGATCAGGATCTGCACTGTTTGCTTTTTGGTCAGCAAAAAACCTAATAAATCAAAATGCAAACTGTGTAGATCCTGATCAGATGGCACAGATGTGCTGGCTGAATTGGATCTACTCTGTTTCACAGTGCTATATAGGTGTATATTTGGAGGAAAAGTGTAATTGCAACACACACACATTGAGAACACAAATGCAACACATTTTTAAGCCATGTTTTACTTATCAAATTTAAAAATAAAGTTTACAAAGAATGTAACAAATCAAATGTGAAGTATGACTTGAATAGATGTGGGTTACTGTTTATATCCCCAATCACAGGGAAGTAGCTGCTTATAGTGTGATGGATGATAAATAACCTCTCAGTGATTCTATCAGACAAAGTCAACTGTCAATCAAAATATACTACTCAAAATTTGATAAGGGCCACTTTAGTAGTCTGTAAGAGTTCCCACTTAGATAATTTTACACTCATGTTTCAGTTCAATAACTCAACACGGATAAATAATAAATCTGTTTTATCTAATAAACAATACATTCAAAGCTTAATGCATCATTAACTGTTCAAAATGTTCACCTAAACAATAATACTTACTGTAAGTCTTACAGACAACAAAAGTGGCCCTTATCCAATTGTAAGTAGTATAGTTTAACCTAAACCCTAGATAAGACTTATATCCCATGTACTACCAGTGTACCAGGGCTGAACGTTATAAAACTGAGTTTGGAAACCAGTCTCAAATCTCAAGCATCTGATTGGCTGAAATGGCGACTGGTTGCCATTTCAGCCAATCAGATGCTTGAGATTTGAGACTGGTTTCCATGCTCAGTTTTATAACCTAGATCAGCCTGCACATCTGCCAAGCCTGATCTGGGTCTCCACTGTTCACTTCTTGATAAAAAATAATCTAATAAATCTAAATAAGACTTGCCTAAATTGGATTTGCAGGATATGATCTGAATCTATATTAGTCACTTTTGAGGCATAGGCCATATATATGGAGTTTATGCCATATCCTTGGCGTAAAGGGTTACCTTCCTAATAAAGGGCCCAAGGTTATAAAACTGAGATTGGAGACCAGTCTCAAATCTCAAGCATCTATTTCAGACAATCAGATGCTTGAGATTTGTTACTGGTCTCCAGTCTCAGTTTTATAATGTTCGGAATAGGTGTAAACTGTTTCCTAACACATCTCAAGTTGTGACAATGGCTGAAGTTATAAAGCTGAGATTGGAAACCAGTCTCAAATCTCAAGCATCTGACTGGCTGAAATGGCTTGAGATTTGAGACTGGTTTCCGTGCTCAGTTTTATAACCTTGGGCACAGAGCTTAAAATGTTTACATCTAATCATTGGTTGTCAGTTATGAGTTACAAAACTTTAATGAATACAAATCTGGCCCTGTGATTATAAAACAAACTTTTTTCATGCTCAACTCAATCTGAGCATGACAATTTGATGGCTTCATTTTCCTTCAATATGTTAAATATACATAGAATTTAGTTGAGCATGAAAAAAGTTTTATAATCACGGGGCCTGAACACTTAATTTTATATCATAAATAGGGTGACTCAATGTGGTTACAAGGCTACCTGAATATGGTCTTTGTATTATTATTTGGTCCCATTGGTAAACTGTTTTCTCTTATACTGATGAACACACAATTCAGCATTACACTCTGCTAGCAAGTAAGCAAAAAGTAAATCCTTAGTGCTTAGTAATTAGCTTTGGATAGTGCACAAAATAAATGATTAGTACTTAGAAACTGTGCCCAAGGTTATAAAACTGAGAATGGAAACCAGTCTCAAATCTCAAGCATCTGATTGGCTGAAATGGCGACCAGTTGCCATTTCAGCCAATCAGATGCTTGAGATTTGAGACTGGTATCATGCTCAGCTTTATAACCTTCAGCCCTGTTTGAGATGGTGCACAAAATATATCCTTAGTGCTTAGCAGCTTCGTAACCAGCTTTAGGAAAGTGCACAAAATAAACCCTTTGTGTTTAGTTATCAGTTAAACAATTCTGTATGCTTTCAGTTTTTATACTCTATCATCAATTTTTCTATTCTTTGCAGTTAAAAATGTTTTTAAAAAGATATCATCATGGAAGTAGTGAGCAACATTTAGTCCATATCACTATCATTCAGGCCCAACTTCACACACAAAATCTAATTCTGACTCAAATTCCAATGACCATAATTCTTGTTAACCAACAGATAAATAAAAGTTGACGACAACTTCAACATACCACATTATGCTTTATCAAAAAACCAAAATAGTAGACATGGCTATACATGATCTTATCAAATCTGTTTAAAATACCACACAGTTTAACATAAATTACATCACATTTAGATATGTTTTACAAGTGCAATAAAGGCACTTTTTCTGTTACTGGTAAGAAGTTGCCCTACATTTGTAGCCAGTCAGAAGCTATGAAAATTCAAATTCCTCAATGATTTATTTTTAAATAGAACTCCTTTCTTTTTTCTATTTTACAATGAACAAAACAGATTGATCTTTTTTCAACTGCATATGCACATGGTTACAAATGTAGGCCGACTTCTATGTCTGATAGAAACTATTAACATTTCTAAAGAAAACAGTAGCCTGCACTCGCTGAGTTCGTTTCAGCTTCCATTTTCTATAGAAACGTCTTAATAGACTCTATCCTATACTTCTTACCAACAACTACATTGGTAAAATTCTTCAACACAGCCTAACAATTATGTTCACTAATTAACAAAGCTATGCTTTCAATAACTAAGCAATAAATGCATGTTTAATTTTGCAATCTGAGACTCTCTATTTAAAAAAAGACTTGAACAATTGGTATCAACTTTCTGTGCAATGATCAGGCCTAAGATTATTAAACTAAGACTTGAGACCAGACTCAGATCTCAAGCATCTGATTGGCTGAATTGAACTTTGAAGACAAGTCTGGTTCTCATTCTCTGTTTTATAATATTTTGCCCTTAACACATTAGCCACAACACCAGACTAAATTATCACATAAAAAAATCGATTACCGGGATAATTCAGATTAAAATGAACATTTGGTTGTCTTGCTAATTGTCAATTCCACCTCTCACTTCTCACTACAAAATTATCTCCCTTTAGTTTAAACTTATTTATTTTTCAATTGTGATTTAAGTCCTTTTATCTTATATTAATCACACTTGATGACAGCTTTTTGGGTTGCAAACAAGTACTCGTGCAGAATGTCGATTGGGGAAACTGCAGACAAATCTCATCCCTGGTGGGATTCAAACCTAGTCTCTGGATCTGACACTGTACCCCTAGACCACTGGTCTCCCTTCCATAAAAATATTAAAATATATTAAAGATTCCTTTAAAATATCTCATACTCCAACTTGCTCCACATAATCAGCTGGTATCCAGCCTTCCTGTCCGCCAACTTCCACACACCACCAACCCCCTTCTGCTGCGTCCACAACCCTAACTTCCTGTCCCACTCGAACACTTAACTCCCCTTCATTCTCTGCATCAAAGTCTGAACATATTCTATACAAAGTCTGATTTTTATTTCTATTCTGTAAACCAGTCTGGAATTCTGGTTCCTGTGTTACTTGTTCAAGGTACGTGGATGGTACCCAGCCATCAGAATGTCCATCAGTAACATACCACCATCCATCGGCCTTGTCTAACAATGTCACTTGCTGACCTATTACAAGTTTTAACTCGCCTTCCCCAGATCCTGCATAATCACCTATGGCACGAAACAATTTATTACTTTCACTGGTTGTCCTATTATTATTTTCAATATCAGAGTTTGCCTTCAGGGTAGGTTTAACAGGGGTAGAAGGTTTATTAGCTTGACTGTCTGATTCATGTTTTTCTCTGATCACGCCCCTATCTTGAAGCTTAGCTTTTAGAACATTTGCTAGATTAGAAACACCAAAAGGTTTTGATTCACTATCAGAGTCAGATGATTCTCTTGAATTGTCATTTGTTAAATTTGTTTTGGGTCTTGACGGTAATGCCGGTTTGCTCGAGTTACTATCAGCACTTCCAGGTGGCTGTGGGGGCAGTGGTCTGGAAGAATATTTGTGAGGGTCTAACCGTGAATCTCTAGCAAGTGGAGAAGTGGATCTGTCTGGTTTCGTAGTTCTTCCTTCTGGAGATGCATCTGAAACAGGCAACAGCCTCTTTGGTGACGGAGGTGTGATTGGTCTAGCGGGCTTGAAGCCTGATTTCAATGGAACTACAGGTTTACTTGAATTGTCTCCACTTGGAGAAGTAGCTGTTCCAACTGGATCTTGCCTACTTTCAAACTTTGCTTTCAGAACACTAGCTAAGTCACTAACTTTAGGTGCCCCTGTTTCCTCAGGACTTGATTCAGACTTTCTTGGTATGGGGTTTTCCTTGTTATTTTTAGCCCATGCTGGAGCATCTGATGTTCTATTTATATTACTTGGTTTCAAGGGAACACCGTTTCCACTGATGGGTCTTTTACCAACTGCTGGCTTGTTGTGA
Source organism: Corbicula japonica (assembly GCA_038501625.1). Classification (NCBI taxonomy): domain Eukaryota; kingdom Metazoa; phylum Mollusca; class Bivalvia; order Venerida; family Cyrenidae; genus Corbicula; species Corbicula japonica. The sequence goes on along the minus strand of JAZAYU010000029.1, from coordinate 4,752,038 downwards.
TTTATAGCTGGTTTTGGTGTCAGTAAAGGTTTATCTTTATTGGCTACATTTTGGGATTTTTCAAATTCAAATTTAGCTTTCAATGCACTGGCAATTCCCGACACATTAACTTGTCCTTCTATTTCACTATCAGATTGTTTGGGCGGAAGTTTTGGTTTTGAGTCTGAAGGTTTAATATCATGTTTCGATGGTAACACTGATCTAGGACTGGTAGGTTTTGTGTCTAGCTTCTCTGGCACAGGAGGTTTGGGTTTGCTGTCAGTCTTGGGAGGAAAAGCAGGCTTCAATGCCACACCAAAGCCTCCGTTCCCCTTGTGGTCATCTGTTGGTTTCTGTGTTGGGGGAGGAGGGGGAGGGGGTTGGTTGCTCCTATCTGCAGGGGGTGGTGGTGGCGCAGCAAGAGAACTTCTATCCACTACCTTCCTGCCTGGTAAAGCAAACCCTCCTGGAATCTTCAGCTTGCCGGGCTCAGGTTTAACACTGCTGGTTTCACTGTCATAATCTTTTTTAGGAGGAGTCGGCAAAATCTTATTAATCTGAGGAATAGCTTTTGGAGTTTCTACTTTGTCTTCACACTCCTTGTACAGATCTTTCTTTGGCGGAGGTGGAGGGCCCTGTTTCCTGCTAGTTTCTGAGGCATTACCTATTTCTGAGACCTCATCTTGCAAAAAGTCTTTCTTTGGTGGAGGAGGAGGACCTTGTTTCCTGTTAGTTCCAGTGGCATTGCCTATTTCTGTCTCTTCGTCTTGTAAGAAGTCTTTCTTTGGTGGTGCGGGTGGCTTGTTCGACTTGAATTTAGCATTCAGGATATCAGCTAGACCACCAAGTCCTGAATGTCTCGAACCCTTAACCTCAGCATCTCCATTGGTTAGATTTTCAGTGCTTTGTGCTGGTGACCCTGATTTCTGTAAATCATAACCAGTTTTATTCCATACATTCTGTATATTTGAATTGAATATTTTTAAATTAAAAGTAGAAGTGGTGTTTTGATGTTATAGTTAAATTAAGATAAAAAACAATTGAAAGTCTGCATGATAATTTACATTAAAATTTAAATTCAAAATGCATGTTCTTTTGTTCTACGTACAAAAATTTGTGTTAAATTCTTAAATAATACTATGTAAGTCTGTATGCTCTACCATATTTATAATTACATTACATTAATTCTGCCAAAGGAAATAATGTTTGACAATTTTGAAAATAAAGGTATTGTTGCTTATTGAAATATAAAAATATCATTAAGATCAAAATACTTTCAGCAAGTTTTTTATCAATAACATATTTCATCTATACATACCTCTGTAGCTTCAGAAGATGGTACCCGTGGTTTGTCTACCAGCCCAGTTGATTCTATATATGTAGCTGGTGCCCAGCCCTCTCTGTTGTCTATTGATATATACCACCAACCATTCTCACTCTTCTCTAGGACCTGGAACCAAGTGTCAATATTGCAGTTAAAGTTTATTATAGTCACTTTGTTGTTCCATTGTACTTGTATTGCTGACTTGAAATTAATCTGATTGTATTGTAAAGAGTTTCATCGACAGGATAGTAACAAGAGCACCGCCAAGCAGTGCAATATACACCCAAAGGGTTGTTTCAGAGGATGTGAGCAAAATTTAGACTGTTGAAGTCCAAAGGACAGGAACAAGCATCAAAATGATCTAATTCAAAAAAAGATTGAAGTTAGGGAAGGGATATTGCGACAGAACAGATGAACAACAAGGCGATAACATAATACATCTCTTCAGGCATATAAAAAGTTTATACTGCTGTAAGGAAAAACACTGGGATTTTTTTGTTTTGTTTTCTAGTGTCATTTTTCACAATTTGCAAATGTCTGAACATAAAAATTTTAACTAATTGTGTGATTTAAGAAGAAATATTTCTGCATTATCAAATGCTAAAGAGCTAAGCAGAGCATCTGTCACATTTGTGACCAAGGTTGACCCTGATCAGCCAGCTTTTTAGGGTAATCATTATCATAAATTGGTCTACACCAATTGCTACATGTACTTAGTTTTCTGATAAAAATATGTAAAAAAGAAAAAAACTTTTAAAGAAACCATAAATTGACATCCCCAAACAGATAGAAAGGTGCTTTCACTATATTAATTCATCACTTCAAGGGTGAAATGAATCCAACTGTGAGGAATTCTGCTGTCAAAGGCATGACTTAAACTGATCAATACTAACTCACCAGTGAAACGGACGACTGTAGACCCCGATCAGTCTGTACAATTGTTGGAAAAGTTCTTAAGTGGTGTTTAAAAGTTAGAGTAAAATATTCTTTTAAGTTTCCAAATACCTGTTTCCATGAAGGTTAATGTAATATTGAATAAGCATTATAATACATGAAGATTTTTGACCATTTCCGTAACTGTGAAAGTATTTGTAGGCATGCTTTTTCATAGTTTATTGGTTTACAACATTTCTATTTAAATTTCATGGTTTTCAATCACTTAAAAGCACCTTTCAATCAATTCATGATTTCACAAAGCTTTAAAATTTCTGGATCTATCTGTGTACAGAATCCTTGAAAATGAGCAGCCAATGAATATTAATGAACTCAAAGCATCACACATGAATTTCCTGTTAACCCTTTCCTGTACAGACACACCTTTATTGCTAGGGCGAACAGTTTAGATCCAGATCAGCCGGCACATCCGTGCGGTCTGATCAGGATCTAAACTGTTTGCTTCTAGATTCATTAAGTTATTTCTGACCAAAATGCGACCAGTGCAGATCCTGATCAGACGGCACGGATGTGCCTGCTGATCTGGATCTACACTGGTCGCACATGCGTAAAAATGCGTATCTATACAGGAAAGGGTTAATTAACTCTTTTGTTGACTATCATTCAACAAGTGGTATAGTTTGATCCTTCACCCAAAACTTACCAGTCATTTAAGTAATAGTGTACATGGCCAAAGTTCATTAGATCAACTGCTTTTTACAACAGTGAGAAGTTACTTGCTTTCTTATCTTAAGTTTGCCAACAGGAACCCTTTATTCCATGTACGCAACTTTTATTGTAATGGCAAACTAGATTCAAAGCAGCTGACACATTCGTGCCATCTGATTTACCATCTACACTGTTTACATTTAAATTATTACCCACCAAAAATTTAGAAGTGCGAGTCTAGATCATGCAGCACTGAAATGCCAGCAGACCTGGATCTGCATTGGTTGCACATACTATAAAACCTGTATATAGAGCACAAGGTTAAACCTACTTTCTGCAGCAATGTCTACTGTGAACTAATTTGACTCCAATCAGTGCAATTCTTACAATTAAAAAATTTTTACCTTGACTTCCTGTCCAGCTTGGAAACTAATGCCATCTCCAACAGCGTCTGAGAAGGCAGCAATAGTGATGTATGTATGACAGACAGATTCACTGTGGACCAAGGGAGGTCTGGGCGTGACCGGGGTAAGTCCTCCTCTACTCGGCTGTAACATCATATACCATCTTTGGTGAAAAAATCAAGGTTGAAATTTGCTCTAATTTGGTAACCTATATTTCAGCAATAGTCTATTCACATCTGAGGAAGGCACTTCGAAACTAGAAAATCCATCCTTAGCATTTTATTAAGCAAATTTATGTACCATGCTCTGAATAATACCCTGGCATAGAAGTTTACTGAAATTGCATACCTTGCATTTAGAGCAAGTTTTATTTGAACGACCAGAGCCTCCACTTTAATCCTTGCATAAACAACATGAAAATCCAAAGAACAAGAGAAAAAACCTGATTGTATGACAATTAATAATTAGCTATTACTGAATTCTATTGATCTGACCTTGTTTTAGAACCAAGTTACTTCGCATTTTTTTGTGAGCAAAATATCATTTAACAAGATGTTTTTTATATTCAAACAATACTAGGGTTAATACCCGTCATAAAAAAAAAATCTATCAATGACTATATTTTGTGATAAGGTAATGAATAGCTAGTATTCCATGAACCTTTGCAGAAGGTCTGGGTGGTGGCCTTGTGGAGCCGTTCCGCTTCAGTGACCTTGACTTCAGATTCTGAATGCCCTCGACCACAGCGCGAGTCTCTGCACTGCCCGGCTGATCTTCCCGGAGGATCCTGCTGATCTCGTGTATGGAGTATATCTTGTCCTCATCAATATGCTCGTAGTCGCTGTCATCGTCAAACACATCATCGTCTGACTCTGCTGTTGTAGACATGCTCACATTGGTTGGTTTAGTTGTCTCATTGTCATCCTGAAATAGACAAAGGGAGGTAATCAATGTCACTGGATATAATCTTTTGCGCTGTGATGGTGACTGTATGGGTTTGCTCCGTAGTAGAAGCAATATCATTTTTTTACTTCATGGCTGTTATCCCTTTGGTGAAGTGTAGGTTCAGATCAGCCAGCCCATCTATGCCGTCTAATCAGGATCTACACTGCTAAAATTTAGAGTCATTAGGTTATTTCTGACTAAGCAGTGACCAGGGTAGATCCAGATAAGATGGCAGGGCTGTGCCAGCTGATCTTGAACTACACAGGTAGCACATGCAATTAAATCCCATTATATGGAGTAAAGGGTTAAATTCGTAACAACAGATATTGGCCTTAATACTTAGACTGCCATTCTCTTTTACGACAAGTCTGTATTTTTTAGATTATCTCAGAAATTCTTCAATCAAGAACTTGAATGTAAGCCAACACAAAGGAAACTATTTGTATCATATGATAATAAATGGAATAATTTCAGTAATAATTATATATTGTCTGATTCACAGTCTGATCAGAGATTGTTTCTTAAGCATTAAATTATATGGTTGAAATCTAAATTTTGAGTTGACATATTTCAATTGTTTTAGAAATTCTGCATTATTTGTTTACTTTTTAACAGTGCAATAAAGTTTGTGTTTGTAATGCATGGGACAACAAAAATTTGGTTTGTATCTGTTGCTGACTTACTTTTGATTCAGGGTCTTGTAGTGAAAGTCAAAACTGAACAAGAAGCTGTGACTGCTTTGGGACTAGTCTAATTCCAGATAAGCCTACACTGTTCAACATTTTAACCCTTTATTGTTTAGTTAAGCATTTTAATGCATGTGCGATCAGTGTAGATCCTGATCAGCCTGCTCAGCAGTGCCATCTTATCTGAATCTACACTGTGCCCAAGGTTATAAAACTGAGCATGGAAACCAGTCTCAAATATCAAGCATCTGATTGGCTGAAATGGTGACTGGTCGCCATTTCAGCCAATCAGATGCTTGAGATTTGAGACTGGTTTCCAATCTCAGTTTTATAACCTTCAACCCATGTCTCATCTTGGTCAAAAGTTAATTTAAAGGCAAACAGTATAGATCCTGATCAGATGGTATGAATGTGCCTCCTGATCTGGATCTTCATTTTTTGCCCACACAATAAAGGATTATCTGTGAAGTAAAGAGAAGTGAATCGACAGCAGTGTTTCAGAAACCTTATACCAGAGAGGAGATCTACAAACCTTCAACAGATCACTGATCTCTTGTAGATTTCTGATGATCTGTGGTCCACCAGTACCAAGGCCTGTGTCACTGCTGACAACTTTGTTTGGTTGTTTATGAACTTTGTCATGTTTCTTGATTTTGAATGATTCTGTCTTCATCAGAAATGTTGCTGGCACATAACCTTGCCTTCCATTGTACCTAAACCAATACATACGTAAATTAATAGAACTTATTCATCACACAGAACTAGGTAACATGCGCCAGTTGACGAAATTTTCAACCTTATCACCTCTTTTGCCAAAAATTAGATGTTTACAAGTTTTATGATTAGCAATATACATGTAAACTGTTTAAATGATCCACACAAACTGATTGCAATCGATAAATACTGCAAACTGGTAATGTAGCTTTACATGCATTGTATATGTATCTGGCAGTTATGATTTATTGTTAAGGAAGTCCTCCCTTAAAAGGTTAATAGGAAAAATTTCATACTTAAAAAAAAAACTTGCAATATTTGTGATCTGTTTGCACTATCAAATTAAAATACACATTTAAACAATTTTTTTACAGTGAACTTCTTGCATTTTCACTATTTTTTTATTCAGAGACTTGTCTTTTTGTGTATCAAAATTATCAAAAAAAACACATTTGTACAAGATTTCAAAAAGATTTATTTTTTTATTTTTTTGACATTCTTCAATACAAATAAGCATTAATTCACTGCATAAATAGTGGTTCTTAGAAAACAAGCTGTGTTCGGAAAACACATATGCCCCCGGTAGCGAAGTTTGTAACGATACAAATTTTAAATGATAGCACAGTGTTAAAACTGCAACTAAAATCACAAGTTAGTTCTAAATAATGAAAATAACCGTCTGGTGCCAGAACCTGTACATGAAAAGAATTTATCATAACAAGAGCCAGTCGGAAACGACTGCATGCTCGACTATTTGAAGTCAGACATATTTAAGCACATTTAAAACTGGGCTTCATTTAAACTGGGGAGTGATTCAGGAGTTTATGACACCCAACACACATACATGAACAAAAGTTTCTTAATCCAAGTTAGGAAATCAATAAATTACAGTTACTTTATTATTGTAGTTTTTTTTAGAGGGTTTACACAACCCAGTCCATACACCCCTGATCCCACACCCATCAACCCACTATCCCTGCCCACCTATAGTGATGTGGTGAGGTGTGGTGTAGTATAGTTAGGTATGGTATGCTGGTTGCTGTTGTTGGTGGTGTGGGTGTTGTTGCTGTTGTTGGTATTGTTGTTGGTGTTGGTAATGTTGGTGGTGTGGGTGTTGTTGTTTGTGTAGTTGTCAGTGTTGTTGTTGGTGTTGTCAGTTGTTGGTGTTGTTGATGCTATTCTTGTTGGTGGTGGTGGTGTTGTTGTTGGTGGTGTTGTTGACGGTGTTCTTGGTGGTGTTGTTGACGGAGTTGTTGGTGGTGTTGTTGACGGTGTTGTTGGTGGTGTTGTTGACATTGTTGTTGACAGTATTACTGTTGGTGGTGTGGTGGGGTGGTGGTGGTGTGGTGTGAGATGGGTTGGTGTGGTGGGGGTGGTGGGGGGTGGTGATGGTGTGGGGGTGGTGGTGGTGTGGTGGTGGTGGGGGTGGTGGTGTGGTGTGGTGTGGTGTGGTGTGGTGTGGTGTGGTGTGGTGTGGTGTGGTATGGTATGGTATGGTATGGTATGGTATAGTATAGTATAGTATAGTATAGTATAGTATAGTATAGTATAGTATAGTATAGTATAGTATAGTATAGTAACCACTAGGCACTTTCACCAAAGTATGTTAAGTACATCTGTTTTAAACCTTTTCTATAGATTACCTTAGAAAAACACTAACATTGAAACTTTAACCATAATTTCTAAGTCTTAATTCTAATTTCTAAGCGTAAAAAGGGCAAAAATCAAATAAAACAAGTTAACCATTTATATCCAAGTATAAAATGGGGAGATAATCCCAGAAAAAAGGTAGCCAGACTTACGTAACTTGTAAGGGTCATCATCTGTGCACTGTTAAGTATGTGTGTAAACTTTAAAGCCAGATCTCTTTGTGGATATTGCGAAATGTCCAACATGCCGAAATAAGTTAACCATTTTCAAAAAGTACAAAAAGGGGAGATAACACCAGAAATAAGGTACCCAGAGTTATGTAACTTGTTAGTGTCATGACCTGTGAACTGTTAAGTAAGTGTGTAAACTTTCATGCCAATGCTCTTTGTAGAAATTGAGAAATATCGAACTTGCCGAAAAATGTTAACCATTTATCTCTAAGTACAAATTGGGGAGAAAACTCCGAATTAAGATAGCCAGAGTTATGTAACTTGTCAGAGTCATACCCTGTGCACTGTATATTAAGTTTGTAAACTTTCATGCTAATGATCTTTGTAGAAATGGAAAAATATCCAACTTGCTGAAACAGGTTAACCGTTTTTCTAAGTTCAAAAAGGGGAGATAACACCAGAAATAAGGTACCCAGAGTTATGTAACTTGTCAGGGTCATGACCTGTGAACTGTTAAGTAAGTGTCTAAACTTTCATGCCAATGCTCTTTGTAGAAATTCAGAAATATCCAACTTGCCGAAAAATGTTAACCGGACGGACGGACGGACGGAAGGACGGACGGACGGTTCAATCACTAGATGCCGGGGGCATAAAAAGGCTTTAATATGAGTGATTTTTTTAAAATATATAACATTTTGGTACAATTAAATTTCAGTACAGTCAAACTTGTCTTAAGCAGCCACCCAAAAGAGTGACAAAAAGTGGCTGCTTACACAGGTGGATGTTAAGGACAGGGAAAATGAGAACAAATGTCAGTTTAGGACATATTCTAATTGGCTGTTCAAGACAGGTTGTTGGTATTCACAGGTGGCTGCTAAGGCAGGTTTAACTGTATACGAAAATTCCTTTAAAATCTTAAAAACAAAAAACAAACAGAATTGCCAAAGTCACATCACCCTATTAATAATACCTAACAAGCCACCATCCCTCGAGATTTTTCTCAATGACGTCAACAACAGCGCCTCTTTCCATGGAGATCTCGTCCTCACCATCTGCCCTAAACTCTTCTGTACACAGATACTGCTCCTCTGCGATCAAAACAAATATAGGTCAACAAAATACAGTAAGAAGATTTTATTGTAAATGTGAATTGTTTTTAATGCAGCATATTTTGCCATCTTTACAGAATCCCTTCATGTGTATATTCTTTTAGCCTAACACTAACCTTGGAATGGGAGTCAAGATATCTCAGATTAAGTACAGTCTCAAGACCATAAAACTTGATTTGAAACCAGGTTCTATTCCTAAGTAGCTGATGGGAAGAAATTGTGTCATGTCATACAAGGCACAAGACTGGTTCCATCCTCAGTTTTATAATGATCTTAGGCATTATTTATGAATTTTGCAGCATTCCTGGTCAGCCAGAGGAATTCTAATCCTGTCTCAAGTTTATTTATTTATTTATTATTAAGATGTTTCACAACAGAAACATAAAGCAATATGGACCAACAGGTTAACACTTTGCAAAACTGTAAAATCATTTATTATTATGTACAATAATTGAGTGCTTTAGACTGAGGATAATATTTCATAAAATTGATCAAAACAACAGCAAAATTTGCAGATAAATTTGCAGATAATAACAACTTCTTGGAGAATTCTTTATACCAACATTTACTACAAGAAAATTGATTCCCCACAGTACATTGGAGTAATAAGTTCACAGTATTCACTTTACAATGCAGAGCAATGCATTTTTTATTTTATAATTATCAAAATATATATAAATGTTTGCAAATAAAAAAAATGAATGAATGGTTTGGTGAACAGTGTGTTGCCCACCAATACTTTTTCAGGATAACAAAAATCTATTTAACCCTTTCCTCCATATATACACATTTTTACGCATGTGCGACCAGTGTAGATCCAGATGGGCCGTAACATCTGTGCTGTCTGATCAGGATCTGCACTGGTTGCTTTTTGGTCAGAAATAACCCAATAAATCAAATAGCGAACAGTGCAGATCCTGATCAGATGGCACGGATGTGCCAGCTGATCTGGATCTGCACTGTTTGCCCTGGCAATAAAGGTGTATCTATGGAGGAAAGGGTTAATCAGGTACACTGGTAAGATAAATTGATCCCTTTGTTAAATCTTTTTCTTCGAAAAATGTGACACAAAAATATATAAATTAATAATAACACTTTCTCTATCGAGCAGCTAACTTTGAGAAAACTGTGAAATGATTGTAGTTATCTCCCTTCAACATACCCTCTCCAGGAGCAAATCTGATGGTGGTATCTTCCTTCATGCCATCTTCTCTCTCCAGACATGTACTCGGTACCCAGCCCTGCTCATCTTCAACATTCACAAACCACCAACCTACAATATAATATCAAAGCACTGAAAGTACTGATGGGTGGCGTTTTAGAGTGATTGTCATGTCACATCATCTATAGATTGTGTGGAGTTTCCTATTGGAGGAGTGTGAAGGAACTTTCGGATGGCAGAGCAAAAGTTTGCATGCCCGGCTTCTGCTTTATCAAGTTTTTATCTACCATGGATATTCGGGCGGATGCTTATATCCAAGACTTAAGTCATATTGTGACAGGAAAAATAAATAATAAGTCAACCTTTGATTTGAAACTTTTAATTGACAAGAAAGAAGTGAAACACATGGACAAATAAAAAATACTTAAACTATGACATAGTTGCTATTTGCACTATGATTTGAAACAATATTTATTGACTAGAAGGAAATAAAAGATATGCAAAATTAAAAATAATATGACTATAAAGCAATTTAAAAAAATAAGTCAGAGCACTGCATCAAGTCTAATTAAATTGAAACGCTTTAAACGCTTTAAAGTTTCGTCTAAAGTTTACACTTCAGAGCCGTCTTTTTGTTAGAATGTCATGCTAATAACTGATCATGAACTGCAGATAGTAAACAAATACACCTGGCAGTGTAGCTTGAAATACTACTCTAAAAGTCTTGGCAACTGCGGGAAAATGATCAGTAATTATACAGTTAAACAGCAGTCATTTGAACAATATATTTCATTAATATCCATGCTTATTGTATAATCAAATTTCCCTCCAAAATCTGCATGAATGAAATGCCACACCAAGTTTGAGATAAGCTATCATCACCCCATTATTATTCTTGCCATTATCACTGGTAAATGTCCGAATTTCCCTTGAATAACGTATATTTATTATTGTTCCTATCTTGGCTTATCAGTATACAGTTATTTCATATGTGATTTGGGAACAGTTAATCTGTTGGCCCCAGTTGGAGGGGATAGCATTTTGAACTGTTGCCAGAGGCCGTAGGCCGAGGGCAACAGTTTAAAACACTATACCCGACACCGAGGGACAACTGTTTGACTGTTCCCAGATCACATATGAAATAACAGTTTTATTACCTTATCAATTCAATGGGGGAATCCTCTATGACTTTAGAGCAAGCGAGGGAAACAGTCGAAACTATTGACCAGTCAACAGTTCGCTCAATAAACCGCATGCTCAAATGGGGGGAATCCTCTGTGACGTCAGAGCATGCGAGGGAAACTGTCAAAACTATTGACCGGTCAACAGTTCTCGAACTTTGACGTTTTAAGAATTTCAAAAAACAGTAAGAAATACCAAATTACATTTATATAAGCTATCAGGTAATAATAAAAATTGTTGCCCAAATTGGGGGTTCAATCAACCAAAATGAACCCCTCTGGATCTGCCTCTGGAATTTGTGGTTTTGAAATGGACAAATTCAAGTTTACATATTGAACTTTTTTGTAGTGTTTTTAAATTTATCAATAAATCTACCCTCAAAATTGATAATCCATGAGCAATAATGAATTAGCAGTATCTTGAACCATCCTGCTGATTTAGGTTTATCCTTTTTCTACTTTTATTCGTAGATACTGTTGTAGTAGATATTGTGAATCATCCAGAAAGTTCTGGACTGGAGGTTATAAAGCTGAGATTGGAAACCAGTCTCAAATCTCAAGCATCTGATTGGCTGAAATGGCGACCAGTTGCCATTTCAGCCAATCAGATGCTTGAGATTTGAGACTGGTTTCCATGCTCAGTTTTATAACCTTGGGCACTGTTCAATCATAAGGTCACCTGATCAGGATCTACACTATTTGCTGTTTTATTCATTAAGTCATTTCTGACCATGAAGGGAACAATGCAGATCCTGATCAGATGGCACAGACGTCCTGGCTGATCTGGATCTACACTATTTTCAAAGGCAATAAAACCTGTAAGTATATATGGAGTAAAGGATTAAAATTGTAAAATGAATAAATGTTATGAAAGAAAATGTATCTGTCATCAATACTTGGTTCAGATGAGAAAGCCAGCCACTGGGCAACTGTTTTTGACAGTAACTGGGCTGAACAGCAAAGCCTCATTAAGTCAAAACATTTCTTCCAATAAAACACAGTTTAAACTTACCAGTTTCTGTCTTCTCCACAATCTCTACAAGCATTCCAACCTTGAGAGTGACCTCCCCTTTATCTTGTTTCTTGTAGTCCGTGACAGCGACATACACATCCAGTGGCTTCGGGTTGGAGATCTTTGTTGCATTAGTAGTGTCCTTCTTCCTGGCAAGAACAGAGTAATAATGACAAATGAAACTATACATCTGGTAGTAAATGAATCACTGAGTTATTATCTGAATATCAGAAACAAAAAGCCTTCAGAGTGCATAAACTAAATTAAATTACAATTTATTTCCTTCTGCTGTCAATGATATTTTTTACAAGTTTCATATGAAACAATACACACTTATAACTTGTTATGTGTTATATAAGTTACATCAGTTCTCCACTTCAACAGATATGTTTCCATTATAAATCCAGAATTAATTTCCTCCTTCTACAATTTCTATTTAATTGGTAGTTTACTGCAAATGATCTTCAACTGAGAAAAATTAGTTTTAAATTTATCACAGGGAAGAGAAGTACCGAATTTCTATTATTTTTTTGTCGCTAATAAATAAATTATTATTTGGTCATTATCTACTACTGGTTTCAAACAGAGAGTAATTTTTGCATATTGGATCATCATCTCACAATGTTTCTAGATGAAGGCATTGTAATGTTATATGAAGTTTATTTTTAACTTATTAGTTTTATGTTATTATAACTTTTTTGTTTTCATAATTACATAGTTTTGATTTAAAGATCAAGCATGATCGTATTATTGTTCTGTTTTTAAAACAAATAAATTTTAACAGTTTGAAACTCCATTCAATAAAAAAAAGTGTGCAGTTCGAATAAAATGTACTTTCACGAATAAAATGTACTTTCATATTTATATATGTATATAGATGTATATAAGCTTTTCCCATTTTAAACTCTGGTACCTACTATTTCTTGAGATTTTGAAATGTACAGATCTATGCCTTAAATACTTGCTTTGTTGATAGGACAAATGGGCCTGAAGGCCAAGGATTTCTTATTTGCCTCGAATGGGGGCTGAAGGTTATAAAACTGAGCATGGAAACCAGTCTCAAATCTCAAGCATCTGATTGGCTGAAATGGCGACCAGTCGCCATTTCAGCCAATCAGATGCTTGAGATTTGAGACTGGTTTCCATGCTCAGTTTTATAACCTTGGGCAGAGTCTGTTGGTCCTCATACTAAATTTAATTTGACAGAAGACACAATTTTGTTCTTACATGTACACATTATAAAGTTGATGGAGGTTTCCTTGTGGACAGTTAAATAATAGCAAGGGTACATGTATGAAAGCTAGCTCACACATAAAAAAATTTACTGAATGGAGCAGATCTAAAGGGGACTCAGTGTGGTTGCTCAAATACCCTTCACGGGGATTATTGGCCAGAAAGTCGGAAATTATCATGTGCAGATCCTGCTCTAATGGCATGGATGTGCCAGCTGATCTGGGTCTTCACTGTTCACCCATGCCGTAAGACATATACTGTATATATTGAGGAAAGAGTTATTTAACAGAAAATTCAGTGTGAGATAGCATATCAACCAGGATACTGAGCACAAGGTTTGTTCAGTTAAGGTTTTGTCAAAAACGGTTGTGGGTAAAACCCTGACCAGACCCAGACCCAGACCAGTCCCCAGAAACTAACGATTAGGTACGGAAATTTTCGCCAATTGTCTAAAAATCACGGTGACTATATTATAGAGATATAACTTTTTTCTATTTCGTGGGAAATTCTAGAAATATGTTCAGGATTGATAAGGCATATAATATGTGGGCGCATAAGATTTTTTTGTATCTAATTGAGATTTGCCTTAAAGGGTGTTAAAGCAAAATTCCCTTATTTAAAAGGCACGAACTATTGTCATTCAGTTCTGGGATTGTATTTATTTTATAATAGATTAGGTGCGCAATTTAATTCTATGAAATTCTTATTTATAAGTCACAATAGTAAATTACAGAAAATTATAGAAATTACGATTATTGTTGTTAGTATTGTGTATTTACTGATTTAAGCTGTGCACACTTTGCAAAGTCACTGCTTAGCACTTATGAAGCGAAATACGATTATTATGCCGACTTGTCTTTAAATGGTTTGAAAATTATTGTCTTATTTGATAATTTTTTCAAAATCTTTTCTTTTTCATAACTAGTGATGAAAGTATTTGGCGAAAATTGCAACAAACAGAATATTGATCAGAGCTTTCTCATATATACCCTGAGTTTTGTCGGGCAAATTATGATTAGGGAGATTGTAAGCAGTCTGTGTTCAGTTAATTCTAAATTTTTTTTTTCATATTTCTGGCAGTGAAAAGAATTAAGATTATGAAATAATTTAAAGCTTCAAAAACACGAACCGCCCATTAGCAGACATGTCGTTATTGTTTTGTAATGTATGGTCGGAAACGAGCGAAGATTTTCGTACCTAATCGTTAGTTTTCGTGGTCTGGTCTGGGTCTGGTCAGGGTTTTACCCACAACCGTCAAAAGCATCAGCTTTTACCGTTTGCATTCATAAATGAACTTGTAAAAATGAAATGCAACAACAATCAACATCATGTTGAACATGTATGACGCACAATAACATAAAACTATTTTATTTAATAGCCTGCTATCTATGTCAGTCAGCATCATCAAATACAAGGATAGTTTTTAGGTGGTTAACTGACTGATAGGCTGTCATATTACTAACATCTATCCTCAATGTGGTTAACATTTAATATTGCATGGTACAATGATTTATCTTCACAAAGAATGTGCATAGTGCATAGTGCAATCTTAAACAAGAGGAACAGATGGCACTTCACTGCTCACCTAAGAATCCTGTCAGAGGTTTGGAACATCAGTGAAAACACTCATCAATTTAATTATAATCAAATAGAAAAGGTGGCCTTTTCACTTTTGATAAATACCTTTCTTTCTCATGATGGTCGGCATGGTGACCAAAATGGTGGTCTACATGCACATGGAACTTATCCAACATGTGATGTACACTTTTCTTGATGTTAGGTATTTTAATTTCCTTCATTTCCAAACAGTGTCACAATCAACACATACAATTTGTTTACAAACAAGTGATGTTGTTGTCACTAAAATACAACACTGCTGGTAATCCGATTGAAAAGTCTGTCAAAATATTCTGCATTAATAGCATTCTTCATCGAAGCACATTGAATATTAAGAAAGTATATCTTAAATAGGCATAAAAAAAGTAAGTTGCGTTTAGGAAAAGACTGCTATGACACGCATAAAAATTAGATCAAACTATAAATGTCTGTCAAGTGAAATTTTACCATCAGATGATATACCCGTACTGTAATGTGTAATACACAACAATGCACTCCTTTTAAGGAGCCACTTGTACAATCATACGGAAATATTCAAAATAACAATGTAAAAAAAGTGATCTCTTTACGTTAACGCTTCATAAAGTGCTGACTTACAATTTGTGATAAATAAAACACTTCAAGAACATACTCAGCATCCTTATCAAGATGTGTTTTTTTTTTATAGTTGACATATTGTAGTATTACATAATAACCGATAATTTACTTATATAACATTCCACCACATACAAATAAACCACACAATATTTTCTGTTAAATCAATCAGTCAATCTCTTATCAAAAAGTAAAATGTTTTAATCAATTTTTATCAATTTAACCCTTTCCTTGATATATACGCATTTTTACTCATGTGCGACCAGTGTAGATCCAGATCAGCCGGCACAACGGATGTGCCGGCTGATCTGGATCTAAACTGTTCGCCCTAGCAATAAAGGTGAATCTTTACAGGAAAGGGTTAATGTTTACCTTAATAGGCTTTTAAGAAATAATGTATTGTATAGAGCATAAAAAGCTGCATTAAAATATAAACAACTTCACTTCCTCATCCTAATTTACAATTCAAAGAATCCAAGCCATTCTAATTTCATATACTCCGGTATTCTAATCATTTGATGGCTTTCTGTATTATGTTTGTTGTAAAAAATGTTAAGTACTACATTTAATTTTCAGCCCGAGACATTTAAAATTGTAAACGTCTAGAAGAACTTTTATCGAATACTTTGATTTACAATCAAACTTATCTAGGGGTGACCTAACTTTATCATTGAAACATGTAACTCTGTCAACAAATAATCATTTAACCCTTTCCTTGATATATACGCATTTTTACACATGTGCGACCAGTGTAGATCCAGATAAGCCGGCACATCCGTGCCGTCTGATCAGGATCTGCACTGGTCGCATTTTGGTCAGAAATAACCTAATGAATCAAAAAGCGAACAGTTTAGATCCTGATCAGACGGCACGGATGTTCCGGCTGATCTGGATCTTAACTGTTTGCCCTAGCAATAAAGGTGTATCTATACAGGAAAGGGTTAAGCCATATTCTTTTATTATAATATGTCTCCAAACTATGCTAGGAAGAATCATTAATTAAGTAACTTAGAAAGATTAAATCCTCTCTGGACCCAAACATTGGATCTCTGCTTTGTATGTATTCAAAGCAGGTGGTCTCAGTAGCTCACTCAGTAGAGTGTCAGCACTGTAAGCCAGAGATCTGTGGTTTGAGTCCTGGCCCAGAAATAGAATGAACAGTAACAGAACAGCAACAAATGTAATGTTCCCAATTCTTGGCCGACAAACTTCTTGTTTAAGGTAAGTTTCCCATAAATCAAAAGAAGTATTTGTTTAAAGTAATAAAAGCAAACAAAACAACTCTTCAAGGATGCTTTCATAACAATCCAAATTTAGCATTGAAATATAAGAGTTATCTTGTCTTTGGCACTTAGCAAATTTAATCAAATTATGAAGAATTTATCCTGTTGATGCGCTTACCATTGCAAATCAAACAAGTTATCAAATACAATTAACATGGAAGAGTTTATCATGTTTTACACTTAGTACTGAAATATGAAAGATTTATACTGTTGTTTGTCCCACTCAGCACTGACATGTAAAAAGCTATCATATTGTTTCACTTAGCTTTTTCAATTAAACATTAGTCTGCTTCTTGGCTTTTAAATTATTAAAAAATGTTAGCCTGCTTTATTAACTTATCATTCAAATATGACAACTATAGCCTGCTTTTGCACTACGATTCAAAATATAAATATGATACCTTAGACAAGATTTTCAATAAAATATTAGTTATTCTGCTGTTGTTTTTGGGTGGCGTTTAAAAACGCCGCCCAGTGTTTCACATGTGAATTTTGGTCACATGATCAAAATGGTACCTGGGTCTCTATCTACTTATATAGTCGAACGCGGTTACCAAAAGTGAAATTCGATCATTTTACCTCCAGAGAGTTCACTGAGTTTATGAGACGGTAGACGGCGCTGCGCGATTGTTATTAGGTAAACAGGTGATCTCGCAGCAGTGTATGTGTTTACAATTAGCAATACACTGATCAGCTTTCAACAGAGGGCTTTGCTTGTAATTACCGTAAAAACCCTATGTTTTCCGGCAGCTTAAAATAATTATTTTTTTTCTTGGACGAAATCTTAGGGTCACGAAAAAATAATTATAAAAATCGCGGCCGAAAACTTAGGATTTTGTCCGCGTCGCCGACTATCCGAATACTAGTACAGTATACATGTCTTTTTATGAAATGCGTATCGTAACTTAGCGTATTTTGTCTAAGTCTTTGGACGGAAAAAAATATTTTTCTGGCTGAACGAATATTTAGAGAAGAGAATTTTCATTTAAAAAAAGATCGCTCGAACATTCAGACACATGTACATTAATTGACACGTCCATAAATGTAAGCCTAGAATAAGTCAACACATTCCAGACGTTTCCACCTTTAAAAATTCTGCTTACCATTGTCAAGTTATTAAGTCCATAGTTGCTAAACAAACATCCTATTGTTGTATAATCAACATTGCCAAAAGAATTGTGATGGCTGTCGCAGATAGGAGTGCAATAGATAAGTTGCAAACTGCTAATTCGGCAAAGTGCCGGTACTGCAGATTAAAACACAACCAGATCAGAAATTAGCATTAATTATACCAAATACTATCAATCAAACAATCGACTGATTAAGAAATGAAATGAACCTAGTTTGTTGACGGGTTGCAATTTTTTGTAATACACCGTCGATCGATGTTTGAGCGGTGCACAGCGTTTCAAGTTGACGTCGGCGTCTTTGATGTCTTTGATGTAAAATACACAAGCATCGCTGACATTTTAGATCAAAGCGGGCAATGAACAGGTGTTCATAGCAGTTGTAAATTTGATGATTTTAGTCAATGTATATGTAACAATTCTCGGATATTTTAGGGGCAAGTATATTCGCTTAATTAAAAACACACATCGTTCATTTAATTTCTTACTCGTAATAAAATTAAACTCGCTTTTGAATAACGGTTTTAAAAACATCAGTTCTGTTCATAAAAAAATATTGGCTAGAAACGAGTTATGATATTATCTTCGGAAAAACATTTGAGTAATCGAAAAATCATTTGACTGAAATCAATTTTGATATCATTAAGTGGCGATCATGTGATCAAGTAAAAAGTACAATAGATGTTTGCCCGCGGCAATCATAAAGTCGCAATATTTCGCACTTTATAGCCTAGTTGCGTAGCAACGTCTACAGATTTGAGATGACAGATTACAAACTGAAGATAATCATTATTATAATTGCTTTAAATAAAAAGAAAATTATATTTACCAGGGTACGATTTTATTACTTACAGCTTTGTTGTTACAATATTGATTACCGCAAATAAGATGATGACAAATAATTGTTCAGAAACAAACTCAATCGGCGGACAATGATGTATACAGTTATTTCTAAGTTCTTTTTTAATATCAAAATCAAAACCAAGGTTTACAAACATATTTTTTATTACAAATTTAATAAAAACAGACGAATTTAGAATTGAAAATGCTGGCCGAAAACATAGGGTTAGCGAAAAATCGCCGAATTTTAGTGGCCAAATTTTTAGGGTCATTAAAAAAATTAATATTTTTTTAAAAAGACCGTGGCCGAAAACATAGGGTGACCGAAAACATAGGGTTTTTACGGTAGTACTGATAAGCCAAGATAGGAACAATAATAAATAAAACTTATTCAAGGGATATTCGGACATTTACCATTGATAATTGCAAGAATAATAATGGGGTGATGATAGCTTATCTCAAACTTGGTGTGGCATTTCATTCATGCAGAATTTTGAGGGATATTTGATTAAACAATAAGCATGGATATTAATGAAATACGGCTTTAAAGTGTAAACTTCAGGCGAATTTTTAAAGCGTTTAAAATTTATTAGATTTGATGCAGTGCTCTGCCTAATTTTTATAAAATTGCTTTAAAGTCATATTATTCGAAAAGAACAAAAAAAAATCATCCATTAACCACGATGCAACTTTTTTGCACACGGTACGTTTTCAAACAAGTTTTAGTTTCCAGAAAGCTAGTCGGTAATTAGCATGACATTCTAACAAAAAAGAAGGCTTTGAAGTGCAACTTTAGACGAAACTCCAAAGCGTTTAAAGCGTTTCAATTTAATTAGACATGATGCAGTGCTCTGACTTATTTTTTTAACTGTTTTATAGTCATATTATTTTTATTTTTGCATATCTTTTATTTCCTAATAATAAATAAATATTGTTTCAAATCATAGTGCAAATAGCAACTATATCATAGTTTCTCTTTTCCTCTCTACATTTTGGCTGTGTGGGGAGGCTGTGTATGCTGGATGTGGTCATTCCTGATATGCATATTTCATTTTTTAAAGTATTTTTATTTGTCCATGTGTGTTCACTTCTTTATTGTCAATTTAAAGTTTCAAATCAAAGGTTGACTTATTATATATTTTTCCTGGCACAAAATGACTTCAGTCTTGGATATAAGCATCCGCCCGAAAATCCGTGGTAAAAAAACTTGATAAAGCAGAAGCCGGGCATGCAAACTTTTGCTCTGCCATCCGAAAGTTCCTTCATACTCCTCCAATAGGAAACTCCAAACAATCTATAGATGATGTTACATGACAATCACTCTAAAACGCCACCCATCAGTACTTTCAGTGCTTTGATTTACACCAAGGTGTCATGAAAAAAGGCACACTTCATACAGATAACAACAAGAGGTGTTTGTCAAACACAAATGCCCCCCCCCCTGACGTGCAAGTGATATCTATTAGCATTGAATTTAAATTTTTGGAAATTTAGAGACTTTTGTAAGCTTTAGCAATGAAGGGTACCAGTCATGAAAGCAATTTACAAGACGGTGGAACTCCTATATATCAATAACCAGGTCATCCAATGAGAGGATTACATTTACCTCGACAAACATAAGCGCGTGTAGATTAACCTAGTCTAACACAAAGGATTTTATTGTAATTTAAATCAAATATTCGCTATTGGCGGAGATATAGTAGCTCTAGTGTTATGTCAATTCCTTTTTGTTGTCAAAGCCACTGTGACCTTGACCTTTAACATAATGACCCCATAATCAATAGGGGTCTTGTACTGGTCATGGCCAACCTCGACACCAAATATGAGGACTGTATCACAAAGCGTTGTCTAGTTATTGATCGGACAAGGTTTTTGTGTACAAAGGCCACTTTGACCTTGACCTTTGACCTACTGACCCCAAAATCAATAGGGGTCTTCTACTGGTCATGACCAACATTCATACCAAATATGAGGACAAAATCAATAGGGGTCTTGTACTGGTCATGACCAACCTCCACACCATATATTAGGACTGTATAAAAAAAACGTTGTCTAGTTATTGATCGAACAAGGTTTTTTGTTGTCAAGGCCACTGTGACCTTGACCTTTGACCTACTGATCCTAAAATCAATAGGGTTCTTCTATTGGTCATGACCAACCTCCACACCAAATATGAGGACTGTATCACAAAGCGTTGTCTAGTTATTGATCGGACAAGGTTTTTGTGGTCAAGGCCACTGTGACCTTGACCTTTGACCTACTGACCCCAAAATCAATAGGGGTCTTCTACTGGTCATGACCAACCTCCACACCAAATATGAGGACTGTATCACAAAGCGTTGTCTAGTTATTGATCGGACAAGGTTTTTGTGGTCAAGGCCACTGTGACCTTGACCTTTGACCTACTGACCCCAAAATCAATAGGGGTCTTCTACTGGTCATGACCAACCTCCACACCAAATATGAGGACTGTATCACAAAGCGTTGTCTAGTTATTGATCGGACAAGGTTTCTGTGGTCAAGGCCACTGTGACCTTGACCTTTGACCTACTGACCCCAAAATCAATAGGGGTCTTCTACTGGTCATGACCAACCTCCACACCAAATATAAGGACTGTATCACAAAGCGTTGTCTAGTTATTGATCGGACAAGATGTGGTCTACGGACTGACCGACCGACCGACCGACCGACCTACCGACCGACCGACATGTGCAAAGCAATATACCCCCGCTTCTTCGAAGGGGGGCATAATTATATGTTTTTTATTCCTTAGAATTGAATGCCCCTCTATAATGATGAATTAAGGCAAAATATCTTGACACAAATAACAGTGTTGTATAGAACAACCACTGGACCATCTGGACATTGAACTTTCGATTCACCTTATCATAGGAGTTTACAGCCTTTAGCAGTGAAGTTTGTGTACTGTATACTGCTAATGCTGACAAGTATCTTCCAGTAAATTATATTTATTTCTTTACTCAAGATTTTTGTGTCATTGACATCAATTATGTAACTTAGCTTAAAGAAAACTAGCCTAACTGATGTACAAAGGAGAAAAAGGTACAGCGCTGAAGGTAGTTAAACTGAGATTGGAAACCAGTCTCAAATCTCAAGCATCTGATTGGCTGAAATGGCGACTGGTTGCTTGAGATTTGAGACTGGTTTCCATAATCAGTTTTATAACCTTAGGTACAAGACATTGACCCATAGTCCATACTACATCTAAGAAGAACATGACAGTTAGTCATTATGACATGATTATTTGGGTGATTCAGCCATTTTATTCATCATAATTATTATTGTAAAAAATGATTGAGTTTTTATTGTGACAATTTATGTGCTAACAATGAAATAACTTAAAAATGACAAAATAAATAAAATAGAACAAAATTTACTGCACTGTCATTAATTTTATCAGTGCCCTGAATTTTTTGTTGTAAGATGAATTTTATTCACTAATTGTCTGGATTTGAGCAAGATAATAAAATTTTTGATAAGCTTAAGAGAAAGCAAGTCACTGCAATTCAATAGTCCCTTATCAGCATAATCTCCTCATTGCCTTTCCCTTTTTATCTATTCTAACCAAAAAAACCAAGTTTCATTAACCTAGCTTGCGTGTCATACGATGAAACCTTGCTAATAAGACCATGCTGAAGGTTATAAAACTGCGACTGCGACTGGAAACTAGTCTCAAATCTCAAGCATCTGATTGGCTGAAATGGCGACCAGTCGCCATTTCAGCCAATCAGATGCTTGAGATTTGAGACTGGTTTCCATGCTCAGTTCATAACCTTGGGCACACCTTTGGGACTTGACTTAACATAGGAGTGGTCTTAATTTTGGTGTGGAAAATAGTGTAAAACTGTATAAAGGGACTTTAAAGTGGTCTTATTTTCTGGATGGTCTCAATGTGGGATTTACTGTAAAATCATGTATTTTGAGATATTGTTGAAAATAGTTTGTTTTTTTTTCAAACAAACACATGAAAGGTAAACCAACAGTTCTCTCAAATGCCAAGTTTCAGAAACCTCGCTTGCATACTTTCGAGAACTGGAGGTATTTCAGGATCCAGTTTTTCTGGACTGACAAATTTATAAAAGGACAAGAGAAAAAATAATGTTAAGTGATATTATCTCATTATTGCCAGGTCTATACTAAGTTTCATGAACATATTTTAATTCCTTTTGATTTATGGTAAGATTCAGTTAAGTGTAATATTTACACAATTTTTGTTGCCATAGCACACACAGTTTTTGCCCAAAACATGACAAGCATAACCTCCTCAATGCCCTATAACCAAATATCAACTTTCATACATATAGTTTGCATTCATTTTAAGATACTGCAGAATAAATATTAATAAGTAACAATACTCTTGTCTTTACTTTGGCTTAAACCTCCATCTATAGCCTACCCTAAGGTCATATCCTATTACTAAACTCTTGGCCATGCAGATTTTACTTCAATATTATCTTTGAGAGATCAAGAATTCAGCACCGATGTTGTCATGATGTGAAAGTAAAGTAGTGAACACAATCTGGAGAAATCAGATGTAACAAATACCTTGCAACAATGTTTGAATATGTACCACAAAACTTATGTTTGCTTCTTTGGTCATTCGGAAACAGTCAGAATATCAACGAGGTTATTAAATTAAAATAGGTGATGATGACATTAATGTTACATGTACTGCCTTGCCTACTTTAGGTGCATATTGGGGTGTGGACTTTCAGTCGGTCTTCTGTTAAAGGAAGATACCAAATGCATTATTTCAGGTACAAACAAGCACCAAGACAGAACCACTAACATTTTCCATTCTGTTTCCTATTGAGTATCCAGGCTCAACAGTAAGAAGGGGCCTATGACTGACAGTCAACACATTTAGCCACTACATTACATGAAATAAGCATGACAATACAAAGCTATGTTATGATGACCATGTTTATCAGGGATAGCTGGACAACCTTAAAATAGGATTGTCCCAGCTTAATCAGCCTGTAGTGTTTGCAGAGTTACATGAGTAGGCACTGTTGCCGTACATTACAGGTTTGATTCCCACCAAGGGCAATATCATTAGATAAGATGAAACAGATTGACAAGACCAACTTTGTCCAAGATAATAAAAATAGAACTGAAAACCAGTCTCAAATCTCAAGAATCTGATTGGCTGAAATAGCAGCTGGTTGCCATTTCAGCCAATCAGAAGCACGAGATTTGAGACTGGTCTCCAATCTTAGTTTTATGATCTTGGGCTCTAATGACTGTGGTTTTCTGACCACAGGGTAAATAGATGGATAGCTAACTTACTCCTTTGGAGGGCTGATATCATCAGGATCTAGCTCAAAGAACTCGACCACTTCTTTACACTGAGATATCTTCCTAGGCAACTTTACTATAGCCTGTAATATAATAATACAACAGGTTTTATCAGATACGGTGAAATCAAAGTAGTTTTGGGGGGATAAAATTTCCTGAATTCTGTGATAAGTTAGATACATGTATAACCTAATAGGTCCAATTGTTTTGCTCCTTGTTTTTGCACCCCATAGAAAAGTAAGGAAAATCTTAAAAATTGAATTTCTGCATAATAAACAGCTACAAGGCATTTTGTTTAACCTTTCACACCATTGATATGTCTTATATCCTATATACCTGGGTACTTTATGAAATGAAACAGTACCCAAGAGAAATTGAAACATCGTAGATTAAGGTAAAGATAACTTTTATAAAACATGACAATTAAAATTTATATCTAATATCACTGCCAATCATAAGGAATTTAAACGTAACCATTTAAGCTAAAGAAATGCTATGAAAAAAGTGGGTAATTAACCCGTTACTACATGGACACATGCTTATCGCATGAGTAAACAGAGTAAATCCAGATCAGCCAGCATATCCAGGATCTTCACTGTTCGCTTTAAGATTCTTTAGTTTGTTTCTGACAAATATGTGGCTAGTGCAGATCCAGATTATATGGACTGATATGTTGGCTGATCTGGATCTACACTGGTCACACATGCATTAAAACACACATATTAAAAGAGTTCTAACAAAATATCTTATTACCTTGCAGTATTCAGCAATGGGTCCCAGACGTTTGATTGCTACCTCTCTGATATGACTCCGCCCAAAGAACTTCTTGCCTGGCAAGAATGGAATGATCCTCTTATCTGGGTCAAGTGAGCCCGCCTCCTCAGGAAACATCTCCATGAGCTGGCTCTGTAAACAACCAATCTAAATCTGAGAAACTGACAGAATCATGTCTCTGCTTTGCTGGCTCTAAAAACAAGACTCTTTTTAACCCTTTCCTCCATAGATATACCTTTATTGCATGATCAAACAGGTTAGATCCAGATCAGCTGGCACATCTGTGCATCAGGATCTAAACTGTTCACTTTTTGATTTGTTAGGTTATTTCTGACCAAAATGCGACCAGCGCAGATCCTGGATCTACAATGGTCACACATGCATAAAAAGGCATATATATGGAGGAAAGGCTTAACAACCAATTATTGTTATGTAACATATTATTAGACTGGGAATCATGTCCGGGGAATCTGTCTGCAGTGGGTGTGCCGGGATAAAACTGTCATGTTTTATTTTTTTTTTTAAATATTGAAGAGGAAGATAATGGGAATTTATCAATTATTAGTAAGATATCAATATTTCACTGGCAGGTGCAAGGTCTGAGTTAACTTACAAGTACAATGGACTTTATAATGAAAAATTTTGTCTTGGTACTACTGCATTGATTAATTAAACCCATGAAAAAATAGCTAAAACCAGGTGCCAAGGTTATAAAGCTGAGATTGGTAACCAGTCTCAAATAACAAGCATCTGATTGGCTGAAATGGCGCCTGGGAGCCATTTCAGCCAATCAGATGCTTGAGATTTGAGACTGGTTTCTATGCTCAGTTTTATAACCTTAGGCACAGGATGCAAAGGACACTTAGACTTAATGAAGTTTAAACAAGAGCTATCACTGAAGGTGATTAATACCCCCGCAATACAGCTTTGTCAGAGTATACAGAAATAATGTTCGCATCTTTTTAAAATGCGACACAAATTGTGCATGTATGTCATCTATATATAAAAATCTATGTATTCGGTGAACAGGAAGTTAGGTGAGCAAGGAGCATTAAATCACTTTACACCATATGGGACTATAGGATAAAGCATTATGCAAAATATCAGGCTGCTGCATGTTTCAGTTGCTAAGAAAACTACAACGGAAATTGTGCATGTATGTCAACTATGTGCACAAATCTAAGTATTCGGTAAACAGGAAGTAGATGAGCTAGGAGCATAAAATCGCTTTACACCATATGGAACTATAGGATAAAGCATTATGCAAAATATCAGGCTGCTGCATGTTATAGTTGCTTAGAAACTGCGACAGAAATTGTGCATGTATGTCAACTATGTGCACAAATGTAAGTATTCGGTAAACAGGAAGTAGATGAGCAAGGAGCATAAAATCGCTTAACACCATATGGGACTATAGGATAAAGCATTATGCAAAATATCAGGCTGCTGCATGTTATAGTTACTAAGAAAACTGCGACGGAAATTGTGCATGTATGTCAACTATGTGCACAAATCTAAGTATTCGGTAAACAGGAAGTAGATGAGCAAGGAGCATAAAATTGCTTTACACCATATGGGACTATAGGATAAAGCATTATGCAAAATATCAGGCTGCTGCATGTTATAGTTGCTTAGAAAACTGCAACGGAAATTGTGCATGTATGTCAACTATGTGTAAAAATCTAAGTATTTGGTGAACAGGAAGTAGGTGAGCAAGGAGCATAAAATCGCTTTACACCATATGGGACTATAGGATAAAGCATTATGCATAATATCAGGCTGCTGAATGTTATAGTTGCATAGAAAACTATGACGGAAAATTAACATGCCTTTTGGTTGATGTAATGCACCTTTATAGGAACAAAACCTAAAATATTCGGCAAACAGGAAGTAGATGAGCAAGGAGCATGAAATTGCTTTACACCATATGGGACTATAGTATAAAGCAATATGCATAATATCAGGCTGCTGCATGTTATAGTTGCTTAGAAAAATGCGACGGAAAATTAACATGCCTTTTGGTCGATGTAATGCACCTTTTTAGTAACAAAATCTAAAAATATGTGGCAAACAGGAAGTAGATGAGCAAGGAGCATGAAATTGCTTTACACCATATGGGACTATATGATAAAGCAATATGCAAAATATCAGGCTGCTGCATGTTACAGTTGCTGAGAAAACTGCGACGGAAATTTTGTTACGGACGGACGGATGGACGCACGGACAAGGGTAAAACAGTATACCCCCTCTTCTTCGAAGCGGGGGTATAAAAAGTATAAAAGGTAAATCATAAAAGCTCAAAATTTACAGATAAATAAATCTCAAAATAAGTAAAACTGCAGATCTGTAACTATGTTATATGGCAGTGTCCAATTTTTGACAATGAAATTAATATAAACTAAAATTCTTTACCAAAAATCCTGAAAGATAGAATTACTGTCATTTTTGTCACTTTTTTCACGTAGTATGAACAAAAAAAACAACAACATATACATGTAATCACTAATTATACTAGAAGAGCAAAACTGAAACAAAAAAAAAATTATTAAAACTAAACATCAACTCAAATCAGCCAAACAGTTCAATATAATACAACAAACGCATAGAAAAATGACTTAACTAAACAGATTTAATGAATGTACTAGTATGAGTTTGGAAAGCAGCCTCAGATCTCAGCAATATGATTGGTTGATATACAGCACAGTCTCAGAACTGACCAATGGTAAACATTAGATCTGAAACTGGTTTTCAGAATCAGTTTGTTTAATCTTGGGTCCAGAAATTCCTGTATTAGAAAATAAGAAATTCTGGATTGTATAAAATATTGGTTTTAACAGGTGTCATTCATAAAAGCTGACAAAATATTTCTCTTCCATCAAATTAAGACCACAGGTTGAAATTTTCTCAGCCATTGTCTCCTATTGCTCATCAATGAATGTCACCCACTAAATCAATTATATTGTTTCAATTAAACATATCTATTTGCTTTTGACATCAGAAACAGTATAATACTATGATTTTATTGTTTATTTATTACATGCTAATGTACACATCATTGTAGGTTGACAAATTATGAGGCCAATTAATGACGCAACATGTCATAGCATTAGTAATTCCACTTTGTTAGTATTAAAGGTAAACATCTCTTCAAATAATATTTATGTACTTAACCCACTTCTAAGCCCTAAAAACAAGGACCAATACTTAACAGTCCAATCTTTGTGTTACAGTCATTTTTGTCTTACATACAGGATAAGTATGTATTGTTTGTTGAATAGTAACATCAGTAAGTGTTTTCTGTGTAAACCAGTTGGTTCTATAGTATTATCGCTTAACTCCATGGTGTAGGGCTGTTATCCATGTGCAAAGTGTAGATCCTGATCAGTCAGCATATCTGTGCCATCTGATCAGGATCTACAGTAAAACTACTCATTATGACCACCCTGAAATTAAGACCACCTCAAAAATAGTACGACTATTTCAATGTCACCATCAGAGATTTGCTGTTTTTACTCCATACACACACATTTTATCACAAGGGCAACCAGTGTAGATCCAGATCAGCTGGCACATCTGTGCCTTCTGATAAGGATCTGCATTGTTCATTTTATAGTGAGAAATAACCTCATCAATCAAAAAGCCAACAGTGCAGGTCCAGATGTGTCAGCTGATCTGGATCTACAATGTTAACCCACACCATAAAGGCCTATATATGGAGGAAAGGATTAAAAGAGACAAGTACTTTTAAATCTGCCTCAGAAGTTACGGTGATGCTGATTTAATCCAGTAACTATGTTTGAATTTATGCATATTTTCTGATGATTTTTGTGTGTGGAAAATGTCACAAGTAAGTGTAGACTAATAATTTTTTATTAAAGATGTACTGGTAATATGTTTTATTGGGAAAGAATAAAACAACACTATTTGACAGGAATTCTAGTGTTAACTTATGGGAACATAGGTCTCAGACTGTCTAAATAAACTTACCAAGTTTTACTGATCTTAACCCATTACTTCATGGGATATGGTTGTTTTCTTTTTCATAGTTGAACAGTGTAGATCCAGAGCAGCTGGCAAAGAAGGCCATGCCATCTGATCAAGATCTACATTGTCTGCTGTTAAGTTTCATTTGTTTTTTTTGACAAAGAAGTTGATGTGCCGACTGACCTGGGTTGAAGGTTATAAAACTGAGTTTGGAAACCAGTCTCAAATCTCAAGCATCTGATTGGCTGAAATGTTGACCAGTCGCCATTTCAGCCAATCAGATGCTTGCGATTTGAGACTTGTTTCCATGCTCAGTTTTATAACCTTGGGCACTGGACTTACTAGTTACACATGTGATAAAACCCATAAAATATTATATGTATAAGTAAAGAGTTCAATCTGCTCATCAAAGCCCTCTCTCTCAAGCTTTGTTAAAAAGCCTGAACATCCTTCTTTGGTTTTTTGTATAATTTGATGAAATCTTAAGGCTAAACAGTCATGTGCTGAATAATAACTGACTTTTGAAATCATGGCAAGACTATGCAATCAACAAAATTAACTGTTTATTCATAAACAACAAAAACACAGAAGTTGTTTCTGAATAAATTGTATATAAGCAATTGTGTGAACTAGATTGACTCAGTTGACATACTATTACTTACTTCCTAACTGGTTTGAACTCTTTACTCCTTTTAATACATATGCAGATAGTGTAGATCCAGACCATGCCATCTCATCAGGATCGACAATAGTTGTCTCGTCATCAGAAATAACCGCATGGATCTTAAAGCTAAGAGTGCAGATCCTGATCAGACAGCATGGATGTGCCAGCTGATCTGGATCTACACACCAACTTTCTATTAAACTTATATTCAAAGAATTGATAATATTTAATATTTTCAGCTTTATAAATAAATACATACAGGGATGCATACTTGTGTGGTTTAAGTATCATTGTGATTACAAACATGACAATAAAAAAAAACAGCTATCTGATTAATCTATAGTGTTCAATCCTGGACTCACAATAAT
This sequence comes from Corbicula japonica, assembly GCA_038501625.1. NCBI lineage: Eukaryota > Metazoa > Mollusca > Bivalvia > Venerida > Cyrenidae > Corbicula > Corbicula japonica. The sequence goes on along the minus strand of JAZAYU010000029.1, from coordinate 4,722,296 downwards.
AATCTGCATCCTAACACTTCATGTACATAAGTGGATGCATGGTGGTAGAAAACTTGTTAGATAATTTTAAAATCTTTGCTCCATCGTAGATGGGTGTTATACATCAGGAAAACACTCACTTGTAGATCCAGATCAGGCAGCATATCTGTGTCCTCTCAACAGTCCACTATTAGCTTTTCAATTCATTAGGTTACAAATTACCAAGAAGCAAAGAGTGTAATTTCTGATCAGATGGCTTGGATGTGCTGGCTGTTCGTGATCTACACTGTTCACCCAGGCCATAAAACCTGTATGAAGCAAGCAGGGCTCTCACTCAGGGAAAAGTTTTGTCATAATTTTACTGAATTGTGGAGAAGTTTGCTGTCAACACTATTCTTTCCCTAACTAGTCTATACAAAATGACTTCTCCCATAGCTCAAAGAAGGGAGAAGTCTGGTCACTTTTGGGAGACTACTTTTCCCAAGTCTCCCTCTAATGAGAGCCCTGGCAAGGCTAACTAACTTTAGAATCAGATGCTATATTTAATTTACCACTTGTCCAAACTTCTAGTTAAACACTCAAAATGTTCTTAGGTTAAAAAGTAACTTTAAAAATATTACTGTCTATCCCCCTGTATTTATGTAATTTTAATAAGTTATAATGATATACAAGGAAATTATTATAATTTAGTTATTGAAATTTCAAGTCATATTACCATTTATAAATCTGATATATTCCCAAGCTGTTTTTATTTTTCTGGTAACTAAATACATGTAACAACAATTTACCTGTATTCACCTCTATTCCTGAAATATTTTAGAATACCACAACAAGATAAATTTCTTTAGCGTGACTATCCTATCTTTTTCGGAATGACTGATACCTCCATACTGAAGTGCTCGTGTGATTGTGTCGTGAGCCCCTCAGGCCTTCCCACAATTCTCACCTGTCAGTTATGACGCTCTTAACTCATTGGTCAATATCTACACAGACTGACCAGTCAATGTGAGAATTACTTAGTACAGTAATGTGTGTTAATTACAGGTAATAAGTGACAACTAAGTGATTAAGACATATTTAATTAGATAATCACACAGATCTCAGTTTATTTTGTTCATAACACCTGAAAATGAATAATAAGAATGTTTTAAAGGTAGATAATCAGAAATCCAGACTTACTGTAAAAGATGTATTAAATAAGCAGCCACCTAAGGGAGTGACAAAAAGTGCCTGCTTAACAAAGGTGGCTGTCCAAGACAAGTGAAAATAAGAACAAAATGTCAGTTTAAGACATATTCAAACTAGCTGTTTAATACCATAGGTAGCTGAATGCAGGTGTCTGTCTAATCAGGTTCAACTGTATTTAGTACTAGCCAACTTTTAAAAGACTTGGTGTCATTTAAACTGGATTTTGTTATCTCTTTTAAAATATTTCAGTGTAAACCTTTAAAATGCATTTCAAATCTCTTTATGCAGTATCTTTGTTTCATTTTTATTACGAATGGTTGTTAATGTTACTCATTACATGTGACAGTTAGTGTATGTTTTGGCTCAGAGGGAGACAAGAAAAACAGTTTTCCAAAATTCCTTAAAGTCTACCTCTACTGAACCAATGGAGTTTTTCACTACATGTTTCTTATAGAATGTCCCTATATGTTTCTTATAGAATGTCCCTATATGTTTCTTATAGAATGTCCCTATATGTTTCTTATAGAATGTCCCTATATGTTTCTTATAGAATGTCCCTATATGTTTCTGATAGAATGTCCCTATATGTTTCTTATAGAATGTCCCTATATGTTTCTGATAGAATGTCCCTATATGTTTCTTATAGAATGTCCCTATATGTTTCTTATAGAATGTCCTTATATGTTTCTTATAGAATGTCCCTATATGTTTCTTATAGAATGTCCCTATATGTTTCCTATGGAATGTCCCTATATGTTTCTTATAGAATGTCCCTATATGTTTCTTACAGAATGTCCCTATATGTTTCTTATAGAATTTCCCTATAATTTGTTTCTTACAGAACGTTCCTATATGTTTCCTATAGAATTTCCCTATATGTTTCCAATAGAATTTCCCTATATGTTTCTTATAGAATTTCCCTATATGTTTCTTACAGAATTTCCCTATATGTTTCTTATAGAATTTCCCTTTAAAACTATGTTTCTTATAGAGAGCTGAAGATTTCCAAAACTTATCCATATTTCTCCCTGCTGACACCACAAGATAGGAAATCATTGAGAATGCATTGTAGTTTTTGCAGGCAGAAATATTTTGACTTCATTGTAGCATTGTCCGACCAGTTTTCAGTATAGTTAGCGATTAGCTTGATTTCCGTCATGTAAATAAACAGCAACTAAGATAAAACTATGACTTTCCATAAATTTGTTTATCCTTCTAAATATTAATACAAATTTCATTCATTTGTTCATTCATTCAAACTCAAAGAAAAGAAAAAACCTAATGCAGTGATATTGTCGGCCATCTTGGAAATACGTCCTATTTCCGTTAACTGGTTCAAGACACACAAAAACATTTACAGTACAGGATTGTAAGTCACATGGCATCATGCAACTTTGTGCAGCAGACCTTAACAGGGAAGTCCCTTTTGAGATTTCGTTCAGACTGTTAGTTTTTGTATTGAAAACATTACTTTTTGCTGAATCACCAAAAAAGTGTTACAAAAATATATAGTCAATCGTAATTTCACATAAAAATTATGTTTCTAATCTGATTTGCACTTGTTTTGGGCCGTATATCAGATATGACAGCTTACGGCAGAAAGCTATGAGGTTCCAGAGTGTTTCTGTAATGTGCATACCAGTAAACCAACCTATAACGAAAATAGGACAGTACTGAAAACTGGACAGTATACGATAAATATGGATACATTAATTTTTTTTAACTTAAAAATTTTTAATACATTTTTCATATATCTGTTAGCACACAAAGTTAGTGATTACCAACTTTAATATTTGAAATTGTTCATAACATCTAAATTAATAATTACTGAAATTTATTACAGACTCTTTGGGTAAGTCAATTTATCCTTCACATTACTGATAACAACATGTTAAAAGAAGCGTAGACCCTGATCATAAACAACTGATCTGGTTATACACAAATTACACAGAATTATTTCAATAATCTTAAAAGAGCCATGCTGCAAAAATCTTTCCCTCATCTAAGTGAAAGGTGGGTGGGGTTAAAAACATCTACAAACTATCCCTTCTAGATCTTACCTAAGACCCAGGATAGTTGGTAAAATACTCTGCTTTTAGTACATGTATCTTTAATTGCATTATCTTGACCACTGATTACCAATATAGCCATAACAACTGTGAGAGACTTAACTGTTTACACCACATAAACTGGTTGAAAGCATGTGCGAACAGTTTAAATCAAGATCAGCCAGCACATCCATGCCATAAGATCAGGATCTACATGGATCTTCACTGTCAGAAATAACTTAACGAATCAAAAAGCACACAGTGTAGATCCTGATCAGGGCTGAAGGTTATAAAACTGAGTTTGGAAACCAGTCTCAAATCTCAAGCATCTGATTGGCTGAAAAGGCCACCAGTCAATCAGATGCTTGAGGTTTGAGACTGGTTTCCATGCTCAGTTTTATAACGTTGGGCACAGATGGCATTGATGTGGATAACAGCCATATCCCATGGAGTTAAGGGTTAAGATAAATTTTCAAAGTATGTGTTATACACTCTCTCTACAGTTTAGACAGAGCTGAGAATTCTATCAATGGGATACTGAACCTTAAAATATAAGCGGATTTACTTATTTATGTATGCTGAGATTATTTATGTATGCTGAGATCAGCTGTCTTTTTGTATACAATGGTCAACGACATGGCAAACACTTTGGATATCAGATTTTAAAAAACTCCTATGTTTATAGTTATATCCAATTAAAACAAAAATAATAATGAGTCAAATTTCTGAATGTTAATGTTAGGGTTCACTAGCAATTTAATGAACATCAGGATCTACAATGGTTGCCCATGTGATAAAGATGCATAAATTTTACTAACTGGTTCATAAAGAGATAGCCCTGGGATTTAAACAGTCTGCTCACAAGTTTAAGGGCCTGCCACGCAAGGATATAATAATGTTCTTGAAAATGTAACTTGGTATATTGCAGGACATGGTGAAAGTAAAGACCATATATGAGCTCTACATATTACCAGGAAAGAAATAAATTGTAGGAAAATGTCAATTGTCACTACTAATGCACACAATAAACATAAAAGCCCCACCATACTATCATGCAATGACCATAATATTTTAATAGCCCCTTTATAATATGCAGTAACTTTGAAATTTGATGGTAATCAACTCTTGATGAGGAAGTAACTGAAAAATAAAGTAAGTTTGTGGTTGTTTTGTGTATGCCTATTTAGTCAGGTGTCGCACAATACTGTGTCTTCTAAGTTTACTACAAATGCATTACCAGCTAACGGTTAACCCTTTACTCCATATATACTGTACACCTTAATTGCACGGGCAAACAATGTAAAGCCAGATCAGCCAGCACATCCATGCCATCTGATCAGGATCTACACTGTTCACTTCTTTGTCAAAATAACTAACAAATCAAGAAATAACTAAGGAATAAAAAAGCGAACAGTGCAGATCCTGATCAGAGTATCATCAGACTGCACAGATGTACCAGCTTATCTGGATCTACATTGTTTGTCCGGGCCATAAAGATGTACAAGGGTTAACCTGAAGTAGCTGTAATGGACTCACCTTGCTTTCATTTCAAGCCAGTCTATTAATTGTTTATAGGTGTGTTAGATTCTGATCAGACAGTGCAGATGTGTATTCCCATCTAGGTCTCTACTGGTGGCAACTGTAACAGTTGCTTTTAGGGTTAATGTACTGATTGAACAATGCAATCTATGGACCATTAACAAAAATATGGGTAACCAGTGCCCAAGATCATAAAACAAAACCAGTCTCAAATCTCAAGCATCTGATTGGCTGAAATGGCAACCAGTAGCCAGTTCAGTCAATCAGATCCTTGAGATTTGAGACTGATCTCAAAACCTAGTTTTATAATCTTGGGCCCTGAAGGAAGCAAAAGGCAAGATACAAACTTTAATCATCATCAATTGTGCTTACACAGCTCCTGGACTGAAGATGCTTGAGATTTGAGACTGATTTCCATGCTCAGTTTTATAACCTTGGACACTGGTATGAACCTACTTACAGTAGTGGCAAAAAAGTGGTTAAGATTTATTCCTACTTGCTGGACAACAAAACCAAAACACGAAAGAAAGAGTTAGGCCATAGTCTTATCAAAGTACATTGTATTTTTAACCTTACACATTTTAGCCCTTTACTCCATAGAATGATAGATACCCTTTTATTGCATGGACTAACAGTGTAGATCCAGATCAGCCAGCACATCAGTGCAATCTTATTAGAATCTATAATGTTCGCTTTTAAATTTATAAGGTTATTTCTATCCAAAATGCGACCGGTATAGATTCAGATCAGATGGCACAAATGTGCTGGCTGTTCTGGATCTCCACCGGCAACAAACATGTTAAAACATGTATATATGAAGTAAAGGGTGACCAGTGTATATCCAGATCACCTGCTTAATCTGTGATATTTGATCTGGATCTGCCTTGTTGCATCTTGGTCAGAAATAATAACATAATGAATCTAAAAGAGAAGTGTAGATCCAGATCAGATGGTGCAGATGTGCTAGCTGATCTGGATCTTCACTGTTTACCCATGCAATAAAGGTGTATCTATGGAGTAAAGGGTTTACATAATGGTTGATTATCTCAGATATACTATACACTTTAAAAGTTATTTTGATAGGTGTTATTGCTTTGCTATCAGTGCCCAAGCTTATAAAACTGAGCATTGAAACCAGTCTCAAGTATTTGATTCGCTGCAAAGGCGACCAGTCGCCATTTCAGCAAATCAGATGCTTGAGATTTGAGACTGGTTTCCAATCTCAGTGTTTTAACCTTCAGCCCTTGTCAAGTTTGAAGCTTATCATAAATTATTTCCTCTGTGTTTTCATTGCATGGTTTTATCAGTTGCAAAACACAGTTTTTCAATTGTTTAAAAAAAGTTTTTATCTAATTGCAGCTTACCTGAAAGTCAAAGAACCTACTGTAGCGCCTGTAAATGACATTGGTTGACCCGTCTGACCAGGTAACATGAATAATGTACACCTGCAAGAAGTGTTGTTCAGATTAGACAAAGGAAAGAACAAATGAAACAAAAACTGATTGCTGTTTCTATTAAAAAACTAGAAATGTGTCAATAGGACACGGATGCCCCCGCTATGCATGTTTGTCATGGTGAACATTTATACCAAGTTATTTGAAAATCCAATAAGTAATAACAAACTCACAGCCCAGACAAGAAAATTCTGGTTTTAGTAATAGTGACCTTGACCTTGGACCTACAGGCATGGGAATTGTACACAACACAACGCCTTGTAATAGTGAACATTTGTGCCAAATTATTTTGAAACCACTCTGTTAATAACGAAGTTATAGCCAGTACAAGAAATTTCTATTTTTTGTAACAGTGACCTTGACCTTGGACCTACAGGCATGGGTATTGTACACAACACATCGTCTTGATATAATGAACATTTATACCAAGTTATTATAAAATCCTTTTATAAGAAATAAAAAAGTAACAGAGCAGACAAGATTTTTATAACAAAATTCTATTTTTAGTAACAGTGACCTTGACCTTTGACCTTTAGGCATGGGTGTTGTATATGACACACCGCCTTATCATGGTGAACATTTGTGCCAAGTTATTTTGAAATCCCTCCATTCATAAGGAAGTTACAGCCTGGACAAGAAAATTCTATTTTTAGTAGCAGCGACCTTGACCTTGGACCTAGAGGCATGGGTATTGTACGCGACAAACCGTCTTGATATGATGAACATTTATACCAAGTTATTTTAAAATCCAATACGAAATAACAAATTAACAGAGCGGACAAGATTTTTCCAACAAAATTCTATTTTTAGTAACAGTGACCTTGACCTTGGACCTACAGGCATGGGTGTTGTACGCGACACACCGCCTTGTCATGGTGAACATTTGTGCCAAGTTATTTTGAAATCCCTCCATTCATAAGGAAGTTACAGTCCAGACAAGAAAATTCTGTTTTTAGTAACAGTGACCTTGACCTTGGACCTACAGGCATGGGTATTGTATGCGACACACCGTCTTGATATGGTAAACATTTATACCAAGTTATTTTAAAATCCAATAAGAAATAACAAAGTTACAGAGCGGACAAGATTTTTCCAACAAAATTCTATTTTAAGTAACAGTGACCTTAACCTTGGACCTACGGGCATGGGTGTTGTATGCGACACACCGCCTTGTCATGGTGAACATTTGTGCCAAGTTATTTTGAAATCCCTCCATTTATAAGGAAGTTACAGTCCAGACAAGAAAATTCTGTTTTTAGTAACAGTGACCTTGACCTTGGACCTACAGGCATGGGTATTGTACGCGACACACCGTCTTGATATGGTGAACATTCATACCAAGTTATTTTAAAATCCAATAAGAAATAACAAAGTTACAGAGCGGACACAATTTTCGAACATACACACACACACTGACACACTGACACACACACAAACAGCCAGGGTGAACACTATATGCCCTTCTGCCTTACATGGCGGGGGCATAAAAAAAAAACCAAGATGGTCTGGCAATTTTGGCAAAGCCTGTATTTTGAAAAAAAAAATACAAATGTTCAAATTATTCAGTGTGAATGAATGGTGCTTTAAAAGATCTATTATTTAGAAGGTTCAATTGTCATGTCTATATAAGACACAATGTGATCAGTATAACTCCAAGACCTAACAGTTTGTAACTTTGTTCTTCATGTTTCTTTACTACATATAGAGTTTAAGCCAGCTGCCATTAGGCCAGAATTAAGACCCGTAAGCCTCAATTCTCACACATCCCGCAAACTTCTGAAACTCAATATCAAAAAGATAACAACTAAAGACATATAAGGCTGCCAAAGTTTATTTAAACTCTTTCTGCAATCTGTGACATCAATCAGTGTCAATTGTAAAAACTGCTTCATTAAAAACAGCTCCATCCACTAGAAAAACACCAAACAGTTATAGTTGCCCCAATTCATGAAAAGAAGTAAACATTAAAGACTTGACCATGTTTGTTATGCAGTCTTCTCTGCTTTTATAATTCTTTAATATAAACCTGAAGTCTCCTCAACCAGCCACCAGTCAAGGAGACTATAGGGGTACTATTTTCTCCTCTACCTGTTCCCTAATTCGTGCTTATACTACAATGTAATATGGTATGCCCTTGCACAAGCCTTCACCAGTGTTAAAACTTAATATAATACATGTAGTATAGTTTGTACAAATGTTTTTGTCAAGATGCCTATGTAAAGATTGATTATCAATTTCTGAAGCCAAAGCCTCATGTGCCAAAGAAAAATTCAATGAAATTATTAAATTTAGTGAATCAACGTACAGTTGCATATACGGGGCAGGAAAATTAAATCATCTGATCCAAGAGACAAATATTATAATGTTATTAATCAAGTGAATTCATATTGGCCTTGTTATTGGACCGAGGGTATTCATATTAGCCCGAGGCCGTAGGCCGAGGACTAATGTGACTGCCCAAGGCCTAATAACATGGCCAATGTGAATTCATTTGATTACTGACAATTGTATTAACTGACTGAAACCATCAAACTCATAATTATGAAGACTTAACTGGGCCAATACGGGAATTGCTGGGCCAATATGAGAATTGCTGGGCCAATACATGTATGAGATGGTTAATTAATAATCAGATATAAAACGCCCAAATTTTAATTTTACATACCTCATTTGCTTTTTCCATCCCCATATTTAACCCTTTCCTGTATAGATACACCTTTATAACTAGGGCAAACAGTTTAGATCCAGATCAGCCGGCACATCTGGCCATCTGATCAGGATCTAAACTGTTCGCTTTTTGATTCATTAAGTTATTTCTGACCAAAATGCGACCAGTGCAGATCCTGATCAGACGGCATGGATGTGCCGGCAGATCTGGATCTACACTGGTTGCACATGCCTAAAAATGCGTATATATCAAGGAAAGGGTTAAAAGCAAATGAGGTCTATAAAATTTAAAATTTGTTCGTTTTACATTTGAATATTGGATCACCCGATTTACCGAAATCGACCCAATTACCGAAATCTACCGAAATCGACTGGAAATTACCGAAATCGACTTTATAAATTCATTTTTCCCAGTTATTACTGATTATTTTATAATAATTGTGATTATATAATGAATGTTCATTTAAATAAAGATGATTCAATTCAGATATTTGATTTGAAATTTTAACAAGAGCTGTCAGAGGAGACAGCATGCTCGACTATTCGAATCATTTGAAACAAATGCAATTTGAAGATTAAAACAATAACAACTATGGCCATACATTCATGTGCAATCAGGAAAAATATTTACAAGTGAATGGTACGGGAGAAATTCTTTTCAAATAACAGAAATAATTCCTAAATGTACCATAAATATTAAACTGAATAGGGGAATAACTATGAAATATTTCTGAATTTGTTAGAAAACTTGTTAGTAATTTTTTATTAGAGACATTTACTTTTAGTCAAATATCAATCACTTCAGTAATGTTACAGAAAAAGAACTGAAATGAAAATATAATGGTAGTTTGAAGTTGATACCTTAAGTATTTGCAAAGTTATCGATGAAGTGCACTTAAGTGAAAATATAAGTGAAACTAGAAATGTGTCCATAGGACACGGATGCCCCGCTATGCATCATTTTCAGACACTCAAGTGCAATGATGGGAATAATACGCGATACACTGCCCTTTCATGGTGAACATTTGTGTGAAGTTTTTTTGAAATCCCTCCATTTATAATGAAGTTACAGCCTGGACAAGAAAATTCTATTTTTGGTAACAGTGACCTTGACCTTGGACCTTCAGGCTTGGGTATTGTGCGGACACACTGCCTTTTCATGAACATTTGTGCAAAGTTATTTTAAAATCCCTCCATTTATAACAAAGTAACAGCCAGGACAAGATAATTCTATTTTTAGTAACAGTGACCTTGACCTTTGACCTACAGGCATGGGCATGGTACGTGACACACCGCCCTGTCATGGTGAACATTTGTGTCAAATTATTTTGAAATCCTTCCATTCATAACAAAGTTACAGCCTGGACAAGAAAATTCTATTTTTAGTAACAGTGACCTTGACCTTGGATCTACAGGCATGGGTATTGTGCGGACACACCGCCTTGTCATGGTGAACATTTGTGCCAAGATATTTTGAAATCCCTCCATTCATAACAAAGTAGCCTAGACAAGAAAATTCTATTTTTAGCAACAGTGACCTTGACCATTGACATACAGGCTTGGGCATGTACGTGACACACCGTCTTGATATGGTGAACAATTATACCAAGTTATTTAAAAACCCAATAAGAAATAACAAAGTTACAGAGCGGACACGATTTTGCAAGAAAATTCTATTTTTAGTAACAGTGACCTTGACTTTGGACCTACAGGCATGGGTATTGTACGCGACACACCGCCTTGTCATGGTGAACATTTGTGCCAAGTTATTTAGAAATCCCTCCATTCATAACGAAGTTAAGGGCCGACTGTATATTTTGCTTAACACAAAATGTAAGCGAAAAAGGGGCATAATTTGAAAAATATTGGAAGAAGGGTTATGGGTCTTGTTGGTTATGATGTAGATTTTGATGGTAAAATATATTTCAAGTTTGAAGGCAATATCATAATTAGTTTTAAAGTTAGAGGCAAAATGCATATTTTGCTTGACACAAAATATAAGAAAAAAGGGGCATAACTTGAATTATATTGACAGCAGAGTTATGGGTCTTGTTGGTAATGATGTAGAATTTGATGGTGAATATATATTCCAAGTTTCAAGTTGATATCTCAAGTAGTTTATAAGTTATGGACCAAAGTGCATATTTTCCTTAATGCAAAATTTAAGTGAAAAAGGGGCATAACTTGAAAAATATTGGAAGCAGAGTTATGGGTCTTGTTGGTAATGATGTAGAATTTGATGGTGAATATATATTCCAAGTTTCGAGTTGATATCATAAGTAGTTTTCAAGTAATGGACCAAAGTGCATTTTTTGTTTAACGGACGCCGACGCCGACACCGGGGCGAGTAGGATAGCTCCCCTATTCTTCTAATAGTCGAGCTAAAAATGACCGCAGATGTGCGTACTAACATATAACGTTATATGCCACAAACCTAAATTGGCGTGTAAACTTCACATTTATATCTAAAATATGGTATTAATCTTGAATAAATTGTTATAAATCAAAAATATGTTAATATTGACATCTTAATACATTTTTATTTATTAAATTTTGAAAACTTGCTGAAAAAATAAGCAAGCGAATATCTGAAAGCGGGTCGCAAAGAGATACCGAACTACAGAAAGCGACTTTATGAATAAGTTGTAAGTTATAAGTGATATCTATTTTATTAATTGTGATAATATAATGAATGTTCATTAAAATGTAGATGTTTAAATTCAGAAATTTCATTAGAAATTGTAAAAATGACCTTAAATATGCGTACTAACATATTACGTCACATACCAAATTCACAAAGAGATTCCTAACCGAAAAGCGTTCTCTTAAAGTGTATTTTTAATTGTCATTATAGATTAAATGGTGATTTATTGTTTATTAGGGCAATTCCAGTATTACGTGTACGGGGAGAGGGGATGGCACGTTTTTAAAGACCCAAGCACCCAGAATTATTAATTAATTGTCAAACCCAGCAGCGAGCATTACACATTTTCCTGAAACCCCAGCACCTAGAATTACGAATTTTACAATGTACACCATACCCCAATCTTTTTTTTTTGTTAAATTCCCACTGGAAAACATCGAACCAATACTACAAAACAACGGTTTTTAATCAAAATTACAACTTCTTTATCGATTCACCCCAAATGCAGGATGTTAACATGTGTATTTTAAGTGAAATCCTCTCAAATATATTGGTGGCGGTGCACCTTTTTTTGGACAACCCAGATTTCGGAAGATGTCATTTTTTCAGTTCGACAAATTAATTAAACCGCTTTATGACATTCCCTTCTCAATTAAAAATAAATCTTTGGTCTTTCACAAATGAACGTCTGGTAAAGAGAGGTGTTATTCCAAATTCACAACATTTGCTCAATCAAATGGCTATTTAATGGCAATATCGCAGCCCTCATCTCACTGCAATTTTAGCAAATGCATTGTTAAATTTTAATTAAGTGCATCGTAATTCTTTATTAGTTAATTTTAGTTAGAGTCCCAATTGTGAAAACATATGGCCTACAATCAAACGCTGAAATAATATGATTTAGATGTCTGGATATTTGGCGGTAAAAAATGATTTGCACGAAATGCACGCTTTTTGTTCGCTGCATACATCATCAACATATGACGTACAATCTAACGATAACAATTCGTCAGACATGCAGTGAAATGGTTGCTTTGCACGAAATACACGCTTCTTGCGCGCTGCATGTAGAAAGTTTTCGTCGTGGGTGGTAAAAGTCTGTTTTATTTCTGGTCTAGCAAAGTTTCGCATGAATGTCACGCTGAATAGCATTTAATTAATTAACAAATGTTACAAGAACTTTACGTCTTGTTTTGAAAATGCACAATTTAAATTAAGACTGTAGCATCCTCTCCGCACCGAAAAGGCTTTCAACAATCAAAAATTAAAATCGAATAATGTTCGAACTTTTACATCAGATTATACCGGTTGTAATCTTTGACATTTTTATGTTGTTTTTTTGAGCTTCCGCATTAGTGTACAGCACATGCAAATTGAGGCATTTTATTACCATTCGTTTCGTCTAAATATAATTATACGGAGATATCAAGATTGGAAAAAGTGAGCTCCCTTTGACTTAACGACAATAGGCACTTTCTCTTTAGTCAAGAACAGGTTACCTCCCTTGACATAGTATGATTCTTTTATTCTGTTTATACTGAACAAATATCCAATGTTACTCTTAAAAGTTAATAATTTCATAGTATTACACAGCATTGAATTTATATGAGCGTGAGTATATTACATATTGGTTTGAAAAGTTTCATTTCTAAATGAACTACTTACCGAATACGCACGCATGTTCCAAAAACAAAGCAAATCAATAGCTCATATATAATTTGCATCTTACTCTGATATTTAAATTAATGCGGACTGAATTGCAATTAATGTTTATTAAATTGCGAAAGATAGCTTCGGACGCACGTGAGGATACATGACCGGAGATTCTTTTTCTGCTAGCTTTCTGTATCTTTCGGCGGCACGCTTTCAGATATTCACTCATCAAATATATGAGATAGGAGTTTGTATGACTATAATAATTATTATTGAATTATAACAATATAATTACAGACTAACGCTAGATATAAGATATAAATATGAAGGTTTTTTTGGCGATTTCGGTATGCGACATGCAACGTTAACTACAAGTCCGCACGTATACCATCTTTTTGACGATTTCAAATATAAATGTTGTATTAACAAAACAATAATTTCTAATGATCTTGCATGATATTATCACACTGAATAAAAATAAATATTCAATATTGTACATTTATATCCATTTATTAAAGATTCATGCTATATTTAGGATATAAATATGTAGTTTACAAGCCGATTTCGGTATGTGACATATATGTTAGTACGCATATCTACAGTCAATTTTGCAATTTCAAATGAAATAACTTAATTAAATCATCTTCATTTCAATGAACATTTCTTTTATAATCCCAATTAATAAAAAAGGAACTGATAACTGGGGAAAATGAATTTTAAAAGTCGCTTTCGGTAGTTCGGTATCTCTTTGCGACCCGCTTTCGGATATTCGCTCGCTTACTTTTTGAGCAAGTTTTACGAAAATTTAATAAATAAATACGTATTAAGAGGTCAGTGTGAACATATTTTTGATTTAAAACACTTTATCTAAGATTTACGCCATATTTAAGATATAAATAGGAAGTTTACCCGCCGATTTCGGTTTGTGGCATACAACATTATATGTTAGTACGCACATCTACGGTCATTTTTACAATTTCAAATCAAATTTCTGAATTGAATCATCTTTATTTTAATGAACATTCATTGTATAATCACAATTATAATAAAAATAATCATTAATAACTGGAAAAAATGAATTTATAAAGTCGATTTCGGTAATTCCCAGTCGATTTCGGTCGATTTCGGTAATTGGGTCGATTTCGGTAAATCGGATGACCGTAAATATTTGTCTCTCGGATTATGCATAATATATCTGAAGATTGTGGGAGGTGACTCACTATGCACGAGTTTTGAAATGCTCATATAGAGGCAGAAAACTTTATCAAAATATTGTTATACATAATGCAATCTATTGTAGTTTAACTCCTTAATCAAACAAGGTATTGTTTATGTAATATTACAGTACACGCAGCGCGGATTTATTTTATTCCGCTCATCCCCGCGATTTTTTTCATCGCGGACTGAGTAATTTTCGTCCCCCGCAATACGCGGACTTCCACTCGTCACCGTGATCGTGTAAATTCATCACGGTGATAAGCGGATGCCTCTGGGCAATCATTTACCGCCGCGATGTCGCGGAGGATCCGCCGAGGTAAATCGCGCGAACGTGGTTGCATTTTTACGAACGACAAAGTAAAACAATTATTATTTACCGAACGCTAACATATTCCTTCATTTAAAATATATCCTGATCTTTAATTTATCGCTTTTATCAGATTTCAGTAATTATTGCATCACACAAGCTAAAAATGACACGCGCACACTACCAGGTAGATCAAACGTTTTTATAGTAAAGCCGAAATAAACACGGATGGTTGTTTCGAGCCGACATCGTCTTTTGAAGTCAAACGTTTTAGATCAAACGTCTTTTGAAGTCGCGTTTGATGTTCGGCGGTATCGATTTTGTTTCCTCCATACCAAATACTCAGCATGGTCATGTATTTTGTAAGGGATACATGCGGTTTTTATAATTAACGGTTTTTTTCAAATTATGCGGTTTATATATGTAATAATTAAAGATAAATGGAATAAAATTCGGATTTCGTAAGAACCGACACAACCATCAAGGTAATTATTTTAACTTACTTAAATCATGCAAACTGGCTTTTACCAGTGTTTTACGTTTAATGGAAAAAGTGGGGTCCACAAATCGATTGCGTTTTATTTAATTACACGTTATATCAGATTGAGTACTTCAAGAAAAACGTGTATCGGTAAAATCACAGCGACCGTAATGTGTGAAAAACACTGAAAGCCAGATGACATGTTTAAGATTCCCTTGGTAAAATCAGTGTCACCCTTAATTGGCAGCTTGGTCTCACCTGTCAAAGACACACTTGACTAAGGTGTGAAAACTGAAAGCATGATGCAATGTTTGAGATTCTTATGGAATGTTTGACAAGATATTGAGATGACACGGTCGACTCAAATTTAATTTAAAACTCGCACATTTTGGTCAGAAGTCATTCCCGCGTACACATGTAATTTCATGTAAATAAGAAATTTAAATAAATCGGTGCATGAATGTGCGTCCGCGTTGGTTCACAGAACGTCACCGGGAATCCCCGGCAATGTCGCGCTGATAAATTTTTATTACCCCCTGCAAAGCTGTGTCCGCGCCGATACGCGGACAAAATGATAATCCTGGTGGAATCGCGATGACCTCCAAGAGCTTGGCCGCGGTGATTTTCCCCCCAAACGAAATACCGTCCGCGGTGGTAGCGCGGAATCTGTTGAATCCGCGCTGCGTGTACTGTATGTTCATTTACATTTTTTATTGACTGAATGCATTGTACTAAGTCCTTACCAAAAAGAAGCCTCTAAGTGTTTAAAATTCAAGAGTGACCTTTAATTCTTTTTGCAATTAATTTAAAACATTATGTCCTGTGCTCATTCATAACAAAGTTACTCAATCACATTACGCATTTGATTTGAGATTCATGCAAGTCGGCAATGCCTCTTTTTATAATCAGGTATTACATAACAAATTCATGAATTAAACGGTCCTTTAAACACCTTCTCTGAACAATAATGTAAAATATACTGCCTGGAACCAGTCGATGAGGAAATGCTTCCCGTATAGTCTCCTCAACTGGAGCTGGTCGTGGAGAAAATAGTGCTTGCATAGTTTCCTCAACCTACAATCGATCAAGGAGAATCTAGGTCTCCTAAACAGGGCCCAGTCGAGGAGACATTTCCTTAACAGATATGTATCTGATGTAACTAGAGCTATGTGGTTTTAAGAAATTCAAGTGGAGATTCTTTCAAGTGTTGAGCTAGCTCCTTTGCAGATGTTTGAGATGTGTTTGTTCAGTGTGAGATTTTGCAAAAGAAGAACTATGAGGTATGCTTTGAAATCTACTTGTTATAGCATAGTTTAAATTTTAATTAAGTTCATAAAACTTAAAAGTGGGTGAAGTGTTTTACTTATGAATTTGATACTCAGAACTAAACATTTTTGCACGCAATTCATGCCCCATATTTCAGCCCAAATTTCATGTTGGTGTAGGTAATAATCAATGGATCATGGATGTCTTTAGTAAATAGAATGTCAAAGAAAAAAGGGAAACATCATGATGACTTATTGTTTATATATTTTATTAGAGGCTAGTACAATATTTTTTTAATTTATATTTCCATTGTTTATTTATTTTGCAAAACTGACTAGGTCATAAATATTTCATGAATTAAAACAGTAATTTCATTCTAAAAGTATATCATATTAAACATGAAATGCCTTTCTTATTTTCAACTCCAAATTGTAATTCCATATATTCAAGAGATGATTTTATCTCAAAAGGATCAATACAGTAGTCTCTGAAAATCTACCAACTTACATAATGTTTACTAGGTAATTTCCTCTTTTCAAAGTCTACAACTTCAATATTTTCTATCGTTCTCCCCATTTTAGCTTTAATGAATTGCCATGACTAAATCTCAAACCAGTATCTGAATCATTTTCGTTTTGTTATTTTCCTGTTGTTGTTGTTGTTTATTTATCAAACCAACGCTTACTTACTACCAGAAAGAAACGTCAAAGAAGAGCAAGAACATTTAATAAAAGAAAGAATCTTATTACTATACACATTGACACTGATGATTGTATACACAAGCTTTTAAAGCCATATTATTGTAGTTATGTCATGTTTAGTAGTTAAAAAATGTTTGGCTTTAGTAATACATACAATGAGCAGAAATCTAGAATTGTGACCCTTAGTAAATTTTCATAACATTTTTTGTTGCATGAATTCTACTTTAATATCCGTTGCATTTCTTTTACACTTGCACAGATGATCGGGCATTTTGTGTAGATGGTCCTCAAGTAAAGATTTTTTCTGCAACCATTTTTACCTGAGTTATGGCCTGTGTTAATTTCACTAACAAACTCTTCATTGACTATCTGTGGTTTATTTCAACTTGCAGAGATCATCAGATAGCATGTGTAGATGACAAAAGATTTTTGCCTGCAACAATTAAACCAGAGTAATAGTGTTTTGCAAACACCTTATTCACCGTCAGCTGATTTCTTTCAAACTTGTGTACGCTTGTCAAAAGTTCTAAGTGCACACTGACAATAAAGTTTGAAAGTTTCATGGAGAAATTAAAAAATGGCAAAGTTAAAGCCAAGGTTAAGTTTTCATCATAAACTGACAGACAGATGGACAGACAAAGCAACCTTATTAATCGCCGTTTCTTCGAAAGGGGGAAACAAAAACACAAACCAACACTTTATAACTAAGAAATGTATGATGACTTAAGTCTGTGCAAGTTGCATACATCGAATGTTGACGTTACTCTCTTACGTCATTAATTTTATGTTAAAGAACATAAACAGAAATATCTTATTATAACATTTGTTTGATAAGTGCCCACTTATCAATAATCTAAAACAAAAATTATATAAATTAATTAAACTTCATAATCACATTTATTTAAAAAGATTCAACCAAATAGTTTGGTAAATCAACCTTTATCAAGTGCACACTTAGAACTTTTGAGAAGGGTAGATGATCAGTCATGTTATCTGAATGGCTGCTATGAAAAGATTTCCTTTGTCCGTTATTACTGGAGTTATGGCCCTTTGTTTTTTTATTATAATAAAACCGTGTCAAACTCTTCATTCCACAGATGAAAAGGAATTTTACCCTAGATCATTGTTAACTCTTTCCTCTATAGACACACCTTTATTGCGTGGGCAAACAGTGTAGATCCAGATCAGGCGGCACATCTGTGCCGTCTGATCAGTGTCTGCACTGGTCGCTTTTTGATTAATTAGGTTATTTCTGACCAAAATGCAACCAGTGCAGATCCTGATCAGAGTGCACAGATGTGATCTGGATCTATCTGGTCGCACATGCATAAAAATGCTTGTATATGGAGGAATGGGTTAAAAGAGTAATGACACATTATTATATTATTATTATTATTATTATACATGATTCTCGTCTTATGAACATCTGTACAATGCAGTCAAACTAATTCGTAGAAAGCATTTCAGAGGTAATATTGTTTATTTGGTAAAATGGAAAGAGAAACTCTTTTTAAATGGTCTCCAACCTGGGTTAGTATCATCACTGTCCTTGTCCATTAACATCCAGATGTCTGGGCTGTATCAGCCATGGGTCATATTGTCTATATACCCTACCATTTGTTCAGGGTATAATTAATAAAAACAAGAGGGCAAAATGTCCCTGTTGCTCACCAGACAGTGTAGATCCAGATCAGTAGGCACATCTGTATGATCTGAACAGGATCTACACTGCTTTTTTATTCGTTAAGTTGTATCTGACCAATGCAACCAGTGCAAATCCTGATCAGACGGCACCAATGTGCCAGCTGATCTAGATCTACAATGTTCGCATTGCGTAAAATTATGTATATATGGAAAGGGTTAAAGAGTAATTAAGTCAAGATCAGGACCAAAGACAATATAACTGAGACCATACTCAATTCAGAAACCTTTGACTGCCTAAAAATTAGACTAGTCTCAGAAAAAAACACAATCAAACACTTGAGTTCTGAGACCTCTGATTAACTTGCCAGTTTATGTACATACACTGTATACATATGAGATTGCTCTGTAATCTAGTCTGAACATTTTGAGAATCTGCTACAAATTTGTTTTTATTTTACTTTTAAACAAACAGTGAGCAATATGTGAGAAAAGCCCGATTTTCTAAGTGCTATAAAGTAGGAATGTTTATTTGGTCAGTATTTGTAAAAAAAATTACCCTATATAATTCTCCAAAGCTTTACTGAAAAGATGACAAAATACACCTGTGGTTTTCTCAATGTAAACAGTGAACTCTATGAACTCCAAGTGACCTGAACTCCAATAATATGCATCTAAATATACATGTAGCTGAAAACAGGTAGAAATATAGGAATTTTGACACTTGAAATTTTCACTCTGCTACTAAAATTTTTGTTTCAAATTTTATCACTGAACAACCAGTGAATGAATTATTCAGGAAAGATTGAATTTTAAGATGGTATAAAGTCTGTGTCAAAATCTGGTTGATAATAGTAGAAAATCAAAGGTAAATACAGAATTTAAGAAAAAAAATTTAAATCCCCAGGGCGGGGCGCCCCTGGGCAATTCAGGAACATGATTCTAATAATTTTTGTAGAGATCATCAATATCAATATTCATACCAAATTTGATGACAATCAAATAGAAAATGTAACCTCTATTGCATTAACAAAATTTTTGCTTTAATCTGACCTGGTGACCTAGTTTATGACCCAAGATGACCCAGTTTCGAAAGGGATCAAGACACACCAAGAGAAACATTCTGACCAAGTTTGATGAAAATCATTTTAAAATTGTGGCCTCTAACACGTTAACAAACAAAAAGTTGACAGACGCCGGACATCTGGTCCCCCTCTGATCACAATAGCTCACTCAGAGCTTTTGGCTCTGTTGAGCTAAAAAGCCAGAACACCAGCACAACAGTTTTACATTTTAATCAGATTTGTAAACTGTAAAGAAATTATTGATACCTTTTAAAATCACTTTTCCTAACAAATATAAAATAAGGAATTAGGATTCACTGGTGCCAATAGAATATTGTCAGTAGATAATTTCAAACCTCATTCATATTGAGATTAGATCAAATTTTACGATGAATCTAGATGAATCTTTTCAAAACAACTGCTTCTTGATCAGCTGTAAATTACGAGAGATTACTAATTCCTATTCAACCGTTTACACCAAAGATATGCCTTTTTCTCATGAGGAACCTGTGTAGATCCAGATCAGCCAGCACATCCATGCCATCTGATCAGGATCTGAACTGTTTGCATGTTATTTCTTATCAAACTGTGTAGAACCAGACGAGATGGTATGGATGTGCTAGCTAATGTAGATCAATACTGGCTGCTCATATGATAAAAAGGTGTATTCATGCAGTGAAGGGTCTCCATATATATGTGTTTTTATGCATGTGTGACCAGTGTAGATCCACATCAGCAGGGCTGAAGGTTATAAAGCTGAGATTGGAAACCAGTCTCAAATCTCAAGCATCTGATTGGCCGAAATGGCGACTGGTCGCCATTTCAGCCAATCAGATGCTTGAGATTTGAGACTGGTTTCCAATCTCAGCTTTATAACCTTCAACCATGGAGTAAATGGTCAACAGCATTCATATTGCAATGTACACATATCCTACGATTATTGTTGATATTTTAGTCATCATTTCTCATTGCCTTTCTCATGTAAGTTAGTCTGATTCTTGTTAAAGCTATTCTACAATTAGTTCTGCTTGCAAATTTAGTTTTTGTTTATAAATATGTGTACTATAAGATGAAAATCTAGGAGAATTATTTATGCTAGCAAATCAACTCGCTTGTAATGCTCTTCTAAAATTTATACCTTTTAAGAAATAAAATAGTTACACTTTTCAAAAAGAAATTTTGAGTGAACAAAACCCTTTTATGCACTATGCCTCACAACATGCATAGATCCAGATCAGCCTGCACATCCAAGCAGTTTGATCAGGGTCTACACTGATACCCCTGAAATTCTGTATGGACTAGCTCAAACTGATACAAAGTTTCACACTGATTTAGCTGCTCATGCTTAAAACAATTCCTTAAAAGTTTCTGATTTTTTTTTTTAAACTCTCAACAGTTAAGATAACTAGTTAAGAATATACTTAATAATCACATTACAATTAACATTACAATTAACATTTTACATTTAAGAATTGTCATACATACATCTTAGAAATCTACAATTATAAAGAAATAAATACAAGCACAGTTAAAATATTTTTCATTATTAAAATGTTCAAATATCAAATGAATTTGATCAAACCAAATGACACCTATAAAACACGTTGCTTTACACTTCTAAAAGTCATGATTCTCACATTTTAATTGCCATTTTTCATTTGTCATTCCTTTGTCTAGATTTCATTAGAACAATGCAGTATACTCAATAAACCTCAGAAATATTGATTATAAAACATTAGTGGTTGAAATTACTTTTGGTCCAATGGACTGCATTATTTTTCAAACTATTGGGAAATTTATTTCTATCAATATGTAGTTAACCATCAATGAATGATATGCCCAGTAAATGAATTGATTTACCTAATAAAATTTCAACTACTAAGTCTGTTTGTGTTTATTTATGAACATTTACAAATTAAATGGGTCGGTCGCTTATGTCATACTAGACCAATTGTACTTTGTAAATGTTCATTACTAAACACTGACTAATACTTTATGTTTGGACTACTTTCATCTTAATTCGGACTGAATTGTAAAATAACTATTACTATCAATTTTTTTTGTCCCTTAGCATATATTATACCCAAACAAAAGTAAAACTTCTCCAAAACAACACCTTGTATAATTAATAAATCCAAAATGAAGATGATGTTGGATACAACAAGAGAGATATATATTTTTAAAAGTAAACAGAGACAGAAAAGGTCATTTACAGAGAAATCAGGAAAATTGACGAGAGTTCATGCACCAATATTGTATGTTCATCTGTGCAGCATTCTTTACTGTCATAGCTAATGTTTTATAACATGGCTAAAAAGATTTCTGGAATTCCACTCTCTTTTGCCCAAGATCATAAAACTAAATCTGGAGATCAGTCTCATATCTCAAGAATCTGGTTGGCTGAAATGGTGATCAGTCGCCATGTCAGCCAATCAGATCCTTGAGATTTGAGACTGATCTCCAGATATAGTTTTATGATTTTGGGCACAGATCTGTAGAATGCTCCTTAAACTTCACTGAGATAATTTGTATCGAAGTGATTCTCATGTTTACCATTTCTAAATGACTGCAAATAATTATCTTTATAAATGATTCAGTATAACACAATGAAAATCACTGCCCAAAGATGAGAGTGCATATTTTTAGTGCTTGGAAAGTAAGTAAAGTTGAGCTCAACTTTCACCTCTGTCAACAATAATTTTCACCAGTTGAAAACATCTCTCACACGGCTGTGATGTTTAAATAATGCTGTATCAAGTATATCCACAAAGTTTCAGGAATTTAAAAACAGAGCATCTGTTGCCATTTCTGCTGCACTGTTGTATTGTAACATGGTTGACATAAACTGACGGAACTGTCTGAGCACCTCACGATCTTCACGTCCAGACCCACTGGGGTATGTCATAGAATAAACAAGCTTATCAGCCAGGTAATGCAGCCATAACACATTCGTGTGTGGGCAAAATTTCTTCCAGTCATTTCTGAAAATAAAGTGATCCAGCACTCATTATACAGTTTTATCCTTTTACTCCATAGAAAACCTTTTAGATCGAGATCAGCTGGCACATCTATGCAGTCTGATCAGGATCTACACTGTTTGCTGTTAGATTCATAAGGTTATCTCTGACCAAGATCCAACCAGTGCAAATCCAGATCAGTAGTCAAGTCTGAACTTGATATACACTGGTCCCACACAAGTAAAACTGGGAATATATATGGAGTAAAAGGTTATGTAATAAGCATTTAGCATTTTGCTAAGCCTTGAATAAATGTTTGGTTCAACTTCTGATGGACCAACTGATCATTGTCAATGCAATGGTGTAAGATAGGTAGATGCATTTTGCATGTAAGAAAAATAATGATCTTGGTTGTGCACCTAAGCTGGAAAACACCACTGAAAAAGTGGTTAAAGGCAAAACTACTTCAATTTTATTTCTATGGGAAATATAGTGTCAGCATCATTCACATATTACTCCTTTAATTAGATAGGACTTATTTCTCAAATGGAATCAGAGTACACTGGTCAAAAGTTCTAAGTGCACACTTTTCAATTTTGAATATCTTAAAGTAAACTTATTCAAATTGAATGAAAGTTTGACTTACAGTTAATAATGATCAAACAACAATAATTTTTTGAAAACCGTGCATATGTTTTACGTCATCCACGTCGGCATACGCTTTTTATGCATTATCCCCGTGCGGCGAGCGAAATTTATTTTTTTACAATCGTTTTTGTTTTTCACATGTTCACCGACTCAAGACAAACACGAAAAACACACCAACAAATTGTAACCATGGAATGGTTGACGTCAGCAGACAACGACATTGCCGAAATAACCTGAAATTCTTTTCACAGGCACAACTTCAAATTTGTTGTAAAGAAATCTTGACGGTTTTCGTAAATGCAAAAGAAATACCTTATTTTGCATATTTTATTAATTTAAGAAGAAAATCAAACGATTTTTTTTTCTAGATTGATTACGTTGCTTACGTTGAACGCTGATGTTACTCAATTACGTCATTAAATATTTACGTAAAACAACGTAAACTCGAAAAAATTAGTGTAAAATTTGTTGGATAAGTGTCCAATAAATAAAAATTTAAAACTAAAATTTATAGAAATTCAATAAACTTCAATATCGAATTATTCGAAAATGACGCTTATTCGGTCAAAAGGCGTATCCGAAAACTGGTCAATTTTACCGAAATGAATATATTTTTTTCGTTTGGAAAGGCTGTTACACATCTATCATAGAAAATTGTATCATCCCAAACTGCTAGACAATTCAAAAACTTTTGGCACAAAACATTGTGTGAACAAAGGAATTTTCTCCTTGAAATCCTGTAAAAACTTTATGGATAAAATAAAGTTGAGTATGTTGGCGCATCGTGCCCAGCAGACCATTACAAAGGTACAGAAAGCTATTTCAGTGCAATGGAATGGCAAACTACAGTATTTCCTTTAAATCTGCGTGAAATTTAAATTATACAGAGATGAGAAAACGATCACAAATGATAGCCGATGCAATGATAATTAACTTGAGAATTTCTTTCTGAGAACAAGTGAGCTAAAATATTATTATTTTTTAATCTGGTTAAGCAGACTTAAAATTTTTGGTGTGCTTTAATAGAATA
Source organism: Corbicula japonica (assembly GCA_038501625.1). Taxonomy (NCBI): domain Eukaryota; kingdom Metazoa; phylum Mollusca; class Bivalvia; order Venerida; family Cyrenidae; genus Corbicula; species Corbicula japonica. The sequence continues at coordinate 4,697,811 of JAZAYU010000029.1, read as the reverse complement.
TTGATTCTTCTTCATTGTAATTTTCACTATTTTGAAAGATTCAATCAAATTATTGGAAAAATTAACATTTATCAAGTGTGCACTTAGAACTTTTGACAAGTGTAGATATAAATCCTCTCATCTGAATCTACACAGGTTGATTTTATATCTGACCAAGAAGCAGTGACGGTCAACAAGAGACTGCATGTGCTGGCTGATCTGAATCTACACTGGTCACTAATTGGATAAAAACCATTTCCATTATATGTTACAATGTAAATAATTTTACAGTAATGTTTCATTGGATAAAAAACATTGAATAATTTAACAGTAGTGTTTGATTGGATAAAAACCATTTCCACCGAGCCCAGAGTTTAATCATTTTACAGTTAAGTGTTTAATAAAATCACTGTAGATATTGCAACACTTCAGAATTAATATGACAGTGCTTTATTGAATTCTGACTAGAAAAAGACATGAAAAACATAATATTTTAAAAATCAACAAGAGCCAGTCGGAAACGACTGCAAGCTCGACTATTCGAAGTCAGACATATTTAAGCACATTTAGGGCTTCATTTAAACTGGGGAGTGATTCAGGAGTTTATGACACCCAACACACACACATGAACAAAAGTTTCTTAATCCAAGTTAGGAAATCAATAAATTACACTTAATTTATTATTGTAGTTTTTTAGAGGGTTTACACAACCCAGTCCATACACCCCTGATCCCGCACCCATCAACCCACTATCCCTGCCCACCTATAGTATTGTGGTGGGGTGTGGTGTAGTATAGTAAAGTATGGTATGCTGGTTGCTGTTGTTGGTGGTGTGGCTGTTGTTGCTGTTGTTGGTGATGGTGTTGTTGTTGGTGGTTTTGGTGTTGTTGTTGGTGTTGTTGTTGGTGTTGTTGGTTGTTGGTGTTGTTAATGCTATTGTTGGTGTTGATATTGTTGTTGGTGGTGTTGTTGGTGTTCGTGTTCGTGTTGTTGGTGTTCTTGGTGTTGTTGGTGGTGTTGTTGTTGGTGGTGTTGTTAGTGTTGTTGTTGTTGGTTGTTGATGCTATTGTTGGTGTTGATGTTGTTGTTGGTGGTGGTGTTGACCGTGTTGTTGGTGGTGTAGTTGTTGGTGGTGTTGTTGTTGTTATTTGTGTTATTGTTGGTTGTGTTGTTGGTGTTGTTGTTGGTGTTGTTGTTGTTTTTGGTGGTGTTGTTGTTGGTGGTGGTGTTGTTATTGGTGATGGTGTTGTTATTGGTGATGGTGTTTTTGCTGGTGGTGGTGGTGGTATGTGGTGGTGGTATGTGGTGGTGGTGGGGTGGTGGTGGTGTTGTGGTGGAGGGTGGTGGTGTTGTGGTGAAGGGTGGTGGTGTTGTTGGTTGTGGTATGTGGTGGGGGGTGGTGGTAGTGTGTGGTGGGTGGTTGTGGTGGGTGGTGGTGGTGGGTGGTGTGGTGGTGTGGTGGTGGTGGTGGTGTGGTGGTGGTGTGGTGGTGGTGTGGTGGTTGTGGTGTGGTGTGGTGGTGGTGTGGTAGTGTGGTGGTGGTGTGGTGCGGTGGTGGTGGTGTAGTGTGGTGGTGGTGTGGTGGTGGTGTGGTGTGGTGTGATGTGGTGTGTGGTGTGCTGTGTTTTGGTGTGATGTGGTGTCGTGTGGTGTCGTGTGGTGTGGTGTGTGGTATGGTATGGTATGGTACGGTATGGTACGGTACGGTACAGTACAGTAAAGTATAGTATAGTATAACCACTCAACACTTTCAACCAAAGTATGTTTAGTACATCTGTTTTAAACCTTTTCTATAGCATTACCTATGAAAAACACTAACATTGAAACTTTAACCATAATTTCTAAGTCTTAATTCTAATTTCTAAGCGTAAAAGGGCAAAAATTAAATAGAAAAAGCAAGGATGAGTTATGGGCCTTTGAAAATCAACCTGATGTTTGATAAAATAAAGGTATACAAAGTTTCAAAGCTGTAGTATAAGTAGTATTGAAGTTATGTGTTTGTACAGTAGCTTGCATGCAAACTTTAACCTGAAATTCTAAGTCGAAAAAATGGCCATAATTTGATGAAAATGAAAGTTAGAGTTATGGTTCTTGGCATACACACTCGGGACATGATGATGAACAAGTGTGCCAAGTTTCAAAGCTGTGGTATAAGTAGTATTGTAGTTATGTGTTTGTACAGTAGCTTGCACACAAACTTTAACCTGAAATTCTAAGTCAAAAAAGGGCCATAATTTGATCAAAATGAAAGTTAGAGTTATGGTTCTTGGCATACACACTCGGGACATGATGATGAACAAGTGTGCCAAGTTTCAAAGCTGTAGTATAAGTAGTATTGAAGTTATGTGTTTGTACATCGGCTTGCACGCAAACTTTAACCTGAAATACTAAGTCGAAAAAGGGCCATAGTTTGATCAAAGTGAAAGTTAGAGTTATGGTTCTTGGCATACATACTCGGGACATGATGATGAACAAGTGTGCCAAGTTTCAAAGCTGTAGCTATAGTAGTTTTTAAGATATCAGTAGGTTGCACGCAAACTTGAACCAAAGCGGGACGCCGACGCCGACGCCCAAGTGAGTACAATAGCGCGACATATTCTTCGAATAGTCGAGCTAAAAATGGTAACTTACCCATTTTCTTTCTTCATTTCTCTGTAAATATCAAACTGGTAGTCACCTTGACCTTGGAAAAGTGTGTCATCATCAGCCAAACTGATATATACAGTACACCCATCTGTGAATTAGAAAATGTAAGCTGCATGTGAAAAAACTTCTGTGGATGCTGGTCTTTCAAATTAATATAATATCTAAACTTCTTAATTCCTATTCAACTGCAAGGTCTAAAATACTTTTAAATGTAAGGCTTTGAAACGGGTCTAAAGCGACTACTCATAAGCATTAACCCTTTCAATGCACAGATACAACTTTTAACAAATAGCAACCAGTGTAGATGCAGATCATTTGGCATATCCATGCCATTTCACATGGCTCTACACTGTTCTCTTTTGATTCAGTATGTTATTTCTAAGAAGTTTTTGCACATGCAAAAAAACTGTATACATGGAGTAAAATGTAAAGTTTTATTAAAATATCTCTCAAAATATTGTGACAATAAACCTCTGTTTAGTCACTGCACACTGCCTAATCAAGGTTAACTTTTTCAGCCGTTGGAAATAATGGATCAGTGAGAAAAAAAGGCCTGCTCAGGGTGCTCTGTAGTAATCAATCCTTAAAACAATTCGAGAAAAAAAATTTCAGATGAGATTATTCTTTAGTATAAATGCTAAATAACATTTCAAAACACTGGTTACAAGTACAATGGGAATATTTTAACACATTTCACTGAAGGCAAAACCCCATAAGATGTATTGTTTGCTAAATACATTAATTAATTAATTAATTAAATTAAAGTCACATGGACTGATCTTATGCTACAAAATATTCTAAACACGAGTTCAACTATCTCTTATAGAAGGAAATGTACCTTTAGTCAATCTTGACATGGTAAAGTCTATCACACTAGCGACTACCCCAAATGAGGGAATTGTTACATCAACTCCAAACAGTTTAAAGCTGATATCTTCTTCCTCTGTAGGCCGGATCAGTACATTGCCCCAATGTAGGTCACGGTGCTCAAACTGCAGCGAGTCCTCTGCTATGGCCAAAGAGTAGGCGACCTGTGCCAGGACACTCCTTGCCTGATTGATGCTCTTAAACTATTTGGTGAAAAGAAGACAGTGTTAGCATTAAGTGAATCACAGTGGTAATCTTAGAGATAGTTTCAGTCTGTTAACTCTTTACTCCATATATATATGGGTTTTATTGCATGAGCCAACAGTGTAAATCAGGTTCAGATGCCACATCCATGCCATCTGATCACAATCTACAATGATTGCTTCTTGGTCAGAATAAACCTTTTGAATCAAAAAGTACCGGTAAACAGTGAAGATCTTGAGCAGATATAGGGACATCTGGATCTATGTTTGCTCAGGCCAAAAGCATTTAAGGAGTAAAGGCTTCCTAAATCAATTTCCTAATGTGTATTTTATAGTATTTCCTAAAGGGAAAATTTCAATGGCGCATCATTTCATGGATTTGGAAGACTAAAAAGGGCAAAATGAGTGTATCATATGATAACAAAAGATTTGAAATCTTTACTAAAGCAATACAATAGAGTAGACAACATCTTTTACATTATTTATTTATTCATAAATCATTTAAAATGGAAGTTCTCTGAAAAAAATCCTGTAAGATTTCAGCAATTTCTGGAAATCAATTAACATTGCTTGTTTTGCCATTTCAAGCTGAAAATGAACACAGCACGACAGTTAACAAAGTTTCCTTAAATTTAACTTAAAAGCTTCCACAAGACTATAACTGTGCCCAAGGTTATAAAACAGCATGGAAACCAGTCTCAGATCTCAAGCATCAGATTGGCTGAAATGGCGACCAGTCGCCATTTCAACCAATCAGATGCTTGAGATCTGAGACTGGTTTCCAATCTCAGCTTTATAACCTTCAGCCCTAAACTCTAACCTTGTAAGACTCTAGATCAGAGCCACAGTCAGCAAACTCAAACACAATGAACAGCTGATTCTTTGGGAACACATCTGTAACAAAACCACATTCATACATAGAGTATATTTGTTTTTACCAGTGTAAGATATAGAGGATACAACATGAGTGATCATTTTATACTGAAATTATTAAATGAGTCGTCTAAATCGATATAAAACAAGGCTTTTGCCAAGTTTTATATCGATTTAGATGACGAGTATAATAATTTCAGTATAAAATGAACACGAATGATGTTTTCTATTTATCACATACCCTGAAAAAAACAAGCAAAACCCATGAATTGTCCCTTTATAATCGCCTAGTAGAGCGAAATTTAAACGTGTGTAATTTGGTCGTATCGGGTGATACATAAGCTAGTCACCAAAGAATTTATCCTACCGTTTTCCTTTTTGCCAAAATAAGTGAAAATAAATAAATGAAATTAACTGCGCTAGAGTCTAGATAAAAGAATCTACCAGTTATAGGCTTCTGAAGTTGTGTTATTAAATAAATCAATCTACTGTATGACGTCATTTGTGTAAACTTTCGTAGCGGCATATGACAACATTGAAATTTGCGGGACATAAACTTATAATTCGGATTGAAAATGTGTTTCTAGTGTTTTTATTTTGTTTTGGGGATGTTGTAAGATCACACCGACAATGTTCTGAAAACAATACCAGCTTCTGGGTCATTTTGTTTTCGATTCAAACGAAATGAAAATGGCTTTGTTGCTGTTGTTGAATTTCATCAAAGACTTTCGGTGTATTGCTATCTTACGGAGTAATCAAGATGTCAGAAAGTTATATTTCCCGCGGATATTATTAAATAAAAGGATGCTTAAGTTCCTTATAGAAGCTGCTTGCTTGCCTGAAGTGGTCTGATGGTAAGAGTAAGTCATTTTCATAAATTTGTTTTCTACAAATACCCAAATACAAAACAGGTAAAAAAACAACTTTATAAGTTAACCTTTTGTAAGAAATATATGTTAATAAATTGTAATATTGAGATATACAAGTCTTGAGATGTCAGCGGCAAAATTTATGATCATTGACAACAAGCTTTCCAGATCTCTCAGATTTTGTCCATTATTTATTAATGATACCGGTACTAAATACAAACAACATAATATAAGCAATCACTGGCCAACAGAAGTAAGCTTATTGAGACAGCTTTCTAAAACATTTTACTTTTTTAAAACATCTTAAATATATAATGTTACTGTAATGTATCGAATTTGCTACATGATTATAATGATTATAAGTTTTCCAGAAAATAAATACTTTTTACAAGCTTTTACTACCTCAGTAAGATATCAACAATGGCCTAAATTCAAAAAAATATATTTCATCATATATTCTCTGGATCGATACATTTCTACTATTTATAGAAAGGTAAGCAATAAGTTAAGGTAAATACCTGGTCGGTCATTCTCTGATTTCCTGTTTTTATGATAGATGTCCCACTGTTTGATCAGTTCCTCGGGATACTTCCCCTTCACACAGGAGACATTGTTCACCTGGCAGAAATTGGACGTCATGTTGTCCCCTTTGTTACGCAGATTACTTAGCTCCCTAAAGTAAAACAATTCCAACATCATTATCATGGTCAACTATATCCATTCATGATCTATGGATAAATGGTAAACACACTAACTGCTTAAGTTAACACGCAAATGTCACTTTTGTATCAAGACTCAAGTCATATTGTGCTTTTCAACTCTCCACTCACTGAATGTGAACTAATTCCCATTTGCAACCAGTATAGATCCTGATCAGCCGGCACATCCATGCAGTCTTACCTGGATCTATACTGCTGGATTCTTGGGCAGAATTAATCCAATGAATCATAAAGTGTGCAGTGTAGATTCAGACTGCACCAATGTGCAGGCTTATCAGGACCTACACTGGTAAGATAACTAAACCCAAAACAGTTCCCTTCGGGCAGAATATCCTATATGAACCTCTCTATTATTACAGCTTTTAACAACACCTCGAGGTACCTTGATGATTTATTAAATATAGATAATAACCATTTTCCATTACTGGTTAATAAGATCTACCCTAAAGAACTACAACTTAATAAAGCGAACACTTCAGAACAGCAAGCAAACTTTCTCAATCTAAATCTGTCAATTGAAAATGGTTATGTCACTACTAAAATATATGATAAAAGAGATGATTTTAATTTTAATATAGTAAATTTTCCGTTTTTAGACGGCGATGTTCCCTGTGCAACATCTTTAGGGGTTTATATTTCACAGCTTGTTCTCTTTTCAAGAGCTTGCAACGATATTAATGATTTCAATGAACGTAATCTTTGCATTACAGACAAACTTTTAAAACAAGGTTATCGGTATCACAAATTAAGGAAAACATTTTGCAAGTTTTATCGTCGATACCCAGATCTAGTTCATAAATACAGGTGCAGTTTAAAATCACTATTGCAACAAGGTATTTCACAGCCAGTTTTTTATGGAGATTTAATTTATAAACTTAAGAAGATAAAGGGCAATGTTAATTTCTCCCGGTTATTCGTAAAAACCATCTGTAAATTTAAAAAGAAAGGTTACCAACATGATATTTTACAGCGCTCTGCATGCCTGGTGATTAACCCTTCTACAGTTGATCATTATGCTTACCTCTTTGGTTGCACGACGGTGGCAGGGGTTTAAGAGTTTATGAAGGTTTATGGGGAAATCTTTTCTTAAAAGAACCATTTGCCACTGACCGTTCCAAGGCGGTAACCCCTCGGGTTCTCATTTTTGTTAATTGTTAGTGGTGTCTCTTTTGAAACTGATCATTTTATTAACCATGCTCTCTCCCTCTCTTCTTCTTGACTGTGTGGGGAGGCTGTTTCTTCTGAATGTGGCGATTCCTGATATGCATATTTCACCTTCTTATATTAAAATCATTCTATAATCACATACATATCATCAGTGACAGAATAATCTCAAAGACATCCAGTATGAGGGATTCACAACAATCACCCCTGTTTGCTCTGAAAGGGCTCACAAGGAATGAAAACTGTGTGGTGAAATTTCTTACTTTGCAATGACTATTTCTGGGAGAATTTCTGCAAACTTCTTTTGTGGCTCATCATTAACACTGAAGTCTCCTTCAATTGGTATTATCTAAAACCAGAAATTATCTCAACAATTCATACCAGTTAAACATTAGTGACCTACATTTTGAAGGGTCATGTAAAATGTAACCAACAGCCCTCTGCAAGGAACAAGAAATATGGCAGCATTTAAATATACCTGACTCTTCATTTAAAGTTTGAAAATTTAAGGCATTTCTGTGTGGTCTTTATTGCAGTGGTGTGCAATATATTCTTGTAACCAAATCAACATTTGCATCAATCAGCTTTATTTCAACCCTCATGCTTGATCCAAAAGCATGGAAAGTAACACTATTTGATTCTCACAGAAATTAAAATATCAGGTTAAAATTCACTGTTATTTTTAGTTTTTTATTGAAAACCATGAATTATAACAGGCTCTATAAGTTCTATTTATGCAATATTCTCTTATGATTAGAACCAATACTATTCTTACATAAATTGTTTTTGCAGCACTTGATTCATTAGCTTTCTAATCAAACAATACACACATTAATTAAACGAAACTGCGTATCTGATATTGTGAATGCATATCAGTACGCTCTGCTTTAATTTTCATTGCAGTTTCTTGAAATTTTAAGCGTTTTTAGGTAGATATGCATGCTTTCTGGAGCTCTGAACAACTAATAGCAACCATTATTTTGTATTCCATATCTCTAGCAAGCCCGCTGGCCAGCTGAACCAGAAAATCTACCTTTATAGCAACAGTCTCGCCATCTTCGTTGACACTTCTGAACACCTCTCCGTATACACCTTCTCCAATTTTCTTACACTTTGTGATCATTCTGAAAGTAAATGGTTAGACACCATTTGAAAGTAAATGGTTAGACACAATGTAACACTTTTAGCGCTATCACAACTTAAGTCACATTTGGAAGCAAAATGGACCAATATCAGCTTGCATACATAGCATTTCTATTTCAGTCCACAGAGGAGAACACTATGTTTGTGCAAAGTACTATGTAAACTAGAAGGGTGTTCAGTTCAACACATGTGATGCCCTCATGGTTTTTTGTCAGACTAAATAAATCCCAAAATAAAAAGGGGCATAACTCCATCAAATACGTCCCTGACCTTAACAAATTGGCATCATCACAACGGTGTTGTCATAAGTTTGAAAGTTTGATGAAGAAATATTAAGAAATGGCAAAGTTATAGCGAACGTAAGTTTTCGTGACAGACTGACAGATGGACAAAGCAATGCCTATGCTTTGCCTTTTCTTTGAAAGGGTGACACAAATATATATTGGTTGTAAATTAGCCACAATTTTGTTTGTAAAATCTATTAATTATTATCAAATCTTTTCTTAATTACATGTTTATTTGATCATGATAAACAAATCTCATGATAGATCAAACTATGCCATATATGTACATACTTTCTGGAGAGAGCATCTCTGAAGGTGATTGGTTCTGTTTGGTCACACAGCAGGTATACACGGGCCTGAGCAGACAAGGGAACCAGGCTACTCTTCCTTCCTTTCGGGGTCAGAATTTCCTGAAAAACAACAAATGCAGCTACAGATGGAGTGGTTTCAAAACTGAATGCTTCTGCTGTCATTTTGGAACCAAGATGCATAGAGTTCACAGAGCATATGAACAGTAAGTATACTCAATCACTATTATCCACTAAAATAGGTAAATAATGATTATGTAAGAATCAAAATTATTAATCACAAACAAATCCATAGTAATGTTGTGTTAGGTTTTCCAATTTTGTGGTGTTTTATTTTGAAAAATTAAAAGTTTTGGAAGAGGCAACCTGGTGTAGAGGCAAAAAATACTGAAAAGGAAATAATTTAAACAATGCAGTATGACATGAAGTATGTGCACATTTTTTAACAATGTCAACATCCTAGGGCTTGCAACATATTTTTTGGCAGGTAAATGTGGAGAAACATTTCTTGTTAATTGCACAATTAATTTCAAATACTGCTTTACTGATTGGCATTCATGGAAATTTGGCAAAAGAAGCAAAGACGATAAGCAGCCATGGATCAAACTATTTAACCTATTTTTCCTGGATATATATGTATTTTTACGCATGTGCTACCAGTGTTGATCCAGATCAGCCGTGCCGTCTGATCAGGATCTGCACTGGTCGCATTTTGGTCAGAAATAACCTTTAGAATGAATCAAAAAGCGAACAGTTTAGATCCTGATCAGACGGCACGGATGTGCCGGCTGATCTGGACCTAAACTGTTCACCCTAGCAATAAAGGTGTATCTGTACAGGAAAGGATTATTTAAACCCTTAACTCCATCACAATATGGGCTTTGTGGCATGTGTGAACAGTGAAGATCCAGATCAGATAACATAGATCTGGATCTACACTGTTTGCTTTTTAGTCAGAAACTACCTAATGAATTATAAAGCTAACAATATGCCAGCTTATCTGGATTTAAACTGTTTGCCCATGGATAACAGCAATATATCCCATGGAGTAAAGGGTAAAGTGGATTCATTTAACAGGGCACTAGACAACTTTCGGGGACAGGTACCCATACCCGCAGGAAGGGGAATTTTGCGTCATTTTAAGACAAAAAGGGGAATTTTAAATCATATTTCCATGTTTTGAATAAAGGGTCACACACACTCGTAAAATTGTTTTCCACTTCTGATTATAATAGTAAGCATATTTTGTGACTGAAGACTTACAAATAAAAATTTTGTTTCTTTTTAATAAATTTTTTCAAATTTTTTTTTGTGAATTTTTTAAGGGAAATTTTTTCTGAAATAGGGGAAAAAAACATACTATTTTGACAGGGGAATGGGGCCCATATTTGGCCCTAAAAATGGCCAAACAAGTGCCCTGTTTATCAAATTGTTTGCAAATGTTGTGGAAGTGATTGGCATGAATGAAAATTTTTCGCATTTACTGGCGACCTATATTATATTTGAATACTTACAGAAAATGAGTTTTGTAAGTTCTGAAATTTCTCCCTTAGACTGTACTTCCTTCTGGGAGGAGAATGTACCTCTTCTTCACTCTGAAATATAACATTTCTGGTCATCTGAGATGGATGTACAATTTGAAATGCAGATCATATTTTACACATCATCAGTGACCCACCCAATACTATTCTAATATAATTACAGTCTAACCTGTGTGTAGCAGCCAGCCAAGGGAAGCAGCCAATTTGGCCGCTGTAGGCAGGTGACCTCTGATCGGAGGGTCAGAGGAAGAGCAATGAAATGTGAAGGCTGTTATGAACCGGACTTGTACTGTGTGTTACAGCTTGTTTGTCTCAATATACAGTAGAGCTCCGCTAAATCGCGATCCGCTTTATCGCGAAATCCAATATAAGTTATATTATAACGCGGTCGACCCGTGGATCCTGTCTTTTTCCCATAAAACTATAGTAAAAATCTATCAACGGCAAATTTTGCATAATGGAAAGGGAAGTAACAATGTCAATACCGCGTTAATCGATAAAGACAATGACGGTCGTTCATTAACGTGCCGACAATAGTTGAAAATAGCTTTTATTCTTAGGGATCTGTTTATTATTGTTTACTACCTGTCTTTACCAAGCAAACTGTCATAAAATTGTTGAATTGCTGTCCAAACACTGTGTCACCTAATCAAGGATGCTAAATGGTTACTGAATGGTTGTTTTTCGCACCTACTGCCGATAAAGTTCAATAGGAGCCGAGCTACGTAAACATCTTTAATTAATAACACTGTTCGCACTTTTATGCAAATAGCTAAACTAGAAACAATATTAAAATTTAAGTAAACCATCAAATACAAACATAATCGCGCCTAGCGGTCACGAAAATTAATTAACAATTGCGACGACTTGTTTAAAAGCGCATTGATAAGCTATGATTGGAAGCAGGTGCGCGTAGTTTAACAGTCACGTGATGCTCTAATAAAGAGTATCCGACACCGGAGAAAATAAAAAATGGCCGCTGTAGAGGGTTTAATTTTGCTGCCAGGAGGCAATATCGATGGCCGCTGACCGCGGATGGGAGGTGACCGCAGAATTAAGTGATAGAATAGAAGGAAATTCGTCGGGGGCGTCACAAAATGGCCGCTAAATAGAGGTGACCGCAGTTCGGAGGTGACCGTTAGGTCAGGTTAGACTGTATAATATAAAATTGTGTTAAGTTTACCTTAATCTATATAAAATATATGAGTGCCCTAACACCAAGGTGTTTGTGCTATTACACAATTTTCACTTTTGCGGTGATTTTAAAATTATCATTTAGATTTCCTTTGCTTGTAACACTAAAGCTGCACTATTTTGAAAACTCAATGGGTGTTCAGTTGAACACTTGTGTCTCCCTTGGGTATTATGTCAGAATAAAAATGCAAGTACAAAAAGGGGAATAAATCAAAATCAAATGTGACCTTGACATAAAGAATTAGGCATCATCATGTGGGAAAGTCATAAGCAATATAGTTTGAAATTCGGATGAAGAAATATTACGAAATGGCAAAGTTATATCCAATGTTAAGTTTCTGCATTAAAATCCCAGTACAAAAAGGGGCATAACTCCATCAAATATGACACTGACCTAAAGAATTTGCCATCATCTTGACCGGAATGTCATAAGCAATATAATTTGAAAGCTTCATGAAGAAATATTGAGAAATGGCAGTTATGGGCACCATTAAGATTTTTTGTCCAAAGTACAAAAAGGGGCATACTTGCAACTTCATCAAATGTAAACTTGACCTAAAGAATTTGGCATCAAAATAAACAGGTTGTCATAAGCAATATAATTTGAAAGTTTGTTGAAGAAATATTGAAAAATGGCAGTTACAGCCAATCTTAAGTTTTCATGATGGACAGACTGATTGATGGACAACATACATATTTGGATTTAAGATGTTCTGTAATGAAATATTCTGATTTTACCATCCTTTCAATTCAAATAATCTGAATAATATAGGGCCCAAAACACCCTGAAAAAGCCCTGTGTATATAAAGGTTTCATTTCAGACTCAAAACAGGGTTTTGTTCCATGCTGTTGAATAACATTTAAGACTATTTTGAATTCCTTTAAGTATTTTACAAAAGAATCTGATTGCAAGATAGAATATATAATACACTTGTATGGTAGTGTAACTCTCCCACCACACCATTTTGATGTTTACTTGAAGTTAACTTATTAAGAATTACCTGCTCTTCCTCTTCCTCTTCACTTTCCGTGTCCTGCTCATCTTCTGCTGTATGATAATCATCCTCGCCATGAGGCAAAGCCAAATGATACGCCGACTTAGATTCGCTTAATGATTCCACATTACTAACATTCTGTTCTTCATCATCAACTTCTTCATGCATGCTCAGTTCCGACACATTACTTCCTTTAGATTTTCCTGAATTGGCCTCATTTAACATGTACAAAGTACAGTTTGAACCGCTGGATTCTATGTTAGAGTTTTCTAAACTTTCTGTTAAATTATCTGATTCATCACCACTTGTTCCCGAATTTTCATTGCTTGAAAGACTTTCATTCATCTGTTCTGAATCACTCACATCAATATGAGATCTTTCCAGACTTTCTGTCAAATCGTCAACAAACTTGTTATCACTTGTTCTATTAGAGTGCCTTTCATTCAGCATATACAACGAGACATTTGAATTACTAGATTCTACAGGTGACTGATCTGAACAGTCTGCTAATTCATTACCAGAGCCTATATGAGACTGATCTAAACACTCTGTTAATTCATCTACTTCTGAATGATCTACAGATGTGTGTCTAGTGTTCCTTTTCCTTGTCTTTCTTTTGTTCACGTGATTCCACAGTAAGCTCTCTGACAGTTTCTCAAGGTCCACTGTGGGACTTAACTTCATCTTCTGCTTCCTTGTATTTCTTGTTACTACCTTTTCACCATGAGAACTATCTGAGTCACTTTCTGACTCTGTATCGCTATTATCTTCAGTAATTTCATCATTATCAACATCCCCAGTTTCACTCTCTTCTTCAATCTCATGAATTGCACTGAGATCAGAGTCTACATCATCATCGTCATCTTCTTCATCATCATCATCATCATCATCATCATCATCAGTTTCTTCTTCAATCTCTTCATCCTCACAATGCTCTTCACTTTCATCAACATTTGATTTATGGTCACCAGTTTCATTGGTCATTGCTTCTGTATTACCGATCAGTGAGTCATTATATAACTGCTGATGTCGCATCTTTCTTAGGTGTGCAGTCAATACAGATATGTCATTCTTTATATCTACACTGGGTGAATTAAACAGACTCTCTGAATTGTTAAACATAGACTTTAAGCCACTTTTAGTTCTGCTTGCTAGAGATGGAGATTTTCCACATCCAATCAAGCCATTAGAATGATAACTTTCTTTTAAACGTCTCAGCTGAACAATTGGTATGGCAGATATTTTGTCTATTTTATGAGAAGCATTTTCAACTTTTTTTGAAGAACAATGTGATGACTTTTCAGAGTTGATGGATGATAATACTGATGGTGTGTCATAAACACTTTGTGAATGAGCACTCTCGGGGGAATCTACTGATGCAAAGCTTATTCCTGAACCAGGGCTGGGTATGACCTCTATATGGGAAATATCTGCAACTTTCATCTTACTACAAGATGTCTCTTTACATCTAGTTCTCTTTGCAACAGGTGTGCTTGTTTCCACACACAATCTGTCATTATTTAGTTTGGCCACATCTACTGCTGGTGAGTCAGAAATCACTAAACTATAATTATCAAAATCACTAAAATTAACTGAAGCCTCTTTACATCGTTCATCTTCCTTCTTTGTCTTTACTGCTCTTTTCCGTTTCGCCAATGTACCTCGTAACTGTTTCTTCAAATTTGTAGAGTCATTATAGTCAATTTTCTGGTTTCTATCACGAAGAGCTCGGGTTTTCCGTGATGTATCATCTTGTTCCGAATTATTAGAGCTGGAGGAGATGTTCCAAATCTGCCTCTAGTAAACATAAACAACAAGTCGTCAACACAGAAAATAATCCAATAAAACACGCTGATACATGGAATTATTTTACATGCAAAGTATTATTTATTTGATTTATAATTAAACATTGTGATAATGTCATTATAATTATAAGATTAAGGTTAAATCAGACCTGAACATCAGCCAGATGATTAAATTTTTTGGGTGTTGTTCATAAATGTCTGTAATCATAATGGAAACATCCAGCCTCATACTCTAAACCAAGGGGTGTTGCTGTGTCTGAGAAGTCTAAGTTTGGAATACACCATTTTCAACAATTGTAATAAAATAACCTACTGTATAGCAGAAATATATATTTAGATTTGAACTGTAAAAACCAAACCATAAATTCTGAAAATGATAAAATTATCAAAGAGGTAAATGAACAATTATGAATTGGATAAGTTATTAAGAATTTAGCTCTTTAAAAATAATATTCATGGAAAATTTCATGTCACTAGTGTGGTAGACACTTTGATATATTGATATTTTGTCAAATGTCTCCTACTGCTTTGCAATATTTACTGAACATTCATGGATTGCATTTGACCTGAGAGATGACCCTTTGACTCTTGAAATTTCAAAAAAGCCTCATTTTGAACCCTATGATTTTTAGTTGAAGGGTCAATTTTTCATTAAATTAGGGGTATTTAGTCTATTAATTTGCAGAATCCCCCAAAATTTATCAAAATGACCCTTGAAATTCAGCAGCTAGTGGAATCCCTGACATCACATATTTCTAGCCCCATATTGAAATGTGTATCATATTGTTAAAGTACTGGAGACCAGGAGCACATTTTAACATATACATGATCATGTATAATACCTTCATTATCCCTTTTAATAGGGGATTACCTTGGTTTTTGAACCCTGTTGTTTAACTCTATCACTGCTTTTCTGAGAAACAGGTGGTTGTTTGTTTTCCTTGTTTGCTGATTGCTTCAATTTTCTTGTGCTCCTATTCAATTAGAATAGGCAATAAATTCAATAAAAATTAACATAATATATTCCAAGCTGAAATGTATAGTTCAGTCCTCCAAATTTAGTATTTTTTCTGAATATTATCGTCCTACTAAAATGACATCATCCATACCGGGAATAGTTACGGCAACAGCACCGAGCCATTCAAATCCTAACATGCTACCGGTAAAAATCTAAAATAAAACTGATAAATCCCTGGAGCATAAGGTTTCTCTAAAATAGCTCGAACACATTCTGAACATTTTGATTTTGTGTTCATCATAATGGAAGTCTACTTATTATCTATTGGACCTTTTTGTTACTGCTTGGGAAAGTGGCCTATGCATTATATAAGTAAGGAAATGTGTGAAGAAGCCTTAAAAGTGGAATAAAAGACATAATGTTGCTTTAGTTTACAGCCACCATGACAATCAAAGAAAATAAAGATAGAAAATCCCTGAAAAATGATTTTTACCTTGTTTGAATTCTGTTGCTAAACATAGAATGAGTACTGTTGCCAGTTGAATTTAGAGACGAGGCAGCACCAACACTGCCATTACTGGAGTGTAACAGACTGGACTGCCCTGTTGAGTCATCTGAAGTCGTGAATATCCCCCTAGGTCCTTTATCATTCTCTGCATCAATGAACCAGGACTCTGATGTGATGACGCGGTTCTTATGTCGGCCATAAGTCCTCAGTGGCTTGACTTTATACATTTCATTTGTCTTCCTGGAAAAAATATCAATATTTGCAAGATTTTACATCAATATCATGGTAACTTAATATGACGAAGAATTCCAACTGGTGATATTACAAGCCTATAAATAAGAGCTGGTAGGTAATGATCCAAATTGGAAATGTGCAAAGTGATGTCTAATTAATATTTATAACATAATGTTACATATGGACCCGGTTTAAGGTCAAGATAGACTAAGTGAAAGTTAATCACTCTCTTTAAAATTTTGTCTTGGTATAAAACAGGGTCAGGCATGGTGTACTGGTTATACCGGTATATATGCCAATGAATGATATAAATATAACTAGTATTTGATAGTAAATTTGGTGTGGATAGACTGATAATGTCCCAACATTTTAAAACAAAAGCAATGTTTATTCAGTGTAGACCCTCAAATTTTGGAGAAAATGGGGTCTGTCTTAAAAGCCCCTGTGATGAAAACATTATATAAGTAGTATGTTAACATTAAGGGGTCGCAAACATTACAAATGGCGAAATCTGGCTGAATTTTCAAAAAATGAAATTTGGGGTAATACTTTTTTCCACCTAGATTTTAGTTAAGAAATGTATTAAGCTAAGGATGTAGTTAATGTTTACAAACTCAATTTAGTCTAATTCATGATCTAATTAATACTAAGCACATACTAAAACAAAGGAAAAAACATTTGCATGAGAACTCTGAAATTCATGGACAATATACCAAAGCAACTCATACCTGAAATAAGTATATGCTGGTCTACAATGTTTTAAAGTGCCAATTCAACAAAAAAAAGTTTGGGTTTCCAAAAAAATTCAAGGAAAACTTACTTCTGGGTTCTACTTTCGGTCTTCTGCAATGTTTGCGACCTCTTAGACTAAAGTGAAAGCAATGGTTGACTGAGTCAAACAACAAACCCAAGACATATATAATTATTGGATACTGGAATACTTGCACTTCCAAATATTCCATTGCCAATTTTGTTGTCCAATTTTTTTCATTGTTGTTGCACAATTGTAAAGTTGTTTTAAGTGTTGTGACAGTTGGATTACAGTCAAAACGGCCTCAGGTAAAAACGGCCTAAGGTTAAAACGGCCTCATTTTGGTTAAAACGGCCTCACTTTCAGAAAAATATTGGTTAAAACGGCCTCACTATTTTTTAAGTCGATGACCCTTGTTTGAATTACATTTTTAAGATGTTGTAGTATGTTGATGTGAAGAGAGAAATAGACACAACAAATTGTTGCCAGTATCATATTACTCATGAGCATATTTGAAAAGATTTTTGTGTTGTTTAGATTTTTTGAATTTATGTAAATAGAACGTGAATTTTTGATCTAGTTACTTTTCTTTACTGTTCTAACATCTGTTAATAAATGCAAAATGAAGATACATTAATTACATTTATGTGCGCAAAGGTTCATTAAACGGCAATTTGCCGTTACAGAGATTTTTATATTTTTATTTTACTGATGTCAGTGCAACTCAAGACGGCCTTTAATTCAGAAAACATTTCAAACAGAATATTGGAGAAGGTGTACATTAATAATTAAATAAACTCAGATTGCAATGAATTAACGTTTAATTAATATACCAAAAGTTTAATGATGAACAAAATATATCAAAGTAAAGATTTAACTATTAACTATTAGCATTAGTTGCTCCTATACACCACAATTAACAGGCCAACTTGGCAAGTGATGATCTTGAAGAATTTAACACAGTTTACTAAACGAGTCCACATCTGATCAACATGACATCATTACTTTTGGGAGAGACTAGCAAGTGAGAATATCCTGTCAATTACTGGCGAAAAATGAGGCCGTTTTGACCAAAGAGTGTGGCCGTTTTAACTAAAAGTGAGGCCGTTTTAACCAAAAAATAAAATTTGAGGCCGTTTTGACCAAATAGTGAGGCCGTTTTAACCAAAAAGAGGCTGTTTTAACTTGAGGCCGTTTTAACCAGCACTCGTGACAGTCATACCTGTGAACCTTTATTCGTGCTCAGGTGGGAGATTGACTCGAAAAAAGAGGGAGATCAGGGTAAAAAAGTGGGAGATTTTACAAAGTGTTGTTTTATGGTAAACTGTGGAACATTTTTAGCTCTGGATAATGAGAATATATCAAATTTACTCTTGTTTTTCTATTATAAAGAATCTACAGCCAAAAAGTTAAACAATAGCTATCTTACTCAGGATTTGACGGAAGATTTCCAGGAAAGGGGTTGTTTGTGTCAGTCATGATGATTTCATACATTCTGGCCCAAGAAGTAGGGTCAATCAACCCCACTGAACCCCCTCTAGATCCACCCCTTTTATTTGTCATATCAAACAGTGTATTCGTTAGTGACCATTACTGTTAAACATCTTCAATAGCAGTGATCGGCGATAACGTCATCAACATGTGGTTTGCGCACCACGTGATACACAAAAAGCCAAAGGTAGTACAAGCAACTTTTAACAATAAAGGCAGATAGTAAACAATTATACGCTGCGAATGGCCAGAAGGCTAAACTGACAATACAAGAACATTCACTGTATTTATGAAATAAATGTATATACAGTTAATGCTGTAGTAGATCTTCTTGATTAAATAAATATCTGGTATACCAAAGAAGTAATGTTACATTTGGTCCCTTTCATAATCAAAGCTTTCTAAACATTTACTCCGTGGGATACGGCTTATATACTACATGCAACCAGTGTAGATCAAGATCATTCTGCACGTCAGTCAGGGCTTTTTCAGGGATATTTGGGAAAAAGGCCCCTGCTCAAATTGGGAATTTTTTACATGGTATCTAGTGGTTTTAAACAGGTTGCATATATAAATTCAAGGAATGTAGATTTAACAGATCACTGATCAAAAGTAAACAAACTAATTTTGTAATTTGAAAAGTCCCTTGATAACATAGATTCTCTTGTTTGTTTCTATTTTGTATGCAAAATAAGTTATTTCTGTTGAAATGGGAATTTTTTTCTTAAAATTGGGCATTTTTTTCTTGAAATTGGGAAAAATGGCTCCTATTTGGCATTGGGAATGGGGCCCATTTTCGGCCCCGTGAGACTAGCTGAAAAAGCCGTGTCAGTGCAATCTGATCAGGATCTAAACAGTTTTCTACTTGTCATAAATAACCTGATGCCCATGATAATCTATCAAAAGCACTATTGTAGACGGTGATCTGATGTTCTGAATGATGTGGATCTAAACTGGTTGCACAAGGGATGAAAGCCGTATCCACCGAGTGAAGCGTTAAATTGCGGCATAATTGCTGTTTATAGAGCTCCGAGATAGTCATTACGAACCCCAGTTCATGGATTTTAAGCATAGGGTCTAAAAAGGTTTATGGCAATAATATGAGTCTACAATGGCGCTTATGTCAAGAACAATATCATGGGTTCAAGTGCATATTTAGTGTACAATAAGCCTGGAATTTAGGCGATGAAGTATTTTATTTTCTTAAATTATCAACTTTATTCTTAGGAAGTCTACATCCCTCTATGAACAGATAATACAGCATCTTTTCCAATGCAATAGGATAGAAAATAGACCGACTTAAAAACATTTCGTCGATGCATGAAAAAATATTTGAAAAAAAGACAGACAAGCAAAATTATTATCAGACTAGAAGCTAGTGTAAAATCAACAGCAAGCAGTGGGATATTTTATAAATTGATGAAAAGAAGACTTTGAGAGCCGCAAAACGAGACATGCAGTCTTCGCGAAAGGGATGAAAAACTGCCAGTCATCTGGTCTGGTGGAAAAAAAAATTCTGCCAGACCGAAAAATAATTTGCCAGACCGAAACAAAAACAATCATATTCTTCGTAAAATGATCTTATTTCACTATATTTATGCTTACACATACATTGGAGCCAATCAAATAGCTCTATTTTCACTTTTACCCCCACACATGTTACAAAACAACAATACAGATTATTAAATCTATTTTATTCTTGAAAAAAAATTACAAAAATAAATATGGCAAGGTCTTTCTGTGCCAGATGATATAAATTTGCCTTGACACTCCCACTTATGTCTACTGAAACTTGTCTAGCAGTCTGCATCTGTTGCTGGAACTTGGCATCTCCAACAGCCTTCTTGTGGTCTAAAAAATAAAAAATAAACAGTTCTAATTATATTGGAGGCCTTACCTTTCAGACACAAATTACAGTATACTACATTGATTCTGTTATGGAACTATTATACACAATGGAAATTAAGACTGCAATTATTCTTTAAAGTATCTTGGTGCTATAGTGGAATTTCAAAGTTGGTATTATTAAAACTACTTTTGTGTGATTATTTCTTGAAAAAAAATCAATTCTCACCTTTCTGTTATTATTTTCCTATCCAACATCATCTGGGGGTGTCTTCCGTTAATCGAGTGAGCAAACACCTCATGTGCATTGCATTATTAATTACTGACAGTCGGTCCTGATCAAAGATAATCATCTTAATCCAATTATCACCTCTTATATGTTCTCAAAGTGTCATATAACTCGTAATAATCTGCCAAATTAACAATATGTTATTTTCACAATTTCCGGGTCACTTATGTAAATCATTACATCATTTACAATAAGAAAATGGAGCTTACGTTATTGCGATGCATATATTTTTTGTCGCCAGTAAATTCACCAATTGCAAAAAATTGTCACCAAATTAGTTTCTTTCTTCTGTCGCAATAGCTGAATTTTGCGATAGACAGCAGGAACCTTTGTAATAAGAACGGAAATATTGTTTGAACCGAGATTTTTCGTACCCAAAATGAAAAAAAAAATTGCCGGTCGGCCGGACCGACGACTTCACAAAACTGCCGGACCGAAGCAAATTTAGCCGGACATGACCGGCGGTCCGGTGCCTTTTGCGAAGACTGGACATGTATCAAAATTTTTCAGTCTTGGGTTGATTGAGCCTGTTCACGGGCGGTAATGGGAATACATAAAACTGTCCATGCTACTTAGCCCCGGGTAGATACTTGAAATGTCTTTATTAAATAATAAACATCTGATTACGATTGTATCCATAAATTTATAGCTCTGTCTTATAAATGATTAGATATTAGATATCCATAAAGTAGTTTACTTCTTGCATATGCGGTTGATCATCATATCTACTGTCAATATTACATTGTCCATAACAACAATGCCATATTGTTCTTTTTCCGAGTCGGATTTATTCTTGAACACTTTCTTTGCTTTCTGTCATTGTATATGCACTGTTGATGGTAGTACAGCATCGATTGTTTGTACTACCTTTCTCAACGGCTTATCAGTCGGTGCTATTTATAGAAACAAATCTTATCTGACGATCACTGCTATAGCTTTAACAGTTTATTTGTAAAGTGATTTTAATGAGATTGGGCATCAGGATGTCAAAATGAGCTGGGGAAGGCCATGGAGATAGCGAAAATGTACTTCGAAGGCCTTTGTTCATATTGATGGCCATAACCTGCTCTCACCTTAACGTACGATTCAGAAAGATGACCAGATGAAATTGATGACAGATAAAATAATTTGTAACAGATTTTCGCGACACAAGTAATTTTAGAATATTTCAATACAAATTATGCGAGAAGATTGATTTTAAGCCATGTATTAAGACATTGTAATATATATATATACATTCATACTATAACTTAATGCTGGCAATAGACTATATCAGCTAATTTTGCGGATTTTTTTTTTGCGGTTAGTTTTTTGTGTTTGCTGTAGTTTGTATTTTCTGATTGGTTAATTTTGTTACAAGAATTTTGATTGGCTTAGTGGATCGTTTAAAATCCGGTACCCAATTAAATGCGGGATGACACGGAGCATCAGGCTCGGACTGCAATCTCCTTCGCAGAGTTGTCGTTCCTTACACTCGCTTTACATGTGAATGTAATGAGCAGATAGTGTAAGAGAGTGCTCGGACTGTAGACGGGACTTTAAAGTAATCGTGATCACCGAAGCAAACGATTAAATCTGTATATATTCTTATTCACACACGTTTTTCTCCATACTGGCCAGTAAGCATAACCGAATTCACTTGCAAACACTTTTCACATGACAATTTTCAATTTTCTTGAATGTGTTATAATATATTTATTTCAAATTACAAAGTGTGTTGTTTGCATAAACGGTTTGTATGAATCACGAAGAAATACACCATACTGTACATGTATCACATACGAAATTTATTACCATCACTGATTAAAGATTTTATCACAGCAAATGTTGCCTAACAATATAATATTTAATTTGAAATAAAATATCTATAACCATTCTGGAGAAATTCTAGTCCTAATAAAGTATGAAAGTTTACAGAAATACGGAGAGTAAAAAAAGTTTGCGCGAGAAAATAAAAGTATAATTTTAATTTCTTTTTTTTCTTTTGGGCAGTCTATAAAGACTTATTTTACTAAACTTAGCAGTACTACTACTAATAATCATATTTCACATTTTTAAACGGACAAAGATCTTGCATGGATTAAATTAGACTAAAAGGGAATTTTGAACCATCGAACTCGACAAATATGAAAATATTGCAGGCTCAGTTTGATTGAGCCTGTTCATGGACATGCATGGAAATGCATATTACTGCCCACGCCGCCTAGCCCCGGGTACTATTAAAGGAATATTTATTCTGGTATAACATCTCTGAATATTGCCAAAAACCTCTGTTGTAAGTAAGAGCTTATTGAATGACCATCCGACAAGCTGGGAGTTTCATTTCTATGAATAATGGTGTTTGTTTTATGGCCAGCATCCGTCATAAGCTAGTTCTGTGAGAACAGCAAAAGTTCGAGTTTGATTCACGGCCACTACATCTACAATTCTTCCTGACAGTGCAATTAACTCCTTTTGCATGTTTGTATGTTGCACGTGACTTCATCCTTGCTATTGGTGTAACATCAATTAATCCACTCTCTTACACTATCGGCTCATTACATTCAGTGTACGGAACGACAACTCTGCGAAGGAGATTGCAATTAATCGATTATTTTACGCGGTAGGCTACAAGTACTTTTCTGATGTGACGTCGGGAACCGGACTGGTACTTTTCCCCCGTAATTTAGACGCCTTCACAGTTCCCTTAACACCGAGTCTTACAAAGCACACAGTCATACAACTTAACTTGTCAGGGTTATGACCTGTGGACAGAGAAGAACGTGTTAAAACTTTCATGCCACTGTTTTTTTTGTAGAAATGTAGAAGTTGAGAAATATCCAACGTGCCGACACAGGTTTACCATTTCTCTTAGTACAAAAAGGGGAAATTACCAAAATTTGTATAAAATAGAGCAGCCACAGTTATGGAACTTGTCAGGGTCATAAACTGTAAACTTCCATGCCACTGCTATTAGCAGAAATTGAGAAATATCCAACTTGCCAAAACAGGTTAACCATTAATCTTCTTAAGTACAACAAGGTGAGATTAACCAATGAAAATAGGTAGCATCAGTTATGTAATTTGTTAGGACCATGACATGTGCATTTTAAGTGTGTATACTTTCATTCCAATGCTCTTTGTAGAAACTGAGAACTATCCAACTTGCTGTAACAAATAAACCGGACTTATTGAAAGCGGCTTAATGAAAATAGGAAAATCTGCAAATGTTTGACTCCATTTCTGCTGATCTAAAATTTTCTATGCTACACGCAAATAAATCAAAACATAGATACATTTAGAAATAATCTAATACTGTATACTTATGTGCAAAGGATTTAACCTGGGAATGTTTTGAAAGACTGAACATTTTATATAAAGTCTTAAATGGAAGAATATATTCTTTGGCAGTTCTGAATTAAGATTTTACTAATATTTAATGAAATCAGTTGCAGTTGCATCATGATCTTTACAAAATCAAGCAATCATAAGCTGGCGAATACTAATTTCAATAAAGTTATATATTAATAATCAAAGTGTAACAGAGCCATTTCCTATAACTTAAGACAAATACATAGTTGAAAACAGGAACATGTTTGGTGATCAAGCTCCGGTACAATATATTCACTCCACTAAACCAATTGTTGATGGTGCTTGCCGCTTCTTATGTATTACTTTCTGAACAATGGCTTGATTGCTGTGGGATCAACACGCTAGTATAAGTAGAGCGCACTTAGAAAAACACATTCCTTTCCCTTAATAGCCAGTGCAGTCAATCAAAATTCAGATATCTTCTTTTTTAATTTTCTCCCTTTATTTAAAATACCGTTAACAGAACAAGTTCACAGTAAGTTTAATTATATAAACCTGCATGACAATTCCTGCAGAGGTACATAATAATCCGTCCGAAAGCCTCCAACATGAACAGCTTCAATAAAATCTGAAGACCAGTCTCAAGTCTCAAGCATCTGATTGGCTGAAATGGTAACTGGTCGCCAGTTCAACCAATCAGATACTTGATACTTTAGACTGGTCTACAGATTTAGTTTTATGATATTGGGCCCAGGTCCTCATGTTTTAAATCTTTGGCAGAGAAAACTTCAAAGGTAGGGTAAATCCTGGGAAATTCAGACAAGGATCAACATGGACACGGATCAGCCTCGCAGTGTAATTAACCCAGTTAAACCACAAAAAAAACATGTAGGCTACTGCGCGGGTTGATGTTTATGTGAACTTCCAGTGATTCTTATAATTTGTGTCTATGGCGAAAACGCGAAAAACCTAAGTGTTTAAAGAGTTTTGAAAGAATCCGTACTGCGGAACACGACAAACGGACATCAAAGGAAAAACAATTACTCGACTGTTGTGAATCGCAAAAGACGAAGTACTGTCATAAGAGGAAAACTAATGGCTGGATTTGTGTGGATCAGAACACCGAAGATCCCGCTTCACTGAACACGACAGACCGACTTAATAGCAGGAAGCCTAATGGCTCGGCTGCTGCGGATCAACAAATAGACAAACCTCCCTAACGAATTTATTAGTTAACAATAAAATAAATACATAATTCGATTAAGACTTTTTGACATGGATAAGATTCACAATAAAATGACTTTTAATGAGATCAGTTATTATAAAATACATGTATGGTTATAAATATCACATATTGTTGCCATGTTAAATGCATTTCTACCGATGATGACACAAAAAGGGAAAAATATATCTCTTATTTCCATTTGCACACCGTTCAACCCGATAAGATGAATGCCGTGGGTAAGGCGACGGCAGTTGCTTGTGTACATGAACGTTTTTCGGCGAAACTGAGTATTGGCCTGATTTTTACATTTTCCGGCTATATCTTAGCAGACAAAAATATACATATTGATTCCCTGTTTGTTAAGGACTCTACTGACGAAATCTTGACGCACACATGATATTATTTACAGAGAAATTGCAGAAAAAGTGTGCAATTTTTTTTACAAAATATGTCATTTGACGAATCGGTCGCAAATATCTTTAATTACCAAATCTGAAATATTTGAAATATACCATGATAAAGTTCAATTATTTCCCTGTAATTATTTGAAACCACAGCTTCCAATTCGCTTTCTCTAGAAAGATATTTACTTTTAAACTTGGTACGTCGTAGTGATTTTGGTAATGACAACGGCCGTTAACACTAAAATATTCATTCTCTCACCAGAGGGCGTGCTACACAAGTTTCGCTTACTTTGCGAAACTTGTGTAGCACGCCCTCTGGTGAGAGAATGTAAAATATTGGTACAGTTGAATGCAGTTTCGTCAGTGGATTGGATAACGTTAACGGCCGTCAAGTGAACTTATTTTCAACGTCGCTGTTGTCTGCTTTATGCATAAAGTGTATCAGACTCTAGTGTTAACAAATCTAGGCTACTCCTCGTTGTGTATAAATCAAGATAATTATTGAAAAGTATGTTTACCTAAAGAAAAACATTTATAACAAAACACCTGATTTCCAGGTCGAATAATATTACCTAACGTTTTGTTGTTGATGCAATTTTAGAATTGTAATAATTTTAAGTATTCAATTATTTCGTACACTTGTCAAAAGAGAAGTACAAGCGTCTGTACTCATTCAAATGAAAACAATATAATATTTTATCTAACTTTGTACAAATTCTTATATTATTTACTATATATACTTTACGAACTTGAAATTTAATGCACTTGCACAGCCGCCTGCAGACGAGAAAAAATGTTGCACCGCATATTATTTCAGCTCGAACTTTATCTGGGGACGAACCATACCGAGTACGTAATATTATAGTTTTAAAATTCGGAAATAAATGTTATTATTCTTTATTTTCATTTGGTAGCCATTACTCTTTAAGAATATTCGAAGCGCAGGCGGTCTTGATTTACTTCTGATTAATAAATAAAATTATATAGACAACGAAAGTAAGTAAAATTCAACTCAGAATGAAGTATTTGAAGTTCTTTTGCTTCATATTTGTAACAGACGAAAAACAACTATTTTTATGCGACTAAGTTTTGCCGTCGGACCGTTCCAAGGCGGTAACCCCTCGGGTTCTCACTTTCGTTAATTGTTTGTGGCGTCTATATTGAAATTGATTATTGTAATACCATGTTCTCTTTTCGTCTCTGCTGTTTGGCTGTATGTGGAAGCTGTGTCTGCTGGATGTGGCCATCCCTGATATGCATATTTCACTGTTTTATATATCATTGTCGTCACCGTTGCTTCGCTGACAATACGGCTAAGACGTCATGGTCATATCTCTAGAATATAGTTTAAATACAAGGAATCGTAATCTCTGTCAGATCAAACTCAATTTGTAAAACAGTATTTTAAAAACTTTCATAAATATGTCATTTTCAACAGCTGTTTAAGGAAAAAATATACAACAAAATTGGCAATGTGCGCGTTAAAAAAACATCGGTCAAATCACGATGCAATAAAAACATTTAATTATGTTCTCGGGTCCAGTGTTAATCATTGTAAATACAAAGCTAATTTTCGCTTGACGGCCGTTTACGTTATCCAATCCACTGACGAAACTGCATTCAACTGTACCAATATTTTAGTGTTAACGGCCGTTGTCGTTACCAAAATCTCCACGACGTACCAAGTTTAAAAGTAAATATCTGTCTAGAGAAAGCGAATTGGAAGCTGTGGTTTAATATAATGTTAAGGATTGCAGTCATAGAGAGGATGTATTACTGAAAAGTTATTTATCGGACAATGATATTTTGTCACTGTTAACATTAATCTTTGACCTTCTGACCTGAAAATCAAAGGGGGTCATCTACTGGTGATGACAAACCTCCTTACCAAATTTGAGGACCGTATGTGAAAGCATTGTCTAGTTATTGATCGGACAAGGATGTTACGGACGGACCGACCGACATGTGCAAAGCAATACATCCCCACAATTAATATAAAATGGACAAATGCGCGAACGAAAAGAAGAAAATTAAGTTATCTAAATCCAGCTACTTTGTGGATCTGTTCGGCCAGGGAAAAGGTGTCGGACGTCGCCGGTAGAGCTCGTCACCTCATTTTGCTATTGTACCTGGGCGCGCTACTCTCCGTGTTGATAAAGGAGACTCGGCAGCTATCTTTAACATTAACACATTTAATAACCCAGACAGACATGACTTGTCTGCCCTTCTCCGCAGCGTTGAGTTTAACGCTAAACTACCGCCACTACAATATTAATTGTAGACACGTGTTTACTGGAGAATCAAAATGCTAAAATGTTGTCATGGAGCTGTAGGAGAAACGTTTCAGGATGGAACTTAAATTCTAACGTTAACAGTTGTAAACAATATACTGGCAGTACTTCAAGTAATATAAATAACTGGAAGAGCGTTTAGTTCAACACTTGTGTCGCCATCTGCTACTATGTCGGAATAAAACAGCAAGTACAAAAAGGGGCATAACACTATCTTGACCTAAAGAACCTGGTATCATTACGAGCGTGTTGCCATGAGCAATGTAAGTTTCATGAAGAAACCAAGTTGAGAAACGGCAAAGATATAGCCAACGTTAAGTTATTGTGTAATATTTCAAGTATAAAAAGGGGCATAACTCAATCAAATGTGACCTTGACCTGAAGACTTTGGCATCATCATGAGCGTGTTGTCATAAGCAATATAATTTGAACGTTTCATGAAGAAATGACGAAGTTATAGCCAACTTTTAGTTTTTGTGACGGACGGACAAAGCGATCCCTATCCATTCGAAAGGGCGACACAAAAACTTATTTCCTCGTGTCACGATGAAGTCTAATTAACAACTGTAACAACATTTAAAGGATCATGGTCACGTATCAAAATGAAGAAAACATCAAGTGTTTAAAAATACCGTATCAAAATTCATAGTATTAACTGTGGAAGAGCTGTAAATAGTTAATGAGACGAAATATTCTTACATACTCAACGAATGAGTGAATATATTTAAAGCTGCGTTGTTAAATTTCACTCACAATAGATGCTAATGTGTACTGATTAGTCCGAAATTTCCAACAAGTAGCTTGAGATATATTTTATAAGCTTCAATACATTCAGCGTCAAACCAATCATTGTTTTTGACAAGATTCAGAATAAAAGTTAATACTAGCATGGTTTATTTTTAAAATGATGACATTTTGAAAACAGGGTCAGCAACAGAACGTACGATATTTGAAATTTCGTTAAATTCCTTATTTACAGATTGTCACAGTTTACCATTATTGACAATATTGTTAACAATATTATTAAAATTTGATGGTCGCGCGCAACTGATCTCTACATTCATCATCCCATTTGTACTTTATGTATGATCTTTTATTATATTTGGGGGACAGCATACATGCAATTACATATCAGCCTCGGGCGAGTGGTCACTCTATTGATTTAATGAGTGAATAGTGAATAGTAAAGTCGCCAATCAACGAAAAGTCACGCTCGTGCATAATAGAAAGTCTGTAATAGAACACAATCCAATGTTAGAAAAGTAGGTGTAAATTGTTTGAATCGCATGCTCTTTCAAGGTTGCAGATTTACATAAATCTTGGGGCCGGTATTCCATTCATAATGAGCGCGACGTAATGCGTGAGCGTGAAACTTAAACGTGAGGCGTGAATTTTCACGGACACACTATTCTATACATCCGTGTAGCGTGCGTAAAAGGCAAATTGTTTCGTCCTTTTTCAAGACGGTATTAAGTAGCGTGAATATATTAATGCTACTTAGTTTGGATATATATTAACAGTCTTTTTGTTTTGTGTCCAGGATAGATGCGCATGCTCAATATAGCGCATGCGCAATGTGAAGTACGCCAATGTGGGTCGCCATAAGAACTAAATAATTTGATTACAGGAATCTAAAACTCTTCATCGTTAACTTCATGATTTAAAAGAAGTTGCATACAGAATTGTGTTTGACAATTTTATCATTACGAAGTATGAAACATAAATGAATTAGCATGTCCCGTACTGCGGAAAAAAGTAGGTCATCAGACATTGCAGCGTGTTGTAGAAAACGAGTGAACACTGTTAGCGACTGCTGACCTTCTTGTGATAATCAAAAGTTAGTTATTCGATCGGCATTTATTCCTACTGAGAAGAAGCACAGTTGCCCATGTATCTTTCCGTTCCATTGATTTGTTGTTTTAAATTGTTATCTTAGGATACTGAGAAATCGATACCGGATGTTTACACAATTTGAAAGGTGGTAACACTAAATACCGAAATACACTTTTACCGAAAGATACCGAAATACACTTTTGAATACCGAAATACACGTAATAAATGGTAATTAAAACAACGAATTTAAATAAATCTTGGGCATTTATTTCATAAATACTAATATTATAACTTATTATCATATTTAAACAACAAATAATGCTTTAATAACCATTTATTAAGTGTATTTCGGTAATCAAAGTCTATTTCGGTATCTTTCGGTAAAATAGTGTATTTCGGTATTCAGTACTACCGATTTGAAATAACTAATATTAAACTCTGTGACTAAATGGTGGATTTAAGATTCATTTCGGTATTGAATGACTGGTATTCAGTTTGGAAGAATTGATTAAGTGAACATCTTTTTGTAGACCAAGATTATATTGAAATATGGAAATTAATCAAGACTCACTGCTGAAAATAAAGTGTTGACAAATAGCTGTTTTTTACGTTTTTATATGGACAGTGTTGGCTGTTGCTGTGCATATAGGAACATATAAGATAGCAAGTGCATTTTGTTGTCTGGCCTACAAATAAAATGAAGAAGCAACGCAACCTCTTCTGAGAGAGGAGTCACTGCTAGTTGAAGCTTACTTTTAGACCAAGTCCATATTGGTTACACATGTGATGTGAGAATGGCTCATAATCAAAAGGTAGGAGGATTTTCGTTGTTGGCTAGTTTGGTAAAGAAATGTTCACTTACATTTATTTCACAGAGAAAATTATATAATTCATTGGAAAACATAAAATAAATAGTGGTCGATATCTCATATAATTTGATAGTATTAGTTTGTAATGTGTTCAAGGATTCTGCATGTAAAATAAGTCTTGATTTATTCACGAATGTTTTATCATGAATTTTGCCCGAGAAGTATTTATCGTATTAAATTTAATATATTTTGCAATAGATAGTGTTTTCTGACAAGATGCCTTTAAATGTTTTCCGAACAAGTCGCTTTCAAAATATGTGGTAACTTTATAGTTTCTTTTGAATTATATAGGTCCCAAAACATCTTTCATAATACATGTATGTGTAGTTTTATAAAAAGTTTCAAGCTGTTTTTGTATGAGTTTTTATGTGGCCTGATCTCTGAGTCTCTTAAAATGATGCAACGTTAAAGAATGCAGGATGTACTAATCTTGTAGTGTTTTTATAATGCATTTTTCTCCTCACCAGTGTTTAGATTTCTGTCACGTTATTATGTAAATATTAAAAACTCAATCAGATTTAAGCTGCATTTCAGTTGTTCTTTTTAACAGCATTGAAATAAGTAAAGTTATGGAATGAAAGGAATTGATAAGCAGCAGATAACTTCCAGGCTTTCAATTTTTCACATTACCGCCTTTTGAATATGCAAAATTGATACAAAGGTTAATTGTGTTGCTTTTATTCGCTACAAGTACCAACTATATTGTGGATTGTGATCGGAATGAGATGCTCGGAGTGTGTTCAATAAATAAAGAATGCCTTAGTTGGATGCATTTCATTATTATTATTATTATTATTATTATTATTATTATTATTATTATTATTATTATTATTATTATTATTATTCTTTTTTTCTTAAAATTTTTCAAAATATAGTGTATTGCATATTTTACATAAAAATATGAAATCTCTCTGTGAATAAAGAATTATTTTTTTAAATTATTTTAACAGAAATTAACACAGTTTCATGTTTTTGTCATGAGCTATTCAGTAAGAAATTTCAGAAAATATGTCTTAAAAAGATTACCCCATCATGCAAAAAAAAGGTTCCAAAGTGAAGTTCACGGTCTCTTGTACTAGAGGAAGCCTGAATGTCTTCAAGATATAATATCACTTTCATCAATTATATGGTAAAAGTAATATATACTGTTGTTTTTAAATTATATATTTTGTAAACAAATTTATTACATAAGAATTGGGGAAAAGGTTGTATTCTAAATGGTCATAGAAAAAAATGAATAAATGGTTCATTTTTCTCTGACCAATAGACCGTCTGTAAAACAGCAAGTTACTGTTTTACTTTTTCTTGTTCCGTTTGAAATTTGACAAGAAAACATGTCCAAAGTATCAGATGGTTGGTTGCTGTTTAGGATTCTCTTAGGTGGTTTCGCATAACTACATGCACACAGCACAAACGAAGACATACGTACAGTATAGTTGGTGGATATGAAATATTATTAAGAAAAGAGGAACCATTACTCCTGTTCTCTTTAAGTGACATATAATACAATAAAGGGGATTTTTCTGATAAATTCTACGACCTTTTCAGTCACCTCAAACTTGGACAGAGGACCTTTCATCTTGCTTCTTCGCCCGCGAATGTCGTCTGTGAGCGTGAAAACTCACTTCATGAAGCGTTGGAACTTGCGATTAACATTTCGGTGAAGTGTAACCTTGTACGAGGGGTGTTCCAAAAAAAGTCATTTGCCTTTGTTTTCCTAAACTAAAATTATTCTCATCATTTTAAATTGCTCTGGCTCTCAAAATACTCCCCACCTTCCTTAACACACCGTTGGAGTCGTTCAATCCAACTTTGAAAGCAGAGTTCATACTCTTCAATGGGGACACTCATTAGGTAGGGGAGACCGGGGATAGTTGTTACACTTATGGGATTTTTTAAGAATTGTGACTTTATCAGTTGTGCGACACAAAAATAAATAATGGCAATCAAAACCATAGGAATTTAAGTTTAATATAAAATTAGACCGATTAGAGTATATAAATTGAATTCGTAAAAAAATAAAGATTAGCAAGTAGACCAAAGTGTAACAACTTACCCCGGTCATGGGACATGTTGTTACAGGTCTCGGGGTAAATTGTTACAATAGCTCTGGGTACAATTTTTACCATATTCAGATTCCTAAAAGTGACTTTTTTATAACGGTTTCATTCAAACACGTGAACATTGTTTAGAATATGAATGTTGACAAAAACATGCGAATCATAAATATAGGTCACTATGGATGTTGACCTGGAAAGTCGCAAACGTTTCAATAAGGGATTGATTTATATTTTTTAATTTATTATGAATTCCGATCGATTCCGTATATAAAATTGTGTTTTTCTAATTTTCAAATAGCGTTTGAACGAAAACAATGTACAATTATAACTTTGCGAGAGAACTTTGCGAAAGTTTAGTATGATACCTGTAAAAATGTTAGTCAAATATACATTCAGGAACAGCTACACACACAGTCAAAGAATACAAAAGCTTAACCGCGTAGACAAACCGTAGGTCTGTATGAAACTCAGGGCGTCAGCTTATAATTCGATCAATTATAAAAAAGAAACCACAAAAAGAGAACCAGAAAGGTTACCGCTTTTGAGCGGTCAGTCCCAATAGTTTTCCGCCAGGTTTAAAGCAGTTTGGTACAGATGTCAATATTCCGGGTAATTTTGCGTTTACGAGCATTTTTATCCGATAAAATATCGAAAAATTGTCTTAAGGTAAGACCTGTGTAATGAATACCTTTATCCAGAAGAGTATCCAAGGGAGGTAACTATAGTAGTAAATTAGCCAAACTCCCCGCAGTGGTTACTTCCCCTTACAGTTGCAAGAGGACCAGGGTTCAAATCCTACTGGAAGCTATTTTTTTTTGTAAGCCTAGAGCTTAAATAATTGGCATATTTCTTTTTTTCCTATGTAATTATGTCATTGAATAAAACATTCTCATGATTTAAACTAAAATAAGCAAAATAATCAAGATTAAAGGGGTTTTCGCTATCAGAATAGTGTTTATTCA
Source organism: Corbicula japonica (assembly GCA_038501625.1). Classification (NCBI taxonomy): domain Eukaryota; kingdom Metazoa; phylum Mollusca; class Bivalvia; order Venerida; family Cyrenidae; genus Corbicula; species Corbicula japonica. The sequence continues at coordinate 4,664,209 of JAZAYU010000029.1, read as the reverse complement.
AGTCATCAATTTGAAAATTTCTAAAACTGGACGGTAAACTTCTCTGAAATTTTGTTTAAATTTTATTTAAGGTATATAGTTAAAAAATAGTAAAGTTTGGTATATTGCACCAATCAGGATTTTGCACAATTTTCATTAATTTAGTCTCGTGAAATATAAAAAAATGCATTTTTTAAATTTATTTGGTCAAAAAATGTCATTTTAAGATATATTATGTATTTATATATTATATCTTAAATTGGTTTAGTAAAATATAACATATTTTTGATACACTGTAAAAAATTAAGGTTGAATTTATCAATAACAAAAAATTTTGTCACCGATTAAAGAATTTGGATACTTTCACGTTTTTCTCACTTTTTTAAATAAAAAAAGCTAAAAATCTCAAAAACTACACGGTGAAAATCATTAAAATTTTGCATACAAGTCAGTGGTATGAAGCAGTTGATGTAAATATAATCAGATGTTGGATTCTTAATAGTGCCCATTACACAGGTCTTACCTTAAGTTGTGAAATAAATATTATTTAGGTGTTCCATGCTGGTCAAACATCTTTGTATTATTGAGGGACGAAATATAAATCTGTAACAATATGCCCAATCACCGATGTAACAACTTACCCCACCCACCCCTTGTCGCACTTCAGAGTCGCTAAATATAACATACAACCTGATTTATTTTTATTACTGGTTCTAAAGAAAAGACAAATAGTTATGTTAAATTTTTGTTTGTGTTTAAGACTTGTATGTGCAATAATGAGGAAATGCCGAAATATTTTCCAAATTCGTTAAAAATTACTTGAACATAATAACATCCGATTTTCCTTGCTAAACTGAATATTTCGAGGGAAATTTCAGTGAAATTTTCACTAAACGTAGGGGGAAATTAAAGGGTTTATTTAGTATTCATACCATCTTCATAGGTGATGCAATGCTGTCGCAAAATAAAGTGTATCAACTTGCCCCGTGTAACAACTATCCCCGGTCTGCCCTACTGATTAATAGCAGACCCAAGGGCATTTCTCCACTTGTATCTCTTTCAAGATAGTTTGAATTTTAGTTTCGGAAACAAGAAAAAGTCACAAGGGGCCAAGTCTGGTGAATATGGAGGATGCGGAAGGACAGTAACTTTTTCTGATGCCAAAAAACTCGGTCACAAGCCTAGCCTTATGAGCGGGGGCATTATCATGCAAAAGCCGGAGATACTTCATTCCTGTGCTTGGGCGGCGGCATTTGTAGCAGGACTTTAAATTTTTCATGACAACATTTTTGTAGAACTTTGCTGTTACCATCCTGCCTTTTGGCTGCGGAATTTGCATAACTGGACCCTTATTATCAAAGAAAATCACATACAAAACTTTCTTAACAGTGCGAAGGCGCTTGGCGATACTTGCACGTTTTGCATTTTTAGTGGCCCAAATTCTATTTCAACATTTCCGCTTTGGCTCAAAATAGTAAACCCACGTCTCATCACCAGTAACGAAATTGTCGAAAGCCTTTTTTGTTATATTTGGGATACATTTTTAGAAGCTTTTTTGCATTTGCAACAAGGGTTCTCTTTTGGTCGTCTGTCAGCAAATGAGGTATCCATCTTGCATTAATTTTTCGAAGTTAAAGATGTTTCTTTAAAATACCATGAACTCGTGCTAAAGACAAGTTCGTCAACCGTGCTCTCACAGTGTATCGGGCATCTTTGTTCAGCAAATTCGTGATTTTTTCTATGTTGCTTTTCGTCGTTGTTGTTGCAGGAAGACCTGGGCGAGTAGCATCTTTGACTTGCTGCTGACCGGTTTTAAATTTAGCAACCCACCTACAAATAGATCTGTGAGACATTTCACCCTCCCCATAAATGTCACACATCTCACGGTGAATATCTACAGGCTTTATGCCGAGTAATGTCCGACCTTTTATATAAGCCCTAATTTCAAGCACATCTTTAGCTCTTCTACCAGTCATTTTAAGTATAGTGTAATGAATATGCTATAAGGCCAGAGAAAATAAATTATTAGATTCTCATCCGGATTTTGGGAAAAAAGGGGCGGGTGGGCACTTTTTAATTGTTATTTTTTATTATCGAAATACCTTAACAAGGTATTTCGGGATGGTCTAAAACCCATTCTGTATGGAACAGAATATGTTTCGATTTTTTTTACCAATAAAATTTTTTGGGGCGGGTGGTTTTGGACAGGGGCGGGCGGGGATGAGAATCTAAAATATTTTTTCTCTGGCCTAAAGCAATGTACACTGTATCAAGGTCAGTGAAATTGTGAACAAGATTTTCACCTGTGAAATGCTTCAGTGATTATTCTATCGGTCCGAAGTGGTTTATAATACATATCACACGGTTTTCACGAGATAATACTCAGATGACATTATTTTTGGAACACCCCTCGTAAATGTATATCACTAGAAGAATTAGTTCACAACTTATATAAAAAACAAATGTCACACTTAGAAACAATATTTACGAAATAAAATGCTGGGTCCATTTTCGCCAATCAGATGCTTGTGATTCGAAACTGGTCTCCATTTTCAGTTTTATGATCTTGCGCCTCATTTCTAATGCGTCAGTTTAAATGTAATGTTGCGTTTTAAAGACTGACCGAGTGACGGACTTGTTTGTATTTCCATTTATTTATCGTCGCTACCGGTTGCCCATATGAGCGACGCCTCCAGAAGAGTGGTAGTCATTTTAGGTTTTTGGAGGATAGTGCAAGATACAGAGGACTCTCCAATTCCAGAATCGTCCCTGGTTCTTTTAAGTGCCCGGTGTATAGCACCACTACACTGGACCTCGGTTTTAAGTCCCATCCGAATGACTATATTAGTTACGGACAAACTGGTCCCAAGGTTATAAAACCGAGATTTGAAACCAGTCGCCATTTCAGCCAATCAGATGCTTGTGATTTGAGACTGGTTTCCATGCTCAGTTTTATAACCTTGGGCACAGATCCCTTTTCCTCAACGGACTCGAATGGTTTTATTTACATTTCTAAAAACCAAACATTATGATAATAACAATTAGAAAGAAGACAGCATAAGGTATACTGATCAAATTCACAAAACACGGGATCACAGCAAACCAAGCTCTGCCGTCCTAACCGCTTGATCAACGCGGATGATTTACTTTTTTAAAAGTAATAAACGTGTACTAGTAATATTACCATGTTCGAAAAAAAGATTTATCTGACCTTTAACCATCCAAAGGATATGTTCACCGCAACTAGAAAAAACACCAAACAAAACAGCAACAAAAACACAGCAAACAAATAATTTTTCACCCGAAATTAACCCTTTAAGGGGTTGAGGCTTTTAAGAGATAAAAAGGGGCGTGTCATGGGAAAAGATGTTTTCGGTGAATCGACGTTAAAAATATCGTCCTAAAGTTAGGCTGATGGCATTGCTTACTATGGATTTCGTAGTATATTAGCATTATACAGTCAAAATCAACTATTAGTTACGAAGAAATTAAAGATCTTTCCCTAAAATAAAGGAACCAGTAATATATCAACCAATATGACCGAGGACACGTTTTCCCGTGGCGTGCCCTGTAATATCTTACAAGAAACCATTCTTAATAAAACACACTTATAATAGTCCATAATTTCCTTTATACCGGCAATCACGCTTATAGTAAACTTTAAGTGGTCATTGAACCACGGTAGGTACCCGGAGAGTGGTAATCGCGGATAATGAAAGATTAAGTATAAAAACATATCGGCTGTGGAGAGAAAAGTGCATGGTGAGGTTAGTATTTGTGTGAATTTTGTTTAATTGCAATAGAACACTTCTTATATGCATATAGTGAGCCTTTGCGATAGATAACAATCAAGCCATGTCATATCCTTACTCTGATACCCTTACATTTGGATTTGATCGTCAGATAAAGTGGAAAACAGGAAAATGATTACGCAACAGATTTTTTTTCCCTAAAAAACTTCATATTACTAGTATATCCACATAAAACATATATTTAAACATGTTTTTGTACACGACATCAACCTTACTGTGCCTTACACTTGACACTGCGGCCATTTAAAGCAACACTTTTCATAATTTCTGTTTTGATACTTAAATAATAAGTGTATCATGTGAATGTTACAGATTCTTGCGACAAACAATTGTTAAATCATAGTTAGTTTTATCTAGTTGAAGTCATAAAATAACAGGGAATGTATACTATTATCCGCTCATCAATTTTTTGTTATCCAGCGACTTTTTCTGGTCGAACCTATTAACAAATTGATTAAGGTGCCGAACAAAAATTCGTTTATTAAGGAAAATACCCATGCTTCTTGCAAAAGTGGGGTGGCGTTTTAAGTGTCGATATTTTGGGCGCTGATTTTAAAGTTTTAATATATTGAATGAGCGTAAAAGGTAGGTTACTGTAGAAATCAGGAATGTTTGTAATCATTTCCTGTTTTTCACTTTATCTTACAACCAATTCCAGCACCTGCTAGTAATACCCGGAAGCAGTTTAGTGCAGTATAAATAGATAGATATATTGGTAACAGAGGAAGGATATGACATCGCTTGATTGGTGTCGATCTTCAATTATATTCGCAACATTTCGTTATCTGCGATCTCTCATTATCCGAGTACGTACCGTGCGAATGGAGACATGCACGGGAAAAATATCGTGAACACCTAACTGACGTCACACTATATAATAGAATTTTGCTAAATTTGAATCACACTTGTTGTCAACTCTAGATTAGCATCACTGCGCCGCTAGAGCTTTACTTAACAAGCCTTTCCAGGATTTCTGGATTACGTGTTTGGATTTCTTCCATTTCGTTTTGTGTTCACTTGATATTGATAGTTCATTTGGTGAGTAAAGTTTAAGTAAACGAATGATATACCGTCAACTTGCTGTCAAGTTATGAGAATGCGGCAACGAATAAATCTGTCTGCCTAGTCACAAGGCACAGTTGACTGCTTCTCAGAACATTTTAAATAGTGATCAACTGATAAGCTAGTTGTAGTTCTTCGTAGATGGCGGTAGAAAATTCACAAAACTGGGCTCCAGATAATAAAACTAAATCAGTAGACCAGTCTCAAATCTCAAGCATCTAATTGGCTGAAATGGCGGCTGGTCAAGATGCTCATTTTATTTGAGATTGCACTCCAATCTTAGTTTTATGATCTTGGGCCCGGGTTCGTGGCTTATTCTGACATGCGGCTCGCATCGAATTTAAATCGGCAGAAAACCTGTTTTTTTAATCATGTAATGTCCCAGATGTAACCCTCAATTTGCTCTCATAGTCAAAAGTGTTGATACTGTAAAGCACCCATATCAGCCACGTCTTTTCCAAGCAAAGTTAAGATAGCTGAAGATGACGGATCTTGCTAATGGACCAATCAAACCTCACAGAGAAAGCCCCTTTTTATATAAAATATAGAGTTATCGTACCTACAGTACGTTATCGATAATAAGACAGTCACGTGACATACAAGCCACTGCAATATTGTGTAAACTGCAAAGCTTTTTTACAAATTTCATATATTACCATAAAAAATGAGTATTGATTGCTGATGAATATTTTGGAATATTTGATTTGCCCAATTCTGCCACATGACCACTCTTTGTTCTATTTACCTGAGAATCATGTGAATGTAAACTTATCCATTATCAGTTTTACTAGAGAAAAGCATTTGATATAAGTAGAAGTATACAATATACAGTAGTGTAATTTAATCATTGCACATGGTCATAAAACTAAATCAGGAGACTAGTCTCAAATCTCAAGCATCTGATTGGCTGAAATGGCAAACCGTAGCCATTTCAGAAAACCAGATGCTTGAGATTTGAGACAGGTATCCAATCGTAGTTTTATAATATTTGGCCCAAAGCACGCACACATGATGGTAAAATTTGTCCCTCTCACTCAGAGTTTCTTAAGAGTTGAAATGGAAGGAGTGGGGTGTTACTAAGATCCAGATCTTCAAGCACAAATCTGTTAAGGATCTGCACTGGTCACATTTTGGTCAGAAATAACCTAATAATAAAAAAAAAGCAAACTGTGTAGATCCAGATCAGATGACATCGATGTGTCATCTGATCTGGATCTACACTGTTCACACATGCAATAAAGGTGTATCTATAGAGGAAAGGGTTACATGGATAATGAGTCATACATTGCACAGTAGTGTACTTTAATCTTTGCACATGCACATGATCATAAAACTAAATCAGGAGACCAGTGGATGTACCAGGGTGTTGATCCGGATCAACCCTTTAAACCTGACAAGAATAAAATTATTTACGTTTTACATGTGGCGCTACCTGAGTGGATAGTCTATATGGCTTAAAGATTTCTGGTCCAGTTTATCCTTTTATGATTATATTTCCTTCCTCTTGTTTTTCATTTATCTCCTGTTGCCTTTATAAAGGCTGTTAGTGTATTAAAGTACTTTATAGTTCCAGGTTATATATTTGACAGCATCACTTATTTAGTTTGTGTAAGTTCTCCGCCGGCCCAGCTGCCCTTCGGTGTTTCATTGGGAAATATGTGGCATATATTCAATTTTTCTTTTAGATGTGTATCACTCAGAAGCTGCAGCATAATGCAAATAAGCTAACATTTATTTTGGGTTTAAATTTTATTTTTCTCAATTGAATGTTAGTATTTTTCAGTTTCTGGAGCCTCATTACAACCCACACAAAGTTTTGATTTAAAAATACTGTGTATTGAAGTGCTGTCAAATGTAAATACCTTTATCCTAAATTCTTGGCGTTTGTTGTTGGAAAGGAACATGTTATCAGTAAATAATTGTTTTACTCATGACTAAAAGTGAGTAAATAAAGTCTTATTGGGATTTTATTACATTATTCCGGAAGACATGGAAATGTATTACCCAGAGTGAGCGTATTAGAAGAATTACATGTCCAATGACTTTTGACTGAAAAATTGCTATTAAAGTTTAAAGCCCCCGCCCTAAACTTTAGTAAGAATATACTATTGAAATATCATATTTGTCCAATAGACATCAATATATAAACTCTCCAACAGAACACAAAAGTTCGGATCGAATTCTTTCTTAAAGACAGGATTTTCAATGATATTGTTAAATTATAGTCAACAAACTTTTAAGAAGCTAAATATAATGGAGCTATTTTTAGCACCGACGAAGAGACCACTTCATGTGCGATTTCGATTTCTGTGATGTTTCGGAAATCCTACTTTCGCTTTCAGTCGCGCGGACCAAATTAATTTTAGTAAATTAAAATTTTATTAGCCCGAACTAATGCTGCAAAATTTGTGCCTATAGTTTCAAAAACATGTAACATTTCATACAAGAGCAGGTTAAATTGAAGTAAAGCCGCTATTAAATCAAGTACACAGTAAATAAAGACCATCAGTAGGGTTTTCATAGAACAGTTTATGGTTAGATGGAAATTTCAAGAACATGAATGTTGAATAGTTAAAATACAAAGTATAAAGATTGTTCTAAACATTTGTGTCTGAATAATGCAAAATTAAGATAATTTATTAAAGAATGCATTTTCTGTTTTCATCTCTTATAATTTGTTTATTTATGCTAGATGGGTGTTCAGTTGAACACTTGTGTCACCCTCTGGTGCTATGTTGGAATAAAAATGCAAGTACAAAAAGGGGCATAACTCCATCAAATGTGACGCTGACCTAAAGAATTTGGCATCATCATGAGCGTGTTGTCATAAGTTTTCCTGTAAAAATCCAAGTACAAAAGGGGGCTTAACTCCATCAAATGTGACCTTGACCTTGAGGATTTGGCATCATCTCGAGCCTGTTGTCATCAGCAATATAATTTGAAAGTTAAATGAAAAAATATTAAGAAATGACAAAGGTAATAGCCAATGTTAAGTTTTTGTATCTAAATCCAAGTAGAAAAAGGGGCATAGATCCATCAAATGACTGTGACCTTGACCTTGAGAATTTGGCATCATCTTGAGCGTGTTGTCATAAGCAATATAATTTGAAAGTTTGATAAAGAAATATTAAGAAATGGCAAAGTTATAGCCAACGTTACCGCCGGACCGACAAAGCGGTCCCTATGTATGACCTTTTCTTCGAAAGGGCCACACAAAAAGGTGCAGTCACTCTTATCATATTATTTCTGACAAATTAATACAGCTGTTAACGAATCCAGAATTCAGAATTTTTCCAGTTCTCAAAACCCCTTTAATCCAGAAACCCCATTAAACCTGAAATTTTGTCCAACCTCTTGTTTAACCCTTTCCGCCATATATATGCATTTTAACGCATGTGTGACCAGTGTAGATCCACATCAGCCGGCACATTAGTGCCGTCTGATCAGGACCTGCACTGGTTGCATGTTGGTCAGAAATAACCTAACAAATCAAAAAGCGAACAGTTTAGATCCTGATCAGAGGGCACAGATGTGCCAGATGATCTGGATCTAAACTGTTCGCCCATGCAAACAAGGTGCATCTATGGAGGAAAGGGTTAAAGGGGATTCACTGAAATTCCCTTGGCACATGCTGCATATTAGCCTGGTGTTGAAGGGTTTAAGCATTTTAAATGGACTTAACTTAAAAGGAGATGGTGAAAAATATTTCAAGTCGTAATTGTTTTTATAAGAACTCAGCTTAAAAACATTTATTCTAGAATTATAGGTCTGTTTTTGATAATGAGGAAGATTATTATTAAGGTTGGGCCATATACCACGGTACAGATAATTGCCATATATCTGCCGATGATACAATATCGCAATATCATTTTCAAATACCTGTATTTTTTGTAATAAATGAAACCTACCTAAAACAATCCAAGATTTGTACGAATCCTCGAAATTTTTGTTTACAATTTTATTGATCTGCTTCCAGCATATAAGCAGACTGGTTTAAAATACAAGAGCTTGATTTTGAATAATAGAAATAATTCCTTAATGTACCATAAATATTGAACTGAGAAGGGAAATAAGAGTTCAAAATTTTTCTGGACGAATGATGGGTCATTATATATTATTACTATGTAACTATTACTTGAGTATATTTACTTTAGTACAATTAGGCCGGCTGAAGGGGAGTTTAGGCCCGGCTTTAAATAGAGGTTTATAGCGAATGCTGAGAACAAGCTGGCCCGGCTTTATATATAGATCGTTGAGTAATGAACGGGAACCATGTTGTATGCACTTTAAGTTCAATGTCAAGCTATTTATAATTGAGTATATAAATATAAATATTGAATTGAATTATCTCCCCTTAACTATAAATATAAATATATATGCATGTATAAATTATATAAATAGATCGAGGAGTCGTTGTTTCCTTTTAATTATGCGAATTGAAAGTTTATTGTTGTAAGCAGTTATAGAAAGAGTGTAGTAAGAGACATTGTTCAGATAGTTATTCTTGGATGATATTAAAGTTTGTGTTCTGTTTACGAATATTGGCAATCCTATGACTTGATTTTCGGCGCGTGAATGTGACCTATATTATGATGGTTCTTTGTTTACAAATGTTTTTGATGTTGAAATTGATGGTTCTTGTGGGTTTCTGTTTTACAAGAAGGCGATTTCTTGTCTATAAAGTAAATAATTATTGTATAACCATTTTTTGTAGGTCTTTTTCTGTTGTTCAGAATAATTGTGACTCATCCCAATCCCCTCCCATCCCCCCCCCCCCCCCCCCCCCCCTGGTTTACGGGATCAAGATGCTGAATATAGAAAGTTAGTATAGATTTTTCATCCTGAAAGTACCAAAGGAATTGTGTTGTACGTGGTAGAACAATTTTGAAAGATACTGTTGAATTTAAATAGAGCAAATTTATTCAATGTGGTTAGTGCTATGAAAATACCTGCATGAACTCTTACACCCAACATCTAACCTCTTTTAAATGTCGTCCACATATAACACATCTGTGTTATACTTTTCTTGTTCAGTAATTTTTGACTGGGGAACTTTAATTTTAAGTTCAATATCAATCACTCAAATAATGTTAGAGAATAAAAAGTTTTACATAAACACTGAAGTGTAAAAGTGGCATAACTTTAAAAAGTGTAGTTCCTGCTGGTGAATGTAATGTAAATTATGATGATAGAAATGTATTTCAATTCAGAAGTTGATATCTGTATTAGTTCCAAAGTTATTGGCCAAGTGCATAAAATCTTAACAGAAAATCTAAGTGAGAAGGGGATTCAACTTTAAAATAATTGTAGCAGAGTTTAAGGTCTTGGTGGTTATGATGAAGATAACGACAGTGATTATATATTCCAGATTTCAAGTTGATATCTCATGTAGTTTTAAAGTTATGGACCTAGTGCCTTTTGTTACTAATGCAAAATCTAAGTGTAAAAGGATCATAACTTAAAACAATATTTGTGGTGGAGTTATGGGTCTAATAAATAATACCCTTTCCTTGATATATACGCATTTTTACGCATGTGCAACCAGTGTACATCCAGGTCAGCTGGCACATCCGTGCCGTCTGATCAGGATCTGCAATGGTTGCATTTTGGTCAGAAATAACCTAATGAATCAAAAAGCGAACAGTTTAGATCCTGATCAGACAGCACGGATGTGCTGGCTGATCTGGATCTAAACTGTTTGCCATAGCAATAAAGGTGTATCTATACTGGAAGCGGATAATGTTATAAATACAGAAGGTAAATGTGTATTTCAAGTTTGAAACTAACATCACAAGTAGTTTCAAAGTTATGGGCCAATTGCATACTTTGGTAAAACAAAATCAAGCGAAAATGGGGCATTTCTTGAAAAATATTGTTAGCCGTGATATGAGTTATGTTTACAATAAAGAAAATTTTGATGATGAATATATTCTAATGTTCAAGTTGATATCTCAAACTCTTTCAAAGTTATGAGCCAAGTGCGTATTTTGGTTAATGCAAAATTTAAGGGAAAAAGGGGCGTAACTTGAAAAATATAGACAGCAGAGTTATGAGTCTATGAGCTGTCATAAGCAATATTAATTTTTAAGTTTCATGTAAAAATATTCAGAATTGGTAAAGTTACAGCAACATTAAGTTTTTGCAACAGACTGATGGACAGATGGATGGACAGAAGGACAAACAAATAGATCCCTATGTATCGCTCTTTCATCGAAAGGGTGACACAACAAGTATTTTGCATGAGACGATTGGTAAAGATAGAAAAATCTGTCTCCTTTGGTGAACTGTTTTGGTGAGAACTTGACAGAAGCTCATACCTGCAAAAGGAATTTACTTGGAGTGACAGATTTTTCCATCTTCAACTCATACTCATGCAAGATACTTATGATAATATATTTTTTTTAAATAAAAGGAACTGTTTAAAATGTTAAAAAACATATTGGACTAAAACACTAAGTCACAAGGTTTTGTCAATCAACATTTACTCAAATTGTTGTCAATTAGAACATAATGTTTGTTATACTCTCAATGAGCTTTCAAACCTTTTCTCCACATAAACACCTTTATTGTATGGTCAACAGTGTAGATCCAGATCAGAGGGCATGGTTAAGGATCTGCACTGTTCATTAATAGATTCATTAGGTTATTTCTGACCCAAGATGCCACCAGTGTAGATCTTGAGCAGATGTCAAGGATGTGGCAGCTGATAAGGTGTACACTGGTTGTATAACATATGTAACAAGAGCTGTCAGAGGAGACAGCATGCTCGACTATTCGAATCATTTGAAACAAATGCAATTTGAAGATTAAAACAATAACAACTATGGCCATACATTCATGTGCAATCAGGAAAAATATTTACAAGTGAATGGTACGGGAGAAATTCTTTTCAAATAACAGAAATAATTCCTAAATGTACCATAAATATTAAACTGAATAGGGGAATAACTATGAAATATTTCTGAATTTGTTAGAAAACTTGTTAGTAATTTTTTATTAGAGACATTTACTTTTAGTCAAATATCAATCACTTCAGTAATGTTACAGAAAAAGAACTGAAATGAAAATATAATGGTAGTTTGAAGTCGATACCTTAAGTATTTGCAAAGTTATCGATGAAGTGCACTTAAGTGAAAATATAAGTGAAACTAGAAATGTGTCCATAGGACACGGATGCCCCGCTATGCATCATTTTCAGACACTCAAGTGCAATGATGGGAATAATACGCGATACACTGCCCTTTCATGGTGAACATTTGTGTCAAGTTTTTTTGAAATCCCTCCATTTATAATGAAGTTACAGCCTGGACAAGAAAATTCTATTTTTGGTAACAGTGACCTTGACCTTGGACCTTCAGGCTTGGGTTTTGTGCAGACACACTGCCTTTTCATGAACATTTGTGCAAAGTTATTTTAAAATCCCTCCATTTATAACAAAGTAACAGCCAGGACAAGATAATTCTATTTTTAGTAACAGTGACCTTGACCTTTGACCTACAGGCATGGGCATGGTACGTGACACACCGCCCTGTCATGGTGAACATTTGTGTCAAATTATTTTGAAATCCTTCCATTCATAACAAAGTTACAGCCTGGACAAGAAAATTCTATTTTTAGTAACAGTGACCTTGACCTTGGATCTACAGCCATGGGTATTGTGCGGACATACCGCCTTGTCATGGTGAACATTTGTGCCACGATATTTTGAAATCCCTCCATTCATAACAAAGTAACAGCCTAGACAAGAAAATTCTATTTTTAGCAACAGTGACCTTGACCATTGACATACAGGCTTGGGCATGTACGTGACACACCGTCTTGATATGGTGAACAATTATACCAAGTTATTTAAAAACCCAATAAGAAATAACAAAGTTACAGAGCGGACACGATTTTGCAAGAAAATTCTATTTTTAGTAACAGTGACCTTGACTTTGGACCTACAGGCATGGGTATTGTACGCGACACACCGCCTTGTCATGGTGAACATTTGTGCCAAGTTATTTTGAAATCCCTCCATTCATAACGAAGTTAAGGGCCGACTGTATATTTTGCTTAACACAAAATGTAAGCGAAAAAGGGGCATAATTAGAAAAATATTGGAAGAAGGGTTATGGGTCTTGTTGGTTATGATGTAGATTTTGATGGTGAAAATATATTTCAAGTTTCAAGGCAATATCTCAATTAGTTTTAAAGTTAGAAGCAAAATGCATATTTTGCTTGACACAAAATATAAGAAAAAAGGGGCATAACTTGAAATATATTGACAGCAGAGTTATGGGTCTTGTTGGTAATGATGTAGAATTTGATGGTGAATATATATTCCAAGTTTCAAGTTGATATCTCAAGTAGTTTATAAGTTATGGACCAAAGTGCATATTTTCCTTAACGCAAAATTTAAGTGAAAAAGGGGCATAACTTGAAAAATATTGGAAGCAGAGTTATGGGTTTTGTTGGTAATGATGTAGAATTTGATGGTGAATATATATTCCAAGTTTCGAGTTGATAACATAAGTAGTTTTCAAGTAATGGACCAAAGTGCATTTTTTGTTTAACGGACGCCGACGCCGACACCGGGGCGAGTAGGATAGCTCCCCTATTCTTCAAATAGTCGAGCTAAAAATGCCTATACACTCAACCAAAGTTCTAATTGGTCATTAATAAATTGTATTTATTACCTGATACCTTATATAAATGTAATTTGGTATTTTTGACTGTTTTCTAAATTTCTGAAAAAAGTCCATGTATGCAAACTGTTGACCGGTCAATAATTTGGACTGTTTCCCTCGTGTGCTCTGACATGATGAGTTCATGTGGAACATTAAAGAAACATATATAAAATGTGAACTATTTAAACAAATTAAAATTTTGTAAAATTTTTCCTTAATTTATTTTGATGAAATAACAGAGAAAAACAATATGAAAACCTACTGACATGCAAAATGTTGGTACTGTGACATGGTTACAAGATTGTTAAATTAAAAAAGTATAATTAACAAACATATTTGCAAAATTATTTTCTTGTTCCTTTTTTATCTCTAAGTACTGTTAAAACAGAAATTGATCAGGTAATAAAAGAGTTATTTCACATTTGATTCAGGAACAGTCAAACAGTTGTCCCTCGGTGTCGGGATAGTGTTTTAAACTGTTGCCCTCGGCCGTCTGCCTCGGGCAACAGTTCATAACACTATCCCCTCCACCTCGGGCCAACATTTTGACATATGAAATAACTCTATAATGTTTACAATGTATCCTAGTTTCGTTTCTTCCCTACGTCAAGAGAGGTTGTGGAAAGAACTGTTTTGTATTAAATTCAAATATCTAATGTCTTTTTAATCTTTATTGATTGTTTTTCTTAAATGAGTCCAATACCATTTACTTACACTGCAGGGTCAAAATTAGAACAAATTTTAATTGAAAGGGAGGTAATTTTAAAATTGGATACTTTGAAAGGGGTTTATTTAATCAAATGTGCTATTGATTTATCATGTTTTCTGTTTTTCCTACTAATGAGGGGTCCTATTATAACAAAACATGGAATTAAGAGCACATTTCTGTTTGCTTGGCCTTTTTATGCAAGAAATGCATTTTTAGCAAAATTAAGGATAACTCTTGCCAAACTGTTCCAAAATCAATTATTACAAGATTAAAGCTTAAATTGAAGACTGTTGTTGGCATATGATTATAAAAAAGAGTGAATTCAATATCTTTCTAATAAAAAATTACGGACAAAAAGTGACCAATTAGAACTTTTGTTGAGTGTATATGCAGAAGTGTCTTTGATGATCAGTTTTGATCGTTAAAACCACAGTAAAGTAATTAATCCAATACTTGCTCATAAAATTTGAAAATCTTTGAAAAATAAAATAAAACATCTATAAACAATAAAATTTGTAAAATAATAAATGTGATTGAACTGGCTAAAAATGCAGTTGTTTGTCTCCAAGTCAAGGCTGCTAGATCACACAGCTACAGTTCTAGGATGATGATTATAAAACTGAGATTTGAAACCAGTCTCTAATCTCAAGTCGCCATTTCAGCCAATCAGATGCTTGAGATAAGAGACTGGTTTCAAATCTCAGTTTTATAATCTTTAACTCTTAACACAGGTGATACAAGCTAAAATGAACAATAAGATTTTACCCCTTTACTCCATATAACTATATGGTTTTTAACATGTGTGACCAGTGTAGATCCAGGTCAGCTGGCATATCTGTGCAATCTGATCTGGATCTAGACTGACTGCACCTTGGTAAGAAATAACTTTTCCACAATAATACAAAGCTTACATATAAAAACAATATAGACCTAAAAATCAAAGAATTTGTTAACTGTCTAAAGCAATGGCAACATAGAAAACTTATGCTTTTAGGAAAAATCACTGTAATTAAATCGTTTGCATTACCAAAAACTAATATACATTATATCTGTACTGCCAAATTTATATCAAAATACATTAAAAACTATTGAACGACATACATACGATTTTTTTTGGGATGGAAAACCTGACAAAATAAAACGTGCATATTAAAACAGCAATACAAAAAAGGAGGTTTAAAAATGATTGATTTTGAAAAGTATATGTAATCTCTAAAAGCTAGTTGGGTAAAAAAGATGTTAGATGAAAATAATAAAACGCTAATAAAAAATATTTACCTCTCAAAATTAAACTTATTTGGAAACTCTTTGATATTTGAGTGCAACATATATGAAACAGAAGTTGCAAACAAAGTCAAAAACTGTACATTTTTGAAAGAAATCATCCTCTCATGGAATAAAATAATAAACACAAAGCTAAAAACTATACCTAACAAGGAAATTATTTGGAATAACACTAAAATACAAAATATACAAGGAACTTTTTCTATAAAGAATGGTTTTTGACAAAAGTATTAAATATGTAGAACATTTATATAACTTTCGCACTAATATGTTTTATTCCTTTGAAGAAATGAACCGCATTCATGGTATCCAAACAAAAGATCAATTAAAATATAACACGCTTATTTCTTGTATTCCAAAAAACACAAAACAATGTATAAAACTAGAAGATGTGAATAAAGAAGATACAAACAAAATATACATAAAAAAAGGCATTAAACAAAAACATATTAACAATTTATACAACACACTATTGAAAACTGAGGAAAAAAGTAATTCCATCCCAAACAAAATGGCAAAATATATTAAGAAACACTACATTGAATTGGGAGGAAAACTAAAGCAATATACTTAAAGCAACTATTGATGCAGTGCTCAGGAATTTTCAATATAAATTCTTATTCAGAATAGTACCTACCAATAAACTTCTATTGAAACAGAAGTTCAAATTTATGCGATTTTTGTTCAATGAACGTGGAAAGCTTAGAACACTTGTTTTGGGAATGCAGTCACGTACAAATGTTTTGGAATAATCTTAGAGACTATTTAAAAGGAAAAAACATAAACAAAAACATAAATTACCTAAATATTGCTTTCCTTCATTTCAACAAAGGCCCTAATGAATCAGCTCTCAAATGTATCACTTTAGCAGTGAAATATTTTATCTTCCTTAATAAATGCAAAGAAAGTATACTTAATATAGATGTTTTCTTAAAATACTTAGCAGAAAAAATAAAAGTTGAAGAATTTATTGCAAATTCAAAAAACAAAATTCAAACACAGAACAAAGTGGTTTAATTTCCTCTAACAAAAACACAAACACATACGAAAAAAAAAATGTCTTTATTATACTGTTCAAAAGGACAAGGGGTAGAACATTTTTATCTGTTTTTTTCCTTCCTGAAATCATTTTTCTAAGAAACCAATCTTCTTTAAAACCATTTTTGTTTTTTTTATATATTTTTTTTACAATTTCTTTCGTCTTTAAATCATGTTGACTTACTGATTATGCCTATTGTCAACCAACTGGTTTTTTTCTGAGGATGGGTGTCAGTGTGCAAGTTTGAGAGAATGAATGAATGCGGGAATGAGTGATAGGTAGGTTCGTGAATGAGTGAATAAAATTATATCAATTCTAAAAGAATATGCAGATAATATATTTGTTACTGATGTCAGATGTAACTCAATTGTTTACTGTACTTATGTATGTTCTTGTAGAAATGATTGAAATAAAATTTGAATAATAAAAAAAAAGAAAACAGAAAAAAAAAGAAATAACCTTTGAATCTAAAAGTGAACAGTGTAGATCCTGATCCGACAGCACGAATGTGCCAGTTGATCTGGATCTACACTGTTCACCCAGCCAATAAAGTTGTATCTATGGTGAAAGGCTTAAGTAAAAGTCCTGGCAGTTAATTTCCAGAATAAAGCACATGAACTGTATTTGATAATTCAGGTTTCTATTTGAAAGGCACAGAAACAGTATTTCTACGGCTTCATTCACAGTATAAATCCTTTCCACAACCATAACGTATTTATTCACAGTATATATCCTTTCCACGACCATAACATATTTAAACATGACAAAATTTTGACTTCTCAAAACCCAACCCTGATTTACTGGAGGACACCCAAAATGTATTTAAACACACAAAACAATTCACGTTTCAAAACCCCTACTGTTTTTTCATAGGAAACCCGTCAATTTTCATTTCTTTTTTTTTTAAAGTCATTGCTTTGGTGGATCAGTATTTTTACACTATTAGTCGTTTGAATGCATTGCATCTTTTATCTGGTATACCATACAGAAAAAATTGTTTAGATGTGTAACCTGATAAGAAAATTAATAATTCAATTGAAGTCCAGTTAAAACAAGAAGCTGTGTTCGGAAAACACATATGCCCCCCTAGCGAAGTTTGTCATAATACAAATTTTAAAATGACAGCACAGTGTTAAAATAACAACTAAAATCACAAGTTAGTTCTTAATAATGGAAACAACTTCCTGGTGCAAGAACCTGTGCATGAAAAGAATTTAACATAAAAATCAAGTAATGTAACCTATAAAAGGCTATAATCTAAGATGATAAAGTACAGATTATTCAAGACAAAACTGCAACATTTACAGTATTTAATGTAATAAATGCCTAGAAATTTAGTGCAAACACCAACTAGAATTATCACTGAAAGTGATTAAATACCCCCACATGTGTGCTTGATACTTGAACTGGGAATGCTAACTTCTATTTTTAGTAACAGTGAACAGTGACCTTGACCCCACCAAGCCCGTTTTCAATACCAAGTTTCGTCTTCACAGACACTTCCTATAAAACAATTTTCACCATAATAAATCATTCAGAACTAAAGTTATTGATCATTTAGTTTTTTTCTATTTTTAGTAACAGTGACCTTGACCCCAAATACATGCCTTACTTTCAATCACAAAAGTCGTCTTCACAGAAACCACCAATACACCAAATTTAATTCAAGAATCTCATTCCAAGTTATATAGTTACTCAGTGGAAATGAAGTTTTGAAGTTTAAATAACCCTGACCCCTCAGGCCCATAAGTCAAACGTAACCTGTATCTTGTAAAGATACATCTGTGTCCCAAAAAAACAATTAAATCTAATATGAACTAAGGCACTGCCTGTTATCGAGCTCTAGCTTTAATAATCCCGGATAATGATTTATATTAAAAAATAATTTGTTTCTAACATTTGTTAGCCTATTCATGCACAATAACATTATGTGATTTTTGGAAAGAATTTAAGTCTACATCAACTTAATTCAGCTGGACAACTGGCAATCTGACTTTTACTAAACATTTGGGTTTTTAATGTGTAAACACAAAAATTAAGGCTTCTTGCTTAAATTTACAACCCAAATGTTTTCCATTACCTCAATTAATGCAATATTGAATATTGATAAATTCTTCATTGATACATGTAATTTCTAAATATTATGTCACATTGTCACATGTGCATGAAAATTAATATATTATTGTCTGAAAAATAAATTTTATTTTTTAAAATGTTACCTTGATTACACTTGCATTTCTAACTTGCAATTGCACAAAATTGTCCCATGCTATTCAAAAAATATATATGCATGTATATGAATAAAGTTATAATCTAGACCTAAAAAGTACTGTTTTAATATACAAGTACATCACATTAACACCACATTGAGGCTTCAATATGTAGTGTGATACATCACCTAGATATCTTCAGGAATGACAATGACATAGGAATTTTCAGTTATTAACAACAGTAATTTGAAGCTATAGATACTGTGTGAAAAATATTGTGACAATATGGTACATATTTGGTGACAATAAGGTACATATTTGAGCCAAGTTACTTGAATGTGCATGATAGAATTACTTATTTAAGTTGAAAAATAGTTCAGCTATTGGGCCAAAATAGATGAAATAATCTCAATCAATTAAACATAAACATGTACAATGTCATGTAGTCTGATTATCCATATGTAGCACTCCTTTACAGGTCTTAGTAACTGATTTGTTACAAAATGCTTCTTTATATCTATTTTCATTACATAAATGAATTGCGGTTGTCAATCAAATCATGAATTAAAACTGTTGTTTGTCCATTTTTTAAAATGTATAATAACAATGCTAAGAGATTATTGTTTGCAAAAATGAACACATCAATTAGCAATAAAAAATGCCATTATTCACCACCACTTTTGGATCTCTGTCTGGTAAGTATTTTATAAATGTAATATATACTGGAAAATGTGAATTTCAAATTCTGAAGCTCATTCCAGTTGGTATTTTCTTGATTTTGTATTTTTCATTGCAGAAATGTAGGCAAAACTACTTTAAAATAGGTAAATTTCTCTTTAAAAAGTACCATATATTAAAAAATGTAAACTTCTCTACTGTTACAATTGCTAAAACATAAACATACAAAAGAAAAAAATCATTGTTTTTATTATGAGTGCAACTTCCAGTTTTCTGTGTAAAAGTCCAGCTTAAGCAGATCCAAGTACCGGTATATTCAGATTTTTACATGTATTTAATGAGGCCAAAAACCCACTGACATGGCAAGAAATGTCTTTCTTCCTCTTCACAGCAATCTACTTTTTTACAACAATTTAAATGATTATGAAAGCTTTGATTTTTTTATTTTCTAAATCACAACTTTTTGATGCTGAGCAAATTTAGTGACAAAATTTGCAAAAATAAAACAAAACAAAACAGACACCGTGTAAATAGTGTATTTGATTATACATGTACCTCACATATTACATATTTTGATTATGAAATCATGTTGAAATGTGCACATGACAGAAAATATGGTAATAATAGAACACTTTTAATTCCCAAAATGAGCACTAACTTGATATTTGATGCTATTCTTGGTACACATGTATTCTGCTTTCTGGTCAAACGTTTTGGTCCCAACTGATGATAATATATTGGAGATTAACCCTTTCCTACATGTAAACACCTTATGGCATGGAAAAACTGTGTACATTCAGATCAGCCAGCACATCCATGATGTCTGATCAGGATCTGCAATGTTTGCTTGTTTAAATCATTAGGTTATTTCTGACCAAAAAGTGAACAGTGCAGATCCTGATCAGATGTGCCAGCTAATCTGGATCTACACTGGTATCACATGGGTAAAAAGGCATGTCTGTAGAGTAAAGGGTAAATTTCTCTTTTATTTTAAATCTCATATTACTGTGTATTAAAATTAAAAAGGTAATACTCAGTAGTTACTTTGAGAAAATTATTGTCTATAAAATTTATAAAACCTGAAATTTCATACATTTAGGACAATCTGTCATGTATTTGGCCAAAATATAAAAAAATAAATTGTTTCTAAAGGTACCATGTCAAATAGGCCACAAGTCAAATCAGGCAGTACTTGTAAGTCTATTGTATATGGCAATCACTGTAAAGAGTTAGTTTTGTTTTTAGATTTACACAAGCTTTTAAAAAATAGTATCATTGTTTAATTGATATCTAAAATTGTGCTTGTCATCCTGAAACCCAAGAACAAATAAAAACATCATCTGATTGTCATTTTTGCTTTAAAAATTGGACTGTCATCAAAAAGTAAATTAATTTATGTTACAGTCATAATCTCTTCCCTACACCTACCCAAGGTGTTGATTCAATCAGTTTTGTCAGGGTGTCACAATGTTATAAAAGATCACAATTTACAACACTTGCAGTAAAAGTCAGAGGTGCTAATGCAATCAAAGGTGTCATATTTAATAAATAAATAAATTTATTTCTAAACCAATTTCCATGTTGGACAATGCAAAATACACAGCTTATGTTGCAACCATCAATATTTGATTCTGTGCTAGTGTAGACCTAGTGACTTTTGTAGACTAAGGTCATTGATCAAAAGAGCATATTGACATATAAATGATGTCTTTTCTTTTGTTGCTACATTTTGTTAATTGTTTTCCCACCTGTTTAGTCATGATAGTCTTGGGCAAAAATCCGGAAAAAGTACATGTTGCTTTGTACAAAATGTCAAATCTATGAAGCAACTTGTTCATGAAAAATATTTTATAAAACATCATAAACTGACATAGAACATATTAACACAATGATACTAAACACTTTTTAAATAAAAAAAAACGTGGCCTATTTTTGAGGCCTATTTGAGCTTTTTCAAAAAAGTGTGGCTCATTTGACTTGTTTGTGGCCTATTGACTGTAATCCAATATTATACCAATTCCATGGTATTTGCTCATAAATTTGGTGAGAATAGACTGATAACGATCCCAATCTATCAACCAAAACAATAAACATTATGTTTATGCAGTGTAGACCCTCATTTTTTTAGTGGGGGAGGGCGGCGGCCAGTTTCTTTTTTTTTTTTTAGAAAACAGTGTCAGTCTTCAAAGCCCCTGTGGTGTAGATTTGCTCTTGTGCCATGTTTTTTATAAGAATAAATAAAACTTTTAAAAGAAATCTCATACCTCGTGTTCAGTACTCTCACAAACAATATCTTCGACTGCCATGAGCTCTCTGAATGACGAACATGACCAGTGACAAAAAACTCTTATACAAAACTGAATTGTGGCGCTGGTCTACGCTAAGCTCAGTGTGTCTCACACTGTGACTGTGAGTGACTGAACATTGCGAGGTCCATTTCACAATGCAACTTCACATAAAAGTTGGTTCTCACCAGCCTTACATCTTGTTTTCAAGAAAAACTCCATACATCTGATTGTTCCGTCACTGGGCCTTATGCTCCTTTGAATTTAAAGGCCTAATAATCCACTGACAAGCTACCATTCACTAGTTTTCAACTTGGTTTCTTCAGTCTAATTTCTAAAAATGGCCGATTGCTATTGGTTACAACGAACGACAACCTACTCTTTAAACTGACGATTTAGTTTTTTTGCTTTCCAAAATGCTAGGTCTGATAACAATGCTACCAAATAATAAGTTTTAATTTTTAAAGATATTTTGCAATTAGCAATTTATAAAAATAAAGCCAATAACATAATTTGTCAAAACAATACTTTGCCGTAAGTTTTTACCGGTCAGGTTTTTTCCCGTGTTTACATGCCCTTATGCTTTGCACAACCAGTAACCAGCGCAAACAGAAGGACATCGTTTTTTATGCCCCCGCCATGAAATGGCGACGGGCATTAAGAGTTGCTCCTGTCCGTCCATCCCTCCGTCCGTCCGTCCGATATTCTCGTGAACGCAACTCCTCCTACACTACTGGTCGGAATTTAATGAAACTTGACCACAATGCTTGGCCTGATATGTAGTTGTGCATGAAGGTGGGGTTTCGCTCTTACATGTTCCGTTCAGAAGTTATTGCCCTTTGATACTTCCATTTACATTAGTTTTAATAGGAGTATATCTCGTGAATGCAACTCCTCCTACACTACTGGTTGGAATTTAATAAAACTTGACCACAATGCTTGGCCTGATATGTAGTTGTGCATGAAGGTGGGGTTTCGCTCTTACATGTTCCGTTCAGAAGTTATTGCCCTTTGATACTTCCATTTACATTAGTTTTAATAGGAGTATATCTCGTGAACGCAACTCCTCCTACACTACTGGTGGGAATTTAATGAAACTTGACCACAATGCTTGGCCTGATATGTTGTTGTGCATAAAGGTGGGGATTTGCTCTTACATGTTCTGTTCAGAAGTTATGGCCCTTTGATAATTCCATTTACATTAGTTTTAATAGGAATATATCTTGTGAACGCAACTCCTCCTACACCTCTGCTGGGAATTGGATGAAACTTTACCACAATGCTTGGCCTGATTATGTTGTTGTGCAATAAGGTGGGGTTTTGCTCTTACATGTTCTGTTCAGAAGTTATGGCCCTTTGATACTTCCATTTACATTAGTTTTAATAGGAATATATCTTGTTTCTTATATTTTGTGCATTTTGCCCATAACTTAAAAACTACTTGAGATACTGCCTTGAAACTTGAAATATATTTTCACCATCAAAATCTACATCATAACCAACAAGACCCATAACCATGCTTCCAATATTTTCAAATTATGCCCCTTTTTCACTTACATTTTGTGTTAAGAAAAATATACACTTTGCCCTTAACTTTGTTTGGAATGGAGGGATTTCAAAATAACTTGGCACAAATGTTCACCATAACAAGGCGGTGTGTCGTGACTGTAGGTCCAAGGTCAAGGTCACTGTTACTAAAAATAGAATTTTCTTGCAAAATCCTGTCCGCTCTGTATCTTTGTTATTTCTGATTGGATTTTTAAATAACTTGGTATAATTGTTCACCATATCAAGACGGTATGTCACATACATGCCCAAGCCTTTAGGTCCAAGGTTAAGGTCACTGTTACTAAAAATAGAATTTTCTTGTCCGGGCTGTTACTTTGTTATGAATGGAGGGATTTCAAAATAACTTGGCACAAATGTTTACCATGACAGGGCGATGTGTCACGTACCATGCCCATGCCTGTAGGTCAAAGGTCAAGGTCAGTGTTACTTAAAATAGAATTCTCTTGTCCGGGCTGTTACTTTGTTATGAATGGAGGGATTTCAAAATAACTTTGCACAAATGTTCACTATGACAAGGCAGTGTGTCCGCACAATACCCAAGCCTGAAGGTCCAAGGTCAAGGTCACTGTTACTAAAAATATAATTTTCTTGTCCAGGCTGTAACTTCATTATAAATGGAGGGATTTCAAAATAACTTGACACAAATGTTCACCATGACAGGGCGGTGTATTGCGTACCATGCCCATGCCTGTAGGTCAAGGTCACTGTTACTAAAAACAGAATTCTCTTGTCCGGGCTGTAACTTTGTTAGGAATAGATTGATTTCAAAATAACTTGACACAAATGTTCATCATGACAAGATGGTGTGTCCCGTACCATGCCCATGCCTAGGTCCAAGGTCAAGGTCACTGTTACTAAAATAGAATTTTCTTGTGAGGGTTTTAACTACATTAGGAATATAGTAATTTCAAAATAACTTGGCAGAAATGTTCACCATGACAAGATGGTGAGTTGTGTACCATGTCCATGCCTGTAGGTCCAAGGTCAAGGTCACTGTTACTAAAAATAGAATTTCCTTGTCCGGGCTATAACTTTGTTTTGAATGGAGGGTTTTCAAAATAACTTGGCACAAATGTTCACTATGACAAGGCGGTGTGTTGTGTACATTACCCATGCCTGTAAGTCCAGGTCAAGGTCACAGTTACTAAAACTTGAATTTACTTGTTCGGGCTATAACTTCTTTATGAATGAAGGGATTTCAAAATAACTTGGCACAAATGTTCACTATGACATTGCATTTCATTACCACCAACTTCTTCACAGACATTTCCGTAATGAGAAGACAACAGTGCCACAAATACAAATAATTTACTTGATCATCAAGTTTATGCATATTCTTATAATTACTCGAACATCACTGTCTTTGAAATGCTATTATTCCCATCATTGCACTTTAGTATCTGGAAACGATGCATAGCGGGGGCATCCGTGTCCTATGGACACATTTCTAGTTTAGCTTAGTGAATGGGCATTCCTGCGACCTTAAGACGAGCCTAACACTTGGGTCGCATAGCGACCCGAGCTAGAGCTAGATATTAAGTAGTTCAAGAGTTATGGTTCAAAAACAATTTTTTTTTCTATTTTAGGTAACAGTGACCTTGACATTGACCCGACATGCCCCAAGTCGAACTTCACCTATTGTGATGTTACATCTATGTCCCCAAAATGAATTTAATCTGTAAAGTATTTCACAAGTTATCATCCGGAAACCATTTTTCTATTTTTAGTAACACTGAATTTGAGATTGACCCCACCAGCCCCAAAGTCGAAGCTGACCTGTATCTTGTGATGTTACACCTGTGTACCACATTTTTTAAAATATTTGATGCCTTTAAGAAGATATCGTCTAGAAAGCATTTTTCAATTTTTAGTAACAGTAACCTTGACACTAAACAAACCAGCCCCAAAACCAAACTTGACCAGTATCTTATGATGTAACGTATGTGTACCAAAAATTATTTAAATCTGTCAGGCCCTTCATGAGTTATCATTTTGAGTAGCATATTTATATATTATTCTAAAGCTAAAAAGAAAGTGAGTTGTACATCTGCAGTTGATTGTCATTAGTACAGTTTTACTTACATGTCAAACAATATACATCAGGCTGTCAAGTGACATTTTTCAAAAAGTAAGGAAACAAATAGGAATTAACCTTTCTGACAAAAAAGTAGGAAAAAAATAAGAACTTTTTCCTCAAAAGTAGGAATACATAACAGTCTGACCGGAGTCTTGACTTTATAATTTTTCATACAAACTATACATATCATGGTGCACTTTTCCTGTTGAGGCTTCAACATAAATTTCAGACTGCCACTGCCAACTCGGGGTGATGTTTATATGCAGTCAGTATGGGTTTATGGGGCCTAGTCTTGAATGCATCACAAACAGCATAACAGCCATACAAGAGTCAGTCAGAAATGAATGCATGCTATTCAAAAATAGAAATAAAGAAAGCAGACATATAAAGGCACATTTTAAATGGGGCATCATTTGAACTGGGCATTGAGTCTGGAGTTTAATCTGATTTTCCCCACCCCCACCACCAAAATCATAAATATGTGGACTGGGGGAAGTGTGGTTTGATTATCTGAATCTCTACCACACCGTCCCACAACACAAAGTTTGTTGGATTGCGAGTAGAAATATATATATATATAATTTTTTGAAGGGGGAGCCCACCTGGACACCGATGCAAACTTAAAACAAAGCGCAATAGCGTCGCTGATGAAAACATGAAAGAACTGCTGGATGTATTCTTCAAATATTTGAGCTAAAAACTCTTTATAAAAATTTCTTTTGTCCAACTGACAAAAAAGTAGGAAAAGAAGGAGTTTTTTTGTAACAATGTAGGAAAAAGTAGGAACAAGACTTAAAAGTAGGAAAAAAATAGGAACAATTATGACGGCTTGACTGCCTGTATACATTTATCATTTAAAATTCTAAAAATAAATAACAGGCATATAACAAAGGATGGATTTTAGAAAAATGAAATTTTATCTTCATTTTATCTTCACAATCATCACAAGTCAACTCATAAATATTATCCATTTGCAAGTTGCCATGGCCCAAGATCAAAACACTAAATCTGGAAACCAGTCTCAAATCTCAAGCATCTGACTGGCTGAAATTGCGACTGGTTGCCATCTCAGCCAATCAGATGCTTGAAATTAACCTCCAATTTCAGTTTAATAATCTTGGACCCTGGTTTTTCTCATTTCCGAGCTACAAAATTAGAACCCTTAAAAATATTTTAGCAATGAAGATACCAATCATACTTTTTACTCACATTAGGTTGTTAGTAAATTTCACTTTTTACATGTTTCTAGTTAACAAAAAACACAAAAATAAGGATATAGTGACATCATTTCATGTACAATATAAAATAGAATGTCTGTGTCTGTAACTCGAGTGAATTGACTGTGAAAAGTGGACTTGAATCTGAACCAGAGTGGTGCTCATGATTAGTCTGATGATGTCAATTAACAATTGAAGCTTTAAACTGTCAGTTGGTTCACAACAATGTAACAGAGTTTATTCCAATCTATCCCTGTTCTTGGGAAGAAAGATTATTTGAAATTTTCACTATTTGTCTGTAAAAGCTGATTTTTTTAAATATTGTTTACTTGGTTTGCAACAATGTTTTATGTATAATATAGCCTTGTATTTCTTGGCTCTGTCCGTTTGGGTCCAAGACGTTTCAGGCAGTGTTTGAAGTTTTCTTTTACCCCAGAAACTGAAACAAACAAACATTTGAGAATAAATCTGTCAAAAAGTGAATAAATGTGGTATAAATGTACTGTAAATTTCTCTTATATACGAAATCTGAAATAGAAACAGAAAATATTTACTTTCGCAAGTTAGTGACATATTGAAGCACAGTAGAGAGGGCAGGTGGGAACTTGTTACTTCTGAAGACATGCTGTAAAATATTCAACCTTGAGTGATAAAATATAATTAAACAAGTGTTTATATAGTGTAGCACAAGAAAACAGAATAGAATTAAAATCCAGATACCATATGTAGCTATACAGACTACTCCTACAATAGACTATTAATGATATAAAATGTGAATAATTGCATATTACCACAACACTTTACCCCATAGAATTTTATACATGTTTAAGCAAGTGAGAACAGTGTAGATCCAGATAAGCTGGCACACCCATGCCATCTGATCAGGATCTACACTGTTCGCTTTTTTTGCAAGAAATAACCTAATATATCAAAAAGTGAACAGTGCAGATCCTGATCAGATGGCACCAAATTGTACCAGCTGATCTGGATCTACACTGTTTGCGCTTTCATTTGGAGGAACGGTTTAATATCTTTTTGTATTATCACAACATTTTTTAGTTGGATATACTGATGGGCTTTTTGCACAATTTAATTTTGCTAATGTTAGCTTCAGGATTATGAATTGATGCAAATGCTTTTACCTGTAAAGTTAACATGTATTTATCTTTTTAAGTGTCGGATATTTTCAACATATTATTCTGTTTTAGTGCTTTTAATGATATGTTCTAATTTTTATTTTGGAATTAACCCAACTTTCTAAGAAAGACTCCTTAAAAGTTTGTGCATTATCCCATCCAGTGTGCTTGATTACGCCCAGCTGTGCTTATATCGCACAATTTCTGCTCATCCCAAGGAAAGCAAAAACTCCTGAATTCAGTTAACATTCCTCTTTATCATAACCATTCAATATGATAGTTAAAAGATTTTTATACCATTTTTTTTCTTCTGTTTAGAGTTCCTTTTTTTTCTTGGTTTTTTCATTTTGGTTTTGTTTGTAGTTTGTTGTTTTGAATGTGCCAACTGATCAGGATCTACACTGATTGCATTGAGTAAAAATGTGTATATATGGAGGAAAGGGTTAAAGACTGATTTCGTCAAGATCAGAACCAAAGACAACAAAATTGAGGCTAGAGACCATACTCAATTCTCAAGTCTTTGACTTCCTAAAACTGAGATTAGTCTTAGAAATCAAACACTTGAGTTCTGAGACCTCCAATTAACTTGCCAGTTCAATTATCCCAACACTGTATATAGCTGAGAATTCTCTGTAACATTTTTGAGAATCTGCTACAAATTTGTTGAAATTTGCCAAATGGCCTCATCACTCACCAGATTCTTGAATTCATGAAATGAAAGGTAGAAAAAATTTCAAGAAAATAACAAATACACAGTTGACTATGAAACAATTTAAAGGCAGTCGCTACAGTTTCATCCAAATTTTCCCAATAATAGATTTCATTCAAACTTTGTCTATGTCAAGAACATGATGTTATGCAATGAAAAACCAAATAAAAATGGGACCTTACCGGGGTTACTTGTTTTTTATTAGATACCGAAGATGTCACATTTTGAACAATTTTTACGATTTTCATTGACTTCTTTGTCGGCATAAAATCATAGAATGTATCACAAGAATATCATAAATAATTCTATTTTTCAGTTAAAAACATTCTAAATTACAAATAAATGGCTAATTATTGCAATACAAATAATGAAACACATATAAAAAAATAAGTATTACCTATTTTACTACAAAGAATTTATCGTCAAATCTTTTCATTCTAAGGGATGTTTTTAAGATTACTTCAATTAAACATAATAGAATTTCACCATATACTACCAATATATTCACCAATCTATAACAAACATAAAATAAAAAAGACTAGAAATGTGTCCATAGGACACGGATGCCCCCGCTATGCATGTTTGTCATGGTGAACATTTATAGCAAGTTAATTGAAAATCTAATAAGTAATAACAAACTCACAGCCCAGACAAGAAAATTCTGGTTTTAGTAATAGTGACCTTGACCTTGGACCTACAGGCATGGGAATTGTACACAACACAACGCCTTGTCATAGTGAACATTTCTGCCAAATTATTTTGAAATCACTCTGTTAATAATGAAGTTATAGCTAGTACAAGAAATTTCTATTTTTTGTAACAGTGACCTTGACCTTGGACCTACAGGCATGGGTATTGTACACAACACATCGTCTTGATATAATAAACATTTATACCAAGTTATTTTAAAATCCTATAAGAAATAACAAAGTTACAGAGCAGACAAGATTTTTATAACAAAATTTTATTTTTAGTAACAGTGACCTTGACCTTGGACCTACAGGCATGGGTGTTGTAGGCGACACACCGCCTTGTCATGGTAAACATTTGTGCCAAGTTATTTTGAAATCCATCCATTCATAAGGAAGTTACAGCCCGGACAAGAAAATTCTATTTTTAGTAACAGTGACCTTGACCTTGGACCTACAGGCATGGGTATTGTACGCGACACACCGTCTTGATATGGTGAACATTCATACCAAGTTATTTTAAAATCCAATAAGAAATAACAAAGTTACAGAGCGGACACGATTTTTCCAACAAAATTCTATTTTTAGTAACAGTGACCTTGACTTGGACCTACAGGCATGGGTGTTGTACGCGACACACCGCCTTGTCATGGTGAACATTTGTGCCAAGTTATTTTGAAATCCCTCCATTCATAAGGAAGTTACAGCCCGGTCAAGAAAATTCTATTTTTAGTAACAGTGACCTTGACCTTGGACCTACAGGCATGGGTATTGTACGCGACACACCATCTTGATATGGTGAACATTCATACCAAGTTATTTTAAAATCCAATAAGAAATAACAAAGTTACACAGCGGACACGATTTTTCCAACAAAATTCTATTTTTAGTAACAGTGACCTTGACCTTGGACCTACAGACATGGGTGTTGTACGCGACACACCGCCTTGTCATGGTGAACATTTGTGCCAAGTTATTTTGAAATCCCTCCATTCATAAGGAAGTTACAGCCCGGACAAGAAAATTATATTTTTAGTAACAGTGACCTTGACCTTGGACCTACAGGCATGGGTATTGTACGCGACACACTGTCTTTATATGGTGAACATTCATACCAAGTTATTTTAAAATCCAATAAGAAATAACAAAGTTACAGAGCGGACACGATTTTTCCAACAAAATTCTATTTTTAGTAACAGTGACCTTGACCTTGGACCTACAGGCATGGGTGTTGTACGCGACACACCGCCTTGTCATGGTGAACATTTGTGCCAAGTGATTTTGAAATCCCTCCATTCATAAGGAAGTTACAGCCTGGACAAGAAAATTCTATTTTTAGTAACAGTGACCTTGACCTTGGACCTACAGGCATGGGTATTGTACACGACACACCGTCTTGATATGGTGGATATTTATACCAAGTTATTTTAAAATCCATTAAGAAATAACAAAGTTACAGAGCGGACAAGATTTTTCCAACAGAATTCTATTTTTAGTAACAGTGACCTTGACCTTGGACCTACAGGCATGGGTGTTGTACGCGACACACCGCCTTGTCATGGTGAACATTTGTGCCAAGTTATTTTCAAATCCCTCTAATCATAAGGAAGTTACAGCCCGGACAAGAAAATGCTATTTTTAGTAACAGTGACCTTGACCTTGGACCTACGGGCATGGGTATTGTACGCGACACACCGTCTTGATATGGTGAACATTCATACCAAGTTATTTTAAAATCCAATAAGAAATAACAAAGTTACAGAGCGGACACGATTTTCGAACATACACACACACTGACACACACACCCACCCACCCACCCACAGCCAGGGTGAACACTATATGCCCTTCCGCCATTATATGGCGGGGGCATAAAAAATGTAGGTTACTGTGTTAATTTGTTCGAAATGGCAATATCAAAAAGGGGGGGGGGTAATTATGTATAAACAAAAAGACTTTAAGGTATATAGTGTATATCGTTAATTATTACTGAGGTATCGTTTTATTTAGCGATGGCTTAATTTTCGCGTATTTCGCACTGGGACCAGTGCGCGAATTTAAAACCTAAGCCAAAATTTAACCAATAATCCACATACATATCCGAAACGAGCTATGTCCGAATAAGTCATGTCTTGGACCGTGAACTGTGTTTTATACATTTATAAAACCCAGATTGGACCGTGAACTGTGTTTTATACATTGCATTTAGACGGTGGTACAGTAGTTTAATACTCGTTGAAAAAAACTGTAGCGACTGCCTTTAAATAAAGGGTCATAAAGCATCACCCAAAGATATGTTTTTACACTTCATGAGATGACGATTCTACTTCATTTGCTGGGCTATTATAGCATTTCATATTGGCACAATTGTGTTTAATTCCAAGAAGCCCCTAGTCTTCGACCCATTACATAAATGCAAATAATCTCTTTTCTTTGGAGGCAGTAGTTTGGTTGAAATTAATAGAATATACCTTTTCCTACAAAAATGCTAAACCCTTTCCTCCATATATATACATTTATTGCGTGGATCTAGATCAGTGTAGATCTAGATCAGCCAGCATATACCTATGGTCTGAGCACAATCTACACTGTTTGGTTTTTTATTTGTTCAGTTACTAAAATGCGACCAGTTCAGATCCTGAACAGACGACACAAATGAGCCTGCTGATCTGGATCTACACTATTGTGATTGCATGAAAATGTGTATATATGGAGGAAAGGGTTAAAGACTGGTTTGTTCAAGATCAGGCCAAAGGCAATAAAACTGAGACAAGAGACCATACTCAATTCTCAAGCTGAGACCTCTCTTTAATATAGTCTGAACATTTTGAGAATGTGCTACAAATTTGTTGTTGTTGTTGTTTTACTTACAAACAGTGAATAAAATATTCAGAAAAGCCTGATATTCAAAGTCCTATAAAGTAAGAATGTTTATTAACTTGGTAATTGTGACTTGACATAGAACATTTCTGTTTTCAGGTTGACAAATCACTTGCTAATTGTGACTTGACAGAGAACATTTCTGTTTTCAGGTTGACAAATCTATAGCTAATTGTGACTTGACAGAGAACATTTCTGTTTTCAGGTGGACATGTAATCATCAGATCATGTGCTATTGTGACTTGACATAGAAAATTTCTGTTTTCAGCTGAACATGGAACGTGTGAAGAGACGTTTAGAAGAGGGAGAGCCTCAGCAAGAGGAGAAGTTTGCAAGAAGGTTAGTCATTATTACTTGTTACAAGATTGGAACAGTGTTTTGACAAACACATGCATCTATCTATAGGTGAATGTCAACCTTCTGGCCCCAAGATTATGAAACTGAGAAAGGAAACCAGTCTCAAATATCAAGGATCTGATTAGCCAATCAAATGCATGAGATTTGAGACTGGTTTCAAATCTCAGTTTTATAATCTTTAGTACTGGTTTTTATTTTGATCTTTGACAGAAAAGAAATGCTTCAAGTGTTCTGGAACCAGACAATTTCAGTAAGGTCCCAGTTAAACAGGCCATATATATGGGATAAACCCATTATTCCATATATAAGCATTTTTATTGCATGTGCAAATAGTGTAGATCCAACTAATAATAAAAAGGCACACAGTGTCCAAGGTTATAAAACTGAGATTGGAAACCAGTCTCAAATCTCAAGCATCTGATTGGATGAAATGGCAACTGGTTGCCATTTCAGCCAATCAGATGCTTGAGATTTGAAACTGGTTTCCAATCTCAGTTTTATAACCTCCAAACCAGTATAGATCCTGATGTCAGAGATAGCATCTATGTGCTGGCTGATCTGGTTCAACACTGTTTGCCATAGCCAAAAAGATGTATAAATTGAGGAAGGTGTAAAGCTTTCTTACTCACAGGCGGCAGTATCGGACCCTACACGCCCCCCCCCCCCCCCCCAACCCCACCTCCCCGAACCCTGTGCTTGAATTTCACTGAATGACCATTTAAAACAATTTAAAGCTCCACATTTATACATATAATAAACCAAAAATATGATTTAAATAAAAAATACTGGGTATACCCTTCACTGGTATATTATCATTGACATGTGTAGGGTCCGATACTGCCGCCTGTGTTCTTACTTACACAGTCCAACTCTTGTGATAGTGAAGTAATACATTGTAAGTAAATTATGTAAAGATGACTAAAACTACTGTTTTACTTACAATAAGAAAAGTATGATTCAACAGAACAACCATATTTCAAAGCTAGACAGAATAAATTGACCAACAAGTGTTATATGGCACCAAAGAGTTAGGATTGATCTTAAATATCAGGGATTTTAGAGATAACTTTAAGTAAATGACTATACTTATAGATACTGAAACTGCAATAAATAATTTAAAATCATAATTTTTGTATCAAACAACTTACTTTGCCACATACTGTATAATATATAGATCTATTACCAAACATAAAAATTGCCCAGATGTTGCAATGTTCATGTATGGTTAACATATTTAAGTATTTTTAGTATTTCTACAGTCATGCATAGTCAACAAGGTAGACCTATACATTTCTAAACTGAATGTTGTGCTAGGAATTTCTGAAAAAAACACTAAACTCTTGTGAATATTTTAAACCCTCTTTTTCCAAATATAAGCTTTGTTATGTGTCTTTATGATCAGGGTAGATCCAGATCAGATGGCACATCCATGCTGTCTGATCAGGATCTGCTGTTCCCTTTTGTCACCAAAATCATTATATATATAAAAAAGCAAATGGTGTAGATTCTGATTAGATGAAATGTACGTGCCGGCTGATCTTGATCTACACTGTTTGCGGAAGCCATAAACGCTTGTATATGGTGCAAAGGGTTAAAGCTTTACTGAATCTGTGGTGCTTGCAGAGAGGACAGCAGACTCAAGGTTGTCATGAGAGTTGCCCCAGGACTAGGCATGATTGTAAGGCCGTTGGGCATAGATGCCTTTTTGGATCAGACATCAACCCAGGTATAGAACATTTAAATGAACAAAACATATACATTTGAAATACATGTTCAATATGCATTCACATCATGCATTGGATGTTATATTAATGAAGGCCAAACAAATAAATATGGAGTTACATAATTAGGTTAATGGGCAGTCACCAAGAAGTGAACAGCGTCAACCTTATTGATGTGCTCGCTGATCTGTACCTACACTATTTGCACAAGCAGTAAAGTGCATATATATGGTATCTACACTATTTGCACAAGCAATAAAGTGCGTATATTTGGTATCTACACAATTTGCACAAGCAGTAAAGTGCATATATATGGTATCTACACAATTTGCACAAGCAGTAAAGTGCGTATATTTGGTATCTACACTATTTGCACAAGCAGTAAAGTGCATATATATGGTATCAACACTATTTGCACAAGCAGTAATGTGCGTATATATGGTATATACACTATTTGCACAAGCAGTAAAGTGTGTATATATGGTGTAAAGGGTTTCCTCCAAACATATGCCTTTGTGTTGAGCATTGTAGATCCAGACCAGGGAGCACACTGGTCGCACAAACAATAAAATGCATAGGAGAAAAGTACATGTATATTTAATTTTTAGTCTTAATACCTACATGACTCAAAAACTATTTGCATTGCAAATCATTTGTAGATCTCAATATTCAGTGACTGTCGATATCTTAAATTCTTGGCAATAAGCATGTGCATGTTTTGCTGCCGTGTATTCCTGAACATTATTGACACAGGAGCTTTCTACGAGCTTCTTATGAAAGTTATCTGTAATATAAACTGTTAGAGTAACATAATTTTAATAGTAATTACCCCTTGCTATAAGGAAAGACATCAGATTTTGTCTTCATCATTATGAGGGTTTGGTTGGGCAGCATAAACCATTTACTGCAATGGATATGGTTGTTATCCATGGGCAAACAGTGTACATTCAGATGAATCTTGCTTTTAGATTCATTACATTATTTCTGATTAAGAAGCGAACAATGTAGATCCTGTTGGATGTGCTGGCTGATCTGGATCTAGTCTACACTGTTTATCTCATGTGTTAAATCTATGAAGCAAGGTTAAAAGATATGAAAAAAAACTAGGGATGTCAACGGATATCCGAATATCCGGATATCTGTTCGGAGCACCGGATATCTGGATGGAATTTGGCATCCTGATATCTGTTTACAAAAACTTTAAATTTTATATATTACGCTTTTGCTAAATTATCTTTCTGTTATCAGTGTATCAAACGACATAAAACTATTAACAAAGTGTTTGTATTCGGATATCCAGATATCCGTTTGGATCGTTCAAGGGATATCCGGATCCCAAA
Organism: Corbicula japonica; assembly: GCA_038501625.1. NCBI lineage: Eukaryota > Metazoa > Mollusca > Bivalvia > Venerida > Cyrenidae > Corbicula > Corbicula japonica. The sequence continues at coordinate 4,628,789 of JAZAYU010000029.1, read as the reverse complement.
TTCAGTATCCGTTGACATACCTAAAAAAACCCAAAGCAAACAGCAAAAATTATAGAAGTTATAAATTACAGAAGTTAAAATTAATTCAGAGGTGGACTCTCAAGTTTGATAGAGCCTGGCCTTCAAGGCACATAAAGAATTATCTCGCTTAAGACAACTGTTTTAAAAATGCGCACATTTTATTTTGTTACAGGATGATATGTATGAGGAGGTGAAGCCACTAGTTGATAATGTTCTAACAGTGCCAGGGGCCCAGGGTGTTATTTTTTGCTAGTGAGTATTCATGGTAGCAACAAATCATTTCATACCATTAAAATGTAAATTTCTGTCTGGAGTCCATCCAGCAGGTCTTGGCAGCCAGTAACCAAAATCATAAAACTAAGATTGCAGATCAGTCTCAAATCTCTAGCATCTGATTGGCTGAAACGGCACAGATGACATCAGACTTCTTCTCATCAGCAAGTTTAACTATCCTGTACAATAAAAAAAAACAAATTCTGTTGCATATGTTAATATATAAAATTGAGCTCATCAAATACATTGTTCACAAGGTTTCTGCAGCAATGCCCTGTCATTTCAGCAGTGCTGGTTTAAATTCTAAGGTCTTAGACTGTGTCATTTATAATTCACACTTTAATTATTGTCTTCAAAAATTGCCAATTACAGTTTTCACAAAATGTATATATTCAGCCAAACCTGTTTTAAGCAGCCACCCAGGGTAGTGACAAAAAGTGGCTGCTTAACACAGGTGGCTGTTCAAGACTGGTAAATACTTTAACAAAATGTCAATTAAGGACATATTCAAACTGGCTGTTTGACAAATTGTCACTAAGGCAGGTTCAACTGTAAATGACATTATCTGAACAAACAATTAACCCTTTACTCCATATATATGTGCATGTGTGAGCAGTGTAGATCCAGATCAGCTGGCAGATCTGTGCAGTCTCATATGGATCTTTACTGTTCACATTTTGGTCAGAAATCACTCGGTAAAACAAAGAGCAAACAGTGAAGAACCTGATCAGCATAGATGTGCCAGCTGATTTGAATCTACAGTTTGGCTTTGCCATAACAACATTTATGGAGAAAAGGGTTAAAGATGTGGCGCAAGCATGTTACTGTGGTATCATTTAATGATTTTATTTCGCTATGGCTTAGTTTTCACGTATTTCGCGCTTGGGCCAGTATGTGAATTTAAAACCTAAGCTTAATTTTTACCATATAGTTCCACATATGTATCCGAAACGTGGTAATGTCAGCATTTACCTACACATCATTTTATATAAACTTGAGATATTGAATAATTATATTCATAAAGGAAATAAAATCAGTTATTACTGTCGAATTTCGTTTCGAATATTTTTTAAATATTACTTCAAAACTGTTACGACAATTAAGTCCGTGCATTTAGGTCAGAATAAGTCACATTTTACCAAACAGCATCGTTGTCATCTCATTCTGTTTATTTTGACATGTAAAAACTTTTAAAATTAATAAACCCTTTTTAAGTAATTGTTTTACAATTCATTGACACTTGTGAACATAAAAGGGGTACCCATGATTAGCTCGCATGTTCCAATTAACAATAGGTAACTATAACGGATCGGTCAAATATAGATTATTATAAGGATTTTGGATAATTTTATATTTGAAAATCGGTTTTGTGCGAATTTACGTCTGCGAGACACAGTCTTTTTTGACGATTGCGTGAAATTTTGTGCCAGCGAAATTAAATGATAGCACAGTACTGGATTGTCCAGCCAGGAACTGTTGCTATGGCAGTGTTGCTATGGTAATGTTGTTTTCAGGTGGTTGTAAATTCCATTGCAAACACAGTGTTGAAGAAAATGGAACTTCTACAGTTGTTGTAACGATATTATAACAAAATATGTATTGCTTTCTTCTAATTATTTGTTCTCTACTTGTTATATTTCAGTGGTCAGTCTGGCAGTGGCAAATCTTATACAATGATGAGTAAGTGAGTTAAAAACATCATCTTTTGCTGACAATCACATTAAAAATCAAGTACAAATGTATAAGAAACAATGTTTTAATGGCACAATAATATATATGTAGTGCTATTAAAGTTGATTCTACACTGTTATATGAAGTTCATGACAATCATTTATTATTATATTTTAGTAAAGTGTGAAAACAGCAGTTTTTGTCAAGCAAATTTAATTGATTTTCCTGTTAAATCCAGGAACCTATTTTAAGAAACGACCCATTTTTAAAGTTACCAAGCAGGAACATATGGAGCATATGAGAGGAAATGCCTTCTCTGGTCATATTTTTTGACATTGTACTTTTTCCAGATTTGAAAGATCTTACAATTTTATTTTCTCAAACAAAAAAGTGATTTTCTTACACATTTTCACAATATTATGTTATTTTAACTGTGAAACACACAATAAGCAATGTCGTCTGCTTCACTTAATGACATCATTACAAGGAATGGTATCAACTGTCTGAAGGCACCTTTCTTCATGTGACATCTATTTTATCAAATGTTTTTGTTTTACAGGCCCAGACGGTATAGTTAATAGAGCATTGGAGGCTATGCCAGAAGAGCCAACAGTAGAGCCTGGATTGGAGCAGATGCCAGAGAAGCCACCAGTAGAGCCTGGATTGGAGCAGATGCCAGAGAAGCCACCAGTAGACCCAGGAGACCTCCATATAGAACAAAAACAGGATCAGGAAACTGTAAGAATTTTTCGTTAAATTGAAAACTAGGTAATAGTCATAAGTGTTTAGAATAAGCAATGGCTGCTGCAGATGTTAGGCAATATATATCAAGACGATTAACCCTTTACTTAATATATAGGCATTATATCCATGCTATGATTAATATTAATTTTTATGCTTGTTAAACTTGCTTGTGTGAGGCTGACAGGCTATGATTAACATTCATTTTTATGCTTGTTATACTTGCTTGTGTGAGGCTGACAGGCTATGATTAACATTCATTTTTATGCTTGTTATACTTGCTTGTGTGAGGCTGACAGGCTATGATTAACATTCATTTTTATGCTTGTTATACTTGCTTGTGTGAGGCTGACAGGCTATTATTAACATTCATTTTTATGCTTGTTATACTTGCTTGTGTGAGGCTGACAGGCTATGATTAACATTCATTTTTATGCTTGTTATACTTGCTTGTGTGAGGCTGACAGGCTATGATTAACATTCATTTTTATCCTTGTTATATTTTCAATCATAAATTGTGCAATTATTAAGTTTGAGTTTGCAAATATTAATTTTTTAAGATTTTGTTAAATAATCATTTTCTGATTACATTTTAATGAGATATAATACAAATAATATTATTTATTTGTTACACGGATATTTGTGCCCGATTTGACTGCTGTGTCAATTTCATAAAGTTTGCTAATCATACTGCGCCACTATTGTTACTCGTAAAAAGTGTGAAAACTTTGACCTTTCATAATTTTAGGCCAAAATATTCATTTAGTTAGAAAAATCAATAATGAAAGTTGTAGAAAGTTAAATGACTGGACTGTACATGGGTTCAAAATTTAAGTATTGTATGTTCAAAGTTCAGTGCATAACGAGTTATATAGGCATTTTGCCGGGACCAAGATACAAGTTCAAAATATCTGTAACTGTGTTCGAACTATCAAAGTATGAATGAAATAAGTTTGACTGTATTTGTCTTTACTGTTCTAACTTTTCTTAACGCATGTAAAAAATTACACTTAGAGCATTGATTTGTGCAAAGTTTTATGCCATTTTAGGGATTTTGAAATTTTTCTTTTTTGTTTATGACAGCAATGACAAATGGAGTAATGCCTTAACAGACATTTGCATAATCAATATGTCTGACTTGTATCACATCCTCAAGCTGTTTATTAATGAACAATTATAGGAGCTAAACTGTCATTCAGTGGAGATATTAACCCTTTCCTCCATATATAGGCATTTCACATGTGCAAACAGTGTAGATCAAGATGAGTCATCTGATCTGATCAGGATCTGCACTGCATTCTGGTCAGAAAAACCATAAAAATAAAAGTCAACAGTGCTGATCCTGATCAGATGGCACAAATGTGCCTGCTCATCTGGATCTACACTGTTCGCCCATTCCATAAAGGGGTATATATATGGAGAAAAGGGTTAAGTAGTTATCTTTTTTCAGAAACCGGAAGCTAAGCAGATGAAGATGTCCATATATGAGATTTATATGAACTCAGTATTTGATCTGACGGGTGAGAGGAGGTTGGAAGTGAAAGGAAAAGAAATCCCTTCCAAATCAGTTTCAAAAACTGAAGCTAAGTTGGTCAGTTTATTATGTATTTATATATGTTTTACTTTCTACTTTGACTTGTGATGTGATATAGATACACAACCCACTTATGCCTATTTTCTGGACGAATGATGGGTCATAATATATTATTACTATGTAACTATTACTTGATTATCTTTATTATAGTACAATTAGTCCGGCCCAAGGGGATAATTGGCCCGGCTTTAAATAGAGGTTTTTAGCGAATGCTGAGAACCATGTGGCCCGGCTTTATATATAGATCGTTGAGTAATGAACGGGAACCATGTTGTATGTACGTTAAGTTCAAGGTCAAGCTATTTATAATTGAGTATATAAATATAGATATATATATAGATTATATAAATAGATCGATGAGTCGGTGTTTTTTTTTAATTTTGCGAATTGAAAGTTTATTGTTGTATGCAGTTATAGAAAGAGTGTGCATGTAGTAAGAGACATTGTTCAGATAGTTATTCTTGGATGATATTGAAGTTTGTGTTCTGTTTACGAATATTGGCAATCCTATGACTTGATTTTTGGCGTGTGAATGTGAACTATATATGATGGTTCTCTGTTTACAAATGTTTCTGATGTTGAAATTGACGGTTCTAGTGGGTTTCTGTTTTACAAGAAGGCGATTTCGTGTCTATAAAGTAAATAATGATTGTATAAACATTGTTTGTAGGTCTTTTTCTGTTGTTCAGAATAATTGTGACTCATCCCCCATCCCCTCCCATCCCCCAGCGATTTAAAAAGAAAAGTATCAAACTAAACCAAATTAACATTCATTTGTACAAAATTTCATTGAAAGGACTTTTTGCCGTTTTTGAAATGTTGATATTTTTTTATCGATGAAGGTGCAAAGAGGAGTGTAGTAAATCCTTAAAATGTGAGTAATTATTTTGTATCCTAAACTGAATACATATCAACACATAGTTCTGTAAATTCTGCATCATAATTCATGTTACCATAGCAACCATCTCTTCAACTATTTTCTAGCTAGTTTTCATTATATTTAAAAGGAAAACTTTTCAATTCTTTTGTTTTCAAATCATTCACTACATTTACTGCAAACTTGTAAATGTTCAGCAAACAAATTTCATCATAAATCCCATTCCATACCAATTCCGGTATACTTCATTTCAAACTGCACTCCTTGTATACAACGCGTTCAACAACTACATGTAATATACAAGCACATCCTTCAACGTTCAATACCCTTTGCCAATAAAAGACAACAATATAGTAGCACTTTAAAATTCTTTCTTTGTTTAAAAACAATCCATCACCTGCATGAACTCTTACACCCAACATCTAACTTCTTTTAAATGTCGTCCACATATAACACATCTGTGTTATACTTTTCTTGTTAACTTAGATTTTGAGTGTGTGTGTACATATATATGAAAATCAGAAGTTAAGGAAACAGTCTGTCTGTAGATGTTTCATACTTCACCATTCAAAATGGGCAAAGTTATTATCTCTAAGCATGCCTTTAGTATGCTCAGGTATTTTTGCTTGCAGGTCTCAGTTACACATAGGTCATACACTTTATCAGTGTTCTCACAGAATATAATCAGAGTATTGTCTTTAAACATAAATTATAATACGATACATCACTTTTTAAAGAAATAATTATTAACCCTTTATTCCACATGTATGCCTTTATGACAAGTGCAAACAGCCATGTCTTCTGATCAGGATCTGCACTGTTCGCTTTTTGATCTATTAGGTTATTTCTGACCAAGATGTAACCAGTGGAGATCCAGATCAGATGATACAGATGTGCCGACTGATCTGGATCTACACTTGTCACACATGCCTAAAAATGTACATATATGAATTAAACGGTTAAATTATCTACTTACCTTTGGAAATTTATAAAATTTGATTGAAGTAGGAAAAAACAAAAGTCTCAGTCTTCATTGGCTACTATATTCTCATTGACCCAGATCTGTTGCCTTATTTAAATAAAGATAAAAAAGAAATATTGAACAAATCTATAGGTTTCAGAAAGGGTTCTTATATTTAGCTGTAAGATACTGTAGATGATGTTGCAGTGATTTAGATGAATCCTCCTCACAAAACTACTTCTATGACCAAGGTTATTAAACTGACCATGGAAATCTCAAGCATCCGATTGACTGAAATGGCGAAAGGTCACCATTTCAGCCAATCAAATGCTTGAGATTTGAAACAGGTTTCCAATCTCAGTTTTATAACCTTCAGCCTTTATTTTGTAACTTTTATTTTTATCCTAATTGAATAAATGTCATTAGTTACATGGGGACCATATTCATGACTATTTGATTAATAAAAAAGGTGATAATTACGTTATCATATTATGTTTCATGTTAACAGTCCACACTAATACCATGCAAGTAAACAAAATAATATGACTGGTGAAGAACATTTTCAAAGTGTAGACCCTTGATGTTTTATGTGAAAGTGAGATATTGACTTAACAGGCCTAGCTCTACACAGGTGTTATATTTGGGCATTTTTAATACACTTTCAAAATAAGAGAAACACAGCATATTCTTTAGCTGAATTGTGCAATCAAGTCCCATACTAATATGTGGATTTTCTGGATTTAATAAGGGAGACAAATCTGTCAACCTTGCCTATGCAGGTCTCTGCAGTTAACTGGTGATCAGCATATGAGGTCTTTTGTGACAAGCCCAAGATGTGTCAAGTCATTTTAATTTTAAAAATCAATCAATCATTGCTGAAATATGCAGACTGTTTATCCCTTTACAAGGCTAAACCCATTCCTCCATAGACACAACTTTATTGCATGGGCAAACAGTGTAGTTCCGGATGTGCCGGCTGATCTTGATCTACACGAGTTGCACATGCGTAAAAATGCGTTTATATGGAGGAAAAGATTTCGGAAAATTGCATGAAATGAACAATGACATAACAAACAACATCACTCATTAACTGTAATAAATGTTTATGAGCTTGCTCAATAGTGTAAGTAAGTAAGTTTCAAAAAAACAAATTACTCCTTTAATTTTGTTTAGAAAATATTCCTAATGGTACAAAAAAAATTACACAAGTACCATTACTCTACTATTTCCTGTTGTATTAACTGAAAAGGTTAGTCCAATATCAGAATAGAATAAGTTCAGTATCTTTTGTACTTACAGTTACTGGCCAGAGCCCTGAAACTAAGACGCACAAAACATACGGCACTCAACAAGACATCGTCACGTTCACATATGATCATCATCGTAGAGATCCTAGTAAAAGTAATTTCATATCAAGTTATAATAATATTGATATTATTGACAGTAACACTGTTATGATACAGATGGAATTATTTAGCCCTTTACTCCATGCATGTTTTAATGCATGTGCAGATATTGTAGATCTAGATCAGCTGGCACATTCATGCCATCTGATCTGGATCTGTACTCGTTGGTTTTTGTTCAGAAATAATCTAATAAACCAAACACAAACAGTGCAGATCCTGATCAGATGGCACAATCTGTGTGATCTGGATCTACACTGTTCCCCAATGGGTTAACAGCAATATCCATGGAGTAAAAGGGTTATCAAAAAAGAGCAAAATATATTTGGTGGGTGAAAAAAAGAGAGGAATATCCTAGTACAACATGGTTAAGTGTTGATGCTTAGTATCAAGTCAGCACTAAAATACATTCTGAAGCTGAACCTTTACTCAATATATAAACCTTTTAACACCTGGGTGATCAGGGTAAATCAAGATCTGCCGGCACACCTGCACTGCCTGATGTGGATCTGCACTGGTCATCTTTGGTCAGAATTAACCTAATAATTCTAAAAGCAAACCTTGTAGATCCTGATCGGATGGCAATAAAATAACCAGTTGATCGGGATCTACACTGTTTTACCAGCCAGCAAAGGTGTATCACTGGAGTAAAGCCTTAAATGACATAAGGATACTATTGGTAAGATAAGATTGTGATATTTAAAGTTAGTCATAAAATGTGAACACTAGACTGAAGGTTATAAAGCTGAGATTGGCAACCAGTCTCAAATCTCAAGCATCTGATTGGCTGAAATGGTGACTGGGAGATTTGAGACTGGTTTCCATGCTAAAATCAATAAATTTTATTTCAACTGTTTTATTGTATCAACATTTTAAAGCTTAAAATGTTATTATTGTTTGGTAATTTTTAAAATTTGGTTATTATAGTAGTTTATCTTGTTTACATCAAGACAAAAAAAACTTTTTCCAGACAATATTACCAGATAATAAATTTTCCTTTCAGGGCAAGACCAACAAGCTGGTCCTCTGTGATCTTGCTGGAAACGAGAAACCCGCTGGTGACCAGGTGTGCCACAAGGTTTGTAAATGGATCTGATGACTGGAGTTATGAAAAAAAACACACAAAAAAACATACAGGACATAACCTTGTAACTTGGTTGGCAAGTTAAGCTAAAACATCTTGCCAGTAAATGACAATGTCTCCATATCATTTATTGACACCCATTATCTTTAACCCTTTACTGCATGGGATATAGTATTTTCCCATGGGCGAAAAGTGAAGATCCAGATAAGCCAGTGCCCAAGGTTATAAAACTGAGCATGATAACCAGTCTCAAATCTCAAGCATCTGACTGGCTGAAATGGCGACCAGTCACCATTTCAGCCAATCAGATGCTTGAGATTTGAGACTGGTTTCCAATCTCAGCTTTATAACCTTCAACCCAGCACATTCCTGCAATATCATCTGGATCTGCACACTTTTGATTCATTAGGTTATTTCTGTCCAAAAAGCAACCAGTGCAGATCCAGATCAAACTGCATGGATGTGCTGTCAGATCTGGATCTACACTGATTGCACTAGTGTTAAAAGGTGAATTTATGGAGAAAAGGGTTAGAGCAAACCAGGCTGTATTGACAAAGCTTTCTACCTGTTTTCCCATCTAACTAAATGGGTACATCTCTCTCTCTCTCTCTCTCTCTCTCTCTCTCTCTCTCTCTCTCTCTCTCTCTCTCTCTCTCTCTCTCTGTCTCTCTCTCTGTCTCTCTTTCTCTCTGCTCATGATTTTCTTCGGATTTTTGTATTGTTTAACCCTTTACTTCATATAAACATGATTTTACGTGTCCTCAACAAGTGTAAATACAGGACAGCAGGCACATGCAATTAAGGTGTATATATGTAGTAAAATGCTATATCAATGAAGTTGGTATTCCTCAGTGACCATTGAATGGAAACATCTACTGTCATTGTTTGTCTGAATTCAGCTTACTAGTAACAGACATAATGAGGGATGATCCAAAACAACATAGACTTTTGTTATTGCATCTTAATTTGAAACACGTTCACAATAAATTATATACTAAATTAAATCAGAACACACGAAACAAACTGAGCTAAAATATTCATATATTTAATCAATTTCAAAAGTGCATCGCTTATTTGAATAACCATGGTAACACGCAGGCAGCGCAAGTCATTGCCTTTGTACTTTATAAAGCAAATACCTGTCAATATATACAAAGCTACCAGCGGGAAAAGAGGCAAACTTCGCAATGCCAAACTGCGGTATACGAATGATGTCATGCCAAAATTTTGCGTCATTCGGACTTCATGTTTAAAAACAGTCAATATTTAAGAGAGCTATCACTAACATGAAAATGTCAGAAATGTCACTGTCAGATCGCCAAAAATACAACGTCATGCTTTTACAAAATTCCGTCATGATCTTTGAAAATCACCTCCTGAAAAGCTAAATAATTTAGCAGACACAAACTTCCATAGCCGAGCTGTAGTTTTTAAGTTGTACCAGTGGGTTTTTTTACGGTCAGGAGCCATTAAAAAGGCCTGAATAAGGAAAAAATTACAAAAAATCTGCGTTACGGCAGTGACATCAAGCCAGGAGGCAATTGAAGCGGACAAAAGTTCAAGTTAATTAACAAATGTGTTTTTAAAACAAGAGGGTCCATAGGACCCTGGGTCACTCACCTGTCAACAACTGCTCAATGGTTGCAAGAGTTGTGTGCAAGTTTGGTAAAATCAAGTCAAAAAATAAAAAAAAAATTAAGCTGTTATTGGGGAGAAAATGTAACTAGATGATGCTCTATACCAAATATCTATGCTCTAGGCCTTACGGTTTCAGAGAAAAAGATTTTTAAAGATTTACTATATAACACTATGTAATAAAACTAATGACCCCCGGGGCCAAGCCATTTTTGACCCCAGGAGAATAATTTGAACAACTTTTGTAGAGGACCACTACATGATGACACATACCAAATACCAAGGTTCTAGGCCTTGTGGTTTTAGAGAAGAAGATTTTTTAAGTTTTCCCTATATATGTCTATGTACAACAAGTGACCCCTGGGGCAGGGCCATTTTTGACCCCAGGGGGCTAGTTTGAACAATGTTGGTAGAGGACCACTAGATGATGCTGTATTTCAAAATCTCAATAATGCCAAAATGCTGTTCAATGAAACTTTGCAAGAATGAATGTTACTAATGTATCTTTATTTTGCATACAGTAAGACATGTTAGAAAAGTAAAGAAAAAAGTTAGACCTAAAAATTCCTTTTTAAATTCTATTTACATAAATTCACAAAAACTAAGCGATATAAAACATAATTTTAAATTCCAATGTGAGTGCAATGATACTGACAAGAAAATGTTGCGTACTTTGTAAAAAAATTTCAACTACTAAAAGAGAAATCAGTGATTGTCATCCGTTTACGCGACCAGGAAATTGAAGGTCAAACATACTTTTACTAATGTCTCGTAAAGTTTACATATGTAAGTCACGAGGACACAATAAATTGTTGTCAGTATCATATTACTACGTGAGCTAAACTTGTTTTTGTTTGGTATTTGAATCATTAAGAAGTCATAAATTATCAAATAAGAATAAATAAGTTTTAATTACACTTGAGTAAACAGCTACAGAGACTGTGACCACAATCCAAAGACTTGTTATATTGTAATTCCTAGTCTTTTCTTCGGCTATACAACCAAGAAGAGACCAATTTCTTGATTGTCTCATAACCACTTGCGAGGCTATGACCAGCAACTTGCGAGGCTATGACCAGCATTAAAACACTGGTACCGGTATGTTCGATCAATATGTTCCCCAGGATCGCATTTCGGTGACCGGGTCTATTTAAAATAACTTTGAACATACGCCGCTTCACTAATGTTGCACCATGAATTAATTTGACGTGCGCAGGATAGTGCTTAGTGTTTGATATTAATTGTTGATAGTTTTTTTATGTGATGTTTTATTTTGCTGATATTTTGTATGGACATATTCTGATTTAAGCTTGTGTAATTTGTGGTATTTTTAATAATATAAAAACTATAACAAAAGTCTGTTATTTTGGATCATCCCTCATACATATGAAAGTTTCATTGGCAAGAATATAGACAAGATATGTTCTAAAAAAATATAACAATATTACAATAAAATTCATACCTATCCTATCTAGTGATTTTGTGGAAGAAATCATAAAAAGAAACTTACTTTTATTCCAAACTATGAATACATATATAATTTTTTTAATTTTGAAATTTCTAATGAAATCCGTTTTGGTATTCATTCAGTGAAAGGAAACCATCATTTCAATGGCACAACATTTTTTTCAAAAAAGTAGAAATTGGTAAAATGTTTCAATTACATTATATGATTTTTGCACCTTGTTTAATTCAAATATAACCACTGTTAAAGTTGATTTTTTCATCTTTGTCTGTTAAAGGTAGATAAGAAAACAAACTTCTATTTTTACAGGAAGGTGTAGCAATAAACACTGACTTGCTTAACCTGACGATGATTATGAGTGACATGGGGCGTAACATTGCAAACACCAGGGCACAGTACCATAGCAGAAAGCTTACCGGAGTACTGTTTGTAAGTCCACTAAATGAATATGCTTTCAAAACCCATTTCAACAAAGTGTTTGTTTTTTTCTAGGGGAGGGTTAGGGGTCACATGGGCTTGCATTTACTTCTGGATTTCTACATGTAACCCGGCTATGGTTGAGTTAGTACCACGCTTGTACTATCTCGCCATAGAGCTAGCTTTTATGGCAGCGTGGTAGAGCGTCGGACTGTCATGCGAGGGGTCCGGAGATCAATCCTTGGTTCAGGTGTGGATTTTTCAGAACCCTTGTTACAAATGGCGCCAACGTGGGACCTGCCAAGGATGTTTAAACACCTTGAGATCACTCCACAAGTGAATCTCTGTACTCAATGGAAATTCGAGGACAAATTCCAATCTGGAGGGGGTGTATGTAACCCGGCTATGGTTGAGTTAGTACCGCGCTTGTACTATCTCACCATAGAGCTAGCTTTTATGGCAACGTGGTAGAGCGACGGACTGTCATGCGAGGGGTCCAGGGTTCAATCCTTGGTTCAGGCGTGGATTTTTCAGAACCCTTATTACTCAAAAAGAAATTACATGTACATTTTTTCTTGATTATTGAACTGGGTTGTAAGTCACATTTTTTCCGTACAAGTCTTGCTCATTGAACAAGAATTTAAATCAGATTTTGTCAGGACTTGATGATTGTCAGTTTCAGTGTTGCATTTTTGTCATACAGAATCCTGGTTCATCCTAACTAGATTCTTAAGAATATGGTAAACTTTGAGAAGTATGTGTAAGTTCTGCTGCAATCTGTTTTCAAGATCATAAATCTAAATCTAGAGACCAGTCTCAAATCTCAAGCATCTGGTTGGCCGAAATGGCAACCAGTCACCATTTCAGCTAATCAGATGCTTTAGATTTGAGGCTTGTCTCCAACAAAATTTGATTTTAGCGCTTTGTATGAATCCGTGCATCCATCAATTTCAGACATTTCCATGGAAGTAGCCTTTTCAACAAAGTAGCCTACTCCACATGAGGCTCAAGTGTTGTTATTTGTTAATAAATTTCTGCTTTTCTTTATCAAAAGGTGAAAAATGCATATCAGGAATGGCCAGATCCGAATTCCACAGCCTCCCCAATCAGCCAAAAAGCTTTAGTTTTGCCAACAAAATTTGTTATAAATTTTTATGGACACTCCACAAAGTTTCATTCAGGTGTTGTTTTTTTTTCATTTAAATTAACAAATTTAATTATGAAATAATGTATTTTGTTTCAGGGATTACTAGATGGGCCTCTGGCAAAAGCAGTGGCTATATGCACAGTGAGACCAGGTGAAAAGTAAGTCAGAACTGTGTAACTTTATGCTTAAACATGATAGCTTAAGCCCAATAGCGTTGAGGAGACCCAACAATTAGCACCCCACCATAATCTCTCCTACCAACCAGTCACCCATCTGTTACATTACCATACACTACTAGAGATGTGAAATTGAGTTGAACCCCAAACAGGGAAGTTTTAATGCAGTGACTTTCCAGGCTTTCAAAATAATTATGTGTAACCCTTTCCTCCATACACACCTTTATTGCATGGACGAACAGTGTAGATCCAGATCAGCTAGCACATCCATGCCATCTGATCAGGATCTGCACTGTTTGCTTTTTTATTCATTAGGTTGTTTCTGAACAAAATGCAACAATGCAGATCCTAATCAGACAGCACAGATGTGCCGGCTGATCAGGATCTTCACTGGTTGCACATGATTAAAAATGTGTATTTGTGGAGGAAAGGGTTAACTAACTGAGTGCATAACATGACTCAAATTTTTGAAAATTAAATATGGGCAAAATTCTCTGATCAAAAATAAACCCTCCATTTTTACACTGCAAAAAAGAGAGATCTTTAAGTGCTGTGCTGAAGATTATAAAACTAGGATTTGAACATGTTGAAACCAGTCTCAAATCTCAAGCATCTGATTGGCTGGTCACCATAGCCAATCAGACCCTTGAGATTTGTGACTAATTTCCATTCTCAGTTTTATCTTTGGACATAGACTTTTACAGAGGAGCCTGCAAGCCTGGCATTTATAGAACAGCAAACAGATATATTGAAAATCATCTGTTATCAACAAATATGAGTATTAATTTGTAAATTCAAAAATTAATGTCATTTTCTAATAAGCAGCAAATACAGTCCAACCTGTGCTAAAGACCACATTTTATTTGTCCCACTGACTGATGTATTGAACAAATTCCCATGAAAATAAATACCACCTCCCACCTTCAAAGAACACTTAAGGGGTTTCTCCTGCACAGTATTTTAACCCTTTCATCCATATATACACCTTTTATGCATGTGACCAGTGTAGATCAAGATCAGCCGGCACATTGGTGCTGTCTGATCAGGATCTTCACTGGTCGCATTTTGGTCGGATATATCACAGATGTGCTGGCTGATCTGGATCTAAACTGTTGCCTATGCAATAAAGGTGTGTATATGGAGGAAAGGGTTGTACACAGGTTTGTAATGAAAAAAAAGATTGTTGGTAAAAAAGTCTTCAGACATATCCAGCAGTGATTGAATGCTCTGAAAATGACAAGTGTGATATAATAAATCACTTCCAATGATATATGACAGTATTTATCACTGATGGATTTCAGATCCAGATGGATTTTTCATGAGAGCCATAGTTGAATTGTTTCAATTCTCACAAAAATTAGCTTTTCAGAACTGTTTTCAATCTTTGATCAGTAAAAATTAGAATAATTCAAATGGAACAAAACTTTATGATGAGCCTTTTAATTATTATGGCTTTATTTTTACAGGTTTAAGACAGGCACCAAAAACACCATCAATTTTGCAAAAGAGTTGAAAAAAATAAAGGCCTCAGTAGGAGTGGTAAGATTCATATATAATATTGCGCTCATTTACTCCAACAGCACATCATTTCTGGCAATGATATTGTAACAATATAGCTGGTTTCTCTATCTACAATAAATGAAATGATTATGTTTAAAAATAAAACTCAGCTCTAAGGGAGATGCTTCTTATAGATAGATATATTCATAAACTAAGGAATAATATGAAATGGAAATTGAAGGATGCATTAATGTAGGGCAATCTGACCAGGGAACATATTACGTGTGATGAATTTATAACTTGTATATGTGCAAGATTAACTAATGGAATATTTCAGATTAATTGACAAGAAGATCGCATTACATGTATTACATGTATTTATTAGTGGAACATTTAATTCTGAGATGTGCTTTGTTCTTTACATGTATGTGTGATAAAATCTTTCATTTATGAAAACTATAAAATCAACTTAGGCTATAAATTAGAAATCCATTAAAATACTTTGACTGTAACTATGTTACCAATTACAAATTATATTTTTTGAAAATATATGCATTTTATTTTGCGTCATTCTTAAGAATCTCTTTTTCACCATACAGACATTTTTTAACCTGATTAATAAACTACCTGGTAATCTGATAGGTTCAATATTTAAATATCACAGCGTAACTATGTGTTGATTTTAATTATCATTATAACCCTGAAGAAGTCAATTTAATATTGGCGAAAATGTTTTGGGTTCAACAAATCAGCACTGTTAGAACAAAACACTTTTTCCATCTCCTACAATTAGCTAATTTGTTGGTGTATATATATCTAGGTATGAAAAAATAGTTATAGCAAATTTTGGTAAATGGACAATATATAACAAATCTAATCTTTTTCAGCAAAGTAAGGTGAACATCAGAGTTCAGGAAAGGCCACAGGCAACAATAGAATACCTGAAAGAAGAGAACAACCGACTAACAGAAGAAAATAAGTCTCTTAATAAAAGAATTAAAGAATTGGAGCGGCAGTTGAGAAGGGTATGTAAAACTTTCTTACACAGTACAATTATAAATCATTTCATCTCAAGATGAACAAACTACCAACACACATGTTAGATAACTCAGTCTGTTTTGAAAGTTTTCTTTAAAACACAACCTTGATGACAGTTGGAAAGAACTAAAACTGGAGACTGGCCTCAAATCTCAATCATCTGATTGACCAGTCAACATTTCAGCTAATCAGATGCTTGAAATTTGCGGCTGGTCAATAAACTCTAAAGGTTTATGATCTTGGACCAAGAGCGAAAAAGATAAAATCTATTTCACTTATTTTCAATGCTATTGTGAAAGACTGCTTGCATACAGAGTAAGTTTCAATGGCCACTTACGTTCAAAGTATTTTAGAATAAAGTATGTGAATGGCTGCACACATACAAAAGTATATGTAATACAGTGTATAGGCTGCACACATTAAGTTGCAGTGAGTGTCCACTCATATAGTAATTCTTTTAGTGAAATACTTCTCTCATACAAAGTAAGTAAACAACTGTCAACGTCAAAGAATGGATAATTTAAATACAATCAATACAAATGTGTGTGTTTAATATTTGATTTTTGTAAATAAAAAAAGACAGTGTGTTGTAAACACGAAGACAGTGTGTTGTAAACACACAAGATATTGCAACATGCATGGTTCTGGTAGTTTGCTTATTTCTCCTGAACTTTTTACAAATTTTCTGACATAAATATATCATTTGTGCTCTTTACCAGGCTTAATTTGACATTGTATGCAATTTATAAAACAAGCATGCAACATCCTTCCCAACAACATAATATTATTAACTCCGGTGAGGAACACTTGTGTGCCCACGCTTATAAAACTTAGATTGCAAACCAGTCTCAAATCTCAAGCATCTGATTGGCTGAAATGTTAACTGATCACCACTTCAGCCAATGAGATGTTTGAGATTTGAGACTGGTTTCCAATCTCAGTTTTATAACCATAGGCAATGACCAAGGATTGTAACTGATAAAACTGGTGGAACTAAAAAGAATCTGTTTAATTATTTATGGGTTTGTGTTCTTGGTTTTTCGCTCGTCTATTCGAAGAATATGTCGAGCTATTCTACTCACTTGGGTGTCGGCGTTGCCGTCCCGCTTTGGTTAAAGTTTGCGTGCAATCTACCTATATCTTAAAGACTACTAAAGCTACAGCTTTGAAACTTGGCACACTTGTTCATCATCATGCCCCGAGTGTGTATGCCAAGAACCATAACTCTAACTTTCATTTTGATCAAATTATGGCTTTTTTCGACTTAGAATTTCAGGTTAAAGTTTGCATGCAAGCTACTGTACAAACTCATAACTTCAATAATACTTACACTACAACTTTGAAACTTGGCACACTAGTTCATCATTATGTCCCGAGTGTGTATGCCAAGAACCATAACTCTTACTTTCATTTTGATCAAATTATGGCCCTTTTTTGACTTAGAATTTCAGGTTAAAGTTTGCGTGCAAGCTACTCTAAAGAAACTTCAATACTACTTATACTAAAGCTTTGAAACTTTCTACTCTTGTTCATCATCATATCTCAAGTGTGTATGCCAAGAGCCATAACTCAAGTTATCATTTTGATCTAATTATGGCCCTTTTCCACTTAGAATTTCAGGTTAAAGTTTGCGTGCAAGCTATTGTACAAACCCATAAAATCCATACTACTTGTACTACAGCTTTGAAACTTTCAACACTTGTTCAATATCATATCCCGAGTGTGTACGCCAAGAACCATAACTCTAACTTTCATTTTGTTCAAATTATGGCCCTTTTTTGACTTAGAATTTCAGGTTAAAGTTTGCATGCAAGCTAGTTACTTTCATACTTCTTGTACTATAGCTTTGAAACTTAAGACACTTGTTCACCATCATTACCCTGACTTTGTATGCTAAGAATCATAACTCTTTCTTTGATTTTTATCAAATTATTGCCCTTTTTTGACTTAGAATTTCAGGTTAAAGTTTGTGTGCAAGCTAGTTACTTTCATACTTCTTCATGACCCTGACTATGTATGCCAAGAACCATAACTCTTTGATTTTTATCAAATTATTGCCCTTTGTAGACTTAGAAATTAAGGTTAAAGTTTGCGTGCAAGCTGGTAAAAGCTCATAACGTTCATTCTATTAAAACTACAACTTTAAAACTTTGTATACCATTATTTTATCATACATCACATTGATGTTCAAACGCCCATAACTCATCCTTGCTTTTCTATATTTAATTTTTGCCTTTATTCACTTAAATATTAGAATAAAGACTTAGAAATTTTGGTTAAAGTGTCAATGTTAGTGTTTTTCATATGTAATGCTTTAGAAAAGGTTTAAAACAGAAAACAGATGTACTTAACATACTTTGGATGAAAGTGTTGAGTGGTTGTGGTGTGGGTGGGGGCATATACTGTACTGTACTGTACTGTGTACTGTATACTATACTGTACTGTACTGTGTACTGTACCCCCTATCACCACCACATACAACCACAAACAACAACAACAACAACAACAACAACAACACCACCACCAACATCAACGCCATCAACACCACCACCAACAACATCAACACCCTGAACAACACCACCACCATCAACAACAACACTGCCAATAACAACAACACCACCAACAACATCAACACCAACAATAACAATACCACAACCAACAACAACAACACCACTAACAACAACAACACCAACAACCAACAATAATAACATCACCACCACCACCAAGAACACCATCACAAACAACACCACTAATAATAACAACAACAACAACAACACTAACAACAACACCAACAACAGTAACACCACCACCACCACCAACAACAACCATACTAGACTACACCACAAGGCACCACTATAGGTGGGCAGGGATAGTGTGTTGATGGGTGTGGGATCAGGGGTATATGGGCTGGGTTGTGTTTACCCTCTAAAAAATCTACAAGAATAAATTATGTGTACTTTATTGATTTCCTAACTTGGATTAAGAAACTTTTTGTTCATGTGTGTGTGTTAATGGGGGTGTCATAAACTCCTGAATTACTCCCCAGTTTAAATGAAGCCCAGTTTAAAATGTGCTTAAATATGTCTGACTTTTCCAATAGTCGAGCGTGCAGTCGTTTCCAACTTGATCTTGTTAAATTTTCATGTTACAATATGTAACACACCTTGACAAAATGAATTTTATGGCCTGTGCTACCACTGTGCATCTATACAGTCTGATCTGATCAGGGACTACAGTCAAATAAGCATTCTTACTACATGTAGAAAACAGGACCCAAGATCATTAAACTAAGTTTGGAGACCAGTCTCAAATCTCAAGCATCTGATTGAATGGTCACCATTTCAGCCAATCAGATGCTTGAGATTTGAGACTGTTATCCAAACTTAGTTTCATAATCTTGGACCGTGTTTAGATCAAGTTAACCCTTTCCTGGATAGATACGCATTTTTACGCATGTTAAATAACCTAATGAATCAAAAAGCGAACAGTTTAGATCCTGATCAGACGGCATGGATGTGCCGGCTGATCTGGATCTAAACTGTTCGCCCTAGCAATAAAGTTGTATCTGTACGGGAAAGGGTTAAGACCACAAGTCTGCAACTTTATCAGGGTATACATTTAGTTTTAACCCTTTCCTCCATATAAGCATGTTTTTATTCATGAGTGACCAGTGTTGATCCAGATCTGACAGCACAGATCCAGATCTTGACTTGTTGCTTCTTCGTAAAGCTAATAAATCAAAACGCTAACAGTGCTGATCCTGATAATATGGCACGGATGTTCCAGCTAATAGGATCTCCACTGTTTGCCCATGCACTACAAGTGTATCTATAAAGTCAACGGTTAACCAGAAAAACAACGCCATTTCTTATGGTGCATCACATATCTCATGATTAGGATGGAGCATCTCATTTATTATCAATGCATATCATGTTGTTATAGAACATTTGATTAATGAACAGGCTAGAGTGAGAAGTCTCCTTCGAGGGGAGGATGATGATGATGATGATGACGATGACGATGATGATGGGAATGACAACCCCCAGAGTACACAAACACTAGCACTTTTAGATCCAGAGACAGAGAGGTAAATAATGTTTTACGTTAATCTTGCTGTATTGAATTTTAAAGTCCATATCGGATTATCCCAATATTAAAATTTTTGTTCTGCAACCAACTCGGTGCTGTCATTGGCAGGACTAGTTTTTTTTATTCTGAAAAGTAAAGATTTAATCCCATGCTCTATCTAGTGTCCCTATTCTTTAGCTAAATAATGCTGCATAGGGATTAATTTCTCTGACCAGAGTAACAACTGTATATTACCGTATAATGGGTTTTTTTGCGAGCATAATATTTTCGCTATTTTCGCGATTGTCATAAATTCGCGAAAAAAATAAACGCCAAAATTTCCCCACTTAATTTTCGTGGTAGGGATAATTTTATAGTTTCAAAATTTGTTGCATATACAACGCTTTACAAACAATGCAGATGAGCGTTACATAAAAAGCTTCTTGAAAAGGTAGACCCAGCGGGCTAAACTTATCGCTTCATAACTTCTATAGGCCTATCTGCGGTGGTCACAGTAATTATTCTGTCAATAAAAACATAAACACCATTGTTATTTAAACAGATGTCAATTATGCTACGGGCAATTTGGTTTACAACAGTTTGATAAATTACCTCTTTTATATGCACAGCTGTCACACCATAGCAAACATTTCTTCAAATAACGCTTAATTTTTAGATGTACTTTTGCTGGTACAGGATTACAAGAACTATAGCAATATGAATGGCTTATAAAAAGTAAAAACGCGAAAATTAATTTCTGCGAGCAAAAATTCGCTAAAATTACAAACGTGAAAATTTAAATTATGGCAAAATCGCGAAAATTTTTGATCACGAAAATAACCCATTATACGGTATTTTTGGCACTGGTTATGTGTTGTTTTTTTTTCAGAAGTGAACTGGAAAAATTGTTGAATGCTTGGAACAATATAAGTTTTAATAGAATCTTAATACATGGGCCCAAGATCATAATCCTAAGTTTGGAGACTGGTTCGAAGGTTATAAAACTGAGAATGGAAACCAGTCTCAAATCTCAAGCATCTGAACGGTTGAAATGGCGACTGATCAGCCAATCAGATGCTTGGATTTGAGACTGGTCTTCAACTCAGGTTTATAATCTTGGGCTCAAATAATCACTATTTACTGAATATTTACAACATAACATATCCAGCTGTCTTGCCATTAGTATTCAGGTGTATTTAATAACTATTTTGACAAATAAACAGTCAGGCCCAGACCAGCTTGGCGGCAAATTAATTTTCATACAAGACTGTAGGTAAATGATAATGTATTAAAAGGTCAAAATTAGTTTTGTTACTAACAAGACAATCACATCTTAAATTACTGTTATGACTATAAACAAAACTCTTATTAAAGACTTGTATAAATGTTTCTTTTGTTATGTGTTAGTTGGGTGGAAAAACAAGAAATTCCTTGGAATAAATGTGTAGCCCAACATTGCATTAAATTTGAAGGAGCATAAGTACGCGAGTTATGAAATGTCATCAGAGCAGGCATCTGGTAACTGATCACAGGATTGTTTATTTTTTATAAAAACTCGAGCAATTTACGTGGTAAAAACTGATCTTAAATCTGATTGACAGAGAGATGCTCATGGACACCATAGGACCACAACGATTCGAGGGGAAGGACAGGGAGCAGGAGGACCAGGAGCAGGAGCAGGGGGAGAAAGTGGTAGTGCCAGAGGACGTGGAGCTAGAGGAGGTGGAGGACAGGGAGCAGGAGGAAGAGGAGTGGAAGGAAGAGGGAGGGGAGCGGGAGGGAGATGAGCGGGAGGGAGATGAGCGGGAGGGAGGTGAGCAGGAGGGAGGGGAGTCGGAGGGAGGGGAGCCGAAGGGAGGGGAGCCGGAGGGAGGTGAGCCGGAGGGAGGTGAGCCGGAGGGAGGTGAGGGGGAGGGAGGTGAGCATGAGGGAGGGGAGCGTGAGGGAGGGGAGCGGGATGGAGGGGAGTCGGAGGGAGGGGAGCCGGAGGGAGGGGAGCGGGAGGGAGGGGAGTCAGAGGGAGGTGAGCAGGAGGGAGGGGTGTCGGAGCGAGGGGAGCCGAAGGGAGGGGAGCTGGAGGGAGGAGAGGGGCAGGGAGATGAGGGAGGGGAGCGGGATGGCGGGGAGCGGGAGGGAGGGGAGCCGGAGGGAGGGGAGCGGGGGGGAGGGGAGTCAGAGGCGGAGGGAGGTGAGCGTGCGGGAGGGGAGCGGGTTGGAGGGGAGCGGGATGGAGGGGACTCCGAGGGAGGGGAGTCAGAGGGAGGGGAGCCAGAGGGAGGGGAGTCAGAGGCGGAGGGAGATGAGCGTGAGGGAGGGGAGCGGGATGGAGGGGAGTCCGAGGGAGGGGAGCCAGAGGGAGGGGAGCTGGAGGGAGGGGAGTCAGAGGCGGAGGGAGGTGAGCGTGAGGGAGGGGAGAGGGATGGAGGGGAGCCCGAGGGAGGGGAGCCAGAGGGAGGGGAGCCGGAGGGAGGGGACCAGGAGGGAGGGGAGTCAGAGGCGGAGGGAGGGGAGTCAGAAGGAGGGGAGTCTGAGGGAGAGGAGTCAGAGGGAGAGGAGCAGCGGGTGGTTAATGTGGGGGTTCAGGTGGGAAGGCGTGGTGTAAATGTTGGGATTCAGGTGGGAAGGCCTGGTGTTAATGTTGGGATTCAGTTGGGAGGGCAGGGGATGGTTGTGGGAGGGCAGGGTGTGGCTGTTGGAGGAGGGGGAGGAAGAGGTGGTGCTAGAGGACGTGGAGCTAGAGGAGGGAGAGGACAGGGAGCAGGAGCGAGAGGGAGAGGAGCGGTAGGAAGAGGGAGAGGAGGAGCGGGAGGAAGAGGAGTGGGAGGGAGAGGAGCAGGAGGTGCAGGAGGAAGAGGAGCGGGAGGAAGAGGGAGAGGAGGAGCTAGAGGAAGAGGAGCGGGAGGGAGAGGAGCAGGAGGTGCAGGAGGGAGAGGAGCGGGAGGAAGAGGAAGAGGAGCGGGAGGAAGAGGGAGAGGAGCGGGAGGAAGAGGGAGAGGAGCGGGAGGAAGAGGGAATGGGGCGGGAGGAAGAGGGAGAGGAGCAGGAGGAAGAGGGAGAGGAGCAGGAGGAAGAGGTGCAGGAGGAAGAGGGAGAGGAGGAGCCGGAGGGGGAGGAGCGAGAGGGAGAGGAGCGGAAGGGAGAGGAGTGGGAGGAAGAGAAGTGGGAGGGAGAGGAGCATTAGGAAGAGGAGCGGGAGGAAGAGGAGACGGTGGCAGAGGAGAGAGAGGAAGAGAGGGAGGAAGAGGAGAGGGTGGCAGAGGAGGGAGAGAGGGAGGAAGAGGAGAGGGTGGCAGAGGAGAAAGAGGAAGAGAGGGAGGAAGAGGTCGAGCAGGAGGAAGAGACGAAGCTGGAGGAAGAGGAGGTGGAGGACAGCAAGAACAGGTTATAGAAAGGTATCCTATTTTCTATCATGTTATTGTTTATTTTAAAGAAATTGTGTAAGCCAATAATACAAAACTAATTGTTCTGTTATCTGATATTGCAGACCCTTTCCACACCCTTTTTAACTTAAAAGGAAAAAGCAACTTAGGTATGTCATTAGAAAAACTATATAAATGACTTAAGCATATTACCTATTTTTTGTGTTTCTGTGCAACCTGTATAGAAATTAAACATTATTTGGTTTAACTTGAGCATCCAATTATAAATGCAGCCTCAGGACAAAATATTTCTTCAATTTCGTTGGGTTGGAAGCAAATATATTGGTTAGGTTTAAAAAATACAGCAAAATGAAAAGTAGACAGGGGATTCCTGTGCAAGCACGATCAGTGTTGGTCTCTTCTAATTTTATGAATCTAACAGCAAATGGGGTATTTGCATGTGCCTTGTGATCACGATCTACACTGTTCCCACATGCTTTAAAACCTGTATATATGGAATAAAGATTCTATGTTCAGTTCAAATATTAATGTTCACATCTTGGCAATGATAACATAATATTATATGTGAATTGGTTCAAATAAAAATATTTTAACAGTGCATACTTCTTATTTTTGCTGAATATCATATCAATATTTCTTTATACTATTAATATTTATTTTAAGTTTTAACATGTGGGAAATTATGTTCACATAATATATAGATACGAGATTGTCTCAATAAATCATTTACATTTTGAATAAAAAGACAACTACTCAACATAAGATTACCGGTATGTAAAATTCAGTTAGTTAAGACATCATTTCAAACATGTATGCTTAATTAAAAAGAAAAATGCTGCAATGTGTGCTACTGTCAATAGGTGGCCTTGTTAAAATGTTTGCAATTTCTTTATGATCAATGAATTTTCTTTGAAACTTCGCATAGATCTACAAATCACCAAATTATTTCTTAAAAAATTGTGAAATTTGCATTAATAAGTATTGAGTAGTTTTCTTTAAATGTGTTCCCCATGAGTTATCACTTTATCCCATGTACCAACTGGTAGTTTAACCTTTAACATTATATTTGTGTCTACCATTTATTGGGACAATCTTCATACTTATATACCATGTTCCCCATGAGTTATCACTTTATCCCATATACCAACTGGTAGTTTAACCTTTACTCCTTGAGATACAGCTTTTAACCCATGTTTCAACACTGCAGAGTTAAAGATTGAGAACAAAAAGTCCTTAAGTATTTATTTGACTGAAATAACCAAGATATTTTATGCAAAATAATTTCAGGGGAGTGCTTCAGAATCATCATTGCTCTCATTACAGAAAGCTGTCCTGGGTTGAATGTTATAAAAAAGATTGGAAACCAGTCTCAAATTTCAAGCATCTGGCTGAAATGGCAACCAGTCGTATTTCAGACAATCAGATGCTTGAGATCTGAGACTGGTTTCCAAGCTCAGTTTTATAACCTTAGGCACTGTCAAAAAATATTGGCATTCCAGAATTTTTCTATATTTGAGGTTATATCTAAAAGCATGAAAAGCTATTTTAAAGAGTATAATTTTGATTTATATTCAATTTCAGAGTACGAGGATCTCGAGCGGATATAGCAGCGATTAGGGAAGGGGAAGACTGGGTCGCGCATTTGGACAGGAGGAAGTAAGTTGTTTTATCAATACAACACTGTAAAATGTAGGTGTTACGATTGAATGCAGAATGCTGAGACAGTAAAAATATAAATGCACCTTCATCTCCATATTAATTGGAAGGCACTTAAGTTTTGTTGAATATGTACATGCGATGCTCCATGACATAATTGCCCAAGATCATAAAACTAAGATTGGAAACTAGTATCAAATCTCAAGCATCTCATTGGCTGAAATGGCAACTGGTCACAATTTCAGCCAATCAGATGCTTGAAATCTGAGACTGGTTACCAGATTTAGTTTTATGATCTTGGGCAAATGGAGATTATGGCCTATGCAAGCTGTGTATAGTTGGATCAGCCTGTGTGTTTACCGTCTGATCAGGGCTCTAGACTGTTCGTCAGGTATGGTGAATTATTCTTACAGCAAACAAACAGAAAAACAGTTAACATCCTTTATAGACTAGTATGTCAGAAGCTTTGATCACCAGGACCTACTCTAACCCTTTCCCCGATAGATACACCTTCATTGCATGGGTGAACAGTTTAGATCCGGATCAGCCAGGACAACTGTGCAGTCTGATAAGGATCTAAACTGTTCACTTTTTGATTGGTTAGGTTATTTCTGACCAAAATGCAACCAGTGCAGATCCTGATCAGACTGTATGGATGTGCCAAGCTGATCTGAAACTACACTGGTCCCATAGATGTTAAAATGTGTATATATGGAGGAATGGGCTAATCTAGAATACGTTTCTCATGTGTGTCACATATTGTTGAGGCTTATTCAGGATCTGCTTGTATTCAGTTGCTCTCTAGCAAATGGCCACATAACACTGCGAGATTCTCAGTTTCTCAATGGAACAAGATTTAATGGTCCCCTATCACTGTATGAAACTACAAGATGATTATGAAATATTTCTGTGAAAAAAGCAATAAGTAATGACCATATTCATGTAATTGCAGTAAAATGCTTTTATAGTCCATCTTGAATTTAAGAAAAACTTGATCATGAGAACACTATTAAGTCCATTGTTACACTTTTGCGCAACTGTCCATATCAAAATAAATCCCACTACAGTATAAATACCATTTATTCCAATATAATGCAACCAGTGCAGATCCTGATCAGATGGCATGGATGTGCTGGCTGGTCTGGATCTACACTGGTCACACATGCCTAAAAAGGTGTTTATATGGAGAAAATGGTTAATGTTAAATACTTAAAATGAATTCCTTTTTTCAGCCGAAGGCGTTGATGGCTTTGACAAAGGCTACTGCTGATATTGTTCTGCCTGCTACTACTGATGGTGTCACTACTACTGATGGTGTTTTGGCTACTATCTGTATAGAATGGACACTGGTAAGTCTGGTGTAATGAAATGCAAATCACTGCCTTTGTTTGACTGAGAAAATTTGTTTAACCCTTTTTTTCCATATATACAGGGTTTATTGTATGTGCATACATTGTAGATCCAGATTAACTGCCACATTTGTACCATCAAATCAGATCTACACTGTTAGCTTTTTGATTCATAAGTTTATGTGAAAGATGTGAGGAGTGCATATCCTGACCAGACAGCACAGATGTGCCAGCACATCTGTAACTACATTATACGATAAAACCAATATATATGGAGAAAAGGGTTTAAGGTAAGACCTGTGTAATAGGCACTATTAAGAATCCAACATCTGATGATATTTTCATCAACTGCTTCATACCACTGACTTGTATGCAAAATTTTAATGATTTTCACCGTGTAGTTTTTGAGATTTTTAGCTTTTTTTATTTAAAAAAGTGAGAAAAAACGTGAAAGTATCCAAATTCTTTAATCGGTGACAAAATTTTTTGTTATTGATAAATTCAACCTTAATTTTTTTACAGTTTATCCAAAATATGTTATATTTTACTAAACCAATTTAAGATATAATATATAAATACAGAATTTATCTTAAAATGACATTTTTGACCAAATAAATTAAAAAAATGCATTTTTTATATTTCACGAGACTAAATTAATGAAAATTGTGCAAAATCCTGATTGGTGCAATATACCAAACTTTACCATTTTTAACTATATACCTTAAACAAAATTTAAACAAAATTTCAGAGAAGTTTACCGTCCAGTTTTAGAAATTTTCAAATTGATGACTTGAATAAACACTATTCTGATAGCGAAAACCCCTTTTAATCTTGATTATTTTGCTTATTTTAGTTTAAATCATGAGAATTTTATATTCAATGACAGAATTACACAGGAAAAAAAGAAATATGCCAATTATTTAAGCTCTAGGCTTACAAAAAAAAATAGCTTCCAGTGGGATTTGAACCCTGGTCCTCTTGCATGACAGAAATCTACCCTAATTTACTACTATAGTTACCTCCCTTGGATACTCTTCTGGATATAGGTATTCATTACACAGGTCTTACCTTAAGTAGTTTTGGTAAAAGTGTAGCATGTTTTTATTATGCAATTATATCGTGAATATTTAATTAATGATTTACTTCAGTCGAAAATAAAAACTTGACAACTTAGACATATTTCAAAATAACTTGACAGAATTATTACACTTTTAGTGACTGTTCCTATTTTTTCCTATTTTACAGACATTAGATTAATCAACCTTCAACACTCTAGCATTGTTGTTTACTTAACATGGTGTTTTAAGTAATGTTTTCACAAATATCCAATAATTAGCTTTCTTGTCATTTTACAGATCATGGTCTGTTTTTGTTCTGAGAATTAAGCCTGCATGTCAATTTCATTTTTTTTGGTTGTGCAAATACATATAGTGGTTTTAACTAGTCTTTCAATTCTTAATTGTTTACTCATACAAAAAATACCTTTGTAATGATTATCTATTAATACTATCATATAAGGCATTAACATTACTTATTCTGGCTTAGTTTAAACAAAATCCCCTTTTAGTGTATGTGAACCAGATAAATGATTTTTCTGAGTCAGTTTTAGAAAAAAAATAGATTACAATTTTTAGGGAAGTTATTTAACATTAAAAAAACATGTTAAACAATGAATGGACTGATTCTGTATAGACTGATTGGAAGAAAGGTAAACCTGTTGCATAAGTAGGGATCTATGATACTCACAATCACATGCGTTTTACCAACCGCCCCACCCCCTGCCAACCCTTACTAATATGCCCTTTTTGGTAAAAATGGTGTCAAATTACTAATATTATTCCATTCTATCAAAATATGCAAAAAAAACCCTGTCAAAATCGTATTCTAAAAAATATATATTTCTATGTATATAATTGAATGAATAATGATCAAGAATGGCTCCAGACCCTTCCCCTGTTCGAGAGGCTGTTTTTCCTACAATACGGAGGGTTCCAGCCTCACAGCTGTTTGGATCAACGCAACAGGGTCTGATCTAACAGTAAATGTCAAAAAGTCTCAACAACAGCTTGAAATACGCGTGATATTGAACAGAAAATGGCCTCTGAAATGCAGGTTATTTTCTCATAGATTCTTCACCCCAGTGCGACTTCCGGAAATACTGGACTAGTCCGGGAAATACTAATCGTCGGGGATTTCCGGAAGTCTGGGGAGAAGAATCTATGAAAAAATTTAACCTGCATTTCTGAGGCCGTTTTCTGTTGAATATTACGCATATTTCAAGCTTTTGGTGAGACTTTGACATTTACTGTTAGATCAGACCCTGTTGCGTTGAACCAAACAGCTGTGAGGCTGGAACCCTCCGTATTGTAGGAAAAACAGCCTCTTGTATGGGGTAGGGTCTGGAGCAGTTCCTGACCATTTTTCAGTTATATACATAGAAATATAATTTTCTTTTAAGAAAACGATTTTGACAGTGTAATTTTGCATATTTTGATAGAATGGAATAATATAAGTGACTGGGCACCATTTATAAAAAAAAAGGGCGTATTAGTAAGGGTTGGCAGGGGGTGGGGCAGCTGGTCAAGCGCCAGTGCTCACAATATCTTGCCTGTGAATGTAGGTTGGTCTATTTTAACTTTTTAAGAAACTGACCTACATGTTAATGATCTTTTGAAGCCATTAATCTCAAACCAGATGTTTCCAAATTGCTTAGGAGCTTCACTGTAGACTATATAGCTATTAGTATTTTAGTTATGTTGATGGATATTTCTTTAGTAATTGAATCTTGATTAGCATAAGCTGCTGTACAAAACTTATAAAAATACTTTCCATAGTTAATGAGGTGGCTTCCTACTTACAATCTGCCTAATGTCTAATAAATTATTAAGTATATCCAGGCAGCATAAGAACTTAGGATCTGCTCCAGTTTTAATGTACAATAAATGAATAAGTGCTTCATGTATTTGCTGAAGTTTCTGTCCAAGTAGTTAACAAGTGCATCATTTCAGCATTGAACCTGAGAAGGTGCTCAAGATAAACTGGTCCCAAGGTTATATAACTGAGCATGGAAACCAGTCTCAAATCTCAGCTTTATAACCTTCAGCCCTGTCTAATGAGCTTAAAAAAAATAACAAGACCACACTGTGTAGTGGAATTTGACTTCCAATGACCTACACTTCAGCTTCAGACACCGGTGTGTATTGGAGTTTGACTGTATAATGACCTATACTTAAATCATATAATGGAGTTAGACTGTCAAATGATCTATGCTTATATCATGGCAGCCCTGAATCTTTGAGTGTAGTGGAGTTTTACTGTCTAACTGATAATGTAGTAGATCAAGGCAGATTCTATACTACAGTAGTTGACGAGAGGTTGGCAGCTGAATGGAATACTAAGGACCCTAAAATGAAATACTATGTACTTTAAGGCAGATTTGGACCCTGGTGTGTATTGGAGTTTGACTGTCAAATGACCTATTCTTATATCAAGGAGATTTGGACCTTAGTGAGTAGTGGAATTTGACTGTCCAATGGATAATGTAGTATATCAAGGCAGCTTATATACTATCCCTTTTATGTACAGATACGCATTTTTACGCATGTGCGACCAGTGTAGATCCAGATCAGCCGGCACATCTGTGCCATCTGATCAGGATCTGCACTGGTCGCATTTTGGTCAGAAATAACCTAATAAATCAAATAGCAAACAGTTTAGATCCTGATCAGACGGCACTGATGTGCCGGCTGATCTGGATCTAAACTGTTCGCCCTAGCAATAAAGGTGTGTCTGTACGGGAAAGGGTTAAAGTAGTCGAATAGAGTTTGCCGGCTGAATGGAATACTAAGGACCCTAAAATGAAATACTATGTACTTTAAGGCAGATTTGGACCCTGGTGTGTATTGGAGTTTGACTGTCAAATGACCTATTCTTATATCAAGGAGATTTGGACCTTAGTGAGTAGTGGAGTTTGACTGTCCAATGGATAATGTAGTATATCAAGGCAGCTTATATACTATCCCTTTTATGTACAGATACGCATTTTTACGCATGTGCGACCAGTGTAGATCCAGATCAGCCGGCACATCTGTGCCATCTGATCAGGATCTGCACTGGTCGCATTTTGGTCAGAAATAACCTAATAAATCAAATAGCGAACAGTTTAGATCCTGATCAGACGGCACTGATGTGCCGGCTGATCTGGATCTAAACTGTTCGCCCTAGCAATAAAGGTGTGTCTGTACGGGAAAGGGTTAAAGTAGTCGACTAGAGTTTGCCAGCTGAATGGAATACTAAGAACTCTAAATGAAATACTATGTACATCTCGGGCAGATTTGGACCATGGTGTGTATTGGAGTTTGGCTGTCAAATGATCTTTTCTTAAATCAAGGAGCTTTGGACCTTAGTGAGTAGTGGAGTTTGACTGTCCAATTGATAATGAAGTATATCAAGGCATCATTTTTACTATAGTAGTTTACAAGAGGTTGGCAGCTGAAAGGAATCCTAAGGGCCCTAAATGAAATACTATGTTCTTTAAGGCAGATTTTGACCCTGGTGTGTATTTGAGTTTGACTGTCCAATGACCTATCCTTATATCATGGCAGCTTCAGACCCTAGATTGTATTGGTTATACCGACCACTGAGTTTTTATCAAGGTGGCTTTGGACCCTGGTGTGTACTGGAGTTTGGCTGTCCAATAACACATTCTTACATCTATACCTGTTTCAAGGAGTTTGGACCTTGGTGAGTAGTGGAGTTTGATTGTCCAATTGATAATGTAGCTTATATACTACAGAAGTTGACTAGAGATTGGAAACTGAATGGAAAACTAGGGACATACTATGTACAGCTCGGGCAGATTTGGACCATGGTGTGTATTGGAGTAAGACTGTATAATGCTCTATACTTATATCATCGCAGCTTTGGGTCTTTGAGTGTAGTGGAGCTTGACTGTCCAACTGATAATGTCAAATGATCTATTGGCAGCTTTTGAGTCAAGTAGAGTTTGACTGTCCAACTGATAATGTAGAATATCACGGCAGCTTCTATACTATTGTGGTTGACAAGAGTTTGCCAGCAGCTGAATGGAATTCTAAGGGCCCTAAATGAAATACTATGTACTTTAAGGCAGATTTGGACCCGGGTGAGTGAGTTTGACAGTTCAATGAACTTTTCTTATATCATGGCAGCTTCTATACTATTGTGGTTGGCAAGAGTTTGCCAGCAGCTGAATGGAATACTAAGGGTGCTAAATGAAATACTATGTACTTTAAGGTAGATTTGGACCCGGGTGAGTATTGGTGTTTGACTGTCCAATGACCTATCCTGATATCATGGCAGCTTCAGACCCTGGTGAGTTTTGGTTTGACTGTCCACTGACCTTATCATGGTGGCTCCAGACCCTTGTGTGTACTGGAGTTTGACTGTCCACTGACCTTATCATGGTGGCTCCGGACGTACTGGAGTTTAAAAGTCAAATGATCTAAACTTAAATCATGGCAGTTTCGGACCCTAATGTGTATTGGAGTTTGACTGTCCTATGACCTTTACTTATATCATGTAGTGGAGTTACTTTCAAATGATCCATACTTATATTAATGCAGCTTTGGATCATTGAGTGTAGTGGAGTGTGACTGTCCAATTGATAATGTAGTATATGAAGGCAGCTACTATACTGTAGAAGTTGACAAGAGTTTGGAAGCTGAATGGAATACTAAGGACCCTATGGTCCTTTAAGGCAGCTTTTAACCTTGGTGTGTATTGGAGTTTGACAGTCAAATGACCTATTCTTGTATAATGGCAGCTTCGGACACTAGTGTGTATTGGAGTTTGACTGTCCAATGACCCTTACTTGTATCATGGCAGCTTCAAACCCTAATGTGTATTGAAGTTTGACTGCCCAGTGACCTTTACTTGTATCATGGCAGCTTCAGACCCTTATGTGTATTGGAGTTTGACTGTCCAATGACCTTATCTTGTATAATGGCAGCTTCAGACCCTAATGTGTATTGGAGTTTGACTGTCCAATGACCTAAACTTGTATCATGGCAGCTTCATACCCTAATGTGTATTGGAGTTTGACTGTCCAATGACCTAAACTTGTATCATGGCAGCTTCAGACCCTAATGTGTATTGGAGTTTGACTGTCCAATAACCTTTACTTGTATCATGGCAGCTTCGGACCCTAGTGTGTATTGGAGTCTGACTGTCCAATGACCTAAACTTGTATCATGGCAGCTTCGGACCGTAGTGTGAATTGGAGTTTGGCTGTCCAATGACCCATACTTATTTCATGTAGTGGAGTTAGACTGTCAAATGATCTATACTTATACCAAGGCAGCTTTTGACCTTTGAGTTTTTTGGAGTTTGACTGTGTAATTGATAATGTAGTGTATCAAGGCAGCTTCTATACTATAGTAGTTGATTAGAGTTTGGCAGCTGAATGGATTACTAAGGACACTAAATCAAATACTATGTACTTTTAGGCTTATTTGAATCAAGATGTATATTGGAGTTTGACAGGGCAATGACCTTTACTTGTATCATGGCAGCTTCGGACCCTAATGTGTATTGGAGTTTGACTGTCCAATGACCCATACTTTATCATGTAGTGGAGTAACTGTCAAATAATCTATACCTATATTAATGCAGCTTTGGATCATTGAGTGTAGTGGAGTGTGACTGTCCAATAAATAATGTAGAATATCAAGGCAAATACTATACTGCAGCTCAATTGAATATAAAGGACCCAAATACTATGCACTTAAAGTCAGGTTGGACCCTGCTGTGTATTGGTGTTTGACTGTCCAATGATCTATACTTGTATAATGGCAGTTTCGGACCCTAGTGTGTATTGGAGTTTGACTGTCCAATGATCATTACTTGTATCATGGCAGCTTCGGACCCTAGTGTGTATTGGAGTTTGACTGTCCAATGATCATTACTTGTATCATTGCAGCTTCAGACCCTAGTGTGTATTGGAGTTTGACTGTCCAATGGCCATTACTTGTATCATTGCAGCTTCAGACCCTAATGTGTATTGGAGTTTGACTGTCCAATGACCTATACCTACCATTATATCATGTAGCGTAGTTACTGTCAAATGATCTATACCTATATTAATGCAGCTTTGGATCATTGAGTGTAGTGGAGTGTGACTGTCCAGTTGATAATGTATATCAAGGCAGCTACAAAACTGTAGTAGTTGAAAAGAATTTTGCAGCCGAATGTAATATAAAGGACCTTAAATGAAATACTATGCACGTAAAGGAAGCTTTGAACCTGCTGTGTATTGGAACCTGCTGTGTATTGGTGTTTGACTGTCCAATGATCTATACTTAAAACATGGCACCTTCGGACCCTAGAGTGTACTGGAGTTGAACAGACCAATGACCTGTACTTATATCCTGGAAGCTTTGGAACTTGGTGTGTATTTGAGTTTGACTGTCCAATGATCTATACTTTAAACATGGCAGCTTCAGACGGTGGTGTGTACTGGAATTTGGCTGTCAAATTACCTCATCATGTCAGATTCGGACCCTGGTGTGTATTGAAGTTTGACTGTCAAATGATCTATTGGCAGCTTTGGATCTTTGAGTCAAGTAGAGTTTGACTGTCCAACTGATTATGTAGAATATCATGGCAGCTTCTATACTATTGTGGTTGACAAGAGTTTGCCAGCAGCTGAATGGAATACTAAGGGCCCTAAATGAAATACTATGTACTTTAAGGCAGATTTTGACCCGGGTGAGTGAGTTTGACAGTCCAATGAACTTTTCTAATATCATGGCAGCTTCTATACTATTGTGGTTGGCAAGAGTTTGCCAGCAGCTGAATGGAATACTAAGGGCCCTAAATGAAATACTATGTACTTTAAGGCAGAGTTGGACCCTGGTGAGTATTGGTGTTTGACTGTCCAATGACCTATCCTTATATCATGGCAGCTTCAGACCCTGGTGAGTTTTGGTTTGACTGTCCACTAACCTTATCATGGTGGCTCTGGACCATGGTGTGTACTGGAGTTTGACTGTCCGCTGACCTTATCATGGTGGCTCTGGACCATGGTGTGTACTGGAGTTTGGCTGTCCAATAACCCATACCTATATCATGTAGAGGAGTAAGACCTGTCAAACGATCTATTCTTATATCAAGAAGCTTTTGACCTTAGTGAGTAGTGGAGTTTGACTGTCCAACTGATCAGGTAGTATATCAGGGCAGTTTCTGCCTTACAGTAGTTCATAAGAGTTTAGAATTCAATGCAATAAAAGGACCCTAATTGATATATTATACACTTTAAGGCAGATTTGGACCCAAGTGTGTGTTGGAGTTTGACTGTATTATGATGTACGTATCCTTAAATCATCAAGTTGAGTTTTTTCAAATGATCTATACTTATATCA
Source organism: Corbicula japonica (assembly GCA_038501625.1). Classification (NCBI taxonomy): domain Eukaryota; kingdom Metazoa; phylum Mollusca; class Bivalvia; order Venerida; family Cyrenidae; genus Corbicula; species Corbicula japonica. Next base: position 4,593,934 of record JAZAYU010000029.1, on the reverse strand, counting down.
AGGAGCTTTAGACCATATTGAGTAGTGGAGTTTGACTGTCCAATTTGTAGTATATCAAGGTAGCTAATATACTATAGTAGTTGACTAGAGTTTGCCAGCTGAATGGAATACTAAGAACTCTAAATGAAATACTATGTACATCTCGGGCAGATTTGGACCATGGTGTGTATTGGAGTTTGGCTGTCAAATGATCTTTTCTTAAATCAAGGAGCTTTGGACCTTAGTGAGTAGTGGAGTTTGACTGTCCAATTGATAATGAAGAATATCAAGGCATCATTTTTACTATAGTAGTTTACAAGAGGTTGGCAGCTGATTGAATACTAAGGACCCTTATTGAAATACTAAGTACTTTATGGCAGATTTGCACCCTGGTGTGTATTGGAGTTGACTATCAAATGATCTATACTTATATCATGGCAGCTTTGGATTTTTGAGTGTAGTTGAGCTTGACTGTCCAATATAATAATGTAGTATATCAAGGCAGCTTCTTTACTATAGTCTTTGACAAGTTTTTGCAGCTGAATGTAATATAAAGGACACTTAATCAAATACATGTACTATGTACATGAAGGCAGATATGCACCCTTGTATTGGCTGCAATTTTGCTCCTGAATGACAGTTTTAAGATTTATCAACTCTCCAATCAGTTTATTTTCTGAATAGCTCTTATGACGATTATACTTTAAACCGTGTTAAATCAATATCAGCAGCTTTTGCCAATTATTTTAAATTTAATCACATTTTTATGTGTTACTACAAATTCATGTTTCTTTTTCAAAAAAATTAACTTGAAGAAAGCATCTGAAGTTTGCTGCAAGGCCCAAGATCATAAAACTGGGATTGGACCCAGTCTCAAATCTAAATCATCTGATTAGCAAAAATGGTGACTGGTCAGATGCTTGAGAATGGAGACTGGTCTTCTATTTTAGTTCTTTGATTTTGAGCTCAAGTGATTGTAGTGGATATTCACCTGCTGAATGTATATGGTTCTATCTCTCTCTTAAGTATGAATCAGTTCATCAATTCTTCACTGGGGTATTTTGCTGACCAATAAGTTAACTGACCAATTATCAAATAACAGACCCTAATTTCATAATGGTGAGCAGGCTAGTATGCGGGTTAGTACCTTCTCCACGCTACTATGAGGGTGAGTACCTACTCCAGGCTAGTATGAGGGTTAGTACTTACTCCAGGCTAGTCTGATGGTGAGTACCTTCTCCAGGCTAGTATGAGGGTTAGTACCTACTCCAGGCTAGTATTAGGGTTAGTACTTACTCCAGGCTAGTCTGATGGTGAGTACCTACTCCAGGCTAGTACATGTATGAGGGTGAGTACCTACTCCAGGCTAGTATGAGGGTTAGTACCAACTCCAGGCAAGTATTAGGGTTAGTACTTACTCCAGCCTAGTCTGATGGTGAGTACCTACTCCAGGCTAGTATGAGAGTGAGTACCTACTCCAGGCTAGTATTAGGGTTAGTACTTACTCCAGGCTAGTCTGATGGTGAGTACCTACTCTAGGCTAGTATGAGGGTTAGTGGGATTTATGGCTAGTACATATATGTGGGTCAATACTAATAACGCCAGTTAGCGTCTTCCAACTAGTCCCTTGTCTAGTTTGTTAGTTTGGTTCCAAGAGCAATTTATGTTAGTATGTGGGTTTGTACTGTTCCAGAAAATAACCATAGCTTTAAACCGGATTATGCTTTCTTTATTGTTATAAAACATATCATAACATATCATAAACTGTTCTTGAATAGATGTGGTGTTAAACAGATCATCCATAAATTTATGTGACAAACCTTTTTGCTCAGTTTTGGTAAGACTGTAAATTCATTAACTTTTAATGCAAATTTGATTTCTGTTAGATTTTCTATTGCAACCAATATCATCAAACATGCAGCAGGGTGACTAATATTTCCTTTGAAAAGTAGCGGAAAGTTTAATTGAAAATGCTGTTCAAAGTTAATCACACCTTCAGGTTGCTTTACTTTAAGACACACTTTTTGTTATTATTTAAAGCTACATGTAACATTCAAATCTTTGGAAAACAAAATTTTCAGTTCATAATAAATGCAACCACAGAGACAAAAACTTGATTGACAGCAAGATCTTACTTTGATTTTGAATGCAGTGTCTTCTGATTGGAGTTATTAGGGTCTTTTGAAGTGTTGCAGTGCAAAAGATGATTATGGAGGTCACTTGCTGGTTCAAAATCTAATTCAAGACAAAATTTGTAGTAACTGTTTGTCCTTCTGTTTTGGTGTAATCATACAATATAAAAAAATACATTCATTTTCTGTTTGAACCTGCAAAATATTTTCCCAACAGACACTTAATACTAAAAAGAAATTCAGTATTGCAGAAGAAAAAGATTTGAAAACAGATCTTAATAATTTGGTCCATAGATAATTTTTTATATGAGAATACATATTTTGTAACATAGCAGTTCAGTTCAACTTTCCACAAATTCACTAGAAATGAAAATTACCAATATAATTGCACAACAAAAAAAAGCAATATGTTATAATGGTCATTTTTAATTTTTTTACATTGTTAGATAGGTGGGATGCATCTGAATTACATCAAACTATGCGGCAAAGTCTTGATGTAATTCAGATCAGACACAAAATTTCCCTTTTCCATGTCATCAGGATCTACACTGTTTGCACATGTGATAAATTGTGTAAAGATGGGTTTAGGAAAATTTTCTCAGTCAAACAAAGAAAACAGTTTGCATTTAATTTTATCACAATTTACCTGTCTCTATTCCATGCAGATATAAGCCAGGACACCATCAGTAGTAGGTGAGACACCATCAGCAGTAGCTAGGTATCATGCCTACTACTGATGGTGCTCCTGACCTGCTGATGGTGCTCCTTACTACTATTTATGGTGCTCCAGACTTTTACTGAAGGCAGCTGCTATACTGTACTAGTTGACAAGAATTTTGCAGCTCAATGGAATATAAAGGCCCAAAGTGAAATACTATGCACTTAAAGTCAGGTTGGACCCTGGTGAGTATTGGAGTTTGACTGTCCAATGATCTATACTTGTATAATTGCAGCTTCGGACCCTAGAGTGTACTGGAGTTGAAGAGACCAATGACCTTTACTTGTATCATGGCAGCTTTTGACCCTGGTGTGTATTGAGTTTGACTGTCCAATGACATATACCTGTCGGTATATCATGTAGTGTAGTTACTGTCAAATGATCTATACCTATATTAATGCAGCTTTGGATCATTGAGTGTAGTGGAGTGTGACTGTCCAGTTGATAATGTAGTATATCAAGGCAGCTACAAAACTGTAGTAGTTGAAAAGAATTTTGCAGCCGATGTAATAAAAAGGACCCTAAATGAAATACTATACACATAAAGGCAGCTTGGAACCTGCTGTGTATTGGTGTTTGACTGTCCAATGATCTATACTTAAAACATGGCACCTTTGGACCCTGGAGTGTACTGGAGTTGAACAGACCAATGACCTTTACTTGTATCATGGCAGCTTCGGACCCTGGTGTGTATTGGAGTTTGGCTGTCCAATGATCATTACTTGTATCATGGCAGCTTCGGACCCTGGTGTGTATTGGAGTTTGGCTGTCCAATGATCATTACTTGTATCATGGCAGCTTAAGTACCTAGTGTGTACTGGAGTTGAACAGACCAATGACCTGTACTTATATCCTGGAAGCTTTGGAACTTTGTGTGTAATTGAGTTTGACTGTCCAATGATCTATACTTAAAACATGGCAGCTTCAGAGTGTGGTGTGTACTGGAGTTTGGTTGTCAAATTACCTCATCATGTCAGATTCGGACCCTGGTGTGTATTGAAGTTTGACTGTCCAATGACCTATACCTGTCGGTATATCATGTAGTGTAGTTACTGTCAAATGATCTATACCTATAGTAATGCAGCTTTGGATCATTGAGTGTAGTGAAGTGTGACTGTCCAGTTGATAATGTAGTATATCAAGGCAGCTACAAAACTGTAGTAGTTGAAAAGAATTTTGCAGCCGAATGTAATAAAAAGGACCCTAAATGAAATACTATGCACATAAAGGCAGCTTGGAACCTGCTGTGTATTGGTGTTTGACTTTCCAATGATCTATACTTAAAACATGGCACCTTCGGACCTTAGAGTGTACTGGAGTTGAACAGACGAATGCCTTTACTTGTATCATGGCAGCTTCGGACCCTGGTGTTTATTGGAGTTTGGCTGTCCAATGATCATTACTTGTATCATGGCAGCTTAAGTACCTAGTGTGTACTGGAGTTGAACAGACCAATGACCTGTACTTATATCCTGGAAGCTTTGGAACTTGGTGTGTATTTGAGTTTAACTGTCCACTGATCTATACTTAAAACATGGCAGCTTCAAACCGTGGTGTGTACTTGAGTTTGGTTGTCAAATTACCTCATCATGCCTGGTGTGTATTGAAGTTTGACTGTCAAATAATCTATTGGCAGATTTTGATTTTTGAGTCAAGTAGAGATTGACTGTCCAACTGATAATGTAGAATATCAAGGCAGCTTCTATACTATTGTGGTTGACTAGAGTTTGCCAGCAGCTGAATGGAATACTAAGGACCCTAAATGAAATACTATGTAATTTAAGGCAAATTTGGACCCTGGTGAGTATTTGAGTTTGACAGTCCAATGAACTTTTCTGATATCATGGCAGCTTCAGACCCTGGAGAGTTTTGGTTTGATTGTCTATTGACCTTATCATGGTGGCTCTGGTCTCTTATGTGTACTGGAGTTTGACTGTCCACTGATCTTATGATGGGGGCACTGGACCAAAGTGTGTACTGGAGTTTGGCTGTTCGCTGACCTTATTGTGGTTGCTACAGACCATGGTGTGTACTGGAGTTTGACTGTCCGCTGACCTTATCATGGGGGCTCTGGACCCTGTTGTGTACTGGAGTTTGACTGTCCACTGACCTTATCATGGTGGCTCTGGACCCTGGTGTGTACTGGAGTTTGGCTGTCCACTGACTTTATCATGGTGGCTCTGGACCCTTGTTTATACTGGAGTTTGACTGTCAACTGACCTTATCATGGGGGCTATGAACCCTTGTGTGTACTGGAGTTTAACTGTCCACTGACCTTATCATGGGGACTATGGACCCTGATGTGTACTGGAGTTTGGCTGTCCACTGACCTTATCATGGTGGCTATGGACCCTGATGTGTACTGGAGTTTGGCTGTCCACTGACCTTATCATGGGGGCTATGGACCCTGATGTGTACTGGAGTTTGGCTGTCCACTGACTTTATCATGATGGCTCTGGACCCTTGTGTGTACTGGAGTTTGGACCCTTGTGTGTACTGGAGTTTGACTGTCAACTAACCTTATCATGGTGGCTATTCACCCTAGTGTGTACTGGAGTTTGACTGTCCACTGACCTTATCATGGGGGCTCTGGACCCTTGTGTGTACTGGAGTTTGGCTGACCACTGGCCTTATCATGGTGGCTATGGACCCTGATGTGTACTGGAGTTTGGCTGTCCACTGACCTTATCATGGGGGCTATGGACCCTTGTGTGTACTGGTGTTTGGCTGTCCACTGACCTTATCATGGGGGCTATGGACCCTTGTGTGTACTGGAGTTTGAATGTCCACTGACCTTATCATGGTGGCTCTGGACCCTGGCGTGTACTGGAATTTGACTGTCCACTGACCTTATCATGGTGGCTATGGACCCTTGTTTGTACTGGAGTTTGACTGTCCGCTGAGCATATCATGGGGGCTATGGACCCTTGTGTGTACTGGAGTTTGGCTGTCCACTGACCTTATCATGGGTCTATGGACCCTTGTGTGTACCGGAGTTTGGCTGTCCACTGACCTTATCATGGAGGCTATGGACCCGTGTGTGTACTGGAGTTTGGCTGTCCACTGACCTGATCATGGGGGCTATGGACCCTTGTGTGTACTGGAGTTTGGCTGTCCACTGACTTTATTATGGTGGCTATGGACCCTTGTGTGTACTGGAGTTTGACTGTCCACTGACCTTATCATGGTGGCTATGGACCCTAAAGTGTACTGGAGTTTGACTGTCCACTGACCTTATCATGGTGGCTATGGACACTTGTGCGTACTGGATTTTGACTGTCCACTGACCTTATCATAGTAGCTCTTGACCCTGGTGTGTACCGGAGTTTGACTGTCCACTGACCTTATCATGGGGGCTCTGGACCTTGGCGTGTACTGGAGTTTGACTATCCACTGACCTTATAATGGGGGCTTTGGAACCTAGTGTGTACTGGAGTTTGACTGTCCACTGACCTTATCATGGTGGCACTGGACCCTGGTGTGTACTGGAGTTTGACTGTCCACTTACCTTATCATCGGGGCTCTGGACCCTGGCATGTACTTTAGATGGACTGTCCACTGACCTTATCGTGGTGGCTATGAACCATGGTGTGTACTGGAGTTTGACTGTCCACTGACCTTATCATGGTGGCTATGGACCATGGCGTGTACTTGAGTATGACTGTCCACTTACCTTATCATGTGGGCTATGGACCCTTGTGTGTACTGGAGTTTGGCTGTCCACTGACCTTATCATGGGGGCTATGGACCCTTGTGTGTACTGGAATTTGACTGTCCACTGACCTTATCATGGGGGCTATTTACCCTGTTGTGTACTGGAGTTTGACTGTCCACTGACCTTATCATGGTGGCTATAGACCCTTGTGTGTACTGGAGTTTGGCTGTCCACTGACCTTATCATGGGGGCTATGGACCCTTGTGTGTACTGAAGTTTGACTGTCAACTGACCTTATCATGGGGGCAATGGACCCTGATGTGTACTGGAGTTTGACTGTCCACTGACCTTATCATGGGGGCTATGGACCCTGTTGTGTACTGGAGTTTGGCTGTCCACTGACCTTATCATGGGGGCTCTGGACCCTTGTGTGTACTGGAGTTTGACTGTCCACTGACCTTATCATGGGGGCTATGGACCCTGTTGTGTACTGGAGTTTGACTGTCCATTGACCTTATCATAGTAGCTCTTGACCCTGGTGTGTACTGGAGTTTAACTGTCCACTGACCTTATCATGGTGGCTCTGGACCCTGGTGTGTACTTGATTTGACTGTCCACTGACCTTAACATGGTGGCTATGGACCCTTGTGTGTACTGGAGTTTGACTGTCCACTGAGCATATCATGGGGGCTATGGACCCTTGTGTGTACTGGAGTTTGGCTGTCCACTGACCTTTTCATGGGTCTATGGACCCTTGTGTGTACCGGAGTTTGGCTGTCAACTGACCTTATCATGGGGGCAATGGACCCTTGTGTGTACTGGAGTTTGACTGTCAACTGACCTTCTCATGGGGGCAATGGACCCTGATGTGTACTGGAGTTTGACTGTCCACTGACCTTATCATGGGGGCTATGGACCCTGTTGTGTACTGGAGTTTGACTGTCCATTGACCTTATCATGGGGGCTCTGGACCCTGTTGTGTACTAGAGTTTGACTGTCCTCTGACCTTATCATGGTGGCTATGGACCCAGGTGTGTACTGGAGTTTGGCTGTCCACTGACCTTATCATGGGCGCTATGGACCCTGGTGTGTACTTGATTTTGACTGTCCACTGACCTTATCATGGGGGCTATGGACCCTGGTGTGTACTGGAGTTTGACTGTCCACTGACATTATGATGGGGGCTCTGGACCTTGGTGTGTACTGGAGTTTGACTGTCCACTGACCTAATCATGTGGGCTCTGGACCCTGGTGTGTACTGGAGTTTGACTGTCCAATGACCTTATCATGGGGGCTCTGGACCCTGGTGTGTACTGGAGTTTGGCTGTCAAATTACCTCATCATGACAGATTTGGACCCTGTTGTGTATTGAAGTTTGACTGTCAAATAATCTAGTGGCAGATTTTGATCTTTGAGTCAAGTAGAGTTTGACTGTCCAACTGATAATGTAGAATATCAAGGCAGCTTCTATACTATTGTGGTTGACAAGAGTTTGCCAGCAGCTGAATGGAATTCTAAGGGCCCTAAAGGAAATACTATGTTCTTTTAGGCAGATTTGGACCCCGGTGAGTATTTGAGTTTGACAATCCAATGAACTTTTCTGATATCATGGCAGCTTCAGACCCTGTTGAGGTTTGGTTTGATTGTCCACTGACCTTATCATGGTGGCTCTGGACCATGGTGTGTACTGGAGTTTGAGGTTGGATCCAGTCTCAAATCTAAATCATCTGATTAGCAAAAATGGTGACTGGTCAGATGCTTGAGATTGGAGACTGGTCTTCTATTTTAGTTCTTTGATTTTGAACTCAAGTGTTTGTAGTGGAGATTCACCTGCTGAATGTATATGGTCCTATCTCTCTCTTAAGTATGAATCAGTTCATCAATTCTTCACTGGGGTATTTTGCTGACCAATAAGTAAACTGACCAATTATCAAATAATAGACCCTAATTTCACAACGGTGTGCAGGCTAGTATGCGGGTTAGTACCTTCTCCAGGCTAGTACGAGGGTGAGTACCTACTCCAGGCTAGTATGAGGGTTAGTACTTACTCCAGGCTAGTCTGATGGTGAGTACCTTCTCCAGGCTAGTATGAGGGTGAGTACCTACTCCAGGCTAGTACGAGGGTTAGTACTTACTCCAGGCTAGTATGAGGGTGAGTATCTACTCAAGGCTAGTATGAGGGTGAGTACCTACTCTAGGCTAGTATGAGGGTGAGTACCTACTCCAGGCTAATCTGTGGGTGAGTATCTACTCAAGGCTAGTATGAGGGTGAGTACCTACTCTAGGCTAGGATGAGGGTGAGTATCTACTCAAGGCTAGTATGAGGGTGAGTACCTACTCCAGGCTAGGATGAGTGTGAGTACCTTCTCCAGGCTAATCCGTGGGTGAGTACCTACTCCAGGCTAGTATGAGGGTTAGTGGGATTTATGGCTAGTACATATATGTGGGTCGATACTAATCTTTAGCCAGTTAGTGTCTTCCAACTAGTCCATTGTCTAGTTTGTTAGTTTGGTTCCAAGAGCAATTAATGTTAGTCTGTGGGTTTGTACTGTTCCAGAAAGTAACCAAAGCTTTAAACCGGATTATGCTTTCTTTATTGTTATTGTTATATAACATATCATAAACTGTTCTTGAATAAATGTGGTATTAAACAGATCATCCATAAATTTATGTGACAAACCTTTTTGCTGAGTTTTGGTTAGACTGTAAATTCATTAATTTTAATGCAAATTTGATTTCCGTTTTATTTTCTATTGCAACCAATATCATCAAACATGCAGCGTGGTGACTAATATTTCATTTGAAAAGTAGCGGAAAGTTTAATTGAAAATTAATGCTGTTCAAAGTAAATCACACCTTCAGGTTGCTTTACTTTAAGCCACACTTTTTGTTATTACTTTAAAACTACATGTAACATTCAAATCTTTGGAAAACAAAATTTTCAGTTCATAATAAATGCAACCACAGAGACAAAAACTTGATTGACAGCAAAATCTTACTTTGATTTTGAATGCAGTGCCTTCTGATTGGAGTTATTAGGGTCTTTTGAAGTGTTGCAGTGCAAAAGATGATTATGGAGGTCACTTGCTGGTTCAAAATCTAATTTAAAAATATTTGTAGTAACTGTTTGTCCTTCTGTTTGGTGTAATCATACAATATAAAAAAATACATTCATTTTCTGTTTGAACCTGCAAAATATTTTCCCAACAGACACTTAATACTTAAAAGAAATTCAGTATTGCAGAAGAAAAAGATTTGAAAACAGATCTTAATTATTTGCTCCAAAAGATAATTTTTGATATGAGAATACATATTTTGTAACATAGTAGTTCAGTTCAACTTTCCACAAATTCACTAGAAATGAAAATTACCAATATAATTGCATAACAAAAAAAGCAATATGTTATAATGGTCATTTTTAATTTTTTACATTGTTAGATAGGTGGGATGCATCTGAATTACATCAAACTATGCGGCAAAGTCTTAATGTAATTCAGATCAGACACAAAATTTCCCTTTTCCATGTGATCAGGATCTACACTGTTCGCACATGTGATAAATTGTGTAAAGATGGGTTTAGGCAAATTTTCTCAGTCAAACAAAGAAAACAGTTTGCATTTAATTTTATCACAATTTACCTGTCTCTATTCCATGCAGATATAAGCCAGGACACCATCAGTAGAAGGTGAGACACCATCAGCAGTAGCTAGGTATCATGCCTACTACTGATGGTGCTCCTGACCTGCTGATGGTGCTCCTTACTACTATTTATGGTGCTCCGGACTTTTACTGAAGGCAGCTACTATACTGTAGTAGTTGACAAGAATTCTGCAGCTCAATGGAATATAAAGGCCCAAAGTGAAATACTATGCCCTTAAAGTCAGGTTGGACCCTGGTGAGTATTGGAGTTTGACTGTCCAATGATCTATACTTGTATAATTGCAGCTTCGGACCCTAGAGTGTACTGGAGTTGAAGAGACCAATGACCTTTACTTGTATCATGGCAGCTTTTGACCCTGGTGTGTATTGAGTTTGACTGTCCAATGACATATACCTACCGGTATATCATGTAGTGTAGTTACTGTCAAATGATCTATACCTATATTAATGCAGCTTTGGATCATTGAGTGTAGTGGAGTGTGACTATCCAGTTGATAATGTAGTATATCAAGGCAGCTACAATACTGTACTAGTTAAAAAGAATTTTGCAGCCGAATGTAATATAAAGGACCCTAAATGAAATACTATGCACATAAAGGCAGCTTGGAACCTGCTGTGTATTGGTGTTTGACTGTCCAATGATCTATACTTAAAACATGGCACCTTCGGACCCTAGAGTGTACTGGAGTTGAACAGACCAATGACCTTTACTTGTATCATGGCAGCTTCGGACCCTAGTGTGTATTGGAGTTTGACTGTCCAATGACCTTTACTTGTATCATGGCAGCTTCGGACCCTTATGTGTATTGGAGTTTGACTGTCCAATGATCTTTACTTGTATCATGGCAGCTTCAAACCCTAATGTGTATTGGAGTTTGGCTGTCCAATGATCATTACTTGTATCATGGCAGCTTTGGACCCTGGTGTGTATTGGAGTTTGGCTGTCCAATGATCATTACTTGTATCATGGCAGCTTTGGACCCTAGTGTGTATTGGAGTTTGGCTGTCCAATGATCATTACTTGTATCATGGCAGCTTCGGACCCTGGTGTGTATTGGAGTTTGGCTGTCCAATGATCATTACTTGTATCATGGCAGCTTAAGTACCTAGTGTGTACTGGAGTTGAACAGACCAATGACCAGTACTTATATCCTGGCACTTTTGGAACTTGGTGTGTATTTGAGTTTGACTGTCCAATGATCTACACTTAAAACATGGCAGCTTCAGACGGTGGTGTGTACTTCAGTTTGGCTGTCAAATTACCTCATCATGGCAGATTCGGACCCTGGTGTGTATTGAAGTTTGACTGTCAAATGATCTATTGGCAGCTTTGGATCTTTGAGACAAGTAGTGTTTGACTGTCCAACTGATAATGTAGAATATCAAGGCAGCTTCTATACTATTGTGGTTGACAAGAGTTTGCCAGCAGCTGAATGGAATAATAAGGGCCCAAAATGAAATACTACGTATTTTAAGGCAGATTTGGACCCTGGTGAGTATTGGTGTTTGACTGTCCAATGACCTATCCTTATATCATGGCAGCTTCAGACCCTGATGAGTTTTGGTTTGACCTTGTATAATGGCAGCTTCGGACCCTAATGTGTATTGGAGTTTGACTGTCCAATGACCTTATCTTGTATAATGGCAGCTTCGGACCCTAATGTGTATTGGAGTTTGACTGTCCAATGACCTTATCTTGTATAATGGCAGCTTCGGACCCTAATGTGTATTGGAGTTTGACTGTCCAATGACCTTATCTTGTATAATGGCAGCTTCGGACCCTAATGTGTATTGGAGTTTGACTGTCCAATGACCTTTACTTGTATCATGGCAGCTTCAGACCCTAGTGTGTATTGGAGTCTGACTGTCCAATGACCTTTACTTGTATCATGGCAGCTTTGGACCCTAATGTGTATTGGAGTTTGGCTGTCCAATGACCCATACTTATTTCATGTAGTGGAGTTAGACTGTGAAATGATCTATACTTATATCAAGGCAGTTTTTGACCTTTGAGTTTATTGGAGTTTGACTGTGTAATTGATAATGTAGTATATCAAGGCAGCTTCTATACTATGGTAGTTGATAAGAGTTTGGCAGCTGAATGGATTACTAAGGACACTAAATTAAATACTATGTACTTTTAGGCTGATTTGAACCATGATGTATATTGGAGATTGACAGGGCAATGACCTATACTTATTTCATGGCAGTTTTGGACCCTGGTGTGTATTGGAGTTTGACTGTTCAATGACCTTTACTTGTATCATGGCAGCTTTGGACCCTGGTGTGTATTGGAGTTTGACTGTCCAATGACCTTTACTTGTATCATGGCAGCTTTGGACCCTAGTGTGTACTGGAGTTTGGCTGTCCAATGACCTTTACTTGTATCATGGCAGCTTCGGACCCTAATGTGTATTGGAGTTTGATTGTCCAATGACCTTTACTTGTATAATGGCAGCTTCGGACCCTAATGTGTATTGGAGTTTGACTGTCCAATGACCTTTACTTGTATCATGGCAGCTTCGGACCCTAATGTGTATTGGAGTTTGACTGTCCAATGACCTAAACTTGTATCATGGCAGCTTCGGACCCTAGTGTGTATTGGAGTTTGACTGTCCAATGACCTTTACTTGTATCATGGCAGCTTCGGACCCTAATGTGTATTGGAGTTTGACTGTCCAATGACCCATACTTTTATCATGTAGTGGAGTAACTGTCAAATAATCTATACCTATATTAATGCAGCTTTGGATCATTGAGTGAAGTGGAGTGTGACTGTCCAATAGATAATGTAGAATATCAAGGCAGCTACTATACTGTAGTAGTTGACAAGAATTTTGCAGCTCAATGGGATATAAAGGACCCAAATACTGCACTTAAAGTCAGGTTGGACCCTGCTGTGTATTGGAGTTTGACTGTCCAATGATCTATACTTGTATAATGGCAGTTTCGGACCCTGGTGTGTATTGGAGTATGACTGTGCAATGACCTATACCTACCGGTATATCATGTAGTGTAGTTACTGTCAAATGATCTATACCTATATTAATGCAGCTTTGGATCATTGAGTGTAGTGAAGTGTGACTGTCCAGTTGATAATGTAGTATATCAAGGCAGCTACAAAACTGTAGTAGTTGAAAAGAATTTTGCAGCCGAATGTAATATAAAGGACCCTAAATGAAATACTATGCACGTAAAGGCAGCTTTGACCCTGCTGTGTATTGGTGTTTGACTGTCCAATGATCTATACTTAAAACATGGCACCTTCGGACCCTGGAGTGTACTGGAGTTGAACAATGAATGCCTTTACTTGTATCATGGCACCTTCGGACCCTAGAGTGTACTGGAGTTGAACAGACCAATGACCTTTACTTGTATCATGGCACCTTCGGACCCTGGTGTGTATTGGAGTTTGGCTGTCCAATGATCATTACTTGTATCATGGCAGCTTCGGACCCTGGTGTGTATTGGAGTTTGGCTGTCCAATGATCATTACTTGTATCATGGCAGCTTAAGTGCCTAGTGTGTACTGGAGTTGAACAGACCAATGACCAGTACTTATATCCTGGCACTTTTGGAACTTGGTGTGTATTTGAGTTTGACTGTCCAATGATCTATACTTAAAACATGGCAGCTTCAGACCATGGTGTGTACTGGAGTTTGGTTGTCAAATTACCTCATCATGGCAGATTCGGACCCTGGTGTGTATTGAAGTTTGACTGTCAAATAATCTAGTGGCAGATTTTGATCTTTGAGTCAAGTAGAGTTTGACTGTTCAACTGATAATGTAGAATATCAAGGCAGCTTCTATACTATTGTGGTTGACTAGAGTTTGCCAGCAGCTGAATGGAATTCTAAGGGCCCCAAAGGAAATACTATGTACTTAAGGGCAGATTTGGACCCTGGTGAGTGAGTATTTGATTTTGACAGTTCAATGAACTTTTCTGATATCATGGCAGCTTCAGACCCTGGAGAGTTTTGGTTTGATTGTCTATGACCTTATCATGATGGCTCTGGACCCTTGTGTGTACTGGAGTTTGACTGTCCACTGACCTTATCATGGTGGCTCTGGACCCTGGTGTGTACTGGAGTTTGACTGTCCACTGACCTTATCATGGTGGCTATAGAACCTGGTGTGTACTGGAGTTTGATTGTCCACTGACCTTATCATGGGGGCTCTGGACTCTTGTGTGTACTGGAGTTTGACTGTCCACTGACCTTATCATGGGGGCTCTGGAACCTGGTGTGTACTGGAGTTTGACTGTCCACTGACATTATCATGGGGGTTCTGGACCCTGTTGTGTAATGGATTTTGACTGTCCACTGATCTTATCATGGGGGCTCTGGACCCTGGTGTGTACTGGAGTTTGGCTGTTCGCTGACCTTATCGTGGTTGCTACGGACCATGGTGTGTACTGGAATTTGACTGTCCACTGACCTTTTCATGAGGGCTCTGGACCTTGGTGTGTAATGAAGTTTGGCTGTCCACTGACCTTATCATGGTGGATATGGACCCTTGTGTGTACTGGAGTTTGACTGTCAACTGACCTTATCATGGTGGCTATGGACCCTGTTGTGTACTGGAGTTTGACTGTCCACTGACCTTATCATGGGGCTATGGACCCTTGTGTGTACTGGAGTTTGGCTGTCCACGGACCTTATCATGGTGGCTATGGACCCTGGTGTGTACTGGAGATTGGCTGTCCACTGACCTTATCATGGGGGCTACGGACCCTTGTGTGTACTGGAGTTTGACTGTCCACTGACCTTATCATGGTGGTTATGGACCCTTGTGTGTACTAGAGTTTGACTGTCCACAGACCTTATCATGGGGGCTATGGACCCTATTGTGTACTGGAGTTTGGCTGTCCACTGACCTCATCTTCGGGGCTATGGACCCTGGTGTATACTGGAGTTTGGCTGTCCACTGACCTTATCAGCGTGGCTATGGACCCTTGTGTGTACTGGAGTTTGACTGTCCATTGAGCTTATCATGGTGGCTATGGACCCTGGTGTGTACTGAAGTTTGACTGTCCACAGACCTTATCATGGTGGCTATGGACCCTGGTGTGTACTGGAGTTTGGCTGTCCACTGACTTTATCATGGTGGCTATGGACCCTTGTGTGTACTGGAGTTTGACTGTCCACTGACCTTATCATGGTGGCTATGGACCCTAGTGTGTACTGGAGTTTGACTATCCAATGACCTTATCATGGTGGCTCTGGACCCTGGCGTGTACTGGAGTTTGACTGTCCAATGACTTAATCATGATGGCTATGGACCCTTGCGTGTACTGGAGATTGACTGTCCACTGACCTTATCATGGGGGCTATGGACCCTTGTGTGTACTGGAGTTTGGCTGCCCACTGACCTTATCATGGTGGCTATGGACCCTGTTGTGTACTGGAGTTTGGCTGTCCACTGACTTTATCATGGGGGCTATGGACCCTTGTGTGTACTGGAGTTTGGCTGTTCACTGACTTTATCATGGTGGCTTTGGACCCTTGTGTGTAATGGAGTTTGACTGTCCACTGACCTTATCATGGGGGCTCTGGACCGTGGCGTGTACGGGAGTTTGACTGTCCACTGACCTTATCATGGTGGCTATGGACCCTGGTGTGTACTGGAGTTTGACTGTCCACTTACCTTATCACGGTGGCTATGGACCCTTGTGTGTACTGGAGTTTGACTGTCCACTGACCTTATCATGGTGGCTCTGGACCCTGGTATGTACTGGAGATTGACTGTCCACTGACCATATCATGGTGGCTATGGACCCTAGTGTGTACTGGAGTTTGACTATCCAATGACCTTATCATGGTGGCTCTGGACCCTGGCGTGTACTGGAGTTTGACTGTCCAATGACTTAATCATGATGGCTATGGACCCTTGCGTGTACTGGAGATTGACTGTCCACTGACCTTATCATGGGGGCTATGGACCCTTGTGTGTAATGGAGTTTGACTGTCCACTGACCTTAACATGGTGGCTATGGACCCTTGTGTGTAATGGAGTTTGACTGTCCACTGACCTTATCATGGTGGCTATGGACCCTTGTGTGTACTGTAGTTTGGCTGTCCACTGACCTTATCATGGGGGCTATGGACCCTTGTGTGTACTGGAGTTTGGCTGCCCACTGACCTTATAATGGGGGCTATGGACCCTGTTGTGTACTGGAGTTTGGCTGTCCACTGACTTTATCATGGGGGCTATGGACCCTTGTGTGTACTGGAGTTTGGCTGTTCACTGACTTTATCATGGTGGCTATGGACCCTTGTGTGTAATGGAGTTTGACTGTCCACTGACCTTATCATGGGGGCTCTGGACCGTGGCGTGTACGGGAGTTTGACTGTCCACTGACCTTATCATGGTGGCTATGGACCCTGGTGTGTACTGGAGTTTGACTGTCCACTTACCTTATCACGGTGGCTATGGACCCTTGTGTGTACTGGAGTTTGACTGTCCACTGACCTTATCATGGTGGCTCTGGACCCTGGTATGTAATGGAGATTGACTGTCCACTGACCTTATCATGGGGGCTCTGGACCCTGGTGTGCACTGGAGATTGACTGTCCACTGACCTTATCATGGTGGCTATGGACCATGGCGTGTAGTTGAGTTTGGCTGTCCACGGACCTTATCATGGTGGCTATGGACCCTTGTGTGCACTGCAGTTTGGCTGTCCACTGACCTTATCACGGGGGCTTTGGATCCTTGTGTGTACTGGAGTTTGACTGTCCACTGACCTTATAATGGGGGCTATGGACCCTGTTGTGTACTGGAGTTTGACTGTCCACTGACCTTATCATGGGGGCTATGGACCCTTGTGTGTACAGGAGTTTGGCTGTCCACTGACCTTATCATGGGGGCTTTGGAGCCTGGTGTGTACTGGAGTTTGGCTGTCAAAATACCTCATCATGACAGATTTGGACCCTGTTGTGTATTGAAGTTTGACTGTCAAATGATCTAGTGGCAGATTTTGATCTTTGAGTCAAGTAGAGTTTGACTGTCCAACTGATAATGTAGAATATCAAGGCAGCTTCTATACTATTTTGGTTGACAAGAGTTTGCCAGCAGCTGAATGGAATTCTAAGGGCCCTAAAGGAAATACTATGTTCTTTAAGGCAGATTTGGACCCTGGTGAGTTTTGGTTTGATTGTCTACTGACCTTATCATAGTGGCTCCGGACCCTGGTGTGTACTGGAGTTTGACTGTCCACTGACCTTATCATGGTGGCTCTGGACCATGGTGTGTACTGGAGTTTGAGATTGGATCCAGTCTCAAATCTAAATCATCTGATTAGCAAAAATGGTGACTGGTCAGATGCTTGAGATTGGATACTGGTTTCTATTTTAGTTCTTTGATTTTGAGCTCAAGTGATTGTAGTGGATTCACCTGCTGAATGTATACGGTCCTATCTCTCTCTCTTAAGTATGAATCAGTTCATCAATTCTTCACTGGGGTAGTTTGCTGACCAATAAGTTAACTGACCAATTATAAAATAATAGACCCTAATTTCATACCGGTGTGCAGGCTTGTATGCGGGTTAGTACCTTCTCCAGGCTAGTATCAGGGTGAGTACCTACTCCAGGCTAGTATGAAGGTTAGTACTTACCCCAGGCTAGTATGAGGGTTAGTACTTACTCCAGGCTAGTATGAGGGTTAGTACTTACTCCAGGCTAGTATGAGGGTTAGTACCTACTCCAGGCTAGTATGAGGGTTAGTACTTACTCCACGCTAGTATGAGGGTTAGTACTTACTCCAGGCTAGTATGAGGGTTAGTACTTACTCAAGGCTAGTCTGATGGTGAGTACCTATTCTAGGCTAGTATGAGGGCGAGTACCTACTCCAGGCTAATCTGTCAGTGAGTACCTACTCAAGGCTAGTATGAGGGTTAGTGGGATTTATGGCTAGTACATATATGTGGGTCGATACTAATATTTAGCCAGTTAGTGTCTTCCAACTAGTCCCTTGTCTAGTTTGTTAGTTTGGTTCCAAGAGCAATTAATGTTAGTATGTGGGTTTGTACTGTTCCAGAAAGTAACCATAGCTTTAAACCGGATTATGCTTTCTTTATTGTTATTGTTATATAACATATCATAACAAATCATAAACTGTTCTTGAATAGATGTGGTATTAAACAGATCATCCATAAATTTATGTGACAAACCTTTTTGCTGAGTTTTGGTTAGACTGTAAATTCATTAACTTTTAATGCAAATTTGATTTCCGTTAGATTTTCTATTGCAACCAATATCATCAAAGTTAAACATGCAGTGCGGTGACTAAACTTTCCACTACCTTTCAAAGGAAATATTAATTGAAAATGCTGTTCAAAGTTAATCACACCTTCAGGTTGCTTTAATTTAAGCCACACTTTTTGTTATTACTTTAAAGCTACATGTAACATTCAAATCTTTGGAAAACAAAATTTTCAGTTCATAATAAATGAAACCACAGAGACAAGAACTTGATTGACAGCAAAATCTTACTTTGATCTTGAATGCAGAGTCTTCTGATTGGAGTTATTAGTGTCTTTTGAAGTGTTGCAGTGCAAAAGATGATTATGGAGGTCACTTGCTGGTTCAAAATCTAATTCAAAACAAAATTTGTAATAACTGTTTGTCCTTCTGTTTTGGTGTAATCATACAATATAAAAAAATACATTCATTTTCTGTTTGAACCTGCAAAATATTTTCCCAACAGACACTTAATACTTAAAAGAAATTCAGTATTGCAGAAGAAAAAGATTTGAAAACAGATCTTAATTATTTGCTCCATAGATTATTTTTGATATGAGAATACATATTTTGTAACAAAGCAGTTCAGTTCAACTTTCCACAGATTCACTAGAAATGAAAATTACCAATATAATTGCATAACAAAAAAAAGCAATATCTTATAAAGGTCATTTTTAATTTTTTTACATTGTTAGATAGGTGGGATGCATCTGAATTACATTAAAACTATGCGTCAAAGTCTTAATGTAATTCGGATCAGACACAAATTTCTCTTTTCCATGTGATCAGGATCTACACTGTAAGCACATGTGATAAATTGTGTAAAGAAGGGTTTAGGTAAATTTTCTCAGTCAAACAAAGAAAACAGTTTGCATTTAATTTTATCACAATTTACCTGTCTCTATTCCATGCAAATATAAGCCAGGACACCATCATTATTAGGCGAGACACCATCAGCAGTAGCTAGGTATCATGCCTACTACTGATGGTGCTCCTGACCTGCTGATGGTGCTCCTTACTACTATTTATGGTGCTCCAGACTTTTACTGAAGGCAGCTGCTATACTGTACTAGTTGACAAGAATTTTGCAGCTCAATGGAATATAAAGGCCCAAAGTGAAATACTATGCACTTAAAAGTCAGGTTGGACCCTGGTGAGTATTGGAGTTTGACTGTCCAATGATCTATACTTGTATAATTGCAGCTTCAGATCCTAGTGTGTACTGGAGTTGAAGAGACCAATGACCTTTACTTGTATCATGGCAGCTTCGGACCCTGGTGTGTATTGGAGTTTGGCTGTCCAATGATCATTACTTGTATCATGGCAGCTTTGGACCCTGGTGTGTATTGGAGTTTGACTGTCCAATGACCTTTACTTGTATCATGGCAGCTTCGGACCCTAGTGTGTATTGGAGTTTGACTGTCCAATGATCATTACTTGTATCATGGCAGCTTCGGACCCTAATGTGTATTGGAGTTTGACTGTCCAATGACCCATACTTATATCATGTAGTGGAGTAACTGTCAAATAATCTATACCTATATTAATGCAGCTTTGGATCATTGAGTGTAGTGGAGTGTGACTGTCCAATAAATAATGTAGAATATCAAGGCAAATACTATACTGCAGCTCAATTGAATATAAAGGACCCAAATACTATGCACTTAAAGTCAGGTTGGACCCTGCTGTGTATTGGTGTTTGACTGTCCAATGATCTATACTTGTATAATGGCAGTTTCGGACCCTAGTGTGTATTGGTGTTTGGCTGTCCAATGACCTTTACTTGTATCATGGCAGCTTCGGACCCTAGTGTGTATTGGAGTTTGGCTGTACAATGACCTTTACTTGTATAATGGCAGCTTCAGACCCTTATGTGTATTGGAGTTTGGCTGTCCAATGACCTTTACTTGTATCATGGCAGCTTCGGACCCTAGTGTGTATTGGAGTTTGGCTGTCCAATGATCATTACTTGTATCATGGCAGCTTCGGACCCTAATGTGTATTGGTGTTTGACTGTCCAATGATCATTACTTGTATCATGGCAGCTTTGGACCCTAGTGTGTATTGGAGTTTGACTGTCCAATGACCTTTACTTGTATCATGGCAGCTTCGGACCCTAGTGTGAATTGGAGTTTGGCTGTCCAATGATCATTACTTGTATCATGGCAGCTTCGGACCCTAATGTGTATTGGAGTTTGACTGTCCAATGACCTTTACTTGTATCATGGCAGCTTTGGACCCTAGTGTGTACTGGAGTCTGACTGTCCAATGACCTTTACTTGTATCATGGCAGCTTCGGACCCTAGTGTGTATTGGAGTTTGGCTGTCCAATGATCATTACTTGTATCATGGCAGCTTCGGACCCTAATGTGTATTGGAGTTTGACTGTCCAATGACCTTTACTTGTATCATTGCAGCTTCAGACCCTAGTGTGTATTGGAGTTTGACTGTCCAATGACCTAAACTTGTATCATGGCAGCTTCGGACCCTAGTGTGTATTGGAGTTTGACTGTCCAATGACCTTTACTTGTATCATGGCAGCTTCAGACCCTTATGTGTATTGGAGTTTGGCAGTCCAATGACCTTTACTTGTATCATGGCAGCTTCGGACCCTAGTGTGTATTGGAGTTTGACTGTCCAATGACCTAAACTTGTATCATGGCAGCTTCGGACCCTAGTGTGTATTGGAGTTTGACTGTCCAATGACCTTTACTTGTATCATGGCAGCTTTGGACCCTAATGTGTATTGGAGTTTGACTGTCCAATGACCTATACTTGTATCATGGCAGCTTTTGTCCCTGGTGTGTATTGAGTTTGACTGGTGCTCCGGACTTCTACTGAAGGTTATTCTGACTTATACTGAAAGTGCTCCTTACTACTACTGATGCTGACTTACTGGTTGGGCACCTGACTAATACTGAGGATATGCTGACTTGCTGGTTGGGCTCCTGACTTATGCTAATGATGCACCTGACTACTGCTGATGATATGCTGACTTACTGGTTGGGCTCCTGACTACCACTGATAATGCTCCTGACTACTACTGATGATATGCTGACTTACTGGTTGGGCTCCTGACTACCGCTGATGATGCTCCTGACTACTGCTGATGATATGCTGACTTACTGGTTGGGCTCCTGACTACCGCTGATGATGCTCCTGAATATGCTGCTGATACGCTGACTAACTGGTTGGGCTCCTGACTACTGCTGATGATGCTCCTGACTACTACTGATAATATGCTGACTTACTGGTTGTGCTCCTGACTACTGCTGATTATATGCTGACTTAATGGTTGGGCTCCTGACTACTGCTGATTATATGCTGACTTACTGGTTAGACTCCTGACTACTAATGATGGTATGCTGACTTACTGGTTGGGCTCCTGACTACTGCTGATTATATGCTGATTTACTGGTTGGGCTCCTGACTACTGCTGATGATGCTCCTGACTACTGCTGATGATATGCTGACTTACTGGTTGGGCTCCTGACTACTGCTGATGATATGCTGACTTACTGGTTGGGCTCCTGACTACTGCTGATGATATGCTGACTTACTGGTTGGGGTCCTGACTACTGCTGATGATATGCTGATTTACTGGTTGGGCTCCTGACTACTGCTGATGATGCTCCTGACTACTACTGATGATATGCTGATTTACTGGTTAGGCTCCTGACTACTGCTGATGATATGCTGATTTACTGGTTGGGCTCCTGACTCCTGCTGATTATATGCTGATTTACTGGTTAGGCTCCTGACTACTACTGATGGTATGCTGACTTACTGGTTAGGCTCCTGGCTACTGCTGACTATATGCTGACTTACTGGTTAGGCTCCTGACTACTACTGATGGTATGCTGACTTACTGGTTGGGCTCCTGACTACTGCTGATGATATGCTGACTTACTGGTTGGGCTTCTGACTACTGCTGATAATATGCTGACTACCTGGTTTGGCTCCTGACTACCGCTGATGATATGCTGACATACTGGTTGGGCTCCTGACTACTGCTTATGATATTCTGACATACTGGTTGGGCTCCTGACTACTGCTGATGATGCTCCTGACTACTACTGATGATGGGTTCCAAGGGTTGTCATAGATGGGGGTGGCAATGTTGGATAAGCTCCCATTGTTAAAAAGTGCTCCCAATGGCTTGCGTAAAATATAGCCTCTGACTACCAAGTCCAGCTCCTGGCCTGCACGCGTGGCTTGTAACTAGCCCGGCAGACCTGCTACTACTAACAGGAGAAGGGGCGAAGGCGGACCTGTGGCGCCATAACCACTGCTTCGGGTAGATGGAGCTTGTTAGCCAGGGAAGGCAGTCTGTCTAGGAGAAGGAAAACTCTTATTCCAAACCAAGGGAGACAACCCTTCCAAAAAACACCACTGCCTTGTTGTCAGTCGTTGGGTCGACAAAGGCTTTGGGAGAGGTAACCCTAATCAACCTAGAGAGTTAAAATTGGAGATGCTGGGCCATTGGCACTCTCTAACAAACCATGGCATCATGTAACTACGCTATGACTACACGATCATATGGTATTCATCGATGTGGTGCTGGATCTTTGGAATCCCTCCAGGGAGATACAGTGCCGGGCTCTGAGTCTCGACAGAGTCCACCCAAAGCTACTGGGGGTCACTCCTACTATCATACCAAGAGGAGAACAAAGGGCTACAACAAGCCAAGGAGGAAAAAAGTCCAACAGCAACACTTCAAAGTGATGCATTGGAACGCAGAAGGAGTCATGAGAATCATTCAGGAAACACACCTGCAACCAGCGAAATCCTTTAAGGTCAGAGGATACCAGTGCTTCCGAAGCGACAGGGCTGGTAGACATTCCCACTGGAAAGCACTGTAGCAACTACAGAGCAGAGACTGAAGCGCTCATGAAGGCAGTCTCTCTGATTGAAGACTTAGCAGAAAAGGTAACCTCTGTAGTCTTCCTCACAGACGCAAGAGAAGAGGACCAGACTGCAGAGCACATCCTCCAACGATGTAAACAATACGACCAAGAGCGAGGAGCAACTTGGCCACAAGGTGCAACAATCCAGCAGAAACTGTATGGAGATGTTGACGACCTACGGAGGACCACAACTTTCATCGCGGATGCTGGAGTGGTCGTGTAGAGCAAACGCCAAGAAGAAGAAGAAGACTACTGATGATATGCTGACTTACTGGTTGGGCTCCTGACTACTGCTGATGGTGCTCCTGACTACTCCTGATGATATGCTGACTTACTGGTTAGGCTCTTGCCTTCATCTGATGATGCTCCTGACTAATGCTGATGATATACTGACTTACTGGTTGGGCACCTGACTTCTGCTGATGATGCTTCTAACTACTGCTGATGATATGCTGACTTACTGGTTGGGCTCCTGACAAATGCTGATGATGCTCCTGACTACTGCTGATGATATGCTGACTTACTGGTTGGGCTCCTGACTACTGCTGATGATGCTCCTGACTACTCCTGATGATATGCTGACTTACTGGTTGGGCTGCTGACTATCGCTGATGATGCTCCTGACTACTGCTAATGATATGCTGACTTACTCCACATATACACATTTTTAATCATGTGCAACCAGTGTAGATCCAGATCAGCAGGCACATTTGCGCTGTCTGATTAGGATTTGCATTGTTGCATTTTGTCAGAAACAACCTAATGAATTTTTGGCAAACAGTGCAGATCCTGATCAGATGGCATGGATGTGCTAGCTGATCTGGTTCTACACTGTTCGTCTATGCAATAAAGGTGTGTATGGAGGAAAGGGTTAAACAAAATAATCTTGAAAGCCTGAAAAGTCACTGCATAAAACTCCTGTTTGGGGTTCAACTCAATTTCACATCTCTAGTAGTGTATGGTAGTGTAACAAATGGGTGACTGGTTGGTAGGAGAGATTATGGTGGGGTGCTAATTGTTGGGCTTTAGCTGTCATGTTGAAGCATAAAGTTAGACAGTTCTGACTTACTTTTAATCGGGTCTCACACAGCAGATTACCACTGCCCGGGCCAGTGGTCCATCAAGCAAGCCCTGAAACAATAGACATTATTTCATAATTAAATTTTGTTAATTTAAATGGAAAAAAAAACAATTGAATAAAACTTTGTGGAGTCTCCATAAAAAATTTATAACAAAGAGCTTGGTTCACAAACGTCCGTATTTGGCACCGTTTTGGGGTGAAAAATTAAATTTTGAAATCCAAGTAAATAAGCAATAAATAAATAATGTTTTGATGTTTACTTTAAACTAATAATTCGGCAATAGTTTCTTTGTTTTTTAATATTAATTATAGTCAAAAGATACCCCTATGTGGCCTAAAATGATTGTTTTCATGTTTTTCTTGGTTTTCTATCATTATTTTTGCTGTGGCGGCATCCTCTACCATCTAAGATATTTTAACTATGTATTACTATCCATAAGATAAATAAAATATAAAAATATGAAAGTTGGTAAATCTTGCAGCCACTTTCAAAAATAACTTAATTAATATCAGTGTTCATTAGCTTTTCCTGTCATATTAAAGGGATACAGGTATTCTGAATGCAATACAAGAGAAAGATTCCGGCTGGATAGGTTTTTTTATGTTCAGCTTGGTATCTTACGACATATTTCTCAAACAGATGCATTTTATTTTCATGACTGATCTTGAATAATTGAAGTCTTTTCACAAAACCACTGATATATATGCAATGCTATATGGCCGCCATCATATGTTAATTTTTTAAATATTTATTATTATTATTTTCCATTTTAGATTAAATGTACACTGCTCAACGAGTGTACAGTCTACATGTACTTTGCTTATGGTTAATAAGTGTCATTTGGGTCATTGGAAGCGTCATGAGCAAATGTTAAAAATGTAAACAACAATCAAAAATGTCAATAAATTCAGTACTTCTTAAACGAAATCTATATTCTATATTTTTCGTGTATCACTCGCTCCAGTGACAAAACTGCAAAATGCTTGGCTCTTTACGTGTTATGCAGTAATTCTCCGATCATAACTATTTCGCCGCCTTAACTTCAGTTAAGAACTTTGATTATTTGTACTTTACTGTTATGTGGATGTAATATATTAGTTATTGCATTAAATAATAATAAATGCTATTGTGAAATGAATCAATGTACAAGAAATATTTCATAAAAAAAATAACTTCTAACGGAAAAGCTGCAGACAAACCAAACAAATACGAGTAAAAATATAAATATATATTACTTTGTGGACGTCAAAGGCGTATGTGGCGCAATGGCAGCGCTCTGGAGTGATGAATCTGACGGCCTGGGTTCAAACCTCCGTGAAGTTAATCTTTTTTTGTTCTATTTTTTTAAATTGATAATAATTCTTTAACATGTATCTAGTGTTACCCTATCACATTTTTCAGACAAAATTTAATTGATTTTAAGCTAGTCTGTGGTCTTATGAATTCCTGGATTGTTACATTTTCCGTAGTAAAATATGTAGAATCCAGGGTAACAACATATAATGTTAATTTTATTTCAGAATGCCAGGAATTAGGTACCCGTTTGCCTGCATTATATGTAAAAGGAGGACGACTCCGAAAAACAGACGTAAACTCAACAGCAAGCTGAAAGCCCAGATATTTTCGCTCTTCAAGTTAAAAGCTTCAGCACAAAATGTTCTTTGTAACAAATGTCGTTTTCAACATCTCCTATAAGTCAGTTCCGAAACTTCAAACTCCATCTACTAGTATTGAAGAACACCAAGATGTATTTGATGAGCTCAATTTTATATATTAACATATGCAACAGAATTTGTTTTTTTATTGTACAGGATAGGCAAACTTGCTGATGAGAAGAAGTCTGCTGTCATCCGTGCCATTTCAGCCAATCAGATGCTAGAGATTTGAGACTGATCTGCAATCTTAGTTTTATGATTTTGGTCACTGGCTGCCAAGACCTGCTTGATGGACTCCAGACAGAAATTTACATTTTAATGGTATGAAATGATTTGTTACTACCATGAATACTCACTATGTAAAAATCAAACCGCTTGCCCCTGTTACTGAGATGACATCATCAACTAGTGGCCTCACCACATCATAGACTTCATTCTGTAACAAAATAAAATGTGCACATTTTTAAACAGCTGTCTTAAGTGAGATAATTCTTTATGTGCCTTGAAGGCAAGGCTCTATCAAACTTGAGAGTCAACCTCTGAATTAATAATAACTTCTGTAATTTATAGCTTCTATAATTTTTGCTGTTTGCTTTGGGTTTTTTCATATCTTTTAACCTTGCTTCATAGATTTAACAGGAGATAAACAGTGTAGACTAGATCCAGATCAGCCAGCACATCCAACAGGATCTACATTGTTCGCTTCTTAATCAGAAATAATGTAATGAATCTAAAAGCAAGATTCATCTGAATGTACACTGTTTGCCCATGGATAACAACCATATCCCTTGCAGTAAATGGTTTATGCTGCCCAACCAAACCCTCATAATGATAAAGACAAAATCTGATGTCTTTCCTTATAGCAAGGGGTAATTGCTATTAAAATTATGTTACTCTAACAGTTTATATTACAGATAACTTTCATAAGAAGCTCGTAGAAAGCTCCTGTGTCAATAACGTTCAGGAATACACGGCAGCAAAACATGCACATGCTTATTGCCAAGAATTTAAGATATCGACAGTCACTGAATATTGAGATCTACAAATGATTTGCAATGCAAATAGTTTTTGAGTCATGTAGGTATTAAGACTAAAAATTAAATATACATGTACTTTTCTCCTATGCATTTTATTGTTTGTGCGACCAGTGTGCTCCCTGGTCTGGATCTACAATGCTCAACACAAAGGCATATGTTTGGAGGAAACCCTTTACACCATATATACACACTTTACTGCTTGTGCAAATAGTGTATATACCATATATACGCACATTACTGCTTGTGCAAATAGTGTTGATACCATATATATGCACTTTACTGCTTGTGCAAATAGTGTAGATACCATATATATGCACTTTACTGCTTGTGCAAATAGTGTATATACCATATATACGCACATTACTGCTTGTGCAAATAGTGTAGGTACAGATCAGCGAGCACATCAATAAGGTTGACGCTGTTCACTTCTTGGTGACTGCCCATTAACCTAATTATGTAACTCCATATTTATTTGTTTGGCCTTCATTAATATAACATCCAATGCATGATGTGAATACATATTGAACATGTATTTCAAATGTATATGTTTTGTTTATTTAAATGTTCTATACCTGGGTTGATGTCTGATCCAAAAAGGCATCTATGCCCAACGGCCTTACTACCATTCCCAGTGCTGGGGCAACTCTCATGACAACCTTGAGTCTGCTGTCCTCTCTGCAAAAACCACAGATTCAGTAAAGCTTTAACCCTTTGCACCATATACAAGCGTTTATGGCTTCCGCAAACAGTGTAGATCAAGATCAGCCAGCACGTACATTTCATCTAATCAGAATCTACACCATTTGCTTTTTTATATATATAATGATTTTGGTGACAAAAGGGAACAGCAGATCCTGATCAGACAGCATGGATGTGCCATCTGATCTGGATCTACCCTGATCATAAAGACACATAAAAAGGCTTATATTTGGAAAAAGAGGGTTTAAAATATTCACAAGAGTTGAGTGTTTTTTCAGAAATTCCTAGCACAACATGCAGTTTAGAAATGTATAGGTCTACCATGTTAACTATGCATGACTGTAGAAATACTAAAAATACTTAAATATGTTAACCATACATGAACATTGCAACATCTGGGCAATTTGTATGTTTGGTAATAGATCTATATATTATACAGTATGTGGCAAAGTAAGTTGTTTGATACAAAAATTATGATTTTAAATTATTTATTGCAGTTTCAGTATCTATAAGTTTAGTCATATACATACAGTTATCTCTAAAAAAACAGATATTTAAGATCAATCCTAACTCTTAAGTGCCAAATTACACTTGTTTTTTAATTAATTCTGTCTAGACCATTTTTATGGGGATCCTTTTTTCCTAATGTAAGTAACTCCTCGTGTGAGTAATAAGTAAATTTACATGTTTTGATAGTATAATATAGCAAAACTTTGATAAAATTTCGGCTAGCAATTGAGCATTTTAATAGTCATGCATGGTCCCAGCGACGCATATGACAAAATTTTATAAGGTACATACTTCATTTGTTTTGTTTTTTTCATCGCCGTATGATTTAAATTTCCTTTGCTCGTGAATACAACTGAAAGTCAATTAGCTTACCAGGTAACTTAATTTCCTTATTAAAGTTTTTCTTTGGTGCCGCGCTTTGGCTGCAGCAACTGATTTTGAATCTCTTTTGTACAACTGCATATTGTCTTGTTTTTGGTATTTTACAATTTTTACTTTCATAATCCAGAAAAAGTTCTCTAATTTGAAATTTGATAGACATTTAGAAACTGGTGAATGAAAATTCTGGGGAAAAACTTTAGCACAAATAATATATTCAGACATCCATGTTTATTATTCCACTTAAAAATACAATTCCAGGACAAGCAATTGGTGCTACTATTACTTCCATTATTATTTCACATGTGAAAGCACCTTAACACAAAAGAAGCAAACATGTTTACCAAACTTTTAATTAATTATCC
Source organism: Corbicula japonica (assembly GCA_038501625.1). NCBI lineage: Eukaryota > Metazoa > Mollusca > Bivalvia > Venerida > Cyrenidae > Corbicula > Corbicula japonica. The sequence continues at coordinate 4,564,916 of JAZAYU010000029.1, read as the reverse complement.
CAATTGTTGCGTCTGATGTTCATATTTAAAAACAATTTATTATCAATTATAAAAAAAAAAAAAATTTCTGGAACCGGTCGAGGAGACAGTCGTACCTGTATATTCTTCTAGTCCGGAGCCGGTCGAGGAGACAATTCCTTGTTTTTTTGCTCTACAAAAACATTCTTGATATTTTTTCATTATTGCTCTTTAACAGGTTGGGAATAACCTTAAATGTAATGGCGCCTTTAAATATAACGACCGTCGGTAAATACACGGGTGTTTTGATGTAAATTTTCATGAAATGCACGCTTTTCGTGTTGATACACTAATTTCTGCAAAATGGTAAGTTGGACAACTTGTTTACTACCTGTGAACTTTTCATATTACATTAAAAGTTGCTACTTTCACCGAGTGATAACTTGCAATTTCTTTTTCTTAAAAATACCTTTTTGTTCTTTTTCGATAAAATGCACTTCTACAAATGTCTTTTACATAAAATATTGTCTTTTTTCACATTGTTCTTGATGTTTACATCAACTGGATGCCATACTAAGTACCCGGATGTTGTATAGTCCGATTTTGCGCATTGAGCCGTGAATGTACTTTTGTATTAATAGATTTTTGGAATCTTCCACAAAATAGGGATGTTAGACATCTCTATGATAGCTCATAATGTCATCTACTTCTCTGAATCAAAAGGTTTCATGGCCATGACAGTAACGCATCTGATTTCTAAAAATGTAGCATAAGGGTTGTGTGTTCGAATCCCAGGGAATTTCTTTTTTATCTGCTTTATTAACGCCACTTTTAATACACACTTTTATACACCGACAAAAATATGATTACACCGTGCAAATTTCGAGTAAGCTTTCATCAAACAGGTTGATAGATCGAAACTTTCTCAATCAATGTTTTCGGATGATGCCAAAAAAGATGAAAAATGATTTTTTATCATTTTTTTGTAAATAAAGGAAAGAGAATCAATGTAATGTTCCATTTACTACAATTCTTTACAAAACTTCAGGTTCACAGTTGTCCGCCCCCGCTTCGGTGCAGAGGTTTAAGGGGTCGCTGCAAGCTGCTCAACAAAATATATATTGTTAGAATTTAATTAACATGAACAAAATTAAAAGGTTATTGCAAAATTAAAGATAAAACAACTATAAAAAATCATATCTTGTGAACTTAATAAAAATGATGAAAAGCAAATGAAAGATAAAAATAAAAAAAGTTACTTTTATTGGGTTCGAACTTACAATGTTTTGCATCACAGCCCGAGATCCTTACCAACTGAGCTATTGTGTCGTGACTGAATATCTGCCGCTTTGAAAGGTTTTAATGTCTTGTAAGTTGAGTAACCTAACGGTAACACTGGTAAAATTGACGCACTTTACCTATATAGGATTATAACAGTGGACTTGTCCGAAATGTCACAGCTCACGGGTTAAAATCGAACTATAGAGGGCTTGTATAAATTATTTTTTACTCAGTTTCATCAGCATCCTCGTCATCTATGGAGCGCCAAATAAGCAAATTTGATAATTAGTTAGAGGAATTGAAAGAACCTATTATGACACTTAACTTTGTTAAATTTAAGTGGGATTTCAAATTGTAAACTTTACATATTAACTTCTTATATATGAGATTGGAAAACGGACGATTCGGTCCACAGCCTTGTTGGACATTATCACCTAGAACGCGAGGACTGCATGGCCAGAATTTAAAGCCAATACGATCAAGAGTAAAGATGATAGTCTATATTTTATCACAATTACAACAAATACAAGACAAAATTTTGACGATTTGTCTTGATTAAACTCGCTAATTAACCAAATCAGACTTGATTTTCACACCTCTTTTTCACTGCACTTAGACCGAAGAACAGTTGTTTGCAAATAGGCTTTGATCAATTTAAAAAGAAAAAAACACAGAGCATTTATTTATTAAAAGTTAAAAAGAGAAGTCTGTGTCTTTTATTTTATTTATTAAAACAAGAGGTGTTTGTCAAACACAAATGCCCCCCCTGACGTGCAAGTGATATCTATTAGCATTGAATTTAAATTTTTGGAAATTTAGAGACTTTTGTAAGCTTTAGCAATGAAGGGTACCAGTCATGAAAGCAATTTACAAGACGGTGGAACTCCTATATATCAATAACCAGGTCATCCAATGAGAGGATTACATTTACCTCGACAAACATAAGCGCGTGTAGATTAACCTAGTCTAACACAAAGGATTTTATTGTAATTTAAATCAAATATTCGCTATTGGCGGAGATATAGTAGCTCTAGTGTTATGTCAATTCCGGTAATGTGCAGGCTTTAGTGACCATCCATACGAAACCAAAGCATTTAATAAACACAAGTGAGTGATAATCAGTGCCTATTTATGACACGGCATATATTGAAATAGTTTAAAATTAATGTTATGGATCATTAATATATATCTTTACTTGAAATTGTCATGGGGAAAAATAATCACAACTTTACACTGAGAAGTATTTTATTTTATTATACAAATAAACATAAAAACGTTGTCTAGTTATTGATCGAACAAGGTTTTTTGTTGTCAAGGCCACCGTGACCTTGACCTTTGACCTACTGACCCCAAAACCAATAGGGGTCTTCTACTGGTCACGACCAACTTCCACACCAAATATGAGGTCTGTATCACAAAGCGTTGTCTAGTTATTGATCGGACAACGTTTTTGTATGCAAAGGCCACTGTGACCTTGACCTTTGACCTACTGATCCTAAAATCAATAGGGTTCTTCTATTGGTCATGACCAACCTCCACACCAAATATGAGGACTGTATCACAAAGCGTTGTCTAGTTATTGATCGGACAAGGTTTTTGTGGTCAAGGCCACTGTGACCTTGACCTTTGACCTACTGACCCCAAAATCAATAGGGGTCTTCTACTGGTCATGACCAACCTCCACACCAAATATGAGGACTGTATCACAAAGCGTTGTCTAGTTATTGATCGGACAAGGTTTTTGTGGTCAAGGCCACTGTGACCTTGACCTTTGACCTACTGACCCCAAAATCAATAGGGGTCTTCTACTGGTCATGACCAACCTCCACACCAAATATGAGGACTGTATCACAAAGCGTTGTCTAGTTATTGATCGGACAAGGTTTTTGTGGTCAAGGCCACTGTGACCTTGACCTTTGACCTACTGACCCCAAAATCAATAGGGGTCTTCTACTGGTCATGACCAACCTCCACACCAAATATAAGGACTGTATCACAAAGCGTTGTCTAGTTATTGATCGGTCAAGATGTGGTCTTAGGACCGACCGACCGACATACCGACCGACCGACATGTGCAAAGCAATATACCCCCGCTTCTTCGAAGGGGGGCATAAAAATAAAGACCGCACGTTTTTGAAAGAAATATAAAATCGAGCAGAAAACCCAGAAGTTGAAGTCAGATCTTTAACCATTTTAATTATTTTTGTAGCATTGATTATTTGCTTTATGTTTGAATGGTGAGTTGTTTTTTTTTAAATTTCAAACCAGAATAAACTGCGTAATACTGTAAATTTTGCAGATGCCTAATATCATAATTATAAACCCTACCCACCGGACTCTTGACTCTTCAATTTGTCAGTGATATGTGTGTGTACCTTGTAAATAATGGCCTTTAAATTGTAATTTCTTAATGAGCAAGTAGCCTGAGGCTATTTTTGAGAGGAGATACATATTTCCTTTTGATTTTACAATAAACAGGATTGCATAGAGTTTACATGTATTGTTTAAGGCATAGCAGAACAATTAAAGAGTAGCGGAAGTACAGTAGTTAAGATCAACGCATATCACTTCTGGTATGCTTAAATGGGCTGGGGAGAACCTTGCTACTTAAAATAAAAAAGTTAAGTGTTGTATAATTTTATTCTGCGATTCATATAAGTTATTATCAAATTTGCATAACTGATGCTCCATAGATGACGAGGATGCTGAGAAAAATGAATAAAAAAGTAATTATACAAGCCCTCTACAACATCCCGGTACTTAGTATGGCATCCAGTTGATGTAAACATCAAGAAAAATGTGAAAAAAGACAATGTTTTATATAATAGACATTTGTAGAACTGCATTTTATCGAAAAAGAACAAAAAGGTATTTTTTAAGAAAGCGAAATTGCAAGTTATCACTAGGTGAAAGTAGCAACTTTTAATGTAATATGAAAAGTTCAGAGGTAGTAAACAAATTGTCCAACTTACCATTTTGCAGAAACTAGTGTACCAACACGAAAAGCGTGCATTTCATGAAAATTTACATCAAATCACCCGTGTATTTACCGACGGTCATTATATTTAAAGGCGCCATTACATTTAAGGTTATTCCCAACCTGTTTAATTCAAATAAGGAAGGATGTATGTTCATGGCATTGGTTAATTTTAATATATTATTATTAAAATGCTTAATTAAACGTTTTATAAGAAAAAGGGGCAGTAAGTTATAGAACTGTAAGGGGAGATAATTCTTATAATCTTTCTTGAGAGATTAAACTCGATTGATAGTCCTAAACTTCAATTTTATTGGTTCACTGGTTACCCTTTTAAGGAAATTTCTAAGCAATTTAGTCACTACTTGTGTCTTTTTAAACAAATAAAAAACCCATCCACCCGAAACCCTTGTTATATATATTGTTGTTAATGTTGTTTGTCTTTTACTTTTGATTGGTACTGTTTCATTTTGTTCTTGACAATGTGTAGTTTGTGATGTTGATTAGTTTATCAACTGGACTTTGTTGATTATAATGAATGTATATTTGTATGTGAATTTCTTGTAAATTTATGTACTCAGACCTGCCAACTTTTTAAAATCCCAATGAGGGAGATTTTTTCGCCACTTGCATTTAGCGACATAAAACCAACAAGTTATTGCAACTATTGTATGAAGTTGAGTTGTGTAGTTTTGGAACTATTTAGAATGAGAAATTAATGTTCATATATATGCAATAAAAACAACTGATATTTATTTGTATTAAGATAAATAAGCATTTTTTATATATTCATTTATTTTTTTAGTAATATCTGTTTCTAATTTTTGATGTAGAAGTTATAAAATGTTTTTGTAAAGCAAGGGGTCTGGGGATCCCAATTATGACGTTACAGTATCATTAGTTTGGAGACTTGAAGTAAATATTTAGTGAAATAAATCTATCCCACAAACTGTGGCTGGTGATCTGGACAGAAGAAATGTGTTTCAAAACTAATTATATCCTAGATAAATAAAAATTACAATTTAATGTTTAGAAGTCATCTGTAACTTGTAAAGCATGACACGAAAACTAATGACTTTTGTATTTCTCTTCCAACTAGTGTTTCATTCTAAACTGAAAACACAAGAACAACTTTTAATTAAAGTTAAAATAGACAGATCAACAAATCTTGAAATATTTTACTGTGTTATACTCTTGAAACCATCTTTAAATTCAGAAATGTTCTTTTCAAAAGTTAATCACGATCTCGACAACGGCAACAACAACAACAAGCTGTTAACAAAAGAAATATAAAATCGAGCAGAAAATTCAAAACTTTTACTATTTTAATTATTTTTAGCCCAGATTATTTATTAGATTAGTGTGATTTCTCATTCAAAACCAGAATAATCTGCAAAATGCAGTAAAATTTTCAGGCGCCAAAAATCGATCTTTAAATCCTCCCACCCACTATTTATTCGTCTATTGGACAATGATTTGTGTTAACAACAGCCTTTCAGTGACAATTTCTTTATGGGGGAAGTAGCCAGAGGCTAATTTTGAGAGGAGACACGCGTTTACTTGGTTTTTCAATAAACAGTATGACATCATGGGATAATTAAAGCATGTAGCGGATGTATAGTTTTGAGATCAAAGCGTGGGGGAAAACCAGATTTCGGGAGATTGTATAGTGATTCCAGGAGTTCGGAAATCTAACTTAAATTCGGGAGAATCCCGCAAAATTCGGGAGAGTTGGCAGGTCTGTGTACTAGTAAAGGTATATAAATGATATGAATTGAAATGTATTGATTGATAATTTGAGGGGCAATTTTGTGTTTGTATATCTGTTATAATATAACAGAAATGATGAATTTCCAACGATAACTAACTTAGCTTTATTAGTGTTTATATTATTATTAAGATACGAGTTAGAACAAATAAATGAAAACGAGTTGAAAAAGTTTTGTTATTTAATTATAAAGGTTTAATTATTGTTGAATTTAAAATGAACATTCATTTTAAAAAGTTGTTTTGAATTAAAATCTTTGCATTAAAAAACGTGACACCAGGATAGGCCTACTTGTTTCATCACCAGCTTCAATGAAAACATCTATACAGTATCACTAGTAATAAATGTTCTAATCAATTCTAATGTTATTCAAAAGAAAATTTACGATCCAACAGTAAAGGTTCCCTGCACACTTATTTTACCGTTTTACGCAAAACGAAAGTGAAATTATAACGGTTGTTAACAATCATATGCACGATCAAAGTCTCGAATACTAATGATAATACAAATAGATCTAGTTACTTACATTCATTGTTTAATCTGCTTAGAACCACGTGGCATAACGAGAAAGGCATGCCGCAAGAAATTAAAAACGAATCTTTATGAACACATTTGCAAATCTTATAAAACATTTCTCGATACAGTAATCCCGTGATAATTGCTCTAACTGTTAAATTTCGTGCAATAGGTTACACTACAGTAATTCAGGTGGCTCGGGGACCAGTCAATTTTGTCTAGGTTTGTGCGGACCATTAGATAAAGTAATTCTGTGATTGGTTGAAAATGCAAAAGCAGAATTAAAATGTTAAATAGCTATGTGAAAATGCACAGTGTATAGGAGAAGTTGAAACGAAACATTTGCATTTTTATTTTGAGTGTATGAAAATTTTTATCTTTAAAAATGGGTATTATTTTGGACAAAGTGAAACTGAAAGTAGCGCAAATCTGAGGGTGGTGGTATTCCAGTGCATGTCGCGAAAAAGTTTACTGGTTACGCTATATTTTTGTTGTGTTTTTATGATGTCTCTAGTTTAGTTTTATTTGCAAAAGTAAGATTTTAAGGCCTTGACACAATAGCTAGTTCAGAATAGGAGATGAAGCTATACTGGGAGTCTATGGGAAATTAATTATTACAATGTAGTCTAACCAATAGTAGAGATCAGTGTACACTAAATAAAAGCTGCTTCCCGGTTGGTTAAAAAAAGTTAGGTGAAACCCGTAAGACTCTATAGAAACATTAGCTGATTGGCCAATATAGCTAAAGAAAAAATAAAACTCCTTCTAAAAACAGAAATTGTGTATTTCTGCAGCTGTTGGAACCAAAAATCATTATCCAAAACATTTTGGATAAGAAACAAATTACTTTTAAAATAATGCCTATAAACAGGTTGGCTACAAGTAAATTTAGTCAATAGGCAAGGGTGGTAGTCTTCAAAGTGAAATTTGAGGTGGAAACCTACGGTCATGGTGGTATTTCATCTATGTTTTTATGTAGATTTATATTCAAACTTCATCAGAAGACCATGCCTGATATTGTCTAAGAATAAATAAATCAAGGAGACTCCCAAGACTCTATATAGAACATATAGGGAAACGCAATAGTGTACGCTGACCTAGACGGGTACCAATTATATTTAAACACACTATATTTATTTAGCGGAAGAAAAATAAGTGTACAAATCGAACTTAGCTGTCATCTGCTTATTGTAACACTTTATTATCATTCTTTTGCCGTTTTGATTGACTGTTTGTTATTATGTTTGGTTTTCTTATCTCATTTTTCTCTTATGCTGTTTGTATGCTATGTTTCCTGATATTTATTTCCGCGCGCGCGTGCGCGTGTGTGTGTGTGTGTGAATAATGTGCCTATTTGCTCTTGTTTAAGTTTTCTCAATACTTCGGTGAAATCTACAAAATTTGCTGAAAAAGTCGACAGTGGCTCCGGAAAACCCAT